>JASJET010000097.1:365000-1565000 GCA_034092305.1 Diaprepes abbreviatus
TTAGCCTGTTGATTCTGGCGATCACCACAATATATTTTATATGGATATTTCTGGTCTGGGCAGATATGTAGGCATCTATGGATGATTCCATACCAAAAGACAAATAGCTATACAACCTATATATTATATAGCCGTCATTTTCTAGGCATTATTTCTATAACTCATAATTTTTAGCAATCTGGGTCAACGCAAAAATATTTATTTATTTTAGATATCTTTTTCATTTTGAATCTTTATTTTATAAGTGGATAATTCTTTAGAATAAAAAACATTAGTAAAATGGTTCTAAAAAGTATTTTTTAAATTAAGGAAATTACTATTTTAAAATACAATTATGTTACACAGACCTACATCTACAGGAGTGATAACTGCAATAAAACGAAGCAAGTTGTAACATGTATAAAAAATATATGTGAATTTCAAGAAATCTAGATGGCCACCTAATTGGGGAGTCTCTTGTCTGATTTGATATTTCAAAATTTTTTATATTGTAATACAAACCTGGTCTTTAATTTCATGAGCTAACCATCCTTTTAAGTAGACTTGTGCAAAAATAGTTATCAGATGAAATATAGGAAGTAAATAATCGGTAAATTTTTGTGCCTAAAATATAAAAAAAAATATAAATATAAGTATTCTCTTGAACAGTTAGTACAATGGGGTCTTAAATTATCCAGCAAAGTTTAAAGTTTTCTCAATTTACGAAATATTTTTTAAAATATTGCTATTTATTTTAACCAATATTGTTAGGTAAATTTTTGTAAGTAACAATTTTTATCGTTTAGTATAACTGACGAATATTAGGTGACTAAGATTAGGTTAAAATATTTTTCAACACATTTTCTGCAATTTATCTATGTAAACGGGTATTTTTTGTCTCTACGTAACTTTTCAAATACCTGTATCTTAAAATTTCTCTGTACTTCCTACAAACTTTCGGACAGTTCGCGCGGTTGCAAGTAGAACTGCCTTCTGCATCGATTTATACAGATGCTCACTAAGGCCCAGTCCAGATGTTCTACAGGAGGTTCATTGGTATCACTCCAATTGTCGATAGTATTATTGGAATTTGCACCTCCAGATCTCTGTATTTGGCTATCTTCTCGTTGTATTTTGGTCTTAAGTTGTTATTATTAGGTATAGCAATATCAATCAGTGTAATTCGACTAGAAATTCTATCTGTTAGTATATATAAAGCCTATTATGAGCAACTGTTTGATCCGTTAGAACCGTTCGGTCCCAGTATAACTTGAACTGGTTATTATTAATGTATGGACCCTATACATTCTCAATAAAGTTTTGAGCCATTCATGTGGCACTGGGTCGAAGGCCTTCTTATAATCCACTTAGGCAGCAAAGAGGTTTCTTCGGTTGGTACAGGCTTGGTTACATATAACAGAGTCAACAATTAATTTTTTCTTGCATCGCATTGCTCCCCTGGTTCATCCCCTCAATTGAGTTGCGATGATGTTATTCTGTTCACAATGTGCATAGATGCACCTTTTACTGTGTGGGTAGGCAGGTGATTGGCCGATACTTAGCTGGGCCATGTGTGTTGTGTTGGTCCTTTGGCAGGAGGTACGTAATACCTTCGGTCAAGAACTACGGCATTTTGGCTGGGTTAAGAAAAACATCATTAATAAGATTAACTAGTTGATGGTTCATACACAGAACTTTTTGAGCCAGTAGTTGTGGATCCAGTCGAGACCTGAAATTTTCCTGTTATGGGATTCCTTGATTATTCTTGAGATTTTCTCGATGGTAAATGGCTCAAACTGCATCTGGCTGTAATTTCGGCAGAGTTGGTGTTCTTCGTTGGTCCAGCCAGCTACGATGTTACAATTGGCGGGTATGGAAAGTTAGTTTCCCAGAACTGTTCTCCATGCTCTCTGTTAGGATAGTTATTATCTGCCATATTAGATAGAGAGCTTAGTTTACGGTAGAAAGTCTTTTCTGATCGTTGGAACAGCGCATTTTCGCGTTTTCGGTTATTACTGGTCTTGTATCTATTTAGCCGTCCTGCAATAACAGAGAGCTTCTGTTGATCTTGTTGCGAAGAATATCGAACACGACTCATGATTTATTCAACTTGTCTTTGCAGTTTACTTGTTCTTGTGCCCCTGATATACTCCGTCAGCTGTCCTATATCTTTTCGAAGATTTTCTCTTTTCTTGTTTAGACGTTTTTCCCATGGTGGTGTGTTGGATTCTATTCTTACTGATCGCCGCTCTGTTGTAACGTTGATTTCTAAAGCTCTAGCTATAGCAGTCGTGGCACAATAGATGGTCATATGCAAGGACTCCAGGTTGTAGGATCTGAAACATAAGCTGGTAAAATCCGATTGTTCATGATGTCTAACATGACACCCAGTTTTTAGGGTGAATTACTTTTTGGCTGTGCCGGTCTACTTAATGGCTTGCTTCCATTATACTCCAATACCGCAGCACTCATTTCTGTTGACAGTTTCTGATAAAAGAGTTCAGTGTTGTCCTGTTGTATATCGTCATTCAGATGTTCCTGTTGTTCTTGGACCTTAAGTTCCAGTTGTGGCTCACGTTCAGCAATCGGATTGTTGTTATTGTCAGTGCCTCTGATCTCACGTTCTCCGCTTTGATGCTGTTAAGCCGAGCTTCAGGAAATAGGCTGTTTCGGAGAATAACTCTGTATTGGTCAGCTATTCGCTGCTGTGACACTTGCATGTGTGGGTACTTCCTGCAAAATTCAGCGTGTAGTTGTTGTCTGTAGCCGATCATCTCTCGTCCTAGTTGAGTCACCCTATAAAAAATGAGCATTATTGTCTCGTTCATGGACACAGTCCATTTCATACGCTGACTTGGTGGTTCCGCTTAAATAAGAGTTGATTGGGGTATCCGCACAGCATCTTCGGCGAGTGGAGCACTTGGAGTTGTTTGGCCCTCGTGCTGATGTAGTTGTTGTTATTGTTGCTGGTATTCAGCGATGTCCTCTCTCATACCGTTGTTTCATTGTTCTTAAGTCTTGAGGTTTTGCTATTATTATTATTATTATTATTTTGATTTACAAGCCAGACGGCTTCGCACTCCCTCCAGGGAATATTCACTCATACCAGGTACACAAAGGTACCAGAAGTATGAAGCTCTGTGGGAACCCTTTCCATGTTATCGGGTCCTAGGTGACGTGGTCTGCTGTATTACCCATGAACTTTCGGACGGTTCGCGCGGTTGCTAGGAGAGTTGCTTTCTGCATCGGTTTATACAGATGCTCACTAAGACCCAGTCCCTTGATGTTCTGTAGAAGGTTCTTTGGTATCACTCCAGTTGTTGAGAGTATTATGGGAATCGTTTGGACGCTGTTCATTGCCCATTGTCTTCGGATTTGCACCTCCAGATCTCTGTATTTGGCGATCTTCTCGTTGTATTTTGGTCTTAGGTTGTTGTTGTTAGGTACAGCGATGTCGATTAGTGTAGTTCGCCTAGAAATTTTATCTATTAGTATAATATCTGGTCTATTATGAGCAACTGTTTGATCCGTCAGAACCGTTCGGTCCCAATATAACTTGAACTGGTTGTTCTCAAGAATAGGCTCTGGATTGTACTTGTAATAAGGCACTTTTCCTACCTGTAATAGGTTCAATTTTTCTGCTAACTCTTGGTGGAGTATCTTAGCGGCTGAGTCGTGTCTTTCCTTATACTCGGTTGCGGCAAACGCTTGGCATCCTCCAGTTATGTGCTGGGCCGTCTCCGATGTTCGATAGCCATATCTGCACTGGTCATTCTCTATTGAGGGATCTCTAATGATGAACTTCCGGTAGTTCTTCGTCGGAATAACCTGGTCTTGGATAGCCAACAAGAAGCCCTCCGTTTCCGGAAACATCTGTCCTGAAATCAACCAGTAGTTCGACGCTGAGTTGTCGACATTGTCCTGATTGACCTCATTTGGATGCCGTCCATGAAGTGGCTTCCGTAGCCAGGTTTGTAACTTCTCTTGGTCTGTTTGGTGGTGAGAAGTAATATCTTGTTCCCTCAACTGTAGCGGTGTTGAATCGTCTGCCTCGCATATTGCTCGATGTAGTGTGGAAGAGTCCGCTAACCTGTGGAAATATGAACGTAAGTTTATTATTTGTTGATCGAGCTGTTTACCAATATCCACCAATCCTCTTCCTCCTTGGTGTCTTGGAAGCATTGTACGTTCAATGGCACTCCGAGGGTGATGTTTTTGTGCTTTTGTTAGGAGTGTCCTTATTTTTCTTTGCAGGTTTTGGATGTCCGTCCTGCTCCATTTTACAATTCCAAAGGAGTAGCTCAGCGCTGAGCAAGCATACGTGTTGAGCGCCTTAAACAAATTTCTGCTATTTAAATTAGTTCGTAGTACCCGCCTTACCCTCCTGACAAATTCGGTTGTCAATTCAGCTTTCATAGTGCCATGGTCAATTCTTTTAGCCTGTTTCATACCTAGATATTTGTATGTTTGGTCTGCCTCCATTGCAGCTATAGTTTCACCGTTCTGCATTTCAAAAGCCCCCGGTTGTATCTTCCCTTTAACGATGTTCAAAATACGGCACTTGTCAAGTCCAAATTGCATTCCGATATCCCCGGAGAACTCCTCTACAATTTTAAGCATTTGTTCCAGCTGGTTTCTGGTAGCAGCCATCAGTTTAAGATCATCCATGTATAGAAGATGATTCACTCTGACTACCTCTTCGTTGTTATTTCTAACACTAAAGCCGTATCTGATGGAGTTCAAACGGCGTGATAGTGGGTTCATTGCAAGGCAGAACCACAATGGGCTAAGTGAATCGCCTTGAAATATTCCTCTTCGTATCGGAATGGTGTTAGTTTCGATGGTGTCGCTGGATGGCACTTGCAATTGGATCCTAGTTCTCCAGGTTGACATGATGCGTTCTAAAAAGGAAACAAAATTATTATCGACCCTGTACATTCTCAATATAGTTTTGAGCCACTCATGTGGCACCGAGTCGAAGGCCTTCTTATAATCCACGTAGGCAGCAAAGAGGTTTCTTCGGTTGGTACAGGCTTGGTTACATATGACAGAGTCAATAATCAATTGTTCCTTGCATCCCATTGCTCCCCTCGTGCATCCTTTCTGTTGAGTTGCAATGATGTTATTTTGCTCACAGTGTGCATAGATGCGTTGGGTCAAGCAGGAGGTGATCACCTTATACAGTGTGGGTAGGCAGGTGATCGGCCTATACTTAGCTGGGTCATGTGTGTTATGTTGGTCCTTTGGTAGGAGGTACGTAATACCTTCGGTCAAGAACAATGGCATTTTTGCTGGGTTAAGAAAAACATCATTAATAAGATTAGCCAGCTGATGGTGCATACACCATAATTTTTTGAGCCAGTAGTTCTGGATCCCGTCGAGACCTGGAGCTTTCCAGTTATAGGATTCCTTGATTATTCTTGAAATTTCTTCGGTGGTAAATGGCTCAAACGGCATCTGGCTGTAATCTTGGCAGATTTGGTGTTCTTCATTGATCCAGTCAGCTGCGATGTTACAGTCGGCTGGTGTGGAAAGTTGGTTTCCCCAAAACTCTTCTACTTGCTCTCTATTGGGATATCTATTATCTGCTATATTAGGTGGAGAGTTTAGCTTACGGTAGAAAGTCTTTTCTGATCGTTGGAATAGCGCGTTGTCTCGTTTTCGGTTATTGCTGGTCTTGTACCTCTTTAGCCGTCCTGCAATAACAGAGAGCTTCTGTTTCAGCGAATCAAGGCATTGCTGAGCAGTAACATTCGCTGGATCTTGTTGCGAATGATATCGGACATGATTCATGATTTCTTCAACTCGCCTTTGCAGTCGAATAGTCCTTGTGCCCCTGATGTACTCCGTCAGCTGTCCTATATCTATTCTATCTATCTGTCCTATATTATTATTATTATTTGTATTATCCTTTTAAAACTTCTTTTTATTTTTTGAGTTTGGATCAGGTTCCTGAGCTTATATATGTCGGCCTATATTGAATTATAACACAAATAGCTTAAAGGACATAGCATTTCTTCTTTTAAGTAATAAAACTCTCAGCAACGCTATGTTTCTTTGCATAAAGCAATGATAATTCTTCCTGGCATCAACAATTTTTTTGTATTTCTTGAATTTGAATCGACTTCCTGAATTTTATGACGGAAATAACTGAAAAAGCACACTGTCTCTTCTTTTAAGCAATAAGACGCCTAGCAATGGTCGTTTTTTACATTAAACAATGATTTTTTCATCGTCGCACCGGCATATTTTTTTGTATTTCTTGAATTTGGATCGGCTTTCTGAATTTGTTTATAACGGCCTTTGTCATTTTATATCCGAAATTGTTTAGGTAACACATTCTCTCCTCTTCTAAGGAATAAAACTCCTATTAGTGCTCTTTTTTTACATTAAACAATAATTTTTTCATCTTCGCTCCGGTATAAAGATATTTACCAGTTGGTATATTTGCACGTCCTACGATGAAGAATTGCATATTTTGAAATACCAAAAAAAAAAATTAAATTCAAGTTCCTCATTGATATTATCGCTAAAACATTACATAAAATGCATAAAACAAAAGTAAAAATAAATTATCGTCAAAATGAAAAGTATTTAGTCAATGTCAAGAATACACTTTCACTAATGTAATAAAAACTTTTGGAATTAATTGTTGGCAAACGAATATTTGCATCTAATGACATGGAGTACGTTGAGGATATTTTTGGTATAAGGCAGATATACATGAGCAGTTTAGTCTTATATGTAGTAATGTCATTCACTTTGATAGGTGTTCGTTGGCACGTGACTTGAAGGAGATTTAATTATATTTTCATTATAAAAAAAAATTAAATTCCATAAATATAAAGAAAAATAATATGGTTCTTAGGATTTCTGTTATGGAAACTTCCGTTTCGCGGTAAAATTCTATTTTAATTTGAATACTGTCAACATTCCAATTATGACTCATGAACAAAATTTTTTCAGATATTTTATATTTTATTACCATTTTTCTCACATGGGGGTATTTTACCCTATCTAGAGGTAAATTTAGCAATTTATTTATATCACCGCTATTTTTTTGGTATTCTACGTGACCTAAGCTTTAGAATGAGATAACATAGACTTGTTTATCTTCTTTCGTTGTCGAGATATTATATTTTTAATGTCAAAATTTTTGTTCAACTGCAACACATTACGCAACTCAATTTTGTCGACTTTCTTAATTAATTTCTTTAAATTGAAACAAAACTCATAAAAAACCAATTTGGTAGTGTTTTAATTTTTCTTACGATATTTTAATATCTGGTACAATCATTCTGAGGGAAGGGCGTTGAATTTATTTTTTCTGGCAAAAGGAGCTGTGGTCTAAAAAAAGTTGGACATCTATGGATTAGACCTGACTTTTTAAAAATGTTTTATAAGTATTTTACTTACCGATATCATTCCTAAAACCACTGGTGCAAAATTTATTGAATTAAAGAGAAAGTCCGTTAACATAATATACTTTGTTGAATCATTTAACGCTTTTACGTACCTAAAAGAAAATATTACATCTATAGAAGTAGGAATCAAATAAGAGAAAGCATGATTAAAATATACGCAAAAGCTTGGTTATGGATTATGCAAAAAAAAATGCTTTTTACATAATATGAAAGAAAATTATCCGGCCAGGTTAAAAGCTCCTAATATCAATAACTTTTAAAAATTTTGCGAAGACAAGAGAGAGGGGAGAGAGAGAGATAGAGAGAGCAATAATTAACATCCTAGTCAATTAATGAAATAAAATTGCTATTTTATATCAAATATATTTTATTATTATAAAGATCCAAATAACATCGGTTTTAATAAAAATTTATTTAATTTAATTTTTGGCTATTTTTCCTAGTATTTAATAGGGTTGTCAACATTAGGATACAAACTCTCAATTATTGGTTTTATTTTATTTTTTCTAAGCTAATCAAAGGAAAACAGAAATCCAAATAAGTATAGAGAAGAAGCTATATTAGCAGTAAAAACCAATAAAGTAAGATTTTGGAGGCTTATACTGATGTATAAACTAACACGTAAATCTCCCGAAGAAAAACGCATGGGCCCAACAATAATCTTAAGTTATATCAAAGAAATTAACCTTGTCCATTGGATAAAAGATATTGCAAGAATAGAATTTCCGTGGCACTTTGCCCTAAACTGGCAAATTTGTCCCTATAACTGGAGAAAAAAATTTTGCGAGGTAGCATCTGACTCTGATATAGAATATTTAACAGTTCTCGTTACAGGTGCAGTAATTGGAACTAAAGCGCATAATAAAAGTTTACAGTAAAAATTGCGATAACTTCTCTTGATAGCTGGGCCTTGCATGAACGTAAATATGGATGACAGAAGGACAACTTTTAAGTATATTACCATCGTATTTCGCAAATGTCTCAAACATCATATATCACCCTACTAATCATATTCCTTATTCACGGGCATAACATGTTCTACAACCCTGTGACGTAAGTATATTTACGCCTGTAAAATAAGACTGAAAGAGAGTGGTTCACATTGCTTTATTTAAAGTAATATATAATTCCCTATCTCTAGATAACATTAAAAATGGTTTTCGTTTTCAGAGTTTTGGTGTTTTCTTTTAATGCTGATGCAGTTATTTATACAAAATATAAGAGTGACAGCATTAAAAACACGTACAAAACAGGTTATTTTTTGCATGATAATAGAAACGATACAACACCTGTATCAAATAGAATATAAAATAACATAAAGATTAGACGGAAAGATTTATTCAAGAAGACCTCTTAAAAGAAATTAAGGAATCCTGTAGAAGTCTCAAAAAACTGGAAGGTAGCATGGCAGCTACTGAATTATTTAGCGTATGGAAAGAGTCGTTAAAACACCTAATGCAAGAACAGGAAAATGGTATTGAACATATTATTTACCACAACAATCATTGACGGATACTAAGAAACCAAAAAACTCTTTTGAAGCTGATCTGGAAAAGCAAACCGAAGAAAAAAATTTCCAACAAATATTAGGCAGTGACAATTTAAACACTGGAGCATCTTTTTTAAAAAATATACTTTGTTGTCTAGAACCTCCTCAAAAAATGGCTAAATGGAGAGTTACAAGAAAAATTTCTTCTAGTATGAATTCAGATGAATGGAAAAACTATTTTGATAAAGAAGAAAATATTAAAAAGAAGAAATAAATGGAAAAAGAAGAAAGTAAAAAAGGAAGGCTAAAAAAATTATTAAAAGAGACTGATAAATTAAGTGGGCAATAGAAAATAAAGAGCCACTAAGCTAAAAACCTGGTTAAAAAAATAAACTGTAGGATAACTCTGACTTAGAAAATAATATGTCAATATAATTTGCTGATACCAGTGATGATGGTTAAGATGAAGATTGGGCTAAACAAGGCTACCAAGAATTCACTTATAGTGAGGTAAAACACGTATCACTTAATATGTCAGCGAAGATGATGTATCTTTAGCTAAAATAAGAAAACCGATCAATTTTTTACCAGTAAATGGTCCAGTATTTCATTTAATATGGATACCGATGCTCTTCCTTTAGCTAAGCTGAGGGAACAACGGCAGCAGTAAAAGTAGTTTACAACCACTTACTATGATTTTCGTTTAATAAAATAGGTTCTAAGTTCTCTAAAATTAATTGTTTCAGCTATGTTGATAGATATAGTATAATAAACCTAAATAAAATTGAATTTCAACTTACTAACTTAATTAGGTTAAATGAGGTGGTGCTACTGCAATATTTTGTTATTTTTCGTTTTGCATTTTGCACTACATGAAAATATTTTTTCTATGAGAAATATTACTCAAATAATTGTAGTATAATTTAAAAGAGTGAAATTAGAAATTATATTCTCTAAATAGGGTGAAATGTTATGAGTATTGTAATACTTTATAGTTATCAGTAGTCGTCGATTGCTAAAAATCATCTTGTCAATTACTTAGTATTATCGTTGGTAGGTGATTAAAAAAAAGGCAAACTAAAAACTTAAAATAAAAAATCTATTTTCTTTTCATTATTAGGTCCAGAATTTATTTTAAGCTAATAATAAAAAATTAACACCGGTAAATTTTTTTTGAAGCAGAAACACAGAATGCTCCTTGTCAATAACTGGTGTCATTACAGGCAATTACTTAGATATTTTGATAATTTATAAAACGGCGATTGAATGTAAGATACAATGGATCTTAGATTGGTGTTGGGCTTATGTAATTTGAAAAGCCCATATATTTTGGGTGCTACAGAATTGTAAATTTTTTTTTGCTTCCAGCTCCGTTATAGGATTTTTAGATATAATTCTTTTTACTAAGTTATTATTTCTAGTTTGATAATTCTTAGTTGGATTACAGCGTAATTCTTTGTAGGTTTGATTATCTGACAGAAGATTGTTCATTTTGTCATTATAATCGTTATTGTTCATAACAACAGTTTTATTATCTTTATCTGGCTTAGGGATTATGATGTCTGGATTATCTCTAATAAATTGCCTAGTTTTTTTAACTTGTTTTTTATTTTTGTTTGAAAATTGCTATATTTATTGATTTTTATGTTTTAATTTCTAATGTCTAATCACAATTGAAGTAAAAACCTATACCCAAGAAAATAAAAAAATTGTAAATATATATATATATATATATATATATATATATATATATATATATATATATATATATATATTAATTAAACTCGGAAATATTTTATTATGAAAATTTATTGTTTTGAGCTACTCCTCCCACCACCGACCACAGCTGATTTGTTCAAGTACTTTCATTTTATAGGGCTATATATATATATATATATATATATATATATATATATATATATATATATATATATATATATATGCTAGCATTTTACCCGTCGCGGCTTCACCTGCAAAATATTTGCTTTATCGTATAAAGAAATGGGTTAAAGATTGTAGAAAAAGTTTCACTCGTAATCTTCAGGAGTTAATTATATTTAGAATAATAAAAGCGATTACCTATCGGGGTTTAGCCTGGAAAAAATATTGGTTTTATCGTATAAATAAATTAATTATATTTAGGATAATAAAAACAATTATTCGACTGAACTAGTTGAGTGCTATGTAATACTATCCCAGAAATCATGTAATTTTACATATTTTTTATCATTTTCATCCATTCTAATAAAGATATCGCAAAATCCTTTCTTATTGTTAACCTATACCAAAATACGAATGTGTGTGCGCTGTACGTTGATCGATCAGTCAGTCAGCTAATCATAAATTCTTCTTTTATATATATATATATATATATATATATATATATATATATATATGTATATAAGTACATATTTACATAATAAAATAAAAAATGTGGCCTGTGTGAACATCAGATTGTTAATGAGCATTACCCTCGTGTCGAAAGATGAGGAGAAATTCCAGATAATGGAGAAGTTCTGGGCCCAAAAATGATGAAAGCGTTGTCTCGTCCTCGTAGGGACTCATCAGGACATTACATCCGATTCAATCCATCATCTCGCAATTGTGGTGCCATATAAACTGCTTTAAAATGAAAGAATAGCAAACGAGATACGAACAGCGGCATCCCGATGGATCATCCAATAACCCAAGAGCAATAAAAATCAATAATGTTGCTGAAATCGGCCATGTGATGACGCGACGGTAAATTAAAAAGGAATATATCAAAGCCTGATACACGAAACATGCTACCTAAAGCTTAGATATAGCATATTTTTTTTAAACCGGCTTAAAAACACGCAGCGGTTCTCATAGGGAAAATCTTGGGCCGATACCTTGAACTGCGGGAACTCGTAGTTATTTTGGTCGCCGGAGCCAAATGATACGACCTTTACCCTTTGGGTAGCATGTTTCATGCATCGAGCTTTGATATATATATATATATATATATATATATATATATATATATATATATATATATATATATATATATATATATATATATATATATATATATATACGCCATGACGTCGCGGTTTTGTATAAATTTCTTGATTTATGTCTCTCTCTAGTTACTGAGTGACCAGTGATCAGTCAAGATATCACCGTTTGTGTCTTGTTTGCTGTTCTGTTTTTTCCTCTTAATATCAGTTTATCGGATAAGTTGAGAGATGATAGATTGTACAGGATACAATGGCGTGATGAGTTCCATACGGGGACGAAATAGCGCCATCGTCATTTTTCGGACCCAGAGCTTCTCCATTGTTTTGGCGTTCTCCGCACTTTTATCACAGTATATCTATCAATAATCTTATGTCCGCATAGCCGAGAATTTTCTATTTTATTTTAAATTCACACGGACAAAATCTTCTCACACACACACACACACACACACACAAACACACACACACACAAACACACACACACACACACACACAAATATATATATATATATATATATATATATATATATATATATATATATATATATATATATATATATATATATATATATGCTAAGAACCACCGATATCGATGGCCATTGACTGTCTAATTAGTTCTGAAAAAGAATGGCCCAGTGATGGTTGTTGAGCAAACATCGACACATCGTGCAATGGTGTTTCGTGAATTATGTGAGGATTGTAAATACCCTAAAAGACACAATTCTGTTTGTCAACGGCGCCAGAGTGTGTGAAATGAGCCTTGTCGGTATAGAATTCGTTCCTAAATATCTGGCTCAGCTTCAACAATTCCAGTGACGCTAGAGAAGTAATGGAGGTATGCCCTATAATAAGGAAAGGAATAATTCTTTCCTTGGTAAAATACCTGACAGTATCAAGGTAGAAATATATGCAATCTTAAAATGTGCAGATGAGATAAAAAGTAGAGCTTGCAAAGAGAAGTAAATCTACATTTATTCCGAGAGCAAAGCAGACGTGAATGCCCTCAAGGGCCAAAAGTATCATCTAAATTGATTTGGGAATATCAGACTGAACTTACAATTCCACCCAAAGGCAACAGAATTGCGCTACAGTGGGTATCAGGACACTTGGTCATACATGGAAATAAAAAGGCTGATAAGTTAGCTAGAGCTGGCGTGTCTTCTTAGTATACGGATCCGGAACCGTCTTTTGGTGTGCGGCACGGGAAACTATCAAACAATGGATCAAAAAAGAACACAAGAACAACTGGATAACCAGACAGACTTAATCACAGCAAGCTTTTTATTGGAAACCCTGGGCCGAAATTAGCAAGAAACTACTCCAAATTAGTAGGAGCCAACTAAGAGAAATTACAGGTATAATGACGGGACACATGGCCGCCCAAGTTCATCTGAATAAAATGAACCTGTACAATAGAGACCTTAGCTATGTTGTCAAACGGAGGAAACCGTGAAGCACATTATATGTGACTGTGATTTACTCGATAGAAGGAAACAACAAACCTTCGGATCAACAAACTTAGAATTGAGTGAAATACACAGTCACTCTTTATTGAACTTGTACAAACTCGTTTAGGAGGCTAAGTCGCTGTAAGGATAGGGTAAGCACAATAAGCCTATGCTGGCCGCATCCAGTTTTGAGACGGAGTTAAGACAAGGGAAAAAATGTCCTATAACAAAACTAATAGAAAAAAAATCTTTTTACACAAGGAAAATAATTACATATTCTATTAACTGTTTCTAAGGATTCGCATATCGGTCAACTACCCCTTGTCTAACGAAATATACCCATAAAACATTCAGTTATTACAAGAAATAAATGATAAATATTACGAGAGAAGAGTAAGTTTTTGTGATGGAGCTAAAAATAAAATATCACATATTTATGGCTTTGACACATTATAAGCTGCTTCTATTCCCAAGCCCTATCCAATGCTTCATTACAATAAGTAGATTTGCTTTTGTATACGCCTCAAGAACCCCACAATATCAATTTTCAATATTTAAAGAACCTGAGATGTAAATTTCTTAGCTCAATATATTTTATACTGCATATTGAGTTTGTATACGCCTCAAGAACCCCACAATATCAATTTCAGACAAAATCGGAATATGCAAAATATATTATTTTATCAACCTAATAGTTGTAAAAAATTAACTTCATATTCGTAATACATGAACCTGAAAACCCTCTAATACCAAACATGAAAAAATGCTAATAAGGTAAAATTTTCAACCCACCATATTGCATCCGCTTTATTGAATTTCAAAAAAATTATTTTAAGTCTTAATCTAATCTAAATCTAAACCCTTCAAAACCGCCCAGTGCCAATTTTGGATGAAATCCGGAAATTTAAAATTTTATGCTTATATTCTCTATTTACATCCTCAAAAACGATTCAGTCCCGCCTTTGAGCAAAATCAAAAAATGTAAACTTTTTAGTTTACTATGTTGAATTAGCCATATTGAATCCTGAAAAAATACTTTTAAATTCATAACTTACACCCTCAAGAACCCCAATACTAATTTTAGACAAAATTGAGAGATGTAGAATTTTTAATCCGCCATCTTGGATCCGCCATATTGAATATTTTCAAAATAATTTCAGATTCGTTATATGCGATCCCGAAAACTCTCCCTTAATAATTTTGAAGAAAATCGGACAAAACTGATTTTATCGTCCGCCATATTGAATTTTTTTTAAATAATTTTAGATTAGTTATGTACGACCCTGAAAACTCCCTCGTACCAATTTTAGAGAAAATCGGATAAAATTAATTCTTTTGTCCGCCATATTGGATCCACCATATTGAATTTTTTAAGGATATTTTGGATCCATTATGTGCGACCCCGAAAACTCCCCACACCAATTTTGGAGAAATTCAGACAAAATTTAATTTTTTTAGCCGCCATATTGACAGCGCCATCTTGGATATTACTGCACCAATTTCGTTCAAAAAAATATGGGACCTATAATTTGATTTTTTAATATAATAAATATTAGAAATAATGTAATGATGTTTGGCACGATTTCGTATAAATTTATGTAAAAAAAAATTTTTTTCCTATCTTTTGCTGTTATTATAAGTAATTTATCCATATCAATTGCATACCAAGTTGTAATAATTCAATTTAACGCACAAAGCTACTTTCAGAGTATGTATTAATTTATAGTTTTCACTATTTTAACATATGTATCGTTTTCTTTTAATTTTAAGACTGTTGTAAAATCTATTTTTTTTTATTAATTTTAAATATTGACTTAAAAATATAAATGTAATATGTTTGTAAAACAATATCTGATACATGTTAATTAAAAAAAATTGTAATTTTGTAGATGAAAGATAAATATACCATAAATTTAAAGAAAAAAGGCGAGGTGATGGTTTGTACCGACTGCGGTGGCCTGACGAGTCCCATATTAGGACGAAACAGCGCTGTCGCCATCTGTCGGACCCGGAGTTATTCCATACTTTGGAGTGCTCCGCACTTTTTAATACGAGAATCATGTAGATTGACAAATTTTCACGTCCGCTTCGCCAATATTTTATTCTATTTTATATTATATATATATATATATATATATATATATATATATATATATATATATATATATATATATATATATATGATAGTGTACTATTTAGGCAAGATTTTGCTTTTTTTTGCTTATATAATTCTTATATCTGTCTCCCTATCAGCAGTACCTTTGCTTTTTAAAGCCATTCCCAGATCATTTTTCAGTTTTAAATTCTTGAAGTTCTTAAAGTTGACGTTCATAAAAGTATTACAGGCCTTTCACTACGGTGTAACTGATGACTGATTCTTGGAGCACTTCCCACACCTTTTTGTGAAACTATATCATAGGCTTTTTTTAGGTCAATAAAGGTTAAGTGCACTTCTCGGTTGGTAGCGAGTTTTTTCTCGATTGTTTCTTTTAAAGAGAAAACGTTGTCAGTGCACGATCGACCGGCTCTGAATTCACTTTGTTCTTCCTCTTGATATTCTCGATATTCCTGTTCAGTAATATCTACTATAATTCTACAGTCTGTTGAGGGTACTTGTAAGTGAGATACCTAGGTGGTTGTTGCATTCCCTTTTGTTGCCCATTTAGGGATTAATGATATATACTTCGTTTCACATTTTAGATGTAGGATGTCCGTTTAGATACATATTTATAACTTTAATTAGGGATCTAAATAATTTTGAACCGTTTTTAATTAGTTCTGCAGGAATAGCTTCTGGACTACTAGCGTTCCATTTTTTAGACGACTAATTGTCATTTTCATTGTTTGTAAATCTACATGTATTATTTTTCGTTTAATTTTTATTATAGTATTTGTATCCTGGTTTATGTATTCTGATCCATCCTCCGTTAGTAATGTTCTACCCATTCCTCGCCTTGAATAAGGTTTAGATGTTCTTTATCCCTCTTATTTATTTTGGTGGCTCTAATAAGTTTCCAGGCAGCAGTGCATTTTCTACCTCCAACATAGGGGTTGATTTTCTGGCATTTCTTTTCCAAGTAACATGATTTTGTCTAGCTGTAGTTCTTTTTACCAGCTGTGATATTCGTTTATATTCGTTAAATCTGATTATTTAGCATATCATTTATTATACTTGTTTAAAAAAATTTCCACAGTAACTTTTCTATTTGAATTATTTATAAAAAAATAGTCTCCTGGATATCTATATTGATTGGAGGCACATTTAATGAGAGTGAATTATTATTGCGGGTAGCGGATAGCGGGAGTGGCCCTGACAGAGATAGATCTACTTCAGGGGTGCGACCCTGCCCACGTGAGCCTTGGAATATCTCCCATACGAAACCCGGGATGTATCCAAGTCCTAACCCTTATATCTTAACGAAAATCCAGTGTCCTCACCTATCCCTTCAATCTTCCAAACCGCCTAGCCAGCGTGGAAGATTACGGCTAATAACCCTCATGGCGAGTTTTCAAGACGATGGAACTAGTCCCCAGGTGGGTGAACCCAAGTCCCACCCCTCTATAGAGGACTGCCTCATGGAATCTTGTGGAGGCAAAAATTCGCAAAAAACACTGAAAGTGTGCCAGAACTCTGTCATCAAAGGAAAAGTTGGTTGAAATGGAAATAGAGCTAGGCAAAATCGCGTAGGACATTGTTGGAATCAGCGAAATCAGAAGGTGTCTGCATACACTTGTCAGGCAACCTCTTCTATTATTTTGGCGATGAACAAAGATTAGTTGGTGGAGTGGGGTTCCTTGTACATAAAAAACTCTCAGAAAATGTCAACACCATTCACGCCATATCTACAAACGTGATATACTTGATACTCCGACTAAATTCGAGATACAGCTTAAAAGTAGTGCCGGTCTACGCACCAATTTTGGATCATACGGAAAAAGAAGTGGATACATTTTATGACGAGGTTACCGAGGCATTGAGGCAAAAGCCTACATACTACACAATACTGTGCGGCGATTTCAATCCTAAAATTGGAATAAAATATGATCGATTTAAGTACGTTCTTGGCAAATTTGGCAGTCCGGGTAGGAAGGAAAGAGGTAAAAATCTACTAAACTACCTTTTGGAGAACAACTTGTACCAAATGAACAGCTTCTTTTATAAAAAAACACAGAGGAGATGAACATGGAAGAACCCTGATGACAAAACCCGAAATGAGATTGATTACATAATAAGCGACAAGATACACATAATCGAAGACGTGACAGTGCGAAACAGCTTTACAACTGGAAGCGATCATAGATTGGTTAGAGCCACATTAGAGCTAAATATCAGAAAGGAACGAAATAGAAGGGTACAGAAAAGGAAAACAAGAAAGTGGATGCAACCTAGAAACGAACAACAACAACAACAAAGAAATCACAACAAATGACCTAGATCTCCTAAATGATTTAAGAACTCACACAATCGCAGAGGCCCAAATGAGGTTTTGTACACAAACTGAAAGAGAAGAAAGAATTAGACCTATGACGAAACTTAAAATAGAAAATAGAAGATCACTTTTAAGAGATGGTAATACAAGCCAACAAGAAATAAACCATGTGAACAAAGAGATATCCAATGCTATTAGGAACCACATAAGAAAATAGAAAGAGGAAAAAATAACGCAAACTATACAGGAGAACAAAAGTATGAAAGTACTTCGATGAAGGCTAACACCAGGCAAAAGAGACATAATAAAATTAAAGGACAAAAATGGACAAATAAAATCTAACAGAGAAGAAATGTTAAACATCGCTGAAGAATTCTACGAGACATTGTGCAAAAACCAATTAATACTTGAACCCGACGAACACGAAACACTAAGAATCACAAATCAGGGCTCCCAAGATATGCCCAAAATCTTAATTGAAGACATTAACTACGCGTTGATGAAAATGAAAAACAACAGAGCACCGGGAGAAGACGGTAATAGAGTCCATAAAATGTGGAAGTCCTGCTCTTATTGAGACAACTAAAAGATTATTCAATTTATGCCTTGAAATCCAAATTATTCCGGCCCAATGGAATAACTCTATTACGATCCTTATTCACAAAAAGGGCGACGAAACAAGCCTTGAGAAATATGGACCCGTCAGCCTCCTGAGCCACCTATATAAACTTTACACTCGTATAATCACCAATAGACTAAAGAATAAACTGGATCTTTACCAGCCTAGAGAACAGGATGGGTTCCGCTCGGGCTACTGGACAAATGACCATTTGCAATGGTTCAAAACACTTATTAAAAAAACTGTAGAATTCAACCGTCCACTAAATCTAGTCTTTGTTGACTTTCAGAAGGCTTTCGATACCGTGGAATTGGTGTCAATTTTAAGAGCATTAAAAGAATGCAGGATAGATCAAAGATATTCCAACATCATCGACAATATTTATAAAAACGCAACAACAACAATCAACTTACACACCATGACGAAGAAAGCAAAAATAAGAAAAGGAATTCGACAGGGAGATACAATATCCCCACAACTGTTTACGACAGTGCTAGAACATGCATTTAAATCTTTGGATTAGGAAAAGAAAGGCATTATTATAGATAGGGAATGATTGTGTCATCTTAGATTAGATTAGGAAAAGAAAGGCATTATTATAGATGGGGAATGATTGTGTCATCTTAGATTCGCTGACGATATAGTCCTAATATCAGACAATCTACAAAAAGCCAGAGAACTGCTAGAAGAACTGCAACAGGCAACACAAACAGCAGGTTTGAAAATAAATTATAACAAAACAAAAATGATGACAAATTTAGTACCAAGTGAGCCTATAAAAATAGAAAATATCATCGAAATCACCGAGAAATATAACTACCTTGGTCACGAAGTGCGGATGGGAAAGGACAATCAGACGAGTGAGCTATCCAGACGAATAGCTTTGGGAAGGGCTGCTTATGGAAAACTCAGACATATATTCAAGACAGATATACCCATAAACCTGAAACGGAAAGCCTTTAACCAATGTGTTCTCCCAGTCTTAACATACGGAGCAGAGAAACTAATATTGACGAGAAAAACTGCTAAGAAACTGCAAATAACACAACGCAGAATGGAGAGATCCATGGTGAGGGTGTCTCTGAGAGATCGGGTCCGAAACGAGGAAGTTAGGAGCAGAACGGGGGTAGATGATGTCATTGTGCGCATTGCAAGATTAAAGTGGAGATGGGCCGGACATGGGGCTAGAATAGGGGACAACAGATGGACGAAAAAAGTTTAGGAATGGCGACAGAGAGTGGACAAACGTGGTCAGGGACGACCACCGACCAGATAGACAGACGACGTCAAAAGAATAGCAATAAACTGGATCGCAGTGGCTTAGAATAGAGGAGAATGGAAATTTCTTGAGGAGGCCTATGTTCAGCAGTGGACTGATGATGATGGTGATGATGAATTATTATTGAAAAGAAAATGGGCAAAACACCATTTTTCTAAATCCTATTATGAAATTAAATCGTCTAAATATCAATTATATTCTACCATTAAATGGGTGGAAATTAAAGGTTTAGGTCTTTTAAATATAGAAATAACCAAACTGGAATACTTGTATGTAAATTTCTAATTACAAATAAACATTCATATATTTAAGCTTGCTCCTAAATTATAAATCTTCTAGGGAGATAATTTGCCAGATTTTTGAAAGGTCACAGACTGATATATAAATTTCACGAATTTTATACAATATGTTTTATACAGTGTATTTCACGTGCAGAAAATCTAAAATGATGAATGAGTGGATATAGATCTACAACTTCTGGAATATTATCCGAAAAAACAACTTAAAAAATTGTAACCCATAATTTTAAGAAAATTATTTGTTTTTAATTTTGTCGTTGTTGTAAGCGATACAATCTCCGTTTGTATTTCGAATAAATTGGAACAAAAGCTTGAGAGTACTAATTAACATTGTTACATTGTATCCAAAATTGATGATGGATATATTATATTTCGATTTCAGAAACGTTTAAATAAGCAAAGTTTCAGAAAATTTTGTTAGCGTTTTAATAGTGTTTTTATAGCAATTCTGGCTATTTGAATTTTTTAGTTATTCATTTTACCAACATTGAGCAATATGCTGTTATGTTCTAGAATATTTCTCTTCAGGTCATCCTTTGGATGTCCATTAGTGAAAATAACTTACCAAGAAAAATTCTTCAATCTGTTAATAAGCGTGATATCTAAATCTCTTTGTGATACATTATTTTATTGTTATTCTCTAATTTGGAAAGGTTCGTTTTCATTATCAAAAGAGCAAGATCCAACTTTGAGGTCATTTGAATTTCTCTGAAGCATCTCAAGAACTTAAACAGCTAGTCCTGATCCTCAAGTGAGATAAGATTACCAATAAAATTACCTAACGAAACGTTATAACCGAAAATGTTCCCTAACCAACATTTTTTTTTTTTTAATGTTTTAACCTCATTGTAACACACCCTTCGTGGATATATTTTTGGGAACAATATTACAAAAATCGCACTAAAATATCTTGCAGTATTTAAAAACTTTTATACTAAAAAATGTAAAAACCTTTTCTTTTTTTTTTAAGATGATTAAGTTTACAGACTTTTAAGAAGTTGGCTTATTATGAGAAATTACGCATTTCATAACTGAACCACAATCCAAAAATGTATGAAGCAAATATTTATTAGATATGGTAGACAAAGCAAAAAAAGAAATTTGCATTGATAATCTATTTCAATACGGATTAGGCATTGCGACTTATTCATTCACATTTATCCGATATAAGGTTACGGGGTTTTAATTCAGTATTAATGCTCTTGAATGAGGCTATTCCATTAGAAAAGGAATACATTCAATTTTTAATGTATCCATTAATTTTTGAGATATAAATATACCGAATATTTTTCATTAGTACTCATAGTCAAAGTATAAAAATCGCTGTTTTTGATGAATCAAGAATCATTCTCGAAGACCCACATTCTCACGAAAATAACAGATTGTGTTTTAAATATAATTATTTTTTTGCTTACCTCATGATAGATATATTCTGTTTAAAAATTTTTTTTAACTCAATATAATAGTGGTCTATTGGTTGCTTCTCATTGGTACTGTCGAGGCGTCCTATGGAAATACGTAGAATTTTTAACTCAGAAGCAGTAAATATCATGAGTGTAAAGAATATCATGTGACTGGCAATCAGTAAAAATCCAAATATAATACAACAAATTGTACTTATTATAAATACTGTCACTGCATGGTCTCTCTCCTTAAAAGGGAACCATATTGGTAACGCCAAAGGTTTTTCTAGCAATCCGTTTTGGTATTTCTGTATTGGTGATTCATTTAAATATATTAGCAAATTAGCCAGGTGATAAATAATTACGCCAATAGTACCAAATGCAGTTAAGCATATATTTATTTTCTTGGCAAATTTAGCACTCTGATTGTAGGACAGTAGTATTTCTTCATCGAGAGATAAGTGCATTTGTTCTTCTTTCTTTATTATTTTCGAAAATAGTTTTGAAACATTATTTTTCTGATATATAAATAATTTTATCAGAATCGGTAAGCATGTTATCACCATAGCGCTACTTTCAGCTATAGTCGCACTATCACCATTAATTGATATTAATCGAAAGAACTTTATCAGATTTAAAATAGTATAAATTATAGAGATTCCTGAGAAGCCGAAACGCAGCCATAAGTAAACTCTGTTTAAAAATATATTTTTTGTCCATTTATTGTCCCATGTACCAGAGATTATCATGTATAATTTTAGATATTTAATATGCATGGTGAAAATCGTTTAGTACAAAATAGCAAGAAATAGTTATATAACTGTATTTTAGCAGACGCCCCTGCTTTTAAGTCGAAAACACAAACGTTTACTGACAAATATTTGTTATTTGAAGTAATATCGGCCAAGATATAATGACTGTTTACGAGTTTTTACTTTCATATAAATTCTTCTAGAAAAATACAATTTATTAATTTTTCGTAGACTCTAGTATATAATTATTACATAAACTTATTTAGTCCTAGTTATCTTTTTTTAAAAAGTAACGTTAGACTTTTTACTTGAAAGCCGTAATACACTGCTTCGTTTCATGACTTTTTGTGAAAAATTGAACTTATCTATTTTAATAGTACCATAATTGCTTAAAACATAATGTAGTTACACATATGTTCTGCAATTCATTTCTAGTTGCTTTTCAAAAATACATATTCGAATTTAGGTTGGTTAAGTTAGCTTTGACTAGTCTCTAAGAGACTTTTATTGAAAAATGGTGTCCAGGTTTTGATAATGGAATCTGAAAATGGCCAACGTTTTATTGGGTGCCACTAATCTTGCGGTACATTCGCTCGTTTGACTTGTATTGAAGAGACTTTCGATATAATCATGCCATATGATGGAATCGTAATCATGGTCATATGATGGAATCGTAAGATAGTCTACAGAAATTTTCAATGGCCAATATTTTGATTAGTAATAATACATATTCGCTGAGAACTCATGGTGGATGAATGTCGAGTTTTTGTTTAGCTGGCTCACTTTCTGATTAGATGAGCAGCTTCGCAGACTCCTCCCCTCTGCCGAGTGCGATATCTTTGGTTCTTTTATGCTGGTCTCTCGTGTATTGGTTGATCTTTGTTGTTTCGTTTCCTATTTTTTTTATTAATGTTTTCCATGTTGTTGGAATATGTATAGCATCGTCTCGTTTATTCAGCTATCCCGCTTTTTCGATTTCTAGGGCCTCTCTTATTACAAGTACCTTGTAGTTCTGTACTGGTGCAATTTCTTTTGCTTTTTCAAAGTCGATGGTATGTCCGGTGGTTTGGTGATGTTGAAATAGAGCTGAGGGTTTGTTTGTTTTTGAAGCTATTTTTGTATTCTTGAATATCGCACAACAAAGATCAACCAGTACACGAGAGACCAGTATACAAGAACCAAATATATCGCACTCGGGAGAGGGGAGGAGCCTGCGCAGCCGGTCGTCCAATCAGCAAGCTCTCCTTCGAGAACAAATCCGAGACAAACGAAGAATCCTATCAAGGACTAAAACGGAACTTTACAATCTCCACTTAATTTTAACTCAAAAAATTCATCATTTCCTGCGGAATGACATAGAAAAGGTATCCTGTTGGAGAACGGAATCAGACACCCAGCTTAAGGCAAAAAAAAACAACGGAATAAATTTGAGGCACTACAACAACGCAATACTGCCCACACACAGCAAACAATGAACTGCAACAAAGTTGTCCATAACATTTACAACTACAAATTAACAGAATCCGATAAATTAGTAGTTCCAAAAAGGTTTTAATTTTGCCGTAACATAAAAAACAGTCCCCTTAGAAGAAATAATTTCGAATATAGAAGCTGCCCTAGAGAATATCCCTGAAGGAAATGCTGAACAAGCCAGACAGGACATAAGCTCTCTCATCTTTAAAGAAGAATAAGGAAATAACAATATAACCAGCAGATAAGGGAAATGTCACGGTTGTAATCATCACCAACGAATATATGTAAAAAATGTCAGAAATTCTCAAAGACGCCTCTTACAAATAAACAAAGAGACAGAGATTCAACAACATACCTTGAAAATACTACGAAAGCCAAGATCAAAGCCTCAAAACTAGACCCAGAAACTGAAGAATCTTTAATACCAAGGGAAAAATCAAGCAGATGTCCAAAACTGTATGGCGTACCTAAAATACACAAAACAATTGCACTACTCAGACCAACAGTGAGCGCCGTGGAATCTCCAATACAAAAACTGGAAAAATATTTAGCAAGCATCATGCAACTAAGGGTCGCACTGGCCGATTCTTTCGTGAAAATCTCCGAACATCTGACCAACATGATCAAAAACATTTACCTCGAAGAAAATGACATCTTAGCAAGGCTCGACATAAAATCGCTATATCCAAGCGGATGAGATTTTGAACAAAATCGCCATGAACGAAGATTTTCCAGCCTACACAATTGAACTTACAGAACACTGCCTAAAAAACACATATTTCATGTTCCATAACCAAATATACAAACAAACATATGGCGTACTTATGGGGTCCTCACTTTTACCGGTTATAGTCAACCTTTTTATGATATATTTCGAAAAAGAGGCACTGAAAAAAACTTTCTTAAAACCGAAATTTTGGAAACGCTATGTGGATGATATTTTGATAATATGGCCACATGAAAAAGAACACCAGGACGATTTCCTCATATACCTGTACAATATCCACCATAGAATCCAATTCACACTAGAAATCGAGCAAGAAAAGAAACTTCCTTTTTTAGACCTGTTATTAACTAGAAAACCCAACAACACCCTAGATTTTAGCGTATATGGGAAACCCACACATACTGACCGTTATCTCAAAGCAGAGTCACATCATCATCCCTCTCAAAAACAGGCAGTAGTCAACACACTAATATCAAAATCTCTCCGACTAATAGAACTCGACACAAAACAAGACGAAATGAGACACATTTCAGCAGCTCTAGAACGGAATTGTTTCTCACAATCAGATCTAAAGAAAGCCATAAATAGAGAAGAGAAAACCACAACAAAAATCAAAAGCCAAGATCAAACAAGAAACAAAGCCATAATCCCATACATAAAAGGAATAACGGACAGAATCGAAAGAATCTTAAGAAAACACGACATACAGCCCATATTTAAACCACAAAAAACAATAACATCCTGGGAAATTCCAAAGATAAGACCAACCTTGAAAATCATGGCGTTTATAGCATTCCATGTGCAGATTGTCAGCAAACATATATAGGACAAACAAACAGGCGCATATCAGCAAGAATTCAAAAACACAAAAATAGCCTCCAAAACAAACAAACAACCTCAGCTCTATTTCAACATCACCAAACCACCCGATATACCATCGACTTTGAAAAAGCAAAAGAAATAGCACCAGTACAGAACTACAAGGACAGCTGAATAAACGAGACGATGCTATACATATTCCAACAACATAAAACATAAAAAACATTAATAAAAAAAACAACAAACAAAACAACAAAGATCAACCAATACACGAGAGACCAGCATACAAGATCCAAATATATCGCACTCGGGAGAGGGGAGGAGCCTGTGAAGCCGCTCGTCCAATCAGAAAGCGAGCCAGCTAAACAAAACTCGACATTCCTCAGAGGCCACCATCAGTTCTCAGCGAGTAACGAGACGAACTTGAAAATGCTAAATGAGATTTTGACGAAACGTCGTGAAAACGATTTTTTGAACGAACGGATTGAAACCCGGAATAACTAAACCATTCATATATATATATATATATATATATATATATATATATATATATATATATATATATATATATATATATAAATGTTTGAAAGTTCAAAGGCATTAATTTGAACATTTATACAAATAATTTTTGTAAATTTATTTTATTAACAACGGGTTTATTTCTATTTCTTTTAGCTTTTATAGATTCAAAGTTCTTGACGTTTTTTATAATATTTTTAACAGTTGGTAGTGTTGGATTCTGTTTCTTCGAATATCGGATAGCGAATGTATCGCATGTTCTTAAAATAACTCTGTCATATTCTCCATAAATAATAAATAAGTTTAAATAATCTTAGTGCGTGTAATTTAATCGCTCCGGCATGATGATTATTGATGAATGTCAAATGGCACGAAATAGTGACAATTCTGTAGGATTCGATTGTTCTATTTTCGCCACACCTCTCCATCATGGCCAACTAATAACAAAACTTAAAAGCCGTAGAGCATTTGACAATAGAAAAAATTTTCAGATTCTTCCTAATTATTATTTTCCCACAAATTCCCGGAGAATCATCCTGTATATTTATGGTTAATTTTTATTGACTTTTATTCTCTCATGGGGTGGAAATAATCCCTTATATTCAAAAAAGCTGTAAAACATAAAAATTAAAAAACAAAATTTCTACGTCATATAAATTACGAGAAATATGAAAGAGATATTTTCATTAGATCCAATACAAATACACCTTATAAAGCGGGTAAACTTTCCGCCAAACTACCCGCACTAAGGTTGAGTTTCTGTTAATAAATCACGTCAAAACTTTTTAGCGGTCAAGTGTCATTAAAATAAATAATTTAAGAAAAGAGATATTCAGTTCAACCCACAGGGTCGGAAATTAAAAATTCAATTCTAATATCACTCCTATTTTTTTGGTAAGGTTGAATTCCAGTTTGTAAATCGTGGCCAAATTTTTTTTCCAATCAATTTTCATTGATGTAAATAATTTAAGAAAACAAAACTCTCAAAAAAAATAACACAGGATCGGATACAAAAAATAGAGTTCTAATTTCACCCCTATTTTTTTGCGCTATGGGTTGGCCCCTAATACTTTTCTTCCATTCAAGTATAATCGAAATAAATAATGGAAGAAAAGAAATTTTCATTCTAACCTACAGGGCCGGAAAAAAAAAATCCAATCTCGCCTCTATTTTGCGTTATGGATTAGTTCTTGTTAGTAAATTAAGGTTAAACCTTTTTTGCGGTCAAGTGTTATCAAAATAAATTTAAAAAAAAAACATTTAATCTAAACTACAGAGTTGAAAATAAAAAAAAAAATTTTAAACTCAAATAACAAAAATAAATTATTTCATGCCGTCCTACTCTTCTAATTCGCTTTAAGGGTTAATTCACGTTGGTTCATCTGAAGCGCTCTAAACACTCAAAAAATATTTTTGGTGCTTTTTTACCAGCTTCGCACAAAAAATTGACCACTGTCGAATATCCTTGTCCGATGATAAAATCGCCTAAAGATTTTGGTTAATCGCAAGATATACCCTCTTTATGAAGTGTTGATATATTTGTATTGGATCTGATGCAAATATCTTTTTCATATTTCTTTTAATTAATATTATGCAGAAATTTTTCTTTTCAAATTTTCGTAAATATTTTTTGTGCATTTTTGAATGTTAGAGGTTGTTCTCACCCTCATAAAATGGTAAAATGAACTGTACATAATCAGCTTAAATTATGACCCTTGAACATAATTTTTGCAGATAGTTTATAATTTTTTTCCCTTGTCTTGAAATTATGAATTTTTGGCGAAAATGAAATCTCAAAATTTTACGATGCCATGTAATATATTATTATTACCAACTATGAACGCCTTACCAAATCCTGGCAATACCCTGTAAGGTACCTCAGTTCAGACTTACCTAAAGTTTGTCCTAATGCTGACTGGAGCCTACCTATACGCTAGCTCATCTCAGAGTAGGTTCGTTATTTTTATATTTTTCCACTATTTTTAATATTTTGCCTGTGTAAGTTGTATAAATGTCTAATTTAGGAAAAAGGCGCCACCAAATTTTACTTCAAAATTTGCCCTAATGATTATACTACGAGCAATTGTAATAGAGAAAACTTGGAAAAGAACAAATATTAAATATGTCATATCCGGGTAAATATATCACTGAGTTTAACTTCTTAATAGTATTTTAATTTAAGATTAGAGGAAATAAAACCAATTAAATAGAGGCCAATACAATCATTCCTCACGGTGTACCCCTTCCCAGAAAATAAGCACAACCCCTGGAAAAAGTTATCACCAGTGTGAATTATTGCAAGCTCCTCTACTGGGGCTATCTAATAGAATTGCGATTACAATTGGTTAATTGCAAATAAAATAAAAAAAAAGACTTTGTTTGCGACTTAATCGAAAGTTATTGACCTTCTATGACGTAGAAAAAGTGAAAATTAAAACAAAAGAGTAAGTTAAACTTGACAGTGTCCTGCACAGTGAACGGCAAACCGATTCAAAAATTGAAATTATCAACTACTTCAGTTGGAAGGCCTACGTCGACATAGCCTAGTCATAGAAGAAAAAAAAACTCTCTATTTTAAACTAGACTATGAAGTTCCATAAGCCCAACAATTCCGGAAACTATCAACTTTGAAGTAATAAAAAAAATAAGCAATATCAAAAACTACAAAAAAAGGTCTGCAAAGATGTGAAAGATGATGAGTGTTTAAGTGATAGTTAACAGAATATAAGCAATAGATAATTATACAAAAAAGTGATAAATAATTACAAGAATTAGATCATAGAAATCAACTTATAACTGTCGCTCAAGTGGTTAAAATCTTAATAAAATTTTGCTGAAAAGTATATCACAATTTTGTACAAAATAACTAGTTTCCAAAATATTAAATTGTTAAGCAATTAAAATTTTCAATAAATGTATCATTATAATATTCATTACTTTAAACAATAATTAAATGGTTAATTGGCCACTCTGGGAACCATAATAAAAGAAACCTCAATTACAGTAGGGTTTCGCAAAATAAAACATTTAAATTTGAGGTTGTAGCGCTACGGAGTCGACTTCGTTTCACTTTACACAATTTACTGGTTGGCCGCAAAGTTAAGTGATATGGTAAATTTAGCAAAAGATAAATATAATTAGAAAATATTAAAGTCCAAATATTTAAAGTCTATTAATTAAAAAGGTTCAAAATCAGGTAATCGAAAAAGGAAACTTTACTTAGATAACTAAGCGATTAAAAATACAGGTTTAATACTCATTAGGCTTAACAATCAGAATCTCGTATACATACTTTGGCCAAAATTAGGCACTTAGCTGAATCACTTTCAAACAGGTGGCTAAACAAGGCCTGTGACATAGACGGCTTCACCAGAAAGGACGTTGACCTGGCTCAATATGGAGATTGTCTCATTCAGTGGCTCACAATCCTAGAAGTGCAGTGCGTTAATTTAAACGGCATATTACTTCCCAAAATGTACAGGGTGAGTCAACGATTGGATGAAGTAGGTTTGTGCCTTTTCGGTGAAATTAACAAAGAAACTATATTTATTGTTTGATACAGTTTATTTTTATGCAGATTTTAAAAATATTTAGGAGTCTACAAGGTGAGCCAAAAAACTAGGACAGCATAAAGTTGTATTTTTTTAAATAGAACACCCTATATACGAATCGTATTTTCGATTTAGCTTATAATTCTAAATCTTTTTTATTAAGGGTTTACTATAACAAAACTTTATAGTTTCTGAGATAATTAAGTTTAAAGAAAAAAAGTCACATTTTCAAGCATCAATTCAATCCTAAATAACGTTTTCAATTTTGTGACAAATATATTCAAATTTGGAATTTAGCAAAGCCAAGGAAAAGTTAACATAATTTTTACCTAATACTTGCAATAAAAGCTACAGGTTGTTGAACACATCGGCTCAAATTTGAACAAGTTTAAATGAATAAATATCTTTTTTTTAAGTGGTACACCCTGTATATTTTCATGTTATTTAATAGAGTAATAAAAACCCTAAAAGTTTTGTTCAATATATCCTATACCTATATATAATAGTTTTTGAGATATTTCAGTTTTTCTTATTTTCCATACTTTTTTACAAAAATAGTCTTCATTATCATAGTAGCCATGTAAAATAATAAAAAGAAACTACAGAAACAAACAGAATGTGTTATATTACAACGGCAATAGTTTAATTAAACATAATGTGAAAAAATTAACACAACAATAACGACAAGGCAAATACATATTTACTTTTATACTAAATTGAAACAAAAAAATTACTTATTAAATACTGAGATTAATTATTTCTTTTTAATAAGTGTTCGAATAAACGACCCTCTTGTGCAATGCACAAATTTAGTCTTTTTTGCAGATTTTCTCGGACCTTGGACAAAATTAGTGGCGTTATTGTTCTACAGGTATCCCTAAACCTGTTTCGCATATCTTCCACTGTTGTTGGTGGATTAACATACACCTTATTTTTAATATAACCCCATAGGAAGAAATCTAATGGGGTGATGTCGCAAGACCTTGGTGGCCACTCAATGAAACCCCCACGTCCAATCCATTTTTGCGGATATCGTTGGTCCAAAAACGCACGAACTTCACGATGGTAATGCGGAGGCGCACCATCGTGCTGGAACCACATACTGTCGAGCTCATCCCTATCGAGACCTTGAAGCAGTTGGGGTAGTTCTTCTTGTAGAAAGTTCAGGTAACTATGGCCATTTAGTGGTTCATTAAAAAAGTGGGGTCCAATAATTCGATTATGATGAATACCACACCAAACATTTAATGACCAGTGGTTTTGATGTTGCACCTCTCTAATCCAAAAAGGGTTTTCTGTGGCATAATAATGCATGTTGCGTCTATTTACGGCACCGTTACTTCTAAAAGTAGCTTCATCACTAAACATTCCCTTGCATAATAAATTTGGATTTAATTGAATCTCCGCATTTATTGTACGACAAAAGTTTACACGACTTTCAAAATCCCGTCCATGCAATTCTTGGTGTAATTTCATGTGATATGGATGATACCTATATTTCTTGGTAGTACGATTAGCGGTGGATTGTGATGTTTCACATAATGCTGCTAACTGACGGCTACCAATATAAGGATTTTCCTGAACATTTAACAATATTTGTAGTTCTTTTTCTTCATTAGTTACTGGTTTGTTGACCACTTTACGTTTTGGATAATCAACAGTACCAGAAGAATCAAATCTTTGCATTAAGTTTTGAAAAGTATGGGTATTAGGCTAGCGTCGATCAGGATACTTCATTTTGTAAATTCTTTGAGCAAGAAGGCAATTTTTTTGGGCCTCTCCTATTGTATAAATCATATCTATTAACTCATTCTTTGGAAAATGTTCTTTTACAATGTTTTTGCCATGGCTACTATGATAATGAAGACTATTTCTGTAAAAAAGTATGGATAATAAGAAAAACTGAAATATCTCAAAAACTATTATAAATAGGTATAGGATATATTGAACAAAACTTTTAGGGTTTTTATTACTCTATTAAATAACATGAAAATATACAGGGTGTACCATTTAAAAAAAAAAGATATTTATTCATTTAAACTTGTTCAAATTTGAGTCGACGTTTTCAACACCTTGTAGCTTTTATTGAAAATATTAGGTAAAAATTATGTTAACTTGTCCTTGACCTTGCTAAATTCCAAATTTGAATATATTTGTCACAAAATTGAAAACGTTATTTAGGATTGAATTGATGCTTGAAAATGTGACTTTTTTTCTTGAAACTTAATTATCTCAGAAACTATAAAGTTTTGTTATAGTAAACCCTTAATAAAAAAGATTTAGAATTATAAGCTAAATCGAAAATATGATTCGTATATAGGGTGTTCTATTTGAAAAAATACAACTTTATGCTGTCCTAGTTTTTTGGCTCACCCTGTAGAATCCTAAATATTTTTAAAATCTACGTAAAAATAAACTGTATCAAACAATAAATATAGTTTCTTTGTTAATTTCACCGAAAAGGCACAAACCTACTTCATCCAATCGTTGACTCACCCTGTACATTATAAAATTTCATCCAACAGAAACAAATACTGAAGAAATCCAAAGACATTCTGAAATTGTCCTAAGATGTGCTGAAGTTATCCCGAAGACGTATTGTAGTTATTCCATAGACGTATTGTGGATATCCCAAAATATCTTAAAATAAAGAAATAAAAAAATCCTACTCAATCAGTCGCACAAAAGGCCTACGCAAAACCTTGCTAAATTTTGCTTAAACACAAAAACTGATTGTTACAAAAGAAATATGTACATATCTCGAACTCAAGAAAATGGTGGCATCTGATAAATGTTAAGCCGTTGTTTCTGGGCTGGCTAAAAAAAAATAATCGCACATTCCTTCCAACGCAAGTTACCAAAAAAACTTAATAAAAAAGTCCATCGAAAATCTATCCAAAAAAATAACAACCTTAATCTCGTAGCAATAATCTCGAACCCTTGAAATTTATCATACAATTTGAACTACTTCCGGAAAATATATAAAAAATTCTTCTATTTCAATTTTAAATTGGCCAGTACTGAAATTAGACAGAGACAACCAATATCTTAATAATCTAAACTGCCTCGTCCTACAAAATGAATATCCTATGAACAAAGTACTTTACGGATTCGAAATATTCAAAAATGAAATCCAATTAGTTCGAGGGTCTAATTTCAAATATTTTAATTACCAAAAATTTTAATTAGTAAAGGGAAATATTCAACTAATAAACTAAAAACAACATAATGAAAAAGTCGATACTCTCTTATTTTGAATTTAATATTTCGATTCGATATATTCAACAGAGGTGCCATCATATAGGCAACCAAAAAAACTATCCATGCAATTCAGTGGACCTGACTATCTGAAACAGCTGATATGTGACAATAAATAAATATTTTCTAAAGAAAGAAAATTAACAAGAAAACAAAAAAAAAATACTGTTTATAATTATCGAATCATTAAGAAAACGCTTTTCCCAATCTTTGATACATTGTCTCGAGGTACCTAACGAAATTTGCCAATTACAGAAATAGGTTAACTTTCGATGTCAATCAAAATTTCAAAATGTAAACAAAAGAAATGATCTGAATATAGATGAAACCGATATTAATGAATGAAAAACAAAGGTAATCATTAGTTTTATAGTAGAAAACATCGTTTACTGTAAATTTACGTTTCAAGTTATGCATGTCATTGACAACTTTTAAAGAAAAACGTACAAAACAAAAATCTATTTATTACTTTAGTAATCTGAACCTGTAATTTAATGTAGAAAAATGAAAACGAAATTATTTATTACTTAAGATCAATTTTTAACCGTAACGGTCTAAATGGTGAATGTAACAATTATTTTACGTCACTGATATTTTTTGGTATACTACATGACCTAAGCTTTAAAATAAGTTTAGATAAACTTGTTTATATACTATACGTATACTCATATTCTGCATATATGACAATATATATATATATATATATATATATATATATATATATATATATATATATATATATATATATATATATATACAAACAAATCGATTATCACTACTATTTGAAGACAACAACGCAGTTCAAAAATTTACCTACATGTTTCTCTTCCTTATGTTAAAAATTTAACTCCTAGACTAGTTTTCCAAAATTATACTTCCATTAAAATTGCGACCAAACAAATTAAAACAATCGCGCTACTTTACTCTAGAACAAAAACACCTATCTCACTGGAACATTATTTATAAGATCCCATGCGTAAATTGTGACCAAGTTTATATTGGCCAAATCTCTAGAAAATTTTCAAGTAGAATAAGTTCTCATAAAAGCGATTGTAAAAGAGGAGTATTTCCTTGTACTCCTGCGGAGCATGTGCTAAATAAGGATCATATAATAAACTTTGAGAAAGGTGACACAGTGCAATACTATATAAAGGACAAAATATGCGAAAATGATAAATAGCACTATTGCAAAATTTCTGAAACAACTATTTTTATCAAAATATCTTTTCATTTAAACGCCAGAGCCTTAGTTGGAGAAACGAATTTGTATCATACTCTCTATATTATTTTAACAAAAACCTTAGATGTGAAAATGTTATCCAGATGATGAGTACCTCGAATGTTAATGATTTCTTAAAACCAGACTTGTAGTGATTTTAAAGCTTTTCTTAACATGGTTAAGAGAAAATAGACAGGACCTTCATGACAGATTCATAACAATAGATGAATAAATATTTTACTTTGTCTTCTCTGCACTTTCGTACACTCAATGCCATTGAAAGTTTTCGATATACAGCACGTTATGCCTTTCTTTACAAAACTCGGTTATTGTTACGTTGAGAATACGGTAAATCATAACAATTTTAATAACTTTCATTGCAAATTTCAATCCGATTCTTGGCCCTTTTATATTTCTATATTCACCAATGATCATTTTTTTGTATATCTTCCTATAGACTTTCATCATTTTTCGTACCATGGTTCAAAACTGTAACTAAGTGAAATGAAGTGAAGTGAAAGTTAGAATGAGTTGCATGTGAAAGTTGGAACGAGTTGTATGTTCAGTGCGACTTGAATAAGGGTTTTGATAATTTTTGCTATATTTTTATGCATTATTTTAACGTAACCTTTTCTTTAAATAAATATTTTAGTGATAGAAATAAAAAAGAATGCGTTAATAAAGAAATTGGGAACTGCAGCGCAAAGCTAAAAAATTTACATTCTTTAAAATACAATTATCCTGAATTAAATAACTTACCTAAAAGCAAAAAATGATCATAGAAAATTAATTAGTTAAACAAAAAAGACTTTTTATTAGAATAAAATAAAATAGAAGGATATAAATAGAATTATGCGGAATGTAGTTTCTCAATTAACAAATAAACATAAGGATAAAAAGATCTGCAAATTAATGTTGGCAATGCCAATGAGTAACGGATCCTTATTTAATAGCTAGTTCTGTTAATGAATTTTTTGAAAGTGCTCTATATGAAATTTTGAAGAAAATACCACGTATTCACATTGTGGTGAGCGAAAATCTTAATGAGGTATTTCCTGCGGAATACAGCTTTTCATTATGTCCATATTCAGAGATGGAGATATATGATTTACTAAAAATTAAGCTTGAAAATAAGCAATCAGCGGGCGTTGACGATGTATCCAGTTTTTTAATAGGAAAAGTGTTGAAGTTTATCATAAAGCCCATTACTTTTTTGGGTAACATTTCATTTTGTTTAGGAATTTTTCCATCCACATTGACAATTGGTAAACTGACACCTATCTATAAAAACAATAACATCAAAGAAAGATCCAATTATAGACCAGTTACGGTCCCTATGAGTTTATCAAAAATTATCCAATATGCTTTTTAAACAGAATGATAAATTTTTGCAAAGTAATAATATTTTAACTTAGATCAGCATAGATTTACGAATGGAAAATCTACCATCACTACGATAAATTCATTTTATGATAATGTTATAAAATGTATCGAGAAGAACGAGTGTCCTGTTGGGATCTTCTGTGACCTCACCAGGCCATTTGATTGTGTTGATCATAGAACTTTATTAGTTAAATTATCTAAATACGGAATTCGCAACTCCTCATTGAACTGGAAAAAACATTTTTGGAAAACGGGACACAGTATGTAAGAATTTTTTATACTGACAATGGAGAACAACAAAGTATTAGTTCGAAACATATAAGAGTGAATGTTGGAGTCCCACAGGGATCCATATTAGGCCCTGTCCTGTTTATTTTATATACAAATGAAATTGGATGCATCCTTCTAGACGCTATGTCTGTATATGCAGATGATACATCATTTTTAATTTCTGAAAGATTAAACCATGTTTTGGAAGTAAAATGTAATATTATACTGGATGCAAGTAGATGATTTAATGAAAACTTTTTATTTCTCAATGATAATAAAACTAAATTTATTACATCCATAATTATCAGAAAAAATGTTCGAAACTAGATATTTTAATTCACGGCAACTCTATTCAACAGTACGAAAAGGTGACATTTTTGGGCATCTATATGGACGAATATTTAAATTTTAAAAATCACTGTGAATATGTTTCGGGTAAGCTGAATAGTTTGGTTAATATGTTTAGGAATTTACGCACTGTTCTGGATGAAGTACAGCTTACGGTATGGGGTCACTTTCTGGAGTTGGTGATCTTTCATCCATAAGGTATTTTCATCACAGAAAAGGATCATTTGATGTATTGCCAATGTGTGCAGAGCTTTTTCATGTAAAAATATTTTTAAGAAGTTTGGAATTTTAACTCTTCCGGGTTTGTTTTTTTTTGAAATGTGTATCTATGTTTACTTAAATAAGTCCTCTTTTACTCTTGTGAAAGATAAATATCAAGTAAACACACGTCAGAAAGATAAGTTACATGTTCCCTATAGTAAATATAATTTGCGTTATAAATCTCCTAATGGCCCCAACTTCTTAATAAGTTACCAGAGGAAATATTAAAAGCCCTTTCTCTTAAAAATTTTAAAATAAAATTAAAAGAATATGTGCTAGAAAAATGTTTATACTGTATAGATTCTTTTTTAACCAGTAGTAATAACTCAACATGCTTGTATTTTTGGCGTTAATTAGTTTATTAGTTTTAGGTCTTAACAAATTGACGAATCCTATTCAAATTGTAATTTTGTCAAAAAAAAGGAAAATAAAGATATTATTATTATTATTATTATTATTATTATAATTCTTCTTTAAGTATATCAAAATTCATTATTAAATTAATTTAAAGACACTTAGGACAAACAATATCCAAAAATAGGTCAAATAGGTAATTTAAAAGAAAAACTGATACTTTGTATAACATCATTTACACTCAAAACAAATGTATTAATTTTAAACCACTTATTTAAATCTATTTCATCAGTTAATTTTCACCTATAATAAACAGATATTAAAAAAATATAAGATCAAACATTTTTTGGTGACGAAAAGTTATTTCTCATGCAAACCAAAAATATGTGTCAATTAATTAATAGTTTAAATATACCATTATATTTTCAAGGTGTCAATCCTAATTCAGACATGCACTCAAATATATTGATGGTAAAGGTGAACTTTATATAAATATTAATAAACAGTCCAATACATAATGTGTAACTTTGGAGTTGCTTGTTTTATTTAATTTCTTTTGTTTGTTTATAAAGTTGAAATTTTGTAACCGATTTTTTTCCTACTTCCGCCAAACTGATTCTTTCCAAATTTTGCATACACGTTTATTTGAAAACAATGTCATATATTGTTAATTTTTATCTTAAATCCTCATTTCCTAAGTCTTATTGCTTGCTTCATCTACAAGAATTAGCCGTTTCTTGACAAAAGTGATAGAGAACTTTGACCACGTGAAAAATTAGACAAGATCATAGTCCTGCTATCAGACGGAAAAGCCCTATTGACCGTTTTAATGTAAATACAGTGTTCTGAGCTCGAACAATAACAAGTTTGGTCAACAGAGCTTTCCAAGTGAAGAATATCTTTCACTTGATATCTCAATTTACCATTATAGTTACAATCTTCAAGCTCTTATAATAAATACACGAATAATTATAATTTAGTAAACGATAGTTCTCAACATTTCCCGAAACTCGAAGATAAAAATCAAAAAAGAGAAAAAAACTATTTTAAACTGTTTTTTTTTGACAGGAGCAACTAAGTAAAAAAAAGTAGAAAAAACTATATTAATTGTAGGATTTTTCCATCACGTTGATGATTTAGTAATAATAAAATAGTGCTTGGGGAGCCTCATTAATTTAATAAAAAAAATTTGTTCAGTGCACTCCGCGAATTAACTTTAATTACATAAAATCAGCGAAATTCTAGCTCTAAAATCTATATATATATATATATATATATCAGACACATGGGATAATGCCATAATATTGATCGTATTCAAAAAAAGAGATATTATTCTGCTACAAAACTGTAGTCCTGTAGATCCGCTCTCACAAATATATAATTTGTTTACATGAATAATTGCAAATAGACTTAAATACAACAGCAAGTACAATGTCAACCAGGAGAACAGGGAGCTTTTGGAAAAGGCTTTACACTTGCTATTATGTTCTCACAGTATGAGATTAAAAGTAAACACAGGATAGTTTCTTCCCTTTTATATGGCATTTGACTTCTTGGAGCGATGGGTGATTACGAAAGAACTTAATAGTATCAGAATTGACTATTATTACAGAGAGAGAGAGAGAGAGAGAGAGAGAGAGAGAACTTATTAAGCATGTATACAGCAAAGCATCATCACTAGTGAATGACAATGAGGAAACAAATGCATCCGACCAGACTCTCAAAGGAGTTATCAAGAAATTGCATTGGTTCAGTACTGATATATATATATATATATATATATATATATATATATATATATATATATATATATATGTATATATATATATATATATATATATATATATATATATATATATATATATATATTAATAGCGAAATTCTAAATATCTTAAGGTATATTGATGATATGATTTTGTTTACAGACAATGAAAACAATGTGGAGAATATTTTTATACGATTAGAAAGAGAGTCTAAAGCAATAGGATTAAAAACGAATTTGGAATAGACGAAGATAATGTATAACATTAAATCACAAAATTCTGGAAAACATTAGAAAATACACATACTTGAGACAAAATCTAATACTGAACAAGCAAAATAAAGGCATCAAAATTGAGAAAAGAATAAGAGTGGGGGTGAGTAGATTTCAGAAAACCTAATTTTTAATAAACAAGAACAGCAACTATGGATAGGTAAGAGAGCCTGAGGCAGACCCAAAACTAGATGATATGACAACCTGAAGAAAGTCTGGCATGGTTTCGAACTGTAAACAATAAAAACAAACGATAAGAACCAAGGACAGTCTGTGATCCATTTCGGGGACAATGAGAATAAAAGAAGACATATTCCTTCAGTACTTTTTATCCCCACAAAAGCTAATAACAGAAATTGAATTTTAAAAAGTAAGCTTATATTTATATGCCCTTATTTTATAGAGATATATGAATAACTTTGTCGTGCTTTAATATATTTTCCTAAATAACACCAATTTTTGAAAATAATATTTAGGGTTCATTTTTATTGAAAAGCAAAGCTCCTAAGGAATCTACTTGTAATTTTCAAAAAATTAACATTTCTTTTGTTATTTCCTTATTGAAAGTATACAGAGAAAATTCTAAGCTGATTCGATGAATAATAACGTGCAGGAAAAAAGCATACCATATGCCTACGTAGATGAAATTCTTGTAAAACTTATTGTTAGAATATACATTATTTATTGAATAACAAATTACTTCTTGCGCCATTTTATACTACTTTCTATTAGTTTTATTCGGTTTCTAATGATATTTTTTAACCTTATTATAGGGGTTTTCCAAAAACTATGGAACCAGGTTTGTTTTAATTTTCTAAACTTTTCTAAGTGTAATTATTTATCCAAAGGTTTTTTTATTTTTCGCATAACTGTTTTTGAAAAATAAAAAAGAAACCATCGAAAATCAAATATTTTTCTTTTCCTTTATTTTGAACTAAATTTCCGCAAAATACCTGACAACCATGCTATTCAAGCATTTTAAAGCAACAAGAGTACCGAAAGGCACTAGCTCAGCAGTATGTCATAAAAAAGACATTCCTTGCACACATCAATATGGTTACAATCATCACATGATCCTGTTTAGTGGGTTGAAACGTTAGTATTTCGGGAGATAATGCCACACTTTACGGATTTTAGAGTAATGAATTTATTAAGAAAGGCCCCACAAATCATCCAAAAGTCATAACTTACATTACATTTAAAAAAAATCAAGAAGAAAAATCATTTAATTAAGTAATATTATAGGTTTTTCGGTTAATAATGTCGATTTAAATAAGATATGCCGTTACTAATACATTTTTTGATACACACACACTAGCACGAGATAGGACCCAAAATTGATTTTGACACCGGCCAGAAAATCGCTAATATAGAACACTACAAGGCAAGATTGATTCGTGAATCCATCGAAATTGAAAAGAACGGCACTCTGAATAAGAGAGACGATGCACTCAATCTTACTTCTACTTGGAAAACTCTCTTTAAGCGGGACCATTGTACCGACACGCATGCCACGCTTAACCTGACACCAACGGTGGCACTCGAGAGGGAGGCGGAGCCAAAGCCAACCAGTCGTTACTATTTGCGACCACGTATAAAGCACGTTCCACGTTGAATTTCTTTTAGTTGATCTACAACCACCAAACACAGAAGATGCCAAATGAGATTTTGGGGGGAGTTTGTTATCAAATGTCATTATGCAAAAGCATGTCGAACCTTATATCAGGAAAGGACGTTTTGCGGGGAAGTTTAATAACCTTCTTTCATTTAAAGAAAACAGCTGTTGAAGGTTATCAATTATTTATTGAAGCTTATGGTGAGAACATTTTAACCCAAGAAATTTGTAAACGATTGTTTAAGAACTTCAAAAGTGATGATTTTGATGTAAAAGAAAAAGTGTTTAGGTTAGCCGAAAAACTCTGAAGATGCAGATTTACTTGGTGAAATAATTACTGGCGATCGATATCGAAAACAACTGATAAAATTAAAACGAGCATCGAAGGAAAAACGAATGGTGGGCACAAAGCGTAGTATAAGACAAGGGTGCGGGCTCTCACCATTACTATGTAACTTCTACTCGGAGGACATTATTCCGAAATTACTAGCTACAACAACAACTTGAATAAAAGTAAACGGAATAGTTATTAATCAGATACGCAATGACACTGTTATTATTGCAAAGTTATTAGGAAGCCTACAGTACTTAGTAGATCGGGTGGTAGCTAGCAGTGAGGAATGTGGCCTCAATTTGAATGCAAAAAAACTAAATTTATGATCATAACAAAATCGCACCAACACCAAGAGAATCTACGGATCAAAGAACAACCAGTGGAAAAAATAAAGAAATATAAGTATCTGGGAATAATTGTTAATCAAAACAAGATACAGAAGAAATTCGGATACGAATCGGACAAGCCAGAAATATATATCAATAAGATGAGAAAGGTATTTTGTGGTAAAGACATTAGCCTACATCTTAAAATCAGGATTTTAAGGTGTTAAGTATTCTCGGTGTTGCTTTACGGGATGGAAACTTGGACGCATGGCAGTGACATGGTTAAAGGCGATTATTGCTCTTTGGTAGAGGTGGAAACTCTTTGATTTATATTTCCTCCTGCTCCGTAAGTTGGTCTGTGTGGGTGGTCCTTTCTACTTGTACTTGTCTTGTCTCCAGTTCTGTGCATGGTTCTCTTTCGATGAATATTTTGAATGTGATTGTTAGTTTGTCTGCTTTGATTCTTCTTTTACGATTCGGTTGAGTTTTTTTTGGCTATTTGTAAACTTAGTTTACCTATCTCTAGTTGTTGAGCATATATGGTTGTTCTCTGCTTATTTGATTTTTTTGTGATTTAGCGAATTTTGCCTTTGTTTTGTTAAGTTTTGTTGTTAAGTTAGCGATTTGGAACTTTAGGTCCATGAATTTCATGAACACTTTATTGAGTTCTTGTTGAACCTTGACTCAAGATTTTCTTTCTTCGATGTTTTCTTTCTTTCCAAAGTTTTGTGTATTCTTCCGTTTCTTTTCTGCGAAGAAAATATCTTACGCCTTTATTTCTGGATCTGATACCTCTGATTTCTCTGCATTGTATTTTTTTTGATGGAGCTTTATATATTTCTTTTATTTTTTCTTTTTCTTCTTGTCTGGAGGTATCTTGGGATATTTTTCATTTGCTTGAGTCGCTTGTCTTACTCTGATGTTCACCTTTCGGTGGTCAGCGTAGTAATAGAATTATAGAATTAAATAAATATATGCAAAGATATATTCTTTCTAAATATTTATACAAGGTGTTATCCCCTTTATCGTTTTGTAGGCAGTCCTCATCAGAGTACAATGCCTCGTATAAATTGATATAAACAATATTTTTTTACTCGTTTCGGTAAGGTTATGATCCTGATGGGCAGCGATTTTAGTTTCGCTGTACAAATCTTGCTTGTTAAAAAAACATTGACTCTTTAATTTTTTTTGCATACTTTCCTTTTACAATTAAGTTCTTAACAAATATGCCATTTTGGAAGACGCCATAACAGTGTTAGTTTTATTTAAAATAATAAGGGGAATATCTTTTGGACCATAATTGTCGGTACAAATAATAGAACAAAAAATAAGTATTTATGACTAAAAATATATGTTCGTGTCAATGTCCTTTTAACCTATACTTTTTATATAAATCCCCTTACTAAAACATAAATCAAAATTCTTACGGAAATAATAAAGAAAGGAACACTGTATTTATTTTTATTAAACAGAACTTTCATAAATAACAATTTGTACAACAGGAGGTTCTTTATTGGTGGCTTTATTTGTCATATCCTGGATCACAGCTTGCAGAGCCTCTTCCCATTCTTTTTCAGCTTTTTCCTTATCTTTCTTGTCTTTTTTACTGCCCGTCCTTTTATGCATTGATACCTGAAATAATAAAGAAGACACGGTATTAAAAAAAAATATATTTAATTCTTATAAATGATGTTAATATATCAAAAGTTCTTATATTCAATCTTTTATATGAATACTTTAGCTCCTTAAATTTTGAAAGTATATAAAAATTCATAATTTAAAGTCTGGATGACTATCAAAAATTGTAACTTTTTAACAGAAATACTTCTTTTTTGCTGGTAAACAATGGGTTCTTTCTCATGCTACCTTATGAACCCAACAATATAGCTGTATCGAGCTTGACCAGTTTTTTACAAATATTTCGTAAGAAATTGCTGCTATAGGGTAAATCTCGACGAAGCAAAATTTGATATTTTAGGTGTCCTCGAATAAGCTATATATATATATATATATATATATATATATATATTATAATTTCCAGATTCTTGAACCATAGATTACATCATTTTCTTCTTATTTCGTCTTTTCTTGGGATTAGGTTCTTTATTTAACAAAGAATCAAAAACAATTTGACGTTTCGCCCTTTAATTAAGACATCTTCAAAAAAAAATTTTTTTTTTGCTTTTTTAATTATTGATCTTCCTAAAAATATTTTTATATAATTTAAAACACTCATACACAAAAATATATTTACAATTTCAAAAAACAAACAACACTTTAAAAAACTAGTCAAATTTCTAAAAAAGTATTTAATTTTACCAGTACATACCTTGACATTTTGCTTATTTAGTAATAATGAAATGAAATTTTTAATGTCGTCTATTTGGGCACTTAGGATACATGGAATGCGAGTGTGTTTTATTTTTTATATTCTAACAATGGACCAAAAAGAAAAACCGAAAGAAAGCATACATTTAATTTTCTGATTAAGAGGATATCAATTTTTGATTTTTTAAGGGGCTAGAATATTTAATATTTTTCGTTAAATTAGGCTGGTTTGTAAATATGTTTGTGTAAGAGTTTTTTAATTATATAAAAATATTTTTAGGAAGATCAATAATTAAAAAAGCAAAAAAAATTTTCAAGATGCCTTAAATAAGGGGCGGAACGTCAAACTGTTATTGATTTTTTGTTAAATAAAGAACCTAATTCCAAGAAAAGACAAAATAAGAGGAAAATAATATATATATATATATATATATATATATATATATATATATATACAGCTACAACTAGCAAATATGGCTCTAATTCTCATTTTTAACGAACATTGAAATTTTTTTTCTTATCCCGGCTAAGACCTATATAAATAAAATTTTTATTAAATTTAAAAAATTTCCAAAGTGTAAATCTCTACTAATTGACTGCGAAAACTCACTTATTAAACAGATTTAAATATTTACATTTCTGCTATACTAAATTAAATAATCAACGTCATTGGCCTCAATTATTGGAAAAAAAATGAGACAATACATATCGACCTTAAAATCTGAAAATAATAAGTTAAACAACTGATTCTCGGAATTACTTTGTTTTATTTTAAATTTATGTAATTTTATTAGGCTTTGACATACATGTTTATAATAAGTAAAAATATTGAATTTCTTTTATATAATTTATAATGTTATAAACAATAAATGTTAAATAATATTGTAAAAATGGTAGATCAATCGAAGTACAACTTTTTCTAAAAGACTAATAATATGTAATTTGTAATTCGTCTGACACTATTGATTAGCCTTTAAAGTCAATATATTGCGACTTTTCGAAACTAACTAATAAAGTTTTATAACTTTCAATGTTTTAGAACTTTGTTATAATACATGATAATTCTAAGGACACTTATTGCAAAATTATATACCTCATTGTAACTTAGGATATAACTGAAAGCAAAACTATTGGTCTATAATTATTTCATAGACTTTTTATGTCTAGATGCACAAAAAGGTACACGTACCCAAGGCCAGCGACGGGGAGAGACACCAGCAACATTCCCATTTCTAGTGTAAACGGCAGGGTCGGGTCTATTTGTCTGAATTTGAAGCTCTTGGAGAGGGGGGGGCGATCACAAGAAAAAACAAGTTGTCAACAGGGGAGGATGCGCGCAGCGTACACAATCGTAGTATAACAGACAGAATCGAGTCTATTTTCCTGAATTTAAAGCTCTTGGAAGGTGGCTATCGCAAGAAAAAGAAGTTGTTAAAGAGGAGGGGGGAGTGCCAGCAGCATACACATTCCTAATATAAAAGGCAGAATCGGTTCTATTTTCCTGAACTCAAAGCTCTTGGGAAGGGTAGGGGTAATCGTAAGCATACACATTCCTATACTCTATTCAAGAACTAGAGGGAGTAAAGTTTTGTTTATTATTTGAGATTAGTGAGACACCCAAAAGATATGGATTTCACATCTATATTTATTCCAAAATCGTTAAACCACGACATTTTTTCCTCAACGAAAAACTTATTACGATGAATGTTTATGATGCCTTAAGATATTAATATCTAGATAATAATGTGAAAACCTCTATTGAGATGTGTTCCAACATGAGAGGAGTTGGAAAATCTACTATGTACCGAATACTGAAGAAAAAAAAACAACTGGAATTGTTAGTACTCCCAAGTTACATTCGATCACAGGCAGACGAAAAACCTCGTTGGAAGAAGAGATGTAAACTGGAATAAAAGTACATACATTTTATTATGAGAAGCAGATCCCAACCGTTGACAAAATTCTAACTAAAATCAATAAAGATCGAGATTGACCTGAAATTAAAAGAACTGAGTTCTGGAAATTGCTCAGAAAACTTAATTTTTGGTGGAAAAAACCAGATAGGAAATCTGCCCGTTGTCGAAGGAAATATGTCTCTTAAGTACAAGGTAAAGTTGCTAGAAATAACACAACTTACAAAATTAGTAATTTAACTGAACTTTTGAAAGATTTTTTTTGAACAAAGTTGTTGTTGAAAATTGAGAAAAATCCATATAATAAAGGAATAAATGAAAATGTGGAAACTAGATCTCATGATTGGTGAGATAGAGGAACCAATTATAATTAATTTGAGCGAAGATAGCTTCACTGACTTTGATTCCGAATTAGATACGTAATGTTTACCAACGTAAACACAATTTATTATTTAAATTTCCTGTAACATATAAAAATTAATTTTATTTGAATCCCTTTTTAGTGTTTAATTGTAATTCTACAGATGGTTTAAGAAATAAACAAACTAAAACATCAAATATCCTAAAAATATTTTTAATTAATAATAAAATGACCCAAAAATGTTAATATTATATGGACGATATATTTTTTTATATATGTTTAACTTCTTGTATTTTTGACAATGGGTATTTTGTAAGTATTTCAATTATAACTATAATACAAATTTTTTGAGGGAAAAAGGCTACGTTTTAGTCTGAATGTGCCTAAAACGGTTTCTACGCCAAAATTAAAAATAATAAAAATACATTTGTGATTTGTGTTAAATATGTCAAAATTATCTATATTTTCTAATGTATGTGAATTATTAAGAAATCATAAGAAATAAAATATTATTACAATAACTTTTTATATTAATTTTATTACCGAAATAATATTCTATGCCATAAATACTTAGTGATAAAATAAACCTCCTTTCGACGCTTATGATAAGGATTAAAATCCTTTTTAACACTTCACACATCCAAATATCTATTGTTATCCATCCCAAATATTCTAACCCATTCCTATCAAAAATATATGTGTCTAACAAATTTCGCCAAAGACACAGGACTAAAGAACACAGGTAGTTTGCGAAGAAAAAAAAGAATTCTTGAAAAACTATTGTATAAGAGGCAAAATTGGGAAATTTTTCCTGAACTCAAATATATATAATCATAGCTGTTTTCAAAAAAGTGACAAAACGTTACTAGAAAACTACAAGGAAATAACCTTGTTAAGCTCTCAAATGACTGGTTATGAAAATACTAATTTTCATAGTCCAAAAATATACGAATATTTCAAAAGAAGAGCAATGATTCCGTAAAAATAAATTTCTTTATTATTCGACAAAAGTAGAAACAGCCAAATCAGCTTTCTTGTGTTTCGTGGACCTAATGTAAGCATTTGACAGGGTAAATTTTCAAGACATGCGATAAACACTAAAATATAGACAAGTCTCAAGGAAAGTTTGGCAAAGTATCACGAAATTTAACTGAGAAATGAAAACATCTATTAACAATAAACTAATAGTCAAAATCACATTACCATTAGGCATAAATCAGCATATCTCTTGAGTCCTATAATGAACAAAATAATAGAGTATTTAAATCAGCAGAATCAGAATATGAACTAAACACAATCTGCTGTGTGGACGACTCAGTACTTATTTTGAAGAACGAGAGCTAGTTTAATAGATTAGTGCATGCATTTTTCCTGTCCATATACCACCTTTAAAACCAAACCAATCTTCAAGTAAGGAACTGAAGCGATGTAAACTTGCAGTAAATAATAAACCTTTAAAACAATTAATGTCATTTAATTATTTAAAAGTATCAATATCATCATTTAAAGACAGTATCAAATAATACGAATAGCAGTCAACAAAACCACCAAAGTTTCAAGAACTCTAAATGACATCATATGAAACGACAAGTACATGAGCTAGACGGCCAGAGTGAGAATAAATAAAATATATATTCGCTTCATGATAACATATGCATTAGAAACTAAAGCGAATCACACCAAAATTAAAGGCGATACCAAGAATATTCAAAATCAGGACTTTGATAAACATCTACGACTTTTAAATTTGGTCCTTGACAAGCTGGTTGCTGCAGGTTTTGTGGTTTCTATAGAGAAATGCTAGTTCTGCAGACCGGAATTGAAATATTTGGGCTACATGGCCGATAAACAAGGACTTCGATCAGATCCAGAAACAGTATAAGGCATCGTGAACATACCTCCTCCTCGCAACTTTCAAGAAATACGCCGATTTATAAGTACAGTCTTTTGGTACCGCCATTTTGTACTTAATTTCTCATCCACATTAGCTGCACTCACTAATCATACCAAGGAGAACGTTACATGGTCACAGACTTCCGACTATGACAGAGCTTTTAAATCCATCAAGGAGTCTCTAGTTTCCGCACCAATATTCTTTTGCCTGGACTTCAACCGTCCCTTTATACTGCTAGTGTTTATGGACTCGGCGATGTCTTGACCCAAGGTTTTGATGACGACGAGAAAGTAATATGCTTTCAGTCTAGTTCACTCACAGAACAGGAAATGAAGTTTACTGTAAGAGAAAAGGAATATCTAGCAGTAGTTTGGAGTGTAGAGAAATTAAGATTACTTGGAAGGAGTACATGTCACAGTAATTACTGATCACCATCCTTTACTGTGGTTCCATGGGCTTAATCAAAGTCGTTTACCTTAGTGCATCGTGCCGGACAAGAAGATATTGTTGCTGATTTTCTATCTCATTCCGTTTCAACTTCTGTTGATGTCATCGACTCTAACAACGAAAACAATCTACTCTACAAATACATGAAATCGAGTCCTCCAGATTTTCTCGCTTCTCAAAGCGCGTGGAAAATAGTAGTTCCCAAAGATAAGAGGAAAGAAGTTCTGACTTGTTGTCATGATATTCCCGCTTCGGGCCATGTCGGCATATTCAAGACATTCTGGAAGGTTTGCTTATTGCTGGCCGAAAATGAAGTGCGATATTGCCAGATATGTGAAAGCATGTCAAGTTTGCGTTCAGCAGGATTAATGAGAGATCGACCAGTTGTGAATAAGCCTTGGCAGTGTATCAGCCTGGACTATGTGGGACCATTACCACGATCAAAATCAGGAAACAGTTACCTTTTTGGTAGATAATGATTATTTCACTAAGTTCACACTGCTATTGCCTTCTCTAGCAACCACTGCTAAGTCTCTTACAAAGCAGGTAGAAGAAGGTGTTTTCCCTTATATTTGGAACCCCTCAATTGCTAATGTGCGATAATGGAACACAAATGAAGTCCAAAGAATTTCAAGCACTTTGTTAACGTTATAAGACCAAAATATTCTATACGGCTTCTTACTACCCACGAGCTGATTCTACTGAGCGAGCGAACCGAGTCGTGCAAAGCAATGCTGAGGTCTTACATACAAAATGGTAACCATCGAACTTGGGACGAAAATTTAGCCATGAAATAACTGGATACACTCCATACTATCTAAATTTTGGCAGAAACACACGTTGTACAATCAAGATAATACCGAGGAAGTTCCAACCACTGATCTTGACCCAAAGGACTACGTTAGGAAGAGACAAGCTCTATTTCAATAACTATTCCATCAAGTTAAAGCTAAGATACTTGCCTCTCCAAAAATTAAAAGAGTTACAACTTGCGTAGGAGACCTATTGAGTATTTGCCAGGATAAACTGTTTGGAGTAAGAACAAAGTCATTTCGGATGTCGTTAACTTTTTTAGTGCCAAATTAGCTGCCACTTATGTAGGCTCTTTTGTAATAAAAAGGAAAATGGGTATATGCACTTACGAACTGTAAGACTCATCGGGACCAAGCAAAGGCAACTGGCATGTACAAGACCTCAAACCGTACCATCCATCTAATCCAAATGCGACCGATTCTGAGTAATAAATTATTTGTGAACATTATTTTTATTGCGTACCGTCATTTCTTACCTTTTCATATTTTAACTTACCATATTTTTTTTCTCTATTTCTCTTCCTTTCTTTTCTTCCCGGTCTGCAGGATGGACAGCTAATTGGGTATGGGTCGCCGACTTGGCGCTAAACTTGTTCGGCGGTTCATGCTCGGTTAGTAACGAATAGTTCTGCACCGAGTACTGGTGGAGGTAGAAGTCCTCCAAATGTTGTGATAAGGTTACTTTCAGTGGCCTTACTTCTGTTGCTTAGTCACCGCGTTTGTTTTTTCTTCCTCTTCTTCTTCTTTTTGTATTAATTCAGTCAGTTACTTCGGCGATGACCTGTGTTTTCTATATAATTTTCTTATACCTCCAATTCTCTTGTATCTTATCTTATCGATCATCTTATGTGAGTCTATCTTTATCTTTTCCTTTTTCTTGTCGTGTAACTTTTCCTGCTCTGCAGAATGAGACTATGTATGCCTTTTTTGTCGTCGTTCTTTTTGTGTATCTCTTAATTATGACTCTTATCTTTGATTTTAATTATGTTAATTTTGACTTTTATCTTGACCGCTGGATTTTTGTCTTAAGTTTGTGTTTCTGATTTGGCGCCAAACGGGTTAGTGCACGCTCTCCAGTCGCGGACTAGCTATGTTTTTTGTTATCGTTAATTATGTACCTTGATTAGGACTCCTATCTTGTTTGTTAGGACATTGATTTTTGACTACCTAGATTATGACTTTCACCTTATCAGTCAGGACGTTATTTTAAGTATTTTGATTATGACTTTTACCTTGTACTTCAGGGCGTTATTTTAAATATCTCGATTATGATTTTTATCTTGCCCGTCAGGACCATTTTTTTTTAGTTTTTCGCTTTTACCTTTACCTTCTGCCCATCTGAACGTTTATTTTGAATTTTTTTTGGTTTTGACTTTTGTTTTACCTTACCTTTTGTTCCTCAAGACATGTATTTTGGATTCTGATTGACTTTTTTTTTGTGCCTTACATTTCGTCCTTCTGGACGTTTACCTTGAATTTCTCGATTATGACACTTTACCGATTGTGACTTTTTTTTTCTATATACCTTATTTGCCTTCTTGAGATTGTAGATCTTTTTTAGTAACCCTTTTTTAATTATCACAGGCTGTCTGATGTTGGGTGCTACTGAATTTCGCTAAGCGCCTTCTGGTTTGCTAGAGGGAAAATCAGTCGGAAGGGCTGAGCATGGGGGACAGACGTCTAAGTCCCTGGGGCCTATTATGGTAGGTTAAATCACTGCTGGCTAGCCAGCAGGCCAGGTGAGGGCCATGCTATTTTGTTTGGCCTCGGCTCCGCCTGGTTCGTCTGTTGCGACATGCCAGTGGCGGTAGCACCACGCGAACAGCCTTTTAATTTTTTTTTTGTTTATTGGTGGGGTCTCCGGTGTGCTAGGGTAACATCAACGCATCTTTTAGTTTGATGGGTGCTTATAACTCACTACCTTATGTTTGGCGGATCATCTGGGCTATCTCTCTTTCTCTTCCTAGTTTCTTGTTTGCGGGTTGGTTTTCTTTTCCTTTTTTGTTATCCGCCCTTTGGGTTCTCTCTTGCGGGTTGCTTTGAGGCTTTCTTGGGAGCAGCTAGAGTAAGGCTATTAAACGAGGTTCCCACATTTTTCTCGGGTGTGCGCAATGCTAGCTGACGGGCCCGCCACAGGCGCTGAGCTTCTCCGTCGGCAGCGTCGACGTAATTTTCTACACCAGATGCCTCCATGGGGGTCGCTGAGTTTCTTGTATCAGGGAGACTAAAGAGATATATTTTTTGGGGTTAATTTTCTTTTTGAGTTAATTTTCTTTTTGAGTTAATTTTCTCTTTGGATTTCAATTGATTACCTTACTTTACCTTGATCGGCTAACTCTGATGTATGATTGGCTCTACCATTACCTAATAATTACTTTACCTTTTGAATTTTGTTATTTTTAATTTTACTTAATAATAGATCACCATGCAGTTTCATTCTATAAAGTGTTACCAACTTAATTTGTCATAATCGATTAATTTTTTTGATGAATTATCTTCCTTCTGAAGAAGAGGGGCAGTTGTCACGGTTAAAATTTCATCTTAAATTTACTGTGGTTAATTTGGTTAATTTTACCTTATTTTTACTAATATTTACGTTTTAGGCAACAGTATATCATTTTCATTATGCATTTCTCATATATCCTTCGTATACCAGTATAATATTCATTGCATTTTTCGGTCTCACTGTTTTTCGAGCCATTCTAAATTTCAGTTCCTTGCAAATTTTCTTTCTAACTAAATTATTTTTTTATCATTCAGTAACTTGCCCACAAGAAATACAGCCATAATTTAATCCCATTCCCAACTTGATTTTTAGATCGGCGACTCTACGTCACTCCTTTGGGTTATTTATATTTAAATAGAATATTGGTATTTACCTTTTTTTTATTAGCTATCATTTTCGTGCCGGTAATTTCAAATGAAATTATTACATTTATCCACTTTAATTACATTTTTCATGATTTTTATTTGTAGTAATTAGGTTTGTTTATTTTATTTAGTTGTGTTATGTTTTTCTTCTAGCTGACGTTTAGGCAACTCGTATTATTTTAAGCCGTTGTTGCATGTTGGATTGCTATTTCTGTGATAATTTTTCGAAGGAAATTTGGATGGGTAACTAATACCGTGTTGCTAATGGCTGGTGGAAAATTCATATTTCTTGTTTTGGTGATAAACCATCAAATTATGTTTGATTTTGAGTCGGAAATGTCAACGAGTTATTACAATGCTGCTTAAGTCCACTATTTTGAGCTGTGATTTCTTCTGTCGAGTTGCCACTCGTTTAAGGTCCCTCACCCTATGTTGTGGAAAAAGAAGCTTGTACAGCGCGGGCTTCGACTTCGTTATAAATTGGCAAGAATTTACCTGTCATTTCCACTTTTTCCTGTAAAATTTGCGAATAGAGTCTGGAAAATTCCATCCCGTTTTGATTACCGCCATCCTGCGGGATTTGGAAGCAAAATTTCATTTGGCGTACCTCGATAAAAATTTTGTGTGGTTTTGTTTGAGTATTTTCTGGCCTGCTTGGCATTTTGGTGGTTTATCGAGGTACAACCTAGAAATAGAAATTTCGTCGGTCTCCGGCACATTTTAACCAGGAATCAGTCTGACCTCAGAAAATCGGGGTCCATTCTTTGGGTTCAAAACCTCGAGATCCACCCTTTGGGTTCAAAACATCGAGCTCCTTCCTCTGGGTTCATAACATCAAGATCCACTCTTTGGGTTCAAAACATTGAGATCCACCCTCTGGATATTAACATCGAAGTCTACCCTACTGGGTCTTTTTACTGTCAACTGTCAATCTCGGTGGATTTGTTAGAAGAGTTTGTATTTTCCAGAAACCTTTTTTTAAAGCTAAGTAAAGATCATAATTTGTATTAAACTTGACGAGTTTTATTTGTCCCGTAAACTTCTTGACCTTTTGTAGTTCGCGCAATTTTTTTAGTAACTTTTTTTTAGAGTGTGTAGCATATAAGCGGGGGGGGGGGTGATCTACGTTTACCCGGCATAAATTCAGTGGCGCCCTTAAAAACCCACCCTTACTCTGCGGCATAGGGGTTAGCTTGGCACATTGCTCGCTGGTGCCGCAACTAGCTTTCAACCCTTCTCTGCTCTTTTCCTCTATTCTTCTTTAGCGCCTTTATTTAAAACCCAGTATAGCAACATGTCAAATTGTGGTGAAAATTATAGAGCTTTTTTTTTCACAGTAGGCGCAGCCTAATTGCATTTTTTTGTGTCGGATTCCTTTATATCCTATAATCCAGATTTACAATAGCAAAAAAATTTTCTTTTTTAAACCATATGTATAGATGATCTCAGAAACTTTGAAACTAAAGTTCTATATGATATTCAAGACGTTGTATCAAAAGTATTATTATTAATAGGATATGTATTCAGTATGTATTGCCTACTGCGAATTTAAGTATGAATTTTCAAAAAAATTAAAATTTTAGATTTATTAGTGAAATCAAATATCAACTTTTATATATTTTTTAAAAGCTTGATAAAACTAACATCGAACTTTCAAATGATATTTAGGGTGTTTTGTTTAAAGAAAACATAAGTTAGATCTATAACTCAAAATCTGATGCTTTTAGAAAGAAACTAAATACCCAGTAGATTTTACGTAAAAAAACTCTACAATAACCCGTTCTTATTTTCTCATTAATTTACATATAAACTAAGATACGAGGGAGGCTTATAATTGAGGAAATTTGAATTTCGCCCTGAATTTTTATGACAGAGGTTATTAAGAAAATTTTGTTTATTGCATCTTCTGTTTATAATAAATTTGAAGTACAGGTTCACGAAAATCGCATGTCTCTATCTTTAGCAATAAGAGACGTAAAGCTGCAAAAATGTTAAAAATTAGAAATCCTGTACACAATATTATATTAAGAGAGGTATGAATTTAGGATAAAAATAACCTAATACCTAGCCATTTCATATCGGTTGTGGTGGACAAATTTTCTTTTTTTTTCTGAATATGGGTTTGCGTGATGATAATTTTTAGAATATCAACTAAAAATATACAATATCAATCTTCATAAAAATTGTCCCTGCCCGAATTTGAATAATGGATCAGACCAAACTCAAACTTTCTTAACTTTGTGTTTATTACGTAACAATCGACCGCATTAATTTAAAAATCTGTTATAAAGTACACGGGAATTTTTTCTTAAAAAAAGCAATAAATAAATGGTAAAACTTAGAAATACGCCCCACTTTTAATGACTCGTCATAAAATCCTTAGAATTGTAAGATTATATTCAAAGTAATTATTTTGAAACAGTATTTGATGTTTTAGGAATAATTGAGATATTTTTTCTTTTATCCTTAGAATAATAGATAATATGAAAAAAAAAAATTAGGTCAAGATGGGGAGTTTTGTAAAAGAACTACTAGCAAATATGCCTCACTTGTTTTAGAAAATGCTCCAGCATTATATTTTTTTTCTGCTAATCAAATGAAAAAGAACTAAAAATTAAAGTAAAGTTTAGTCGCAAAATTAAATTACACATCAAAATTACACACAAGTAAAGTTAAACATCAATTAAAGTATTTATGGATAGTCTTTTCAAAGAATTAATAATACGCTAGAATAAATCAACCAACTTTTCAATCAACAATGAGTGCTACAAATATGATTACTAAGTATTTTTCTTATGATTATACCTAGTTAAATCAGTCTTATAACATTTTAAATCAAATACTAATTTAATTTAGAACTATTAAATAGGAATTTTATTAACACTTTATAACTTTAGCTCTCTGCGCACGTCGGTCGCAACGATTGCACAGGGGATTGTACATTGTACATAATTCGTGCATCTACGCTAAATATGATTGGCACTGGATCAAATCTTCAGAAGATTTTGTTGCATAATAATTCGCGGTGCATTCTGCATATCGATTTATATCGTCATCAGAGATTTTGTCTTCTGAAAAATCATTAATATTTTCATTGTTGCTTTCAGATGATGATGAATAACTTTCCTTCCTCTTTTTCTTCTGTGGTTTCAAAGGACTTTTTTAAATTTTTTTTGACTATTTGTATCTATAGCAGATTGTGTTTTGTTTAAACTTTCTTTGTTTAGTTTTTTAGTTTGTTTATGTTTTCTAGTTTGATCGTTCGGTTGCTGCTTTTTATCGGCAATAAGTTTTCATTTTTATATATTTTCTGTAGACGTCAGGATAACGGCCTTTTGTTTTCTCTTCATTAATGTCGATATTGGCAATTTAGGCACAGGGTGAATATTATTTAAAATCTTAGACGGCGTTTCAATTATCTTCTTATGTGTACGTTCAAATTTATTATGTTAGAACTGGTTTTCACATTGTGTACCAAGGAGTTACCACGATATTGTTCTGGTCACTTTTGGGGTGCATTTTCAGACTTTGGTTGTAATTGTATAATCTTATTTAACAGATTTTTAGATTGTGTTTGACTCATGACTTGTTTTCGAAATTCTAACTGTAATTTAGGGCAGGGAAGACGTGGTGGAGAGTGTATGGTTACAGACGCGGATACCAAGAGATTATCAAGCCCCTGTTTACTGAGATTTTGTTTTGAAGATCGCGATCCAAATCGAAGTCATGTTGTGGGGACGCTGTACATATAATCATGGATGTATCCAAATTTTGAAGCAATGATAGAGACTGTCTTGATGTTTCATCTTCAACATTCGGGGGTTTTCTATCAAATTTTGATTATGTAAAGAATCTTATAAGGAAAAATAATGTTCTGGAATGGCATTAAAGTTAAAAGGGTATATACCACATATTTTTAGGACTGATATTCTATTTGATATACTAGCAGCCTTACACCAAGCTGTGCCGATTCTGATCAGTTTCTTGTCTTTATTTCGTACCCTCCATGTTTTTGCTTCTTGAGCAAAATATACCTTAAAGATCTAAAAAAATACTCTGTCCAAGGGTTGCAGAGCATGCATCGTATGACTAGGTCGACACAACAGTATTTTCCTTGGCTACTTCCAGTAATTGTATGTTGTTACTGTGTGAACTCTACCCATCTAAAACCAATAGCGTCGTCCGAGAGCTCTTGTGTCGTAGAAATACTTGCTCGAATTATTGCATGAAGAGCTCTGAATTTACGTATGAATTTTTTTTTAATGAAAACATGTGATCCTGGTGGTAGTCTCTCGAGAAATTGTGGTTTATTATAGGTTCCCTTGTATATCAAAACTGAGGGAATGAAGTTTCCTCGGGCGTTATAGCAAGCGATGATCGTCACATTTTCACCGTTTTCACTTCTAGTAAGCGTATAGACATCTTTAGTGCCTTTTGTGGCCATCACTTATCCTGGTTTATTATTAACTTGGATGCCAGTCTCATCCATGTTAAATATATCTTCAGGATGATTGGCAAAACCATTTTCTTCATAAATTTTGGCCAGCCAATTGAAAAACTCCGGCATGTCTTTGCGATCAACTCCATATGCCCGAGCAAGTGATAATCTCTCTGACTTCCTTTGAATTAACTCATAAAACAGGTAAAACATACAATGCTAGCGAATTTCCTATTGATTAAAAATTAGTTTTTAATACTAAATCTATTTGCCAGTTGATATGCCGTTTCTTTGACGTCTTTTCTCTCCGAGACAAAGCCCACCTCTTCCCAATTTTTGAACTAGCTTTTTTTCTTACTCAAGGGATAATGTAGGGTTTCGTCCAAGAGGACTTTTAGATTTTACATTCGAAAGATGTCTCCTGAGGGTTCGCTATGCTATTCCAATAGTTCTAGATGCTCATTAACGTCCATTAAGTTGTTTATTAAGTACCGGATGGCCTCTTCATGGTCTTCTACTATCTATGATACGTTAAAAATCTTCATCTCATATTTTCTAGATATTGTATGTAATAAAGTTACAAAATAAATCACTATTAATCATTTCAAATTCTGGGGCCTTTTATAAAATGCAGGTGGGCATATTGTCAATTCCGATTTCTAATAAGCCCTATCAAGGTCAAGACAATACTATAAATGTTATAACTCTCAACATGTTCTTGAAAGAAAGACAATTTATTGTGTTTTCCTAAAATGTTGGTCAATTAGCTGTGAAAAATTAAGCAACTGATATTTTGAAAAAAAGTATTGGCACTTGTCGCAAATTGTTTGGAAGCCGAAAAATTACCTTTATACGTTTTTTCTAAATTATAACAGAAGAACGCGGGTACACGTCAACCATGTTGTTTAACGACTGTTGCTAGATCGCGCGAGCGTGAAGTGCGTCGTAGGTACTATAGTTTGTGTGGTAGTATTGACGAATTATACTAAGACGGCTCATTCTTATGGGAGGACTGGAAGCGCTAAGTATTAAAACTTGGTCATTGATAAAAGGTAGTTTTTACTATAAGTAGCAGAACGGCAAGAAATGATGTATATGCAGTGTTGTCGTACTGGATAGTTGATCTAAACTACGGGTACAAGTTTTTTTATCCCTTGGTTTATTATTTTTGTGTAAGTTTACAAAGGGAACGTTGTAATGATCAAACCCTTCAGTAAAACTTCGATAGACTTCGGCAACCTTATATTTAAATCGATAATAAGGTAGAGCATACCCCTCTTAGTCGGTAGGAAAGGATATGCAAAATTGCTACGTTTTCAACATAAATCCAAAAATTTAAATCTTTTATACTTGTTTCTAACAAAACCATGTATATCACATTAAAATACTGATATCTAAACATTGCCAATATTGTAAATTACTTTTTATGAATGAGACGGCGTACCACTTTGCGTACCATTTAGGAGCGTCAAAATTATAGGACAGGATAGGAATTCTTGGTATATTTCTTCTATGGTGGTAGAGAAGTGCGACGTTTTGTCAACTGAGGCATATTACCGAGTTTTACCCTAAACTATCCTAACGAATCCATAGGCGTACGTAAAAAAGAATTTAAAATTATTGAAGTTATATTTGAAATAAAACTTTAGCAGTTATTTTTTAATTCATTGTTATACATGTATGCTTATCTAAAGTATGGACTAGTTTTCCTTGTATTGTCACAATTACAGTAATCATCATTCCGCGTTTATTATCCACCTCGCTACACGCTACTGTTTCAATAACAAATAATAAATCCCAAGTGCCACAATCTTCAATAAATTTTCATTTATAACTGAATTCCCAATACACCCAAACATCCAGATTCACTACAAAGGTTTAAGTTTTAAATCCGATCAGGTTGCTATGGAAATTATACTTTCTAATTGACTAGATCTATTTTGCTCATGATTCCTTTATAATTTCTGATTAATCCCTTGTATAAAAATAATCCATTTGTTGTACTTTCAGCTGTACTATATTTTGAACCCTGGTAGCTCCATTTCCTATTCGATTTCTTTTACACTACAAATACAGTTTTAATTACGTTAATATCCTGTTACATCGTACCCTGGCTGTTTTGTTTATAGAAGTCTATTTACCGTATCTTCCTTTTTTTTCCTAAATTTCGGCTGAATATCTTGTCGGGAATTATATTAATTAATTTCGCAAATTTTATTTACATTCTTTTTTTATTAGGTTATCGAGTTATTCTCTTCTTTTTGCATCGTTCGGAAATTCTACACCGCCTCAAGAGTATTCTCTTGGGTCATAGTGACGCTGTGCGCATATTCTGCTCTGTATGTTCCGTACTTGCGGAAGGAAATTTGTGCTGGTAGCTTATGGTTTGGCCGAAATGGCCTAAAGTATTGAGGTTTGTTTTATCGACTAGGGTTTCTTTCTTTATGGGTTAATGTATTTTTATTTAATTCTACCGAAATTTAATAGTATAATAATTCTTATAACTTTGATCTGCAATAGGATGATGTTAATTGTATTCTGTTCATCTAGAGCTCACATCGGTTTCGGGAGATATGCCGGCAGCTTGACTTTATATATATCTTTTTTGTTGGTTAAGAAAGTTACTTTGACGGTTTCAATCGTACTTGAATATTGTACTACGTACAACTGTTTTCAGGCTGGTCAACTCCATCATGGGTGATTTTTTCTTTCCTGTTTTTTTTTCTGTTTTTTTTTTGGAAGTGAATATTTTACTTGGGAAGAAAAAGTTGTTTTCCTCGTCCATTTTGATCTTAAACTTAAAGTGTGGAAGCAACGTGAGTCCGAGATTTTTAATCCAATATTTTGGGATATTCGGCCAAAGTTGCCGTTTTGTTCATTAATTGTTATTATTTTGTTTGATTACCTTACCTTTTGGCTTTATTGTGGTAATGAACAAGTTCTTTTTGAAAGGATTTATCCAAAAGTAAGTACACACGTTATGCAGCTTTTTTTCTGCTTTCCTATTATTCCATAAATTTATTTGCCCCTTTGTACTTTTTTATAGACTGTTAAGATAACTATCGAGGATTAAAAGTCCTCAAGAACCATATCGAGGCTCTTATTTGGCCAGAACTCTTAAGTTTATCAGCCTTCTGTAAACCTTAAGGTAACTTATCATTGTTTTTTTTTTTTAATTCTTTTTTATATAATAATGGTGACACAAAGGAATATTGCGCGACACGGAAATGTTAAATATATGGTATAACAGTAGAATAGCGATATAATGCGTACTACAATGACCAGCAAAGTTTGTTAAATGTCGTCGTTAAATGATGCAATTTTATTTGTGTATTTTAATAACCTCAACATTCAAGATAGTTAAATTTTGGGAAAAGAGATATATTTTCTCGATTTTTATGTCTCCAACTTTTTTTTTAAACCAAATGATGCCATAAATAAAATAACACTGGAGTAAAAACAAACAAGCAGCAGTAATTGTTGAAGGTTTCACTGTTCACCCCAATCCATTTTTTCAACTTTTAATGAAGTAACGTCTAAAATTCCTTAGTTGTTTTTAGTAATAATTACAGGTCTTTAAATCGTTTGTAAAAGTTCATCATGTGTACTAATTTCATCTCTGTAAACTATTAACTTCATGAAGCCTCATAAATATAAATTCAACGGGTAAATATTTCAGCTACGAGGTCAAGAAAATTCACTACGGTTACCAATACCCCAACGACGAAAACGTTGAGTGAAATGATTTCGAGCTACAATGGGAAAATGGAAAGGTACTCTATCTTCCATGAATCACATGTAAGCCTTTTATTCAAAAGTACATCATCTATAGTGCTACAAACTCATTTTATAAGAATTGAAAATATGCATTATCATTACATAATATATAACTTTCTTTTGCCTTTTTTTTTTGCATATTGTGGTATCTTTCTCCTATTTTTTTAATAATTTATTACATTAGTTGGGTGTGTCCTTGATATTCTTCCCCTTTCTTTTCTCTTTCCTCTCCCTTATTCCAACTGGAATTTTTACTGTCTTCTTATTCTTACGCTTGCTTTTTAATAACTTATATACTTACGTATGTTTTCAACCAGACCAAGTTTGCCGAAAGCAGTTTAACCAAACTAAGATTAGGAACATTGTGTCAAAATGATATTTCTTTTTCCCTCCGAGGTATATTTGCATATTTCTTTTTAAAGATTAAAATTAAATTTGTTTTATTTAACTTAATTTTATCATTAAGGATTACATGATTTGGCAGGTTAAGAAAATTGCCATTAATAATTGTTTCTTATTAAATCAAGAGATCAGCTATTTCAGCTCAATAAACAAGCAAATAAGTGAAGGACATAATTTTTCTTGTAGCGAATGAATAAAACTGACTAATCTAAGCCAGATTTTGGTGAAATCATTAAATTCGAAAGTAGATTCTGCTATTCTACCAAACGGTCGATTTAATATTATTCTGCCCAATGAGTCGAGGGTAAACATACGATTTAACACGTAATTAGGTGTGAAAAGTTGTGAAAGAAAGTCCAGCTGTCACGCAGAGACCCGTGTTCAATTTTAAGTCCAGAAAGGGCCTTTTTCTAGGGGAATATTGGGTAATGATGCGTTCTGGTAATAATGCATACCCTTTATATTATTCATCTAAGTGTATTTTTAATAAATTATTCATATAGCGATATGTTCTAAATTTTATATGAGAAAAATCATTACTTGCGAGATCATGATTTTAGATATGTGTTGTGCTTTTTGAGGTATATTGCATTAAGCAAATAGAGTTGCGCAAATCGGAAAAATGGAAAAAGTGAATGAAACTATTGATATATCATACTTAAGAATATTTGATCAAAATAAGAGTTAATTTCAGGAATCAATAAGAATATATCTGTAAAATTGGTTTTTTATTGCACACAATACAGTAAACATGCCTTACTAAGATAAAGTATAGAAGAAAAAGTAGCAGGTAAAACATACAATGCTAGCGAATTTCCTATTGATTAAAAATTAGTTTTTAATACTAAATCTATTTGCCAGTTGATATGCCGTTTCTTTGACGTCTTTTCTCTCCGAGACAAAGCCCACCTCTTCCCAATTTTTGAACTAGCTTTTTTTCTTACTCAAGGGATAATGTAGGGTTTCGTCCAAGAGGACTTTTAGATTTTACATTCGAAAGATGTCTCCTGAGGGTTCGCTATGCTATTCCAATAGTTCTAGATGCTCATTAACGTCCATTAAGTTGTTTATTAAGTACCGGATGGCCTCTTCATGGTCTTCTACTATCTATGATACGTTAAAAGTCTTCATCTCATATTTTCTAGATATTGTATGTAATAAAGTTACAAAATAAATCACTATTAATCATTTCAAATTCTGGGGCCTTTTATAAAATGCAGGTGGGCATATTGTCAATTCCGATTTCTAATAAGCCCTATCAAGGTCAAGACAATACTATAAATGTTATAACTCTCAACATGTTCTTGAAAGAAAGACAATTTATTGTGTTTTCCTAAAATGTTGGTCAATTAGCTGTGAAAAATTAAGCAACTGATATTTTGAAAAAAAGTATTGGCACTTGTCGCAAATTGTTTGGAAGCCGAAAAATTACCTTTATACGTTTTTTCTAAATTATAACAGAAGAACGCGGGTACACGTCAACCATGTTGTTTAACGACTGTTGCTAGATCGCGCGAGCGTGAAGTGCGTCGTAGGTACTATAGTTTGTGTGGTAGTATTGACGAATTATACTAAGACGGCTCATTCTTATGGGAGGACTGGAAGCGCTAAGTATTAAAACTTGGTCATTGATAAAAGGTAGTTTTTACTATAAGTAGCAGAACGGCAAGAAATGATGTATATGCAGTGTTGTCGTACTGGATAGTTGATCTAAACTACGGGTACAAGTTTTTTTATCCCTTGGTTTATTATTTTTGTGTAAGTTTACAAAGGGAACGTTGTAATGATCAAACCCTTCAGTAAAACTTCGATAGACTTCGGCAACCTTATATTTAAATCGATAATAAGGTAGAGCATACCCCTCTTAGTCGGTAGGAAAGGATATGCAAAATTGCTACGTTTTCAACATAAATCCAAAAATTTAAATCTTTTATACTTGTTTCTAACAAAACCATGTATATCACATTAAAATACTGATATCTAAACATTGCCAATATTGTAAATTACTTTTTATGAATGAGACGGCGTACCACTTTGCGTACCATTTAGGAGCGTCAAAATTATAGGACAGGATAGGAATTCTTGGTATATTTCTTCTATGGTGGTAGAGAAGTGCGACGTTTTGTCAACTGAGGCATATTACCGAGTTTTACCCTAAACTATCCTAACGAATCCATAGGCGTACGTAAAAAAGAATTTAAAATTATTGAAGTTATATTTGAAATAAAACTTTAGCAGTTATTTTTTAATTCATTGTTATACATGTATGCTTATCTAAAGTATGGACTAGTTTTCCTTGTATTGTCACAATTACAGTAATCATCATTCCGCGTTTATTATCCACCTCGCTACACGCTACTGTTTCAATAACAAATAATAAATCCCAAGTGCCACAATCTTCAATAAATTTTCATTTATAACTGAATTCCCAATACACCCAAACATCCAGATTCACTACAAAGGTTTAAGTTTTAAATCCGATCAGGTTGCTATGGAAATTATACTTTCTAATTGACTAGATCTATTTTGCTCATGATTCCTTTATAATTTCTGATTAATCCCTTGTATAAAAATAATCCATTTGTTGTACTTTCAGCTGTACTATATTTTGAACCCTGGTAGCTCCATTTCCTATTCGATTTCTTTTACACTACAAATACAGTTTTAATTACGTTAATATCCTGTTACATCGTACCCTGGCTGTTTTGTTTATAGAAGTCTATTTACCGTATCTTCCTTTTTTTTCCTAAATTTCGGCTGAATATCTTGTCGGGAATTATATTAATTAATTTCGCAAATTTTATTTACATTCTTTTTTTATTAGGTTATCGAGTTATTCTCTTCTTTTTGCATCGTTCGGAAATTCTACACCGCCTCAAGAGTATTCTCTTGGGTCATAGTGACGCTGTGCGCATATTCTGCTCTGTATGTTCCGTACTTGCGGAAGGAAATTTGTGCTGGTAGCTTATGGTTTGGCCGAAATGGCCTAAAGTATTGAGGTTTGTTTTATCGACTAGGGTTTCTTTCTTTATGGGTTAATGTATTTTTATTTAATTCTACCGAAATTTAATAGTATAATAATTCTTATAACTTTGATCTGCAATAGGATGATGTTAATTGTATTCTGTTCATCTAGAGCTCACATCGGTTTCGGGAGATATGCCGGCAGCTTGACTTTATATATATCTTTTTTGTTGGTTAAGAAAGTTACTTTGACGGTTTCAATCGTACTTGAATATTGTACTACGTACAACTGTTTTCAGGCTGGTCAACTCCATCATGGGTGATTTTTTCTTTCCTGTTTTTTTTTCTGTTTTTTTTTTGGAAGTGAATATTTTACTTGGGAAGAAAAAGTTGTTTTCCTCGTCCATTTTGATCTTAAACTTAAAGTGTGGAAGCAACGTGAGTCCGAGATTTTTAATCCAATATTTTGGGATATTCGGCCAAAGTTGCCGTTTTGTTCATTAATTGTTATTATTTTGTTTGATTACCTTACCTTTTGGCTTTATTGTGGTAATGAACAAGTTCTTTTTGAAAGGATTTATCCAAAAGTAAGTACACACGTTATGCAGCTTTTTTTCTGCTTTCCTATTATTCCATAAATTTATTTGCCCCTTTGTACTTTTTTATAGACTGTTAAGATAACTATCGAGGATTAAAAGTCCTCAAGAACCATATCGAGGCTCTTATTTGGCCAGAACTCTTAAGTTTATCAGCCTTCTGTAAACCTTAAGGTAACTTATCATTGTTTTTTTTTTTTAATTCTTTTTTATATAATAATGGTGACACAAAGGAATATTGCGCGACACGGAAATGTTAAATATATGGTATAACAGTAGAATAGCGATATAATGCGTACTACAATGACCAGCAAAGTTTGTTAAATGTCGTCGTTAAATGATGCAATTTTATTTGTGTATTTTAATAACCTCAACATTCAAGATAGTTAAATTTTGGGAAAAGAGATATATTTTCTCGATTTTTATGTCTCCAACTTTTTTTTTAAACCAAATGATGCCATAAATAAAATAACACTGGAGTAAAAACAAACAAGCAGCAGTAATTGTTGAAGGTTTCACTGTTCACCCCAATCCATTTTTTCAACTTTTAATGAAGTAACGTCTAAAATTCCTTAGTTGTTTTTAGTAATAATTACAGGTCTTTAAATCGTTTGTAAAAGTTCATCATGTGTACTAATTTCATCTCTGTAAACTATTAACTTCATGAAGCCTCATAAATATAAATTCAACGGGTAAATATTTCAGCTACGAGGTCAAGAAAATTCACTACGGTTACCAATACCCCAACGACGAAAACGTTGAGTGAAATGATTTCGAGCTACAATGGGAAAATGGAAAGGTACTCTATCTTCCATGAATCACATGTAAGCCTTTTATTCAAAAGTACATCATCTATAGTGCTACAAACTCATTTTATAAGAATTGAAAATATGCATTATCATTACATAATATATAACTTTCTTTTGCCTTTTTTTTTGCATATTGTGGTATCTTTCTCCTATTTTTTTAATAATTTATTACATTAGTTGGGTGTGTCCTTGATATTCTTCCCCTTTCTTTTCTCTTTCCTCTCCCTTATTCCAACTGGAATTTTTACTGTCTTCTTATTCTTACGCTTGCTTTTTAATAACTTATATACTTACGTATGTTTTCAACCAGACCAAGTTTGCCGAAAGCAGTTTAACCAAACTAAGATTAGGAACATTGTGTCAAAATGATATTTCTTTTTCCCTCCGAGGTATATTTGCATATTTCTTTTTAAAGATTAAAATTAAATTTGTTTTATTTAACTTAATTTTATCATTAAGGATTACATGATTTGGCAGGTTAAGAAAATTGCCATTAATAATTGTTTCTTATTAAATCAAGAGATCAGCTATTTCAGCTCAATAAACAAGCAAATAAGTGAAGGACATAATTTTTCTTGTAGCGAATGAATAAAACTGACTAATCTAAGCCAGATTTTGGTGAAATCATTAAATTCGAAAGTAGATTCTGCTATTCTACCAAACGGTCGATTTAATATTATTCTGCCCAATGAGTCGAGGGTAAACATACGATTTAACACGTAATTAGGTGTGAAAAGTTGTGCAAGAAAGTCCAGCTGTCACGCAGAGACCCGTGTTCAATTTTAAGTCCAGAAAGGGCCTTTTTCTAGGGGAATATTGGGTAATGATGCGTTCTGGTAATAATGCATACCCTTTATATTATTCATCTAAGTGTATTTTTAATAAATTATTCATATAGCGATATGTTCTAAATTTTATATGAGAAAAATCATTACTTGCGAGATCATGATTTTAGATATGTGTTGTGCTTTTTGAGGTATATTGCATTAAGCAAATAGAGTTGCGCAAATCGGAAAAATGGAAAAAGTGAATGAAACTATTGATATATCATACTTAAGAATATTTGATCAAAATAAGAGTTAATTTCAGGAATCAATAAGAATATATCTGTAAAATTGGTTTTTTATTGCACACAATACAGTAAACATGCCTTACTAAGATAAAGTATAGAAGAAAAAGTAGATGTAAAAAATAAAATCATATATTTGTTTTACATTTAGTCTAAACATTCTCTACATATATTTGAAGATTAAATCAATTTAAAAAAGCGCCAACCACACAAGGATTTTTGTGATAGCCACCGGGCTAGAAAATAATCAACCATGCGTGAAACAAATTATTAGTACTTTTTTCAGTGGTGTTGAATACTTGGAGGAATACGTCACTTAATGAACAATTGCAACTCAGAATCAGCAAAAAAACTAAGCAGAGATAATTATACTTGTCAATGTGGATTTTTTAGTTTTAATATTCTTCAAGTTCTTTACTAAGTTTGTATCGGTTTTTGTTTATGTAATTTTAATTTGTAAGCATTAATAATTAGCAAAAATAAGACCATAAACATTAAATTTATATTTCTACCACTAGTAAAATATTTGTAGGTTCAACTTTTAAAATAAGTCACTATAAATTAAAATATCTCTCTCTCGCCATATATATATATATATATATATATATATATATATATATATATATATATATATATATATATATATATATATTTATATATATATATACATCCAGCTAACTTCGCAGCGTCCTTTCATAAAAACTCCCGCTGGCGTCCACCGTTAATTTTATGACAGGTTTTTTACTCTCCCACCCCTAAGCGTCCTTTTACAAACCATGCACTCGGCGTCCTAAGTATTTATTTATCGTTTATTTATCTGATTTCGCAGCGTCCGTTAAATATACATCACCTTTACTTCTTTGATTAGTAGGCGTCTTACAACATTGCCAAGTTTTATACTAAAAAGCTAAATGTCTTGAAGCAGGAAAGAAATAATACCGTGAAATAAGTTATTCAAAAAATATCTTTTCTTTGTTGTAGATTAGGCGCTGTTATTAGTTATTGCTTTACGACAAAGTGTTGCGAGAAATGTTAATTTGGATATTTGTAATTACTCTTGGGTATAATTGGAATATTTATTGGATACGTTCATTATGTTACTTTGTTATGTTATAATTTAAGAAAATTGAATTAGGGAAGGAAGCTTTTCTTTAAATGCTGTGGTGTTTATATTAAAATTACTTAAAATATATTAGAATAAGAAAAGATTCCGTGCCATACTTTATTTTACAATGAAATATTCATGAAACTTATAACTATGTATATTATTTTTTAACCGACTTCTAAAAGAAGGAGGTTCTGAATTCGTCGACTATGTATTTTTTTTTATGTATGTACACCGATTACTCCGGAACGGCTGCACCGATTTGAATGAATTTTTTTACGTTATGTACAGGAAGTTGCTGCGGTGGTCCCATATTTTTTTAGATGAAATTGGTGCAGTAAAATCCAAGATGGCGCTTACAATATGGCGGCCAAAAAAATTAATTTTGTCCGATTTTCTCCAAAATTGGTATGGAGGAATTTTCGGGGTTGTACCCAACGAATCTGAAATTATTTTAAAAAAATTCAAAATGGCGGATCCAATATGGCGGATAAAAAATTTAATTTAGTCCGATTTTCTCAGAAATTGGTATGGGGGAGTTTTCGAGGTTGCACATAACGAATCTGATATTATTTTTAAAAAATTCAATTTGGTGGATCCAATATGGCGGACGAAAAAATCAATTTTGTCCGATTTTCACCAAAATTGGTATGGGGGAGTTTACGGGGTCGCATATGACGAATCTAAATTAATTTTTTAAAAATTCAATATGGCGTATCCAATATGGCGGACGAAAAAATCAAGTTTGTCCGATTTTCTCCAAAATTGGTAAGGAGGAGTTTTCTGAGTCACATATGACGAATATAAAATAATTTTTAAATAATTCAATATGGCGAATCCAATATGGTCGACAAAAAAATTAATTTTCTCCGATTTTCTCCAAAATTGGTACGGGGGAGTTTTCGGGGTCTCATATGACGAATCTAAAATAATTTTTAAAAAATTCAGTTTGGCGGATCCAATATGGCCGACAAAAAAAATCGTTTTTGTCCGATTTTCTCCAAAATTGGTACGGAGGAGTTTTCGGAGTCGCATATGACGAATCTAAAATAATTTTAAAAAAATTCAATATGGCGGATCCAATATGGCGGACGAAAAAATCAAGTTTGTCCTGTTTTCTCCAAAATTGGTATGGGGAAGCTTTCGGGGCCTCACATAAGGAATCTGAAATTATTTTTAAAGAACTCAATATGGCGGATTCAATATGGCGGACAAAAAAATCAATTTTGTCCCATTTTCACCAAAATTGGCACGGGAGAGTTTTCAGGGTCACACATGACGAATCTAAAATTATTTTTTAAAAATTCAATATGGCGTATCCAATATGGTGGATAAAAAATGAATTTATTTTTTTTAAATATCGAAATTGGAAGGTTTTGGGGCCTATATTGCCAATCTAAAATTAATTTGAAATTTAAGATAGTGGATTTTCTATGACAGACTAAATATTCGTTTGACCCCATTTGATTGGTATTTGGAAAACTCTACGAACTAAAGAATTTTTAGTGGTTTATTTTAGGGTGATTTACAACTTCAGATAAAATGGGTACCTTTTTTGCCAGTTTGGAGTCATTGCGAGGTACACTAATCTCGATTAGTACTTAGTTCAAATAATTTATGAATATCATAATGAATTCTAAAACTAAAAATAGAAAAATAAAATTTTTATAAAAAAAATTGAACCGACTTCTAAAAGTGCGCTAAAAAGTGAAAAATAACCATAAATTTTTATATGAAATTGAACTTTTTGAAGTCGGCGCCAAATTATTTGTACACGAAATAAATAACTACTAATATATACAAATTATGGTAAGAAAGCAATTACAAATAAAGTATTTTTAATCTCTTTATGCAAACCACATTTTGTCAGGTATTAGTTTGGCGCCGACTTCAAAAAGTTCAATTTCATATAAAAATTTATGGTTATTTTTCACTTTTTAGCGCACTTTTAGAAGTCGGTTCAATTTTTTTTATAAAAATTTTATTAACATTGCAAATCGTTTGGATCGGGAAACGTTGTTTGCAGTAGAAAAATAATAAAAAAAATTTTTATGATTACCACTTAAAATAGAAGTGTTGATTGTACTTTTTATTTATAATATAATTTTATTTTTGTTCCATGGCAACTAGGGATCGGGTTTAACTCTTAAACCTTCTTAATGAATCTGACTATAAAATTTTAGTACGGTATAAAGAACTATTTTACGACGGTAATTTTTTTTTCTTTTTGTCCTCCTTCAGGTTGTTTCAAAGAAAAAATATAATTGATTTCTTGCCAGTTCAGCTCTGGGTCTCTCCATACGTGTTTCCAACACCTAATGATCTCATCATTGGAGGTGTAACGAGATAAGAGCAAAACTCACAAGAAACAACTGTACATATAAAATCTAAGTTCCGAGACATATCGGTAGGATATGCAGACATTTTTGTAGTCCAACTGTTAAACATCTCCACTGATAAGATCATTAGGTGATCGAAATGCGTATGAAGAGAGAACAAGAGCTTTATCAGCAAGAACTAAACTGCTTGTTTATCTCGTTTTCTTTAAACGACCTAAAGGAGAAGAAAAGTGGTACCTTATTATTTGTTACGGCCTTAAAATATTTCTTTACATCGTTATGAAATTTTAATTTTTAACTTTCGCACTATTCCAGTGTATGCATAGATGTCGTTTGACTATTGATATGTAACTGTCCGACATCAAAAACGTCTGCAGAACTAACATCCTGTTGACATGTCTTGAAATTTAGATTTTATATGGATAGTTGTTTCTTTTGAGTCTTGCTTTCGATTTTTACAGCTTCATTGATGAGATTAGGTAATCGAAATGCATATGGAGAGAGAGCCAGAGTTGAATTGGCAGGAAATATATTATTTATATATATTTTTCCTTTAAACGACGTGAAGGAGAAGAAAAGCGATATCTTATTAAATTAAGCTTTGTTAGTAAAATAATTAAAAAGAACTAATATATTTCTTTCAGATTTTTAGAGAACATACTTTTAATTTATATAAGAAATCTAATTTAAAAAACCCAATTATAAGGAATATTAAAAAATATTTTTTGTTTTAAAAAATTTATTTGTTACTATTATTTAAATTAATATGATTTTAATTTATTATCAAAAATAATATCCATGAAGAAAAATTCATACTTACTAGAAGGACTTATTTCAATTAATTTTATCTTGAGTTTAATAAATTTTTCTATATATATGATTATCTGAATTATTTGAAAATAGCATAATTAATTACTTTTATATGAATCAATAAATTTAATAAGAAATTAAGCTATCTTTTTCGGAAAATGTAGACTTTAAAAAAATAATCTTAAAGTTGTTATCTGCGCTCCCAAGAAAACCCCAGTATCAATTTTGCACAAAATCGAATATATTCAAAATTTCTAATGCAAATACCAGTTTTGAATGAAATTGTATCACACAACTATATAGTTTGCTATAGTAAATCCGCTATCACAAATTTTAAGAAATCAATTTTGGATTCGTAACCTAAGCCCTTACAACTCCCTCAATCCCGATAATAAAAGAACTAGGGACATGTAAATTTTATAGTCTGACATATTTTATCCTGCATATAGAAATAATTTAAAATCCATGTTATACGTCACAAGAAACCCCTAAAATCAATTTGAAAAAAATCTGAAAAATGTAAAATACCTAGTCTCCTTTGTTGTATCTGCCATATTAAACTGTAAAAAATTAAATTCACATCGTAACCTACCGAAACCGAAAACCCCCTAATATCAATTTTGAAAAAATCTGAATAACATAAACTTTTCAATACACCATATTGGATCCGCAATATTGAATTACAAAATAAAATTTTTGTAAAAAAATTGAACCAACTTCTAAAAGTGTGCTAAAAAGTGAAAAATAACTATAAATTTCTATATGAAATTGAAATTTTTGAAGTCGGCGCCAAACTGATACCTAACAAAATGGGATTTGCACAAACGGATTACAAATTCTTTATTTGTAATTGCTTTCTTACCATAATTTTATATATTAATAGTTATTTGTTTCATTTGGCGCCGATTTCAAAAATTTCAATTTCATATAAAAATCTGTAATTATTTTTCACTTTTTAGCGCACTTAGAAGTCGGTTCAATTTTTTTATAAATTTTTTTTTTCTTTTTTTAGTTTTGAATTCATTATGATACCCATAAATTATTTGAAGTAAGTACTAATCGAGATTAGTGTACCTCGCAATGACTCCAAGGTGGCAAGAAAGTACGCATTTTATCCAAAGTTGTAAATCAGCCTAAAATGGACCACTTAAATTTTTTTGATTCTTATAGTTTTGCAATTACCAATGAAATTGTATCAAACAAATATTTAGTCTGGCCACTTTCTTAAATTTCAAATTAATTTCAGATTGGTAATATTGGCCCCAAAACCTTCCAATATCCATATATCTTTTATACTGCATCTCGAGTTTGTATCCGCCCCAAGAACTCCTCAATATCAATTTTAAACAAAATTGGAAAATGTAGAATTTTCAGTTCCTCATATTGTACCTTATCAACTTAATAGTTGTAAAAAATTAACTTCGTATTCGTAATACACGACCCCGAAAACACCCTTATACCAAATCTGAAAAAAATGCGAATAAGGTAAAATTTTCAACTCACCATATTGGATCCGCCATATTGAATTTCAAAAAAATAATTTTAACATCTTAATCTAATCTAAATCTAAAACCTTCAAAGCCCCCTAGTATCAATTTTGAATGAAATCTGGAAATTTAAAATTTCTAGACCGTTATATTTCATCTGATATATTAGATTTTCTTAAAATAATTTTATATTCGCTATTTACATTCTCAAAATAAAAATTTGAACAAAATCAAAAAATATAAAATCTTTAGTTTGCCATATTGAATCCCGAAAAAATACTATTAAATTTATAATTTACACCCTCATGAACCCCCTGTATTTTTTGGAAAAAATCAGAAAATGAAAAATTCTTACGACGCCATATTGAATCCGCCAGATTGAGTTTTTCAAAAACTATTTTAAATTCATAATTATCACTAACAAAAATCCCCCAATACTGATTTTAGACAAAATCGAGAGATGTAGAATCTTTAATCCGCCATCTTGGATCCGCCATATTTATTTTTTTAAAATAATGTCAGATTCGCAATGTACGATCCCAAAAACTACCCCATATCAATTTTGAAAAATATCGGATAAAATTAATTTTATCCGCCATGTTGGATACGCCATATTGAATTTTTTTAAAATAATTTCAGATTCGTTATGTGCGACCCCAAAACACCTCCGTACTAATTTTGGAGAAAATCGGACAAAATTGATTATTTGTTCGCCATATTGGATCCGCCATATTGAATTTTTTAAAAATATTTTGGATTCATTATGTGCGCCCTCAAAAACACCACCGTACTAATTTTGAAGAAAATCGGACAAAATTGATTATTTGTTCGCCATATTGGATCCACCATATTGAATTTTTTTTAAATATTTTGGATTCGTTATGTGCGACCCCAAAAACTCCCCCATGCCAATTTTGGAGAAAATCAAACAAAACTGATTCTTTTCGTCCGCCATATTGGATCCGTCATATTGAATTTTTAAAAAATATTTTGGATTCGTTATGTGCGACCCCAAAAACTCCCCCGTCCCATATTTGGAGAAAATCGGACAAAATTGATTTTTTGTCCGCTATATTGGATCCGCCATATTGAATTTTTTAAAAATATTTTCGATTCGTTATGTGCGACCCCAAAAACACCACCGTACTAATTTTGGAGAAAATCGAACACAATTGATTTTTTGTTCGCCATATTGGATCCACCATATTGAATTTTTTTTAAATATTTTGGATTCGTTATGTGCGACCACAAAAACTCCCCCATGCCAATTTTGGAGAAAATCGAACAAAATTGATTTTTTTTCGTCCGCCATATTGGATCCGTCATATTGAATTTTTTCAAAATAATTTTAGATTTGTCATATGCGACCCCAAAAACTTCCGCAAACCAATTTTGGAGAAAATCGAACAAAATTGATTTTTTTCGTCTGCCATATTGGATTCACCATATTGAATTTTTTCAAAATAATTTTAGATTCTTCATGTGCTACCCCGAAAACTCTTCCGTACCAACTTTGGACAAAATCGGACAAAATTGATATTTGTGTCCGCCATAGTGGATCCGCCATATTTAATTTTTTTTAAATATTTTGGATTCGTTATGTGCGACCCCAAAAACTCCCCCATACCAATTTTGGAGAAATTCGAACAAAACTGATTTTTTTCGTCCGCCATATTGGATCCGCCATATTGAATTTTAAAAAAATAATTTTAGACTTGTCATGTGTGACCCCGAAAACTCTTCCGTACCAACTTTGGACAAAATTGAACAAAATTGATTTTTGTGTCCGCCATAGTGGCCGCCATATTGAATTTTTTAAAAATATTTTGGATTCGTTATGTGCTACCCCAAAAACTCTCCCGTCTCATATTTGGAGAAAATGGGACAAAATTAATTTTTTGTCCGCCATATTGGATCCGCCGTATTGATTTTTTTTTTAAATATTTTGGATTCGTTATGTGCGACCCCAAAAACTCCCCCATGCCAATTTTGGAGAAAATCAAACAAAACTGATTTTTTTCGTCCGCCATATTGGATCCGTCATACTGAATTTTGAATTCGTTATGTGCGGCCTCAAAAACTCACCCGTCCCCTATTTGGAGAAAATCGGACAAAATTGATTTTTTGTCCGCCATATTGGATCCGCCATATTGAATTTTTTAAAAATATTTTGGATTCGTTATGTGCGACCCTAAAAACACCACCGTACTAATTTTGGAGAAAATCGGACAAAATTGTTTTTTTGTTCGCCATATTGGATCCACCGCCGTATTGAATTTTTAAAAAATATTTTGGATTCGTTATGTGCGACCCCAAAACTCCCCCATACCAATTTTGGAGAAAATCGAACAAAACTGATTTTTTTGTCCGCCTTATTGAATCCGCCATATTGAATTTTTAAAAAATAATTTTAGATTTGTCATGTGTGACCCCGAAAACTCTCCCGTACCAATTTTGGTAAAAATCAGACAAAATTAATTTTTTTGTCCGTCATGTTGGATCCGCCATATTGAATTTTTTAAAAATAATTTCTGATTCGTTATGTGAGGTCCCGAAAACTCCCCCATACCAATTTTGGAGAAAATCGAACAAAATTGATTTTTTTCGTCCACCATATTGGATACGCCATATTGAATTTTTTAAAAATAATTTCAGATTCGTTATGTGCGACCCTAAAAATACCACCGTACCAATTTTGAAGAAAATCGGACAAAATTGATTTTTTGTTTGCCATATTGGATCCGCCATATTGAATTTTTTAAAAATATTTTGGATTCGTTATATGCGACCCCAAAAACTTCCCCATACCAATTTTGGAGAAAATCGAACAAAATTGATTTTTTCGTCCGCCATATTAGATTTGCCATATTGAATTTTTTCAAAATAACTTTAAATTCTTTATGTGCGACACCAAGAACTCCCCCATACCAATTTTGGAGAAAATCGAACAAAACTGATTTTTTTCGTCCACCATATTGGTCCGCCATATTGAATTTTAAAAAAATAATTTTAGATTCATCATGTGCGACCCCGAAAACTCTTCCGTACCAACTTTGGACAAAATCGGGCAAAATTGATTTTTGTGTCCGCCATAGTGGATCCGTCGTATCGAATTTTTTAAAAATATTTTGGATTTGTTATGTGCGACCCCAAAAACTCCCCCATACCAATTTTGGAAAAAAACGAACAAAACTGATTTTTTTCGTCCGCCATATTGGATCTGCCATATTGAATTAAAAAAAAAAATTTAGATTCGTCATGTGCGACCCCAAAAACTCACCCGTCCCATATTTGGAGAAAATCGAACAAAATTGATTTTTTGTCCGCCATATTGGATCCGCCATAATGAATTTTGTAAAAATATTTTGGATTCGCTATGTGCGACCCCAAAAATTCCCCCGTACCAATTTTGGAGAAAATCAGACAAAATTGATTTTTTGTCGCCATATTGGATCCGCCGTACTGAATTTTTTCAAAATAATTTTAGATTCTTTATGGGCGATACCAAAAACTCCCCCATACCAATTTTGGAGAAAATTTAAAAAAATTGATTTTTTCGTCCGCCATATTGAATTTTTTAAAAATAATTTTAGATTCGTCATGTGCGACCCCGAAAACTCCCCCATACCAAAACTTTTAATAATATTAATACATAATAATATATCATGTAATTAGTTACAAGAACACAAATTGGTACTTATATATTCTGATGGGAATGAAAAATTTATTTTTTACTATTGCGCAGCACGAAATAACTATACTAAACGAACTACGCAGAAAGATATTCTAAATAGTCTGAAAATAATATAATATCGCCATTGTTGCCAGATTGGGAATGCTTTAGAGATGATAAATTCATGTTTAGGAATCTTAAGAGGACGCTTACCAATCGAATTGATGAAAGTAAAAAAAGTTTGAAGTATTCAGATTAATATACGTGAAGCGAGAATTGCGCCTCTGCCGGCAAACTGGTTGTATTAGACATATACAAATTAATACGAAAAACGTCGGTTTAACTATTTTCTGGGCGTCAAAGCTAATTTTTGGGAAACGTCTTTGAGTAATCCCCGGAACCTATTCCCGAAGTTTAAATGGCGATACATCTCGGCGTCCTAATACGGACGCTTTGGTGAAGGCGGGCGCTCGGGAGATATTAATTTGACAATGTATGGACGCCTAGTAGATAGTTGGATATATATATATATATATATATATATATATATATATATATATATATATATATATATATATATATACATTTATATATATATATATATATATATATATATATATATATATATTTATATATATATATATATATATATATATATATATATATACATTTATATATATATATATATATATATATATATATATATATATATATATATATATATATATATGAAGTAAAATACGAACAGTAAATGCAAACTTCTCTCCATCTTATCCTTTCTGTCCTTTGCACAGCTAGGTGCATGTCGGTACCTTGATGAGTCTAGTAGAGACGAAACATGTATCTCTGCCGTATCACTGTGGCGGGGAGGGTAAGTTTTGACTTTCTTCTCGGTATGGTGGTACAGGTAGGCCATCATCTCGATGGTGGTGGAATAGGATAAATTGCGTTTTATAACAATTTGTTCTAACTGTGCAATCTCTAACACAGAAAGGATAAGATGGAGAGAAGTTTGCATTTACTGTTCGTATTTTACTTTATTCTATACACGGAGCTGCATATAGTTGTACGTTTGCTGAATGTGATTTCAGCACTACAACGGCATAATGTGGATATATCCACTGCTATTGCATCTCACACGGAGGAAACCGTGAAAGCCGCATAAACATATATATATATATATATATATATATATATATATATATATATATATATATATATATGTATATATATATATATATGTATATATATATATATATATATATATATATATATATATATATATATATATATATATATATATATATATATATATATATATATATTTGTATGTTTCAGTTTTTTGACTGTATTTATTTTATTATTAATTATTTATAGAACAACAGAATAAAATTAATTTTTTAGACCTCACTCTGCACAATACTAAAAACAAAATTAGAACGGAATGTTACACAAAGGAAACTTGGTCTCCAAGATATCTACATTACGACTCGTTGCATCCATTATCCCAAAAATAAGCTGCGATACTTAGTCTTGCCGTTCGTGCAATTGAATTAACCGTCGTGAATTTAGATCAAATGCCATTAAAAAAGCAAAGAAAGCACTTCTAAAAAACTATTACCCAAACAACCTAATTGAGTCAATATCTAAAAGGACAATAAACAAATTTTATAATAAAGGTAGTAATTTCATAAAAGGAAACAAAAATAATACCCAAAAATATTTGAAGCGTCCATACATCTCAAAGCTTTCGCATAACATACAAAACATATTTGAAAAAGAAAATATTACTCTATGCCACAAAGCTCATAACTTATTGAAAAATAATTTTCTAAATTAAAAACAAAAATTCCAAATGACAAAGAGAGTAATGTCATATATGAAATTCCATGCAACAACTGCGATTTGGTGTATATAGGGAAAACAAGCCAATATATAAAAAATAGAGTCAATGGACATAAATTTGACAAAAAAAAAATAAAATAGCCCTAATTAACCACATGACGGAAACTACTCATACAATTTTGAAAAAAACAAAATTTTAAAAACCGAAAATTATTATTAAAAAAAAGAGAATTTCAAAAAAACAAAAACGCCGTAAACCAAAAACTGCCACGAGACAATTAAGTAAAATATATAATAATTTATTTCAATAGAAATTATCCACATGTTTTAGAAAACTGTCATCCTTTTGTCACCTTTAAGTATATTATCTTTATCTACAAATACAGAATAGTAAAAACACTATTGAGAAAAGTTAATCTTCTGGCATATTCAGTTCAGTATAATTTATAATTTTATAGTGTTTATTCTGTCTCCGTTTGTTTTATTATTTTGATGTTGTGAGAGATCAAATTAAGGAAGCATTAATTTTTAATCAATATCTAAAATAACAGGGTGTTCAAATGTCATATTTTTGACAGTATTTGAATGGACAATGTTTAAGAAAGCCAGGGAGGTTCTAGCCACAACATTAGATTGACATTTGAATATATGTTCCAAACTAAGGAAAGTTTGTTTGTTGTATTTTAATTTAAAAAAGGACTGAAAAATCGAAGAAAACCCTACAAATTATATATATATATATATATATATATATATATATATATATATATATATATATATATATATATATGTAATCGAAGGTTTTCGGGTATCTCGTGTATGTGTTAAGTCTTTCTCAAGACTGTAAGGCAGCTGACGTCTCAGTGCAATCTCATTCACTATTTTCAAAGCTCACTGTACGGCATCTGTGGGCGAACTTCGTGCAGTGAGCTTTGAAAATGGTGAATCAGATTTCACCGAAACGTCAGCTGCCTTACGATCCTAAGAATGACTCAGCACATACAGGGAATACCCGAAAACCTTCGGTTACACATCACATCCTTGAGAACATCCCACATAACATATGTATATGTATATATATATATATATATATATATATATATATATATATATATATATGTGTGTGTGTGTGTATGTATAATGTATATAGACTTAGACGTGCCGGGTGTCTAATTCCCTTTGTGAATACATGTGTATGTTTGAGAATCTCTGATGGCATGTTTTATATCTGAGAATATAGGTCTGAAAGGCATGTAACAGATTTCTCGAACCATTTGTATGATGCGACATCACAAAATCCAAAAGTGACCTTTTGAGGGATACTGTACCATACCGTATTGACCAAAAATTACCACCACTCCTCGGACCTAATCTCACCGAAACAAGGTAGATTGTAAATGCACGAAATCGACATCTGAATAATACTTTAAAATTTTTTGGAGGTCTTACCTAGGATAGCTCAAAGTTTGGCTGCACTGTACCAATTTAATATATGGACCTAAATTTCTCCTTAAGTAAGTCAGACACAGAAAAATTGTCTAGACAAAAGTTGTTTAAGACAATGGGAGTCAACTATTTGTGCTAGCGACTATGACTTAGTGGTAAATTTACAAGGTCATTCGAAGGTCAGGTTGAGTTTTTTAAATAGAAACTCCATTATTCAGAACTGAAAAGGCAAAAAATCACTATTCAACAATATAAATAATTTAGAGATCACTTAAAGATCAATATTCTTATAGAATGAATTGGTGTAAATTATTCAATAGCTTGACAACTGAGCGTGATGGACAAATTTGACCTTGGCTTGAATTTGAACTTCAAGGTTATTTGAAGTTCAAGTATGTTTTTAACAATAGAACTCTATAATCTCAAAGTCGAGAATAGAAAGAGAGCAAAATTTTATATTCAGGTATGATTATGAGTGACCCTCTCTTTGATCTTGTTGTGGACTTTTTGCTTTGTAACTGATATCATATAAAAACAATGATATAAATGAATTACTCAGTCAATTATTTATTATTCGTTCCAAAAATTCAAATGGAAGAGTAACTCATAATCATATTAGAATGTAAAATTTTGCGCTCTTTCCATTCCAGATGTTGAAAGTATTTACACTGTTGAATTGGAATTTTTTGTCTCCCATTTTTCATTACAGAAATTAAGAGACGCTAAAAAAAATTCCTATCCAACAGTGTAAATAAAATAGGAGGTAAAACCGCGCCTGGAGATTATTTAAATTTCAAATATTGTTATACCATGAATTCGTGGAAATCATTACTAAAAGTAATGGAAAAAAACTTGTCTTACAAAAGTTTAAGAAAATCAAACGCTGTATCTCAAGGTGACCTCAAATTTGACCTTCACTTTGACTTCCAAAACCATTTAAAGGTCAAGTACATTTTTTTCAATGAAACTCCATATTTTCAATGTCGGGAATGGAAAGAGCGCAAAATTTTACATTCAGATATGATTGTGAGTTATCCTTCCTTTGATCTTGTCGTTGACTTTTTGGAACGAGTAATAAATAATTGAGTAAGTAATTCATTTGTATCATTGTTTTTATATAATATCAGTTACAAAACAAAAAGTCCAGCACAAGATCAAAGGGAAGATCACTCATAATCATATCTGAATGTAAAATTTTGCTTTCTTTCCATTCCCGGCAATCAAAGTATAAAGTTCCATTGTAAAAAACATACTTGACCTTCAAATGACCTTGAAGATTCAGTTCAAAGCGAAGGTCAAATTTGAAGTCACCTTAAGATGCCCATTTCCTTAAACTCTTGTAGGACAACTATTTCTCCATCACTCTCCGTTGTCCAGCTATAGGATAATTTACACCAATTCATTGTATAAGAATATTTGACCTTTAAGTGATCTCCAAATTATCTATATTATTAGATAGGAATGTTTTGCCTTTTTTTATTTATAAATAATGGGATTTCCATATAAAAATTAAACTTGACCTTCGAATGACCTTGTAAATTGACCTCTAGGTCAAAGTCGTTAGCACAGATAGGTGGCCCCAATTGTCTTAAACAACTTTTGTCTACACCATTTTTCTACGTCTGGCTTCCTTAAGGAGAGATCTGGGTGCGTATATTAAATTGACAACCACTACTTTGTAACATCAGATCACTGAGATATGTACAGTGCAGCCAAACTTCAAGCTTTAATAGGTGAAAGCTACAAGAAATTTTAAAACATTATTCAGATGTTCATTTCGTGCATTTGCAATCCACCTTGTTTCATTAAGACTAAGTCCGAGAAGTGGTGGTAATTTTTGGTCAATACTAAGCCATCACAAATGTGATAAAGCATCTCGGCATTCGTGGTAAAGGATGAAAATGTCATAAGGTTGAAACCAATCACGCATTCCATCAAAATCTTCAATGAATCCCTCAAAAGGTCGCTTGTGGATTTTCTGATGTCGCATCATACAAATGATTTGAGAAATCTGTAACATTCCTTTCGATATATTCGCCTCTTGTAATAGCTTGGAGATCTATATTCTCAGATATAAAACATGCCATCAGAGATTCTCAAACACACACGTGCATTCACAAAGGGAATTAGACACCCGTCACATCCAAGCCTGGATAATTCAAAGAATGTGTATCCCACAGTGGTATAATCTTCGTATCAGAGAATCGAAAATCTCAAGAAATATGTTTCAAGTCACTTACAAGAAATGTCGTAGAGGCACTGGCAAGTAGCATATAGGTGATTCACATATTTTGATCCGATTTCGATCTTCATCTGTTTTTACCTAATAGCTCGATGTTTTAGAACATGGGACATATTACGAGTAATAATCAAAGAACTTCTGATTCCGAAGTTCCGAACACTTGGACCAAAACTCTTTTTACATTGAGTTAATGATGCAACAATGCAAGTTATTGTTTCGTTATACTGGGTATTTTATGCAAAACTGGTATCGGTAATTCTCGATTCTATTTACAAAAATATCGAATATTCGTCAATAAAAATGATTTAATTAAGACCATCCTGTATTACTCGGAAAAAACAAATGTTAGTTTAATAAAACTTTTATTAAATAATGGTCTTTAAGAATTCGACTTATAATAAAACTTCCAAAATAATTTTGTTATATATATAGTTAATATAAATATTCTAAAATCGGAGCAGTTGTAAAAACATCCTTTGCATTGTGTGTGTATTGTTTTAAATTATCATTTATTTTAATAGGATAAGCCACTGGAATTTTCCAATTATATTCTACTATGACGCAAAAAGTAATGTTATTTAAGTAGTATATTGAAGATCGTTATACGCTGAATTAAACTCTAGTTTCGAGATTATTGCTAATAATGTAGTTGACCTCTGCTTCTGCTTTTACTCGTGCGGAAAATCCGTAAGATTTTAGATAGATCTGCGTTTTTTATAACGAGAGTTTAGTGGGACTATCACGTGATGCTATAAATGTTGACACTTTAGTGAAATTGTCATGCTAAAGAGGCGCACTGACCACGAGATTTTTGGTTACTTTAACACGTACATCAAAATACTGGTAGATACTAAACTTTGTTTGGGTTAGCTGAACATGTTATATATATATATTTATATATATATATATATATATATATATATATATATATATATATATATGTATATATATATATATATATATATATATATATATGTATATATATATATATATATATATATATATATATATATATATATATATACCGGGTGTCAACGAATCTATTAGACAAGTCATAATTTCTAGAGTATTATGTGTATCAAAATGAGAATTGGTATAGGTAAATGGCATGTGAAGGGGAGAGTTTCCGCATATTTTTCACTTTCCGGCCAACCGGAAATGGCCCCGGTTTTGAATTTTTAAATAGAACACCCTGTATATTTTAACATTTTTGGATTTCTGAGAAAAATTCTAGATCAGAATGTGACATTTTTAAAAACTTTTTACGTCTACTTCATTTTTTTAGAGCCACTTTTAAAATTGCATCTAGGTGGCCATAATCGGACGCAAACTAATCTGAGAGCCTTAGGTGATGTCAAAAAAATACAATCGCAAAGTTTTAGTTACTAGTATGAAAGACAGGAATAAGATAAGTTGACAAAATTACGTTTTCATTTCTAACTATTAATTTTCAAATGGCGACCCCTTTTTGACAACTACTTTTCGAAAAAAGCATTCTTTGACGAATCTAACGGTACTAATTTATTTGCGATTGGATTAGACATAAGAACGGAAACTAAATATAATTAAGCAAAATACTGGATAATTTATTTAGTTATGACAAGTGCGCCATGGACAGCCATGATGCATAATAATTTGCAACTGTTTTTATCAAGTCTTCTTTGGAAAACAAAGCACTCACTTAAGTAGATAATGACAGTGACATACGCTCTAAGAACAGACGTTAAAGTTTCTTAATTTTCGTTAAGTTTAGAGTTCTTAGAGCGTATGTCACTGTCATTATCTACTTAAGTGAGTGTTTTGTTTTCCAAAGAAGACTTGATAAAAACAGTTGCAAATTATTATGCATCATGGCTGCCTATGGCGCACTTTTCATAAATAAATAAATTATCCAGTATTTGGCTTAATAATATTTAATTTCTGTTCTTATGTCTAATCCAATCGCAAATAAATTAGTACCGTTAGATTCGTCAAAGAATGCTTTTTTCGAAAAGTAGTTGTCAAAAAGGGGTCGCCATTTGAAAATTAATAGTTAGAAATGAAAACGTAATTTTGTCAACTTGTCTTATTCCTGTCTTTCATATTAGTAACTAAACCTTTGCGATTGTATTTTTTTGACATCACCTAAGGCCCTTAGATTAGTTTGCGTCCGATCATGGCCACCTAGATGCAATTTTAAAAGTGGCTCTAAAAAAATGAAGTAGACGTAAAAAGTTTTCAAAAATGTCACATTCTGATCTAGAATTGTCTCAGAAATCCAAAAATGTTAAAATATACAGGGTGTTCCATTTAAAAATTCAAAACCGGGGCCATTTCCGGTGAAACCGGAAGTGGCCGGAAAGTGGAAAATATGCGAAAACTCTCCCCTTCACATACCATTTACCTATACCAATTCTCATTTTGATACACATAATACTCTAGAAATTATGACACCCGGTATATATATATATATATATATATATATATATATATATATATATATATATATATATATATATATATATATATATATATATATTATTAATAAAATTTGATTTGCATAAACATATTAAAAATACTTTATTTGCAATTGCTTTCTTACCATAATTTGTATATATTAGTAGTTATTTATTTCATTTAGAAATAATTTGGCGCCGACTTCAAAAATTTCAATTTCATAAAAATTTCTAGTTATTTTTCACTTTTTAGCGCACTTTTAGAAGTCGGTTCAATTTTTTTATAAAAATTTTATTTTTCGATTTTTAGTTTTTAATTCATTACGATATTCAGAAATTATTTGAACTAAGTACTAATCGAGATTAGTGTACCTCGCAATGACTCCAAGGTGACAAAAAAGTATCCATTTTATCCAGAATTGTAAATCACCCTAAAATGAACCACTAAAAATTCTCTGACTTAGAGTTTTCCAAATACCAATGAAATTGTGTTAAACAAATATTTAGTCTGTCATAGTAAATCCACTATATTAAATTTCAAATTAATCTTGAATTGGTAATATAGGCCCAAAACCTTCCAATATCGATATTTAAAGAATTTGAGACGTAAGTTTCTTAGCCCGATATATTTTATATTGCATATTGAGCTTGTATACGCCACAAGTACTCAGCAATATCAATTTTAGATAAAACCGGAAAATGTAAAATTTTTATTCCTTCATATTGTATCTTATCAACCTAATAGTTGTAAAAAATTAACTTCATATTCGTAACACACCGCCCTCAACCCCCTAATACCAAATCTGAAAAAATGCGAATAAGGTAAAATTTTCAACCTACCATAATGGATCCGCCATATTGAATTTGAAAAAAATAAGTTTAACGTCTTAATTTAATCTAAATCTAAATCCTTCAAAGCCCCCTAGTACCAATTTTAGATGAAATCTAGAAATTTAAAATATCTAGACCGTCATATTGCCTCTGATATATTAGATTTTCTTAAAATAATTTTATATTCCCTATTTGCATCCTCAAAAACTATTTAGTTCCACATTTGAACAAAATCAAAAAATATTTAGTTAGCTATATTTTCATTCGAAATATTGAATCTTGAAAAAATTCTATTTAATTCATAATTTACATCCTCAAGAACCTTCTATATCAGATTCGTAATGTGCTATCCCAAAAACACCACCAAATCAAATTTGAAAAAAATCGGACAAAATTTATTTTTTATCCACCATATTGGATACTCCATAATGATTTTTTTTAAAACATTTTGAATTCGTCATGTGCGACCCGAAAACACCCCCGTATCAATTTTGGAGAAAATGGGAAAAAATTAATTCTTTTGTCCGCTGTATTAGATCCGCCATATTGAATTTTTTAAAAATATTTTGAATTCGTTATGTGCAACCTCGAAAACTCCCCCATACCAATTTTGGAGAAAATCGAACAAAATTGTTTTTTTCGTCCGCCATATTGGATCCGCCACATTGAATTTTTTAAAAATAATTTTAGATTCGTCATGTGCAACCTCGAAAACTCCCCCATACCAGTTTTGGAGAAAATCGGACAAAATTAAATATTTTTGTCCGCCATATTGGATTCGCCATATTGAATTTTTTAAAAATAATTGCAGATTCGTTATGTGAGACCCCGAAAACTCCCCTATACCAATTTTGGAGAAAATCGAACAAAGTTGATTTTTTCGTCGGCCATATTGGATCCGCCATATTGAATTTTTTAAAAATAATTTTATATTCATCATGTGCGACCTCGAAAACTCCCCCATACCAATTTTGGAAAAAATCGGACAAAATTTAATTTTTTTGTCCGCCATATTGGATCCGGCATTTTGAATTCTTTAAAAATAATTTCAGATTCGTTGGGTACAACCCCGAAAATTCCCCCATACCAAATTTGGAGAAAATCGGACAAAATTTATTTTTTTGGCCGCCATATTGTCAGCGCCATCTTGGATTTTACTGCACTAATTTCATCTAAAAAAATATGGGACCACCGCAGCAACTTCCTTTACATAACGTAAAAAATTTCATTCAAATCGGTACAGCCGTTCCGGAGTAATCGGTGTACATACATAAAAAAATAAAAAAATATATACGCGACAAATTGAGAACCTCCTTCTTTTAGAAGTCGGTTAAAAATAAAACAGTTGCAGTATCTATCAGGTAAGTTATGAGGCTAAAATGTCTTCAGTGAGGTGACTTCCATGCGGCAAAAGAAATCCCATCTATTTAAAGATCAACGAAGCCAATAAATATCAATGTGACTTAAGAACAGGGGATAAACGTAAAATCTAGGCTATACACAATTTATCTACTCGTAGTTTCCAAAAGAATGATGGATGAAAATATCAGTTTATAGCTTGTGCTTTTTTCAAATAGGAACGTGACTAAAAAATCACCTAACTGATTGTTAGGTTTACTTGGTCATTCTCGTAGGGCAAGAAATTGTAAACAAAATATTAAATAATATATTTACTTCCATTCTGATATTTCAAAAATACTTTTTTTAAATGTTAATGTTGCTTGTACTTGTTTAATAGCTTTTATCTTTGAGGTGGTATTCCCTTGTGCACCGCCCATACCTCGATTGGGAGTTCTACACGTTAACAGGTTTGAAGGAGATGTAAACCCCAAAAGCTCATAATTTAACAATAATTTTATTACTTCTTATGTTATTCTTCATTGCATCAAACTGTTGAATGCAGCGGTGACCGCCCACATTTCAATAAATAAAGGTCACAGTATAGGGCAGACAATACCCTAGCATAGAGAGCCACTAAGAATCTTTTCAGTATTCATAATGGGTCTTCACGACGAGCGTCTCTCTCATACTCCCTAGGGCCAGGCCCTAAGTGCGCACCAATGATGTGTTATTACTTCAAAAACGGAATCGGAACCCCATGCTAAAAGTTTCCCTAGCTTTGAATGGAATAAAAACACTTTTAGTGGTAATTTTTTTACAAACACTATTCTACATAGGACAATTTTGGAATTTGATAGAGCTGTACGAAATGTATAAACCATTTTTGAAATGGTGCCAACGTAAAATTATAACCGAAAAATACGCAAGTATATCTTTGGCATACGTTGAAGAACAATATCAGAAATATGCACGTAATCAATGATAATTTCATAACTGAAAGATACTAAACCTAAAACAGACACACACAGATTACGTGTTTCAATATTTTTAAGACGCTGTGGAAATTAAATCAAGCCATTATATTTTAAACAACACCTTGCCAGATGTGTAACCAATGGACAACACTTAGTGACCTTATAAAAAATATTTTATTATAGATTAAATTATTCAATTATATTAATTAAGCATCATAAGAATAATTAATAAAAATAACAAGAATTAAAGATATTGGTCAAATTGTAAACCATATCTTTCCTTACTCTGCGTTAAGCATTAAGTAAAACAAGGGGTCGACCCGCTAAATTTCTGAATTCCTTTTCTGTGGTGTTTCTTAGATCCTGCATCGTATGATGTTTAGTATTATGTTGTTTATGCTATTTAGCTGAGTCAAAAGCACATTTTCACGAACTTCTGCTATAATATTTTCCATTATTTGTAAACAACGATCTGCGGTGAGAGTTTCTTCATATATGTTATTACATATATACATATATACCTTAATAATAAAGCAAGAGATGCTGAACCCGAACCTCCCCTGTCGTCCGCGAGAAAATATAATATTATGATTTTCTTGTGACCAATATCTCTTTCATGCACTGTTAATAAAAACTTCATGAAACCATATAACTTTTTTGTTTAAATTTTGCAAATAACAGTTACAGAAAATGGCTTTTCGTTATAAGTCTCCAAAATGCAACTGCTACTGCATTGTAAGGCCGATGAAACGAAATTGAAAGGGTTATTTGCGTCGCTTTCCAAGACATTTATTTTCTGGATTTCTTGTTGTGACTTATTGTAAACTTTTACTCACGGCTTGAAGAATGTTCCGAAATTTATTAAATTAATTTTAATGTGATTAAGTATCGCTTAATGGGGTTATTTCCCTTACAGATACCTATATATATATAATAATATGAATATAAAAATCCAAGAATATAACATTTAATCATCCACACACATATCTAAATACATTTGCGTAGCTTCATCACAATCTTAATTGCATTATATGAAACAACAAAGCATATCACATTTGTGGCGGTTTTCAAAAGGTTCATTTGCTGCCATATTACAGGACAATAAATAACTGAATAAATATCAAAAACTGACAAAATAATAAATGAACTACGAATAATACGTAATAATTAGTTGAAAATCCACGGCCTCCTAAAAAATGAAAACATGTAAACTAAAAAGTATAATTTATGGCTTAGACGAAAACAGAATTAGTAAGTATTATATAATATTAAAAAGCTATTAGTAAGCGGGATGTAACGGTTTATGATAATACGGGTTGTTCCATTAAAAAAACACAAGTTTGATTTATATCTAAAAAATAGTAGCACTTAGAAAAAAACTGACAACGTCACTGAATTTTACATAAAAAACTTTTTTTGAGCCAATATTTATCTTTTTGATAAATAAAAAGATAACCGAAATACGAGGAATGTCCCAAAATACTCGATTTTCTAAAAAACCCTGTATCTAAAAACTAAGAGTGCGACAACTTTCATTTCACGCAAAAGTGGTACTGCTTCCCAAAAACCACATTCTGCTAACTTTAAAAATATCGGAGCTATCTGGCAAAAACAACGAAATCCAGACTCCCACTAAATATACACTCTCAGTCACTATAAAGGTTTTACCAAATAACTGGTTTCGAAATCTATCCTGCTAATAATACAAAATTTGAAAAACTAACAGATTTTAAACATTACTAATAGAATTGATTTCTCTGTTCATTAATTATCTTGTTGGCAAATTCTAATACGTATCTCACAATGATTAAAAAATGTGAAATATTAAAATCCTTATAAGAGAAATAAGATTATACAATAAGAGACACCTATTTGCGAATACAGAAACAATAAAGATAAGTTACCTTTGGTTGACATCAAACTAAACACAAAAATATGGAGTGGTGTCAATAGATATTTTTAGAATCATGGATTTCAGTATTATTCTTCAGACATTTTACTTTAAAATACTGTAGAATACGACCGTGTGTTAAGTTTTCTAAAATGGGAATTACGATAGGTTGCCGTATTCTGCATACAAATCATAAAAGTCACTTTGGATAATAAAAAGAATATTGAATGCCAAATTCCTGCAAGACTACTTTGTTGAATTTATTATTTTTTTTTTCATTTATGCCACACACAGAAATAAAGTAGAAAGAATGGAATAATTTACTGGTATTAATTAAACGTAAAAAATCAAATTTATAGTTAATCGATTTTATAGCCAGTCATTAAAGCAGAGCAACAAATATGTTTTGCACTCAAATATCAATGAATATCAAAATATTTTATTTCTAAGTTAGTAAATATATAATTTAACATAGCTTTTAGCTATAAAATATTATTCTTATTTTTTCAATAACCGATTTGAATTGTTTGGTGTATACATTGTTGCATGTAGACTGAAATCAATGATTTGGTTGATAAATTGTAATACATTTAGTTTTCTCTATACTAAAAGAAATTGGGGAGCAGAAATTATACTTGTGCTGACTTAGGTAGACAATATCTCATGTTTTAGCATGATTTTGTTTTGTGCAAACACACTATCATTTGTATAAGCAATGGCTTAACCGTTTTAATAATAAGCATTTAGCTCACTAATATATTCAAATTAGGGAATCGGTATAAAAAAAATTCTAAGTAGCATTTTCTTTGTTACCCTCTGGAAATCTATAACAATGTCATTAGCCTTAACTTTTGACTTCATACTGAAGTTCGAAGAAATCATCAAAAGTGAACCCCGTATATTAAGATTTTCTATTATCTTCAAGAGACTCTTGTAGAACTCAGTATCAAAAGTATGAAAAACTTATACAAAATCCACGAGGAAAATTTAATTTAAGTGTATATATTAAAAAGACAAATAGGTAAATAAAATACTTTATCCTTATTTAAAAGATACACAAATTTTAGAATAAGTTATATAAATAAAATTTTTATGAAAAAAATTGAACCGACTTCTAAACATTGAAATTTTTGAAGTCGGCGCCAAACAAATACCTGACCAAATGTGATTCGCATAAACAGATGAAAAATACTTTAGGTGTAATTGCCTTCTTACTATAATTTGTATATACATATATATATATATATATATATATATATATATATATATATATATATATATATGTATATATGTATATATGTATATATATATATATATATATATATATATATATATATATATATATATATATATATATATATATATATATATATACAGTGCCTTCATTTCAAAACGAACCATCCTTAATAACTTTGTGAAATAGAAAAATTTAAAAAAAAGAAAAAACACGTCAATTTAGATATACAGGGGGAAGTTTAATTTTGCATTTGTTAAAAGTCTGTCAATCACCTCCTCACCTCCAGCTAACCTCACTTTGATATGTCAAATAGGAACCCCCACCTTGTGACACATCATTGTAAGCAGCATAAAATTGTCTATCCAACCGTATAAAAAAAATTAAATCGGTTGACGTACAAGCGAACAGTGTGCAAAAATGTCTTGTAATAATGCATAATATATCGGCCTCGAACTTTAGTATGTCAAATGATTACCCTATAGTGTGATACATCATTTTAAAGGGCATACTATCTCCTATTTAGCCAATAAAAAAAAACAAAATCTGTTGATGTACAAGCGAATAGTAAGAAAAGATGTGTGGTAATAATAGACACCTTATCACATTAAACTTTATTATGTCAAATGGCTACTTCATAGAGTAAAATATTATTTTAAATTTAAAATAAATATTTTTTTAAAATAATAAACAGTTAAAATATTTGCGAGAAAAAAACTAAGCCTGTTTTAAAATTCATCGCAAAATTCATTGCAGTCTAATCAATCTAGTGTATTTATTTCAATGATATTTTTTGCGGTACCTGATAGGTACAAGAAATCACTGCAATAAATAAAATTTTTAAGATCTTTAAACACCAGTTGTTTATTATTGTTAAAATTGTCATTGTGACGCCTAGTTGAAACGTGAATATAAATGGTGTATACGCTAGCCGAAAGAATAGAAATAATTTTTCTCTATGGAGCTGAAGATCGGTGCGCTCGTAGAACCGCCAGAGCATTTAACGAGAGGCATCAAGACAAAAACGTGGGCCATAAATATGTACTCGAATTGGTACGAAAGTTTGAAGAAACGGGATCCGTTTGTAATAAAAAATATATTGAGAAAAGGGTTGTAGATGAAGCATGCCAAATCGAGGTACTAGGACAGTTTGCAATAGATCCAACTTTATCCATCTCAAAGGTCGCAGATTTAACCAACATTTCTGCTGGCTCTGTGCATAAAGTTTTAAAACAAAATAAGTTTTTTCCCTACAAAATTCAAATTCTTCAAGAACTCGGAGAAGACGATTTTGATAGGAGAATTCAATTTTGCGAATTAATGTGCCAACGAATTGACGAGGACCCCCATTTACCTAAGAATATCTGCTTTAGTGATGAATCAACTTTTTTTCTAAATGGACTGGTTAACAGACATAACTGCAGATACTGGGATAATGAAAATCCGCACCTTTTCCGAGAAGGGCATACTCAATATCCCGAAAAAATTAACGTGTAGGCAGGAATTTATGGCAATGAAATCATCGGGCCATTTTTTTTGGAAGATAATTTAACTGGGCAAATTTATTTAAACCTTTTAGAAAACACAATATACCCTGCCATTGTGCAATCTTTAGAAAATCAAGTGGATGAAAATGCTGTTATGGTACTAAATGAAAATAATTTGCATTTCCAGCAAGATGGAGCTCCCCCGCACTACGCTTTGGCAATTCGAGAGTGGCTTGATGAACATTTTCCAGGGACGTGGATTGGCAGACTTGGTGCAATTGAATGGCCAGCAGTCTCCAGACCTAACCCCTCTAGACTTTTTTCTTTGGGGGTATTTAAAAAGCAAGGTTTTTAAAACCCCACCTGAAAATATTGACGATTTAAAAGATCGAATTGTTCGGGAATGTAGAGGAATTAGCAGAGAAACCCTTGCCAATGTTCGTGGGGAATTTCAAAATAGGCTTTTTTATTGTCTCGCTAATAACGGCGCACATTTTGAACATTTAATAAAATAATTTTCTTCAACTGAATAAAACTGAATAAACTGCTTATATTTAACACACATTTTTGCATCCTAATTGCCTATAACGTCTATTAACTTAATTTTTTTTGACATCGTTGGATAGCAGATCGTACGTCCTTTAAAATGATGTATCACACTATAGGGTAATCATTTGACATACTAAAGTTCGAGGCCGATATATTATGCATTATTACAAGACATTTTTGTACACTGTTCGCTTGTACGTCAACCGATTTAATTTTTTTTATACGGTTGGATAGACAATTTTATGCTGCTTACAATGATGTGTCACAAGGTGGGGGTTCCCATTTGACATATCAAAGTGAGGTTAGCTGGAGGTGAGGAGGTGATTGACAGACTTTTAACAAATGCAAAATTAAACTTCCCCCTGTATATCTAAATTGACGTGTTTTTTCTTTTTTTTAAATTTTTCTATTTAACAAAGTTATTAAGGATGGTTCGTTTTGAAATGAAGGCACTGTATATATATATTAGTAGTTATTTATTTCATTTAGAAATAATTTGGCGCCGACATCAAAAATTTCATTTTATATAAATATTTATAGTTATTTTTCACTTTTTAGCGCACTTTTAGAAGTCGGTTCAATTTTTTTATAAAAATATTTTTCGATTTTTAGTTTTGAATTCATTATGATATTCAAAAATTATTTAGACTAGGTACTAATTGAAATTAGTGTACCTCGCAATGACTCCAAGGTGGCAAAAAGTACCCATTTTATCCAAAATTGTAAATCACCCTCAAATGAACCACCAAAAATTTTTTCATTCTTTGAGTTCTTAGTCCTATGTATTTCATACTGCATATTGAATTTGTATACGCCTCAAGAACCCCGCAATATCAATTTTAGACAAAATCAGAAAATATTTCTCATATTGTATCTTATCAACCCAATAGTTGAAAAAAATTACCTTCATATTCGTAATACACTCGACCCCTAAAACCCTCTAATACCCAATCCGAAAATAATAGGAATAAGGTAAAATTTTCAACCCACCAAATTCTTTTAAATTCATAATTTACACCCTCAGGAACCCCCTATATCAGTTTTGGAGAAAATCAGAAAATATAAAATTTTTAGGACGCCATATTGAATCCAGCAGATTGAGTTTTTCAAAAAATATCTTAGATTCGTAATTAATACGAACAAAAATCCTCCAGTATTGATTTTAAACAAAATCGAAAGACGAAGAATCTTTAATCCACTATTTTGGATCCGCCATATTTAATTTTTTTTTAAATAATTTCAGATTCGTAATTTGCGATCCCAAAAACTAATATTTTATAAGCCATATTGGATACGCTATATTGAATTTTTTAAAATAATTTCAGACTCGTCATGTGCGACCCCGAAAACTCCCCCATACCAATTTTGGAGAATATTGGACAAAAGTGATTTTTTCTACCGCCATATTGGATCTGTCGTATCGAATTTTTTAAAAATAAATTCAGATTCGTTATGTGCAATCCCGAAAACTCCTCCATACCAATTTTGGAAAAAATCGGACAAAATTGATTTTTTCGTCCACCATATCGAATTTTTTAAAAATAATTTCAGATTTGTTATCTACGACTCAGAAAACTCCCCCATACCAATTTTGGAGAAAATCGGACGAAACTAAATGTTTTTGTCCGCCATATTAGATCCGCCATATTGGATTTTGAAAAGTAATTTCAAATTCGTTGTGTACGACCCCGAGAATTCCTCCATACCAATTTTGGAGAAAATCGGGCAAAATTAATTTTTGTGGCCGCCATATTTTCAGCGCCATCTTGGATTTTGCTCCACCAATTTCATCCAAAAACATATGGGACCACCGTAGTAACTTCCTGAACATAACGTAAAAAATTTCATTGAAATTGATGAAGCCGTTCTGGAGTAATCGGTGTACATACATAAAAAAAATTACTTACTCGACGAATTGAGAACATCCTTCTTCTAGAAGTCGGTTAAAAATAGTTATTATCAATCACAAATACACTCAAAATATTTTCGAAGATATTTTAGACCGTAGACTAACAAGTTACTTATTAAAAATAAGTTATACTTACCACGGTCAGGACCTTCATTAAATCATGTTGAAAGGCCAAAACATCCAGTCCAGGTGCATTATCTGCAAACTTTCTAAAATTCACAGCTAGAGGGCCTCGTAATGCTTGTAACTGCCTCCATGATTGCGCATACTGTCTGCGTACCAATTCTATAATTGTAGAAGTTAATGCCAGACCAACTAAGATGTATAACGTACAAAGCAGCATGTATTTTGGTTGTTCTGAAAAAAATTAGTAGCAATAGAAACGAATTTATCGTATCAATAACCTACATTTCTTAACTAAATTCTGTTAGTGTTAAACAACAAAAATTAAAAATGCACTCCATATTTAGGGTTATTTATTCACAAAAAAATCAAAACTTGATGTATTTCCTTTATTCAAAAGGGTATAATATTTTTATTTTTCCTTAGCTTCAAATAATAAATAATACATTTCAATGGTCAAATAAAAAATGTAGTAAATAATTTTTATTATGTTTACGTTCTTGTAATTTGACACACTAGATCTCTTTTTAACTCGCGCAACTTGAGATTGAAAAAAATTGCAATCTAAGTGCATTTTCCAAAGATGAATAACTTAAATTTTCAGGAGCGCTGGTTCCAAATTTCAAATTAATTTTTAGAGAATAAATGTGCAATTCTATTTTCCGCCAGCGCTACACGATACATCAACTTTTTTCATTAATACAAAATCTGATTTCATTTAGAATATTTGTAACAACAAGAAAAATTAACTTGAACATCTTAAAAAAGTTTGCCATTTTGTAAAATCTAAAAGTATTGGTTATTTCCGGAGAAAAACGTACTTAACAAAATAACCTTTCTAGCTATCATTTGATTATATTTATTTTCATTTGCTAGTACGAAAGTTTTAAAACACAAGTAAAAATCGTGTCTTTCTTATTGGTCTACAATTAATAATTGATTGAACAATTTTCCACAATAAAATTTCTACTGGAATCTTTTGTAAAAGATAGTCCCTTGGATGGTTAATTTAACTGACCTACAAAGCAAAAATGTTACACAAATCAGGAGCTATGTGAAAAATATAAATGATATGAAAGAAATATCAAGCTGTCCGAATGACCTCAAAACAATAAACTTAAATGTAGTTGTCGGACTTGTATTTCTTTATTTTTGTTTATTTTTACGACGTTTCGGTTAGATTTTATCTCTAATCGTGATCAAGTATAACGATTATAAATATTGCCTAATCGAAACATCGCAAAAATAAACAAAAATAAAGACAATGCAAGTGTGACAACTACATTTTAATCAATCTTCACCTTAGTCTACAACCTTCAAACAAACGTTCACAAGACTAATTACTAAGTAAATAGATCTACAGTTATTAAATTAATCGGAATATAAAATAGTTTGCTAATTTATTTTTAAACTTTAATCCACTTTTTTGAAATCGATTTAATTTTATTTTAAATGAAACATTTTTTTCTTTTTCATAGAATCGTCGTTCCTATTTACTAAGATGACTATGTTCAGGCAATAATAATTATGTTGATACTAAAATAATTAATAAATAAAAAATTGAAAATAAACTGCTTTCGTGTTATATATGTTTATTCCATTCAAGTATTCGACTATAATAAGTAAAATAATAGTGGAATATCCAGAAATAATGACATGTGGGTCTATATTATTCTCCTGGAAAAACTGTTCGAAGTTATGGCTATGACATGTGGATTTACAATTTCTTCAACTAACCGCTGAGCTATCTTGTTACCTCTAACAGAAACTAGAGGTATAAATTATTTCATCTTGCAGATGCGATAAAAGGCGTTCCTGCTACCTAATTTCGTGACTTTTCTAGCCTTTCTACCCGCTATATAACACTGAGCTACGTTCTAAAGAGTCCCGACATACTAATCAACCTTAAAATCAAAGTTTTTAACACATGTATTCTCTCTGTAATGATGTATGGGCTAGAAACCGCAACACTACTAGTGGAGGCATCTAATAAGCTTTGAATTACTCAATCAGCAATATAACGAATTATGCTGGGAGTAACTGTGACATAATTTGAGCATATACTCCTGCAAATGATATATTGTGGTAGCGTTAATCATTTTATCTATAATCATTTTTTGCCTCATATTAATTAGTAGCTATTTTGATAACCTATAATTAAATTTTACAGTAATAAAGACACTCAGGAAGTCTGGACATTCATCTTCTCTCTTGCACCTTGAGTTCCAAACAACTACAGTTATTTAAGCTTACCAACCATAACTCTACAGCTCACACAGAAATACGTCTGCGAGTTTAATCGCGTGAAGGTTATTAATTAAATTAAATAAAACAAGTTTCTCACAACACTTAGTCTATTAACAAAAATGAATAGAAAAAACGAACTATTTACAATGAGAAACTTAACTAATAAATAACAATTATGAAGAAACTAATATAATTGCTTTTATGGGCCGTTCTGTTAACTAAAAATCTAAATCCCATTTTGAAAAAAAATACGTATAAATAGCTTACTAAAATATTAAACAGAAAAAGAAATAAAACGCAGAAAACAGCTATTTATATTACTTAATCAAACCGTATGAAAATCGCGAAATACCCAACTAAAATAACACACGATATTTCCTTAATTTCCCAAATTAAACAAAGATAACCTTCTTTCCCGACGATTATACCCGTGACGTAATTATTCTACTGCACTGGTACTCACGGTACCGTTCTAACGACATTCAAATATGACTGACTGTTTAGTATTTCTGGCTTTTTCAGTCGTACGTCCTGGAACCGTCAATTTCATTCCTTTAAAGTTCGAAGGTTTGGGTCTTTTCGTACTGAGGACGTTAGCTATACTATACCGGATGTTTGATTCCCGATTTGGCCTCTGAGCGTCTTAATCCTAATTTTTATATAAACACAGTTAATAAAACTATTCTATTTCTTTCTATAACTAAAGGAATAAGATCATGTAACCTCTGTGAAAAAACCTGAGTGCCCTTTTATTCCTATTACTGGTATTTAAATAATTTTTTCTTGCAATCAGGAAAAACAGTCGCTATAATAAATTTTTTTCACAGGTCAAACGTTATATTACAGTATAATGAGTTTATTTGATTACTCTTTTGTTTCCTAATAATGGGAAAATCGTTCAATATTTTAATACATTTTAACGATATTTGCATATACCATATGTTAAAAAAGCCTCCCTTATCTAAACGGATTTATTTACTTAACCAGGGTAGGTTTACTTCGACAGATTTATAGGCAAATCTTAGAGAGGGTCTTTTATGTCTTCATAAATGGACTGAGTTTATGTATTTTTGAGAAAACATTTAAACGACAAAGATAATAAAAGTTCGATAACTGATTAATTGTTTCTTTAGACTTCCTTGGATAATGATAAAAAATGTATACTACCCTATTCCCTCGGGAAATCTATTCACAGAGTAATTATTTAATTATTCATTCTAACAGAATATAGTTCACATTGAATAGTGTAAAATAATTAATATTTGTTCCATATCCAAATCCGATAATTTGTTTGTTAGTTATTGCAAAAAAACCTGCTAAAACGGCTGTTTTTCAATTGTTAATAAACAATAGAAAAAATGTTGCATTAACTTTATACTACACAGAAGTGAGCCTCTTATTGCATACAATAATTATGAAAAATTTCAAGTTAAAATATTTAATAGTTTTTTCTAGAGCAAATTTGTTTTTAACATTTTATGTTTTTTTTGATTCTATATTCTCAGCAATCTAGAGATCGTACAGTGATCTGCGGGTGCTCGAGACTTATACTAAAGATAACAAAAAAGAAGCAAATTAATTGTTGATTTTAAATTGTTGAAACAGATAAACAAAATTGTGGTTGATTTTTTTTTGATATAAACAAATAGAATAACTCTTCGACAATTGTTGATATCGACATGCGGATAAGTGAACGTGATAGGTGAGATTTTGGAGCATATTTAGAAAAAAACAAAATCTGTACGACCACTAAAAACTGAGACAGAATTTATCTTTCGAAAAATCGCTGCTGCGTTATTTATTATTAAGGGATTATTTAAGTATGAACCCATAGGGAGATGATTAAACGCGTGAAACAAAACGTGACTCGGACGCTTCACATTCGGTTCGCCGAAAAAATTTGAATTATCTCGGCAAATATTGGTCGTAGAATCTCTATTTTTTTTAACTTGTAGCTTGTCTATGAGATACGAACAATGAATGATATGTTTTTGTAATCAAATTATTGTTAAATATAGCAACAAATTATTGTATGTGCTTTGCAAATTGCGAAAAAATGTTACAGTGGTCAACTGTATACTACTAATTAGGAATATAAAAAATCAGAATGTACCATTAATATTTATGGAATTATAGCATGAAACAAATTGCGACTGTCATTTGTCGCCAAATTATTGGTTGTACAAGAAAAACACATGTTAACTTTTTTGTTTATTTTATTGAACCAACATTTTTCACATACAAAATTTTTTGCTACCATCCATATTTTTTTAAATCTATACGAAATATTTATTCTGTTCTCCGTTCGGTAGATATCAATGGACACTCATTTTGAAATCCTTATCGGTTTCATTATTATCATTAAAATTATCATCATCATTATCACTCTCACCGTCATCATTTTTATTACAATCATCATCTTCACTCTCATTATTGACATAATTATCATCATCATTATTATTATAGTCATAGTTATTTTTGCCCCTATTACTTTTATCGTCTTTGAAAGTAATATTACAATAATTCTCGATTAGATAATCGCTTACAATATAATCGTCATAGGTAGTTTATTCTGCATCTCGAAGAATAATAATGCTATCAACAAATGTTGCTACTTGTTTCATGCTATATTTTGATAAATATTGATGGTACATTAAAAATCAATCTAATTTTTAATATTCCTAATTTGTAGTATACTGTTTACCACTGTAACAATTTTTTCGCAATTTGAAGAGCACGTAAGTGCGGTAAAATTATAATTATGCATAAAATGTATAAAAGTGCAACAATTTGATTATTGCTATGTTTAACAATAATTTGACTACAAAGTCACGTTTTTTTCCGCGCGCCGCGGGCTGAAAGAACGCCCCCTCCACTGCTCACTTTCTGACTCTCGGAGTACGTGCAACTTTAAACGATTGCTACATCAACAATTTTGAAATAATTGAGTTGAAGACTGCTGCATACAATACCTTAACCATTTCCCTATGAGCTTCTACTTAAATAATTTCTTAATGTCAATAAACAGCTCGGCAGTGATTTTTTGAAAAAAAAATTCTATCTCAGCTTCTAGTGGTCGTACACAATTTTTTGCGTGCGGCAAAATCTCAGCTATCGCGTCCACTTATCGGCATTTCGATATCAATAATTGTTGAAGAGTTATTCAATTTGTTTATAGCGAAAAAACAGACCCCAATTTTGTTTATCTGTTTCAACAATTTAAGATGAAGAATTCATATTGTTCTTTTTTGTTATTATTAGTACAAGTCTGGAATTTTCATTTGCATACCCGCAAACTGCTGTGCGACCTCTAGATCGGTGAGAATAAATCATAAAAAAAACATAAATAGTTATAAACAAATTCACCGTGCAAAAAACTAATAAACATTTTAATTTGAAATTTTGTATATTTGTTGTACGCAACAAGAGGCTCCTTTAGTTGCAGTATAAAGTTAATACAATATATTTTTCTATTGTTTATAAGTAATTGAGAAAACAGTAATTTTAGCAGATCTTCTTGCGATAACTAACGACTAAATTACCGGATTCGGATGGACCTCATGTAGCTACTTTTGTAGATTTTTTTAATGCGCACAAGTTTTGTTTGAAACTTTTTTACCGAAAAACAGTAGCTTTTCCTAGAACTTGAAAAAACTGTTTTTTCATATCTTAATTGTTAAATAGAAAATTTTCCTCAAAAGAGAGAATGAGACATAAGATACTACATAATTACTATTATCATTCTGAAGGTTTCTATGTAATAAAAAGTCTTCTAACATTAAATTTTAAAATCACCTCTTATGAGGCTAACTCCGCCGGCGTAAATAGCAAATTTCTATGCAAATATCTATTAGATTGAACCTAATTTTAATGTGTACATTTTATCGTATTGTTTTCTATTAGTATTTTATATTTTTTATTTGAAATTTTCATACATAAAATATGTTTGCTTAAAAATTTTTTAAGGGGCCGGATGTGCTTATCGTGACTGCACGGCGAAAACTGGAGAGGTTATGGCTTTTTAAAACTCCCTAAAAATCCGTTTATCCGCATTTATAAATTGTTTGAGATAAAAAGAAATAAAAGTGATATCCTGTCCAAATTATAAGAAAAATAAATGGCCGATCTTTGCTTGTCTGTAAGTTAAACTTAACTCACACGTCGCTTGTTTTGCTGTTGGATTATTTGCTTGATTCCATCACTGGCTCTCAAGCTAGCTGTAATGCTGGACTTTGTAATAGGTTCTCAATGTTGTTAGCTTCATACGTATGTGTAAGTAAGCTGAGCTTATATATGATTTCGATGCATGTAACGTTAAAATCTGGAAAACAACATGCGATTGTAGTGAGTTTTCTTAAAATCTACACTCAATTTAAGAGATTTATAACAATTACACGTTAAATTTATAAATTTATTACAAAAACTATAAATTCATTTAAAATTGTCTTGAAATAATCATAATCAAGCATAAGGCGCCATTTCTCGTTGAAACCTCTCGTTTTTAATCGACTATCGGCTGCCGTGATAAACTCATATACATATGGCAATACCCCACTTTCTTATAGGGTAAAGTTCAAATCCATCAGAGAAACAAACACGAAAAATAAAATACGATCTCTAGCAGAATTCATGCACTGGCATACAAAACGTAGCCTGAATTGACATCATTTTCCATCAGTGCAGCAAGCACAGGTCCACAACAGCTCCCAGCATGCAATCCGGCAGCGAAACAAGCGTCACGGGAGTTTTTTTGTAAAAAATATTCCTCTAAATGAATGACAAAAATTTAATAAAAAGAAAATAAGTATTAATATCTATTTCGGTTATTATTTTTGCTTTTTTTAGTTTTTTTTTAATTGAATCAGTAATATCAGTGTTTGTTAACGCAGTATTGTTTCTAGTTTTAACAATTTTTCCTAGGGGCATTTGACGAAAATTGATCCCTTCAACTTCAAAGGCACCGCCAAAATTGTCACATGTATAAGATGAGAATTTCTATACTAGAAGAAACCTGCTGGTATAAACTTTATTTGCAACTGGCGTGTTCGCGAGGGTTTTTTATCTTAAAATTTTGGATACTTGTCCTCTTGCCTCACATTTTCCGTGGAAGTACTATAAATAAGAAGGTGATTTTGAAGTATATTTCGTTGTATTATCCAAATCCTAAATATATTTTTACAGCTTTGCAGTGTTCAGGTTTTCCGCCATTTCATTAAATTTTTTTTTTCATATGCCAATTTGACAAAGATTTTTATGATAACATCGATTTTCACTTTCTCAAAGGAAGGTTTATATTTTTATATGGACAGTTATTGCGTATGAATGTTTATTTGGTTCGTAGCTGCTCCACTAATGAGGCCACTGGGTAGTCGAAACGCATTTGGGGAGAAGACCGCAGTAGTATTTACAGGAAATAAACTGTCTGAATATTTTTCCTTTAACTGCTTGAAGGAAAATACAGACAACTTGTTAAAATATTTATTATTGCCGAAAAATTAAATTACATATTTTAAAATTCCAACTGCAATCAGAAATATTGTTCCTTTACAATATTATAATGATAATTTAAGTGTTAAACGCTGACATTCCTCCCTTTTTACTTTTAAACGATTCAGTTTAAAGAAATTAAATTAAAATGGCGAAAGATTGTTGGCAATTAAATAGCTATTATAATTTATATTATATTCATTTCATTTTAGACCGATGTAAAAATAAATTTTTTCTTAGCTAAAGTTATTTTTGGTAAATAAATTTTTCATTTTTAATTGAAAAACCACGCACACAATACATGAGATTTCCTAGAGCTGCAGCGTCGTTCAATTTGCTGAAATTGTAATATGTTGTAGTCCATGACTTCCTGATCAAAAATACTTATGACCACAAACCCCAAAGCTCATAGATTTCGAGAGACAAATCAGTTGTTTGATAGAAAATAGATTTTCCCGAAATAAATTTCCCACAAAAATTACTAGATTTTGATTGAGGCCTCTTAAGATGACATTGACTATTACCCATGGTCAATTGAAGACTAATATAAAATAAAAAACGAAAAAGTCTATTTTTTTTTGTGCCAGAAATACATTGCGGGGTTTGGAGTGAGGTATTTTAAGGTGACCTTGACTATGACCCATAGATAAAGGCCAAGAGTCAGTTCAAGGTCAAAATAAAATAACAATTTTGGAACTTTTTTAACTCGGATATGGATGATATTAATCGAAAGTTTCCATCGCACCAAGACTTTAAAAACTGATATATGACGCCTAGAGATGAGCAAAGAGCAGAAATTAATTATACTAATCGAAAGTTTCCATCGCACCAAGACTTTAAAAAGTGATATATGACGTCTAAAGATTAGCAAAGAGCAGAAATTAAGCGGTACAATAATAATTGTTCATGAAACGGATTTTAACAAAAAGGTGTCAGAGAAAAGTTATAAAATTTGAAAGAGAATGTTCATCGACGGTTCAAGGTTCAAGGCCAAATAAAACTTGATCAAGAAATACGTTTCAAGTTAATATCTATACTAGCTAGAATTCCCACTCGCTATCATTCACTCGGCATGATTCGACATCACCCTTGTGTACCCATAATATGCAACTTGTCGAACGTACTGAAAAAATATTTTGAAATTAAATGTTTATTTTATTATTTAAACAAAACATTTTTTAAATTTATTTATGTTTCCAAAACATTTTTCAATTTTCATTCCAATATTGTGATGAACAAACCTTGAAAATATTATTGCAATTAAAAATTTTTTATTTACTATTAATAAATAGTAATAATATTAAATACAAATATATGTATGTAACTATTTAGGTATGAAATTAAGTTAAAAAATAGTATAATATTATCATAAATAGTAAATAAAAAATATCGAAATTAAACAATAAGGCTAAAAACTAAAAAGTTCAACTTTAATATTATTTATATGTGTATGTACCGGGTGAGTCAACGATTGGATGAAGTAAGTTTGTGCCTTTTCGGTGAAATTTACAAAGAAACTTTATTTATTGTTTGATACAGTTTATTTTTACGCAGATTTAAAAAATATTTAGGACTCTACAGCGTGAGCCAAAAAACTAGGACAGCATAAAGTTGTATTTTTTTTTAAATAGAACACCCTATATACGAATCGTATTTTCGATTTAGCTTATAATTTTAAATCTTTTTTATTAAGGGTTTACTATAACAAAACTTTATAGTTTCTGAGATAATTAAGTTTAAAGAAAAAAAGTCACATTTTCAAGCATCAATTCAATCCTAAATAACGTTTTCAATTTTGTGTCAAATATATTCAAATTTGGAATTTAGCAAGACCAAGGACATATTAATATAATTTTTACCTAATATTTGCAATAAAAGCTACAGGGTGTTGAACACATCGGCTCAAATTTGAACAAGTTTAAATGAATAAATATCTTTTTTTTAAATGGTACACCCTGTATATTTTCATGTTATTTAATAGAGTAATAAAAACCCTAAAAGTTTTGTTCAATATATCCTATACCTATTTATAATAGTTTTTGAGATATTTCAGTTTTTCTTATTTTCCATACTTTTTTACAGAAATAGTCTTCTTTATCATAGTAGCCATGTAAAATAATAAAAAGAAACTACAGAAACAAACAGAATGTGATTAAATATGATGAAATACATTATTCGTTATATTACAACGGCAATAGTTTAATTAAACATAATGTGAAAAAATTAACACAACAATAACGACAAGGCAAATACATATTTACTTTTATACTAAATTGAAACAAAAAAATTACCTATTAAATACTGAGATTAATTATTTCTTTTTAATAAGTGTCCAAATAAACGACCCTCTTGTGCAATGCACAAATTTAGTCTTTTTTGCAGATTTTCTCGGACCCTGGACAAAATTAGTGGCGTTATTGTTCTACAGGTATCCCTAATCCTGTTTCGCATATCTTCCACTGTTGTTGGTGGATTAACATACACCTTATTTTTAATATAACCCCATAGGAAGAAATCTAATGGGGTGATGTCGCAAGACCTTGGTGGCCACTCAATGAAACCCCCACGTCCAATCCATTTTTGCGGATATCGTTGGTCCAAAAACGCACGAACTTCACGATGGTAATGCTAAGGCGCACCATCGTGCTGGAACCACATACTGTCGAGCTCATCCCTATCGAGACCTTGAAGCAGTTCGGGTAGTTCTTCTTGTAGAAAGTTCAGGTAACTATGGCCATTTAGTGGTTCATTAAAAAAGTGGGGTCCAATAATTCGATTATGATGAATACCACACAAAATATTTAATGACCAGTGGTTTTGATGTTGCACCTCTCTAATCCAAAATGGGTTTTCTGTGGCATAATAATGCATGTTGCGTCTATTTACGGCACCGTTACTTCTAAAAGTAGCTTCATCACTAAACATTACCTTGCATAATAAATTTTGATTTAATTGAATCTCCGCATTTATTGTACGACAAAAGTTTACACGACTTTCAAAATCCTGTCCATGCAATTCTTGATGTAATTCCATGTGATATGGATGATACCTATATTTCTTGGTAGTACAATTAGCGGTGGATTGTAATGTTTCACATAATGCTGCTAACTGACGGCTACCAATATAAGGATTTTCCTGAACATTTAACAATACTTGTAGTTCTTTTTCTTCATTAGTTACTGGTTTGTTGACCACTTTACGTTTTGGATAATCAACAGTACCAGAAGAATCAAATCCTTGCATTAAGTTTTGAAAAGTATGGGTATTAGGCTGGTGTCGATCAGGATACTTCATTTTGTAAATTCTTTGAGCAAGAAGGCAACTTTTTTGAGCCTCTCCTATTGTATAAATCATATCTATTAACTCATTCTTTGGAAAATTCATTTTACAATATAAGATGAATGCAAAAAAAAAACCAAACTACACTACATAAAAACCAAAAGAAGCGATTGCGGTTATAAATTTGACACATAGAAAAATGTTCTTTTAAATTGTTTTTGCCATGGCTACTATGATAATGAAGACTATTTCTGTAAAAAAGTATGGAAAATAAGAAAAACTGAAATATCTCAAAAACTATTATAAATAGGTATAGGATATATTGAATAAAACTTTTAGGGTTTTTATTACTCTATTAAATAACATGAAAATATACAGGGTGTACTATTTAAAAAAAAAGATATTTATTCATTTAAACTTGTTCAAATTTGAGCCGATGTGTTCAACACCCTGTAGCCTTTATTGTAAATATTAGGTAAAAATTATGTTAATTTGTCCTTAGCCTTGCTAAATTCCAAATTTGAATATATTTGTCACAAAATTGAAAACGTTATTTAGGATTGAATTGATGCTTGAAAATGTGACTTTTTTTCTTGAAACTTAATTATCTCAGAAACTATAAAGTTTTGTTATAGTAAACTCTTAATAAAAAAGATTTAAAATTATAAGCTAAATCGAAAATACTATTCGTATATAGGGTGTTCTATTTAAAAAAATACAACTTTATGCTGTCCTAGTTTTTTGGCTCACCCTGTAGAGTCCTAAATATTTTTAAAATCTGCGTAAAAATAAACTGTATCAAACAATAAATATAGTTTCTTTGTAAATTTCACCGAAAAGGCACAAACTTACTTCATCCAATCGTTGACTCACCCTGTACAACAATGTGGTCAAGAAATACGGTAGATACGTTTGTAATGTATGCGTAAATACACTGTCTGCAAAGATCTCGATAAATGCATATAAAGACGATAACAACGTTCCATCTTTATGGTTTTTGTTTGATTGGATGCTGAGTAGAGTCAATTTTTAGTTTACTGACTGCAGCAATTTTACAAGAATGTCATTTTCGTCCATGGTAGGAATTTATATAAATTGTTTCATTATTCAATGTTTTTTTTTTCAATTTGAATAATTTTTTATCTATTAAACTTTTTTTTTTACTTTAGCTATTTAATAATTCTTAATATAGACTATTATAAGAATCATCTATAAAATATAATACTTTTCATTTTTATCGTTTAATATGGAGCTCCTATCTAGCGAAAAATCAATTGCTACTAAAGTAGAATTAGTATGGCTCAATGTAGATTAACTTGTTTTGTATGTGATGTTGTTGCTGTACCTAGAACAATGCCATGTATAGCGTGAGATCGCCAGGAATTTTAAAAGTGGTTTAAGCAGGCCTCCTCTGATTTTAATGACGATGACAGATGTTGCTTAAGTTGTACCAATCTCTTCAATGCTGAGATAAGGGTAGAAAATGATATTTCACAAAACTAAATGTCTTACAAGTCGTTGCAAATTTGGCTTGTTTAATCTGCAGTATAAATAAAAATCTTGAACAGATTTCTTTGAAATGTAGAATAACTGTATATTGCAACATTAGTGTTTATATTCCTCCTTATGCTCGTTGCTGCTATAATCATTTGCGTAATGAAGGATGTATTTTGCGAGCTGTCTTACCTGGAATGTCCTTTTTTCATAGATCATATCCTCTTGTAGGCAGACAACTCTCTGACCTTCGTAGAATATTATGATAATCTGTTAAATCAAACCAACCAGATTTTAATAATTAAAACTGAATTTCAGACGAGGAATTCCAACTTATTATTTTATTACTAAAGACCAATTTCTTGTATTGTTGACATTTTTTGGCCTGTCCCGGAAAAAAATAATCGTTTAAGACAGGTAAAGAAAAAAGGTTTATTAATATTTTTATGCAAGATTTAAGTGATATTTTTCTACAAATAATATTCCATTACAGTGCTAGACCAGCAGTTAGCTTAGCAGTGAGTACAGTGAGAAATTCGTTTCGTACAGCAAAATATTGGTGCGAATGCTATCACTCGTGAACAGTACATTCGAAGACATGCGACAGATTTCATAAATACCATGTACAACCGAGATGAAGTTCGAAAAGTAATTGCATATATTGATGGTGCATATCATTACATAGAAAAACCTTTCAACTTTCAAACATTAAGGCAGTCTATTACCTTCACAAAGGTAGACATTTAGTTAAGTCTGCATTAATTGTTGCTCCTGATGGTTAGAGAGATGTAATCCCACTATTACAAAATCTTGAGTTTGAAACTCATATGTCTAGAATACTTCAGCAAGGAGAATCCCAACTTAGTAAGGAACATGCAAATGATACAAAATTGGTAACTAAAACGAGATGGATAATAGAAGTGTTTAACGGATATTTGAAATCTATTTTTAAGATCTTTATAGATATTATTCCATACCACAATATCATGCATCTCCTCGAATTCTATCTTATGTGTAAAGTTATTAAAAACCGGTATAAAGATTTCATTTTTATGAAAGGAGTAACATTTGAATTAGCAAAAAATATGCTTGACAGAGCACGCGTTATCGACGCGTCAAGCACGACGTCAAAAGATTTGGCGGAGACTTGACCATCATGAACTTTTAAACTTTCCGATTGTTAATTTGGATTATTTAAGAGACTTAATGGTCAGATCTACCAAATTAAATTAGTTTCATCATAAGTTCAAGATACAATTATGAGAGATGAAAATCAAATATTTGGAATTGATGTACATAGAGAAGAAAAAGGATTAATTCATTTCAGATTATTTTTCTAGACTCCGAAATCAGACACGATATCAACTATAGATACAGTATGTGCCGGTGAGAAACCTCCCTGAACCTGCAGTCGATGTACCAATACTTGCGTATTGCTATACTTGTAAGACTGGAGCAAGAATACTTAGAACTTGTGCCCATAGCAAGTATTCTTTGGATTCTCGGATGTGGGTGACATTAACCGAATATAAAAGATCCAAGTACCGGTTGACTAGGTAATATCGCTGATGTTGCGCAAATGCATGATTGCAACATTATTTGTTATGCACATTCTACAAGCAGCACATGGTTTTATGGGTTTTTAAGGTTGTTCATCACGATACTGGAACGAAAATTGAAAATATATTTTGTTAATATAAATAAATTAGAAAAATATTTTGTTTAAATAATAAAATAAACATTTATATTCAAAGTATTGTTTCTGTACGTTCCAAAAATTGCACCAGGGTGCATAACGGTGCTTATCAGGGACGGATATAGTTTCTTTATTTGGGAAGCGGGGCGATATCACCAGAGTCCATTATGGCAAGCGAAAACGAGTTGTCGACCGTGGATCAGCGCCTGGCGCTTATTTCGATATCGAATCATGCCAAGTGAATACGACCTTGGATGGTCTCATAACCTTAAACCGTCAACCGTCGATGAATGTTCTCTTTCAAACTTTTCGCCGACACATTTTTGTTAAAATCCGTTTCATGAGCATATATTATTATACCCTTAATGAACAATTTCTGCCCTTTGTTCTTCTCTAGGGGTCATATATCACTTTCTAATGGTTTGGTGATATGAAAATTATAGATCAGTATCATCCATTCTCGGAGAAAAAAAGTTTAATAATTGTTATTTTATTCTGACCTTGAACTGATACTTGATCTAGATCCATGGATCACAGTAAAGGTCATTTTCAAATGCCTGACTCCAAACCGATCAATGTATGGTCTAAAGAATGGAGTTTTCTGTTTGATAGTTTTTTACTATAAACTGACCCTTGACCTTGACAAATTGGTAATAATCAAGATCACCTTAGAATATCTCACTCCAAACCCAATATTATATTTCGGGCATAAAAAAAGAGTTTTCTGTTTGTTATTTTATTTCGAAATTGAACTGATCCTAGACCCGTGGTCTCAGTCAAAGTTATCATAACATGCCTTACTCTAAACCCAACAATTTTAGTGTGAGTTTGTTTCCAAAAAATTTATTTCCTAGCAAATAACTGACTTGCCGTCACCAATAAACGACAGGTCACCTTCAAAATCTCCAAATCTATAGGTTTTGAGGTTTTGTGGCCATAAGCATTTTTGAACAGGAAGTTATGGAGTACATATACTATATTTTCAACCAATTTGACGGCGCTATGAAATCTTACGTGTTGTGTGTGTGGTCCATTGTATAATATACACTAAATCTACACCATCATATATTAAAAATATATATAGTAAATAAAAACACAAAAGTACGCTTGTAACTTGGAAATAAGATATCACATTAAGTTTCCTCTTTAGATTATTGATCTCAGCGGCGTTCGAATATTTATCTGGGGCCCAAAATTTTGATATTTAGAAAACCAAAATAACCTCAAAATTTTAAGTTGCTATATTTTTCAATGAGTTACAATCCAAATGTTTTGACTAAAATATTTCATTATTTCCATTAGCGGCGTAAATTGATTTAAAAACAATATGACCTTGAACTGCTTTCAAGGGTGAACTCACGACCATTGTCAAGGTCAGCATCGGATGTCTCCCTTCAATCTAAACAACTTTTGTTTAAAACGTTTTTTCTTTTTTGGCATATGACTTATGACACTATTGTTATAAAGAGTGGAAACCTTAACCGGAATAAATTCAAAAATTAAAATGCAAACTATTTTCTAAAAAACTCCTAAAACACGTTAGTTTATAGTTTTATTTGGAAACATTCCTCTAAGAGATCTAACTCTAAAAAAAAATTAGCAAAGAAAATAAGATTTCTCATTCCTTCGACTGTATAGCCGTGACAGCCGAACAGGTATTATGAGAATTTACAACACTGTTCTACAAGAGATTTAGGTTTCAGGAAGGCATCACTTGCAGAAATACAGTATTTACCACCACAGAAATATAATAGAATTCGTGGACTATCCAGGACTTATTTAGATTAGGGTAACATATAAAAGTTATTTTAGGTCTAAGTACTCTAAAGGGACAAAGATAACCTTAATATCACAAATACAATCTACAATTTACAAAGAGTGTAAATAAACACCTATTTTTTTTCAAATAGAATAATATTACATTTAAAAAAATACCCAACGTATATATTAAATTTGAGATTTTTAAAGTGGTACGCGTGAATAGTCAGAATTACAATTTAATTCAACGGTTATTTTTTAATTTCGATAATGTTAAATATTTGCAAGATTTCTTTTTACCCAAAGCAGCAATAATCATCTCTTATGTACCATTTTGGGTGTTATTTGCTTTATATAAAGTCTCAAACATTCCTTACGATCGCCAATATTAGCTGACTTTATTGGCTTTGGTCCTAGGTAATCCCATATAAAAGTAATATATTAAGGTCTAATAATTTTGCTGGCCCCTAAACATATAAGTAGTAATATGGATTAGGAAACAGGGTTTCCAGAGATAGAATTAAGTATTCCTGAAGGCAATTAATACGTAGGCACAATAATGTTACCTTAGAAAATAAAGGGTCTATAACTCGCTTACAAATTACAGTGATCCAAAAGTTATTTTTTTGTGGAAGCCCTCCTTCCCTATAATTAAACTACTAATATTAATATATCGCATTTAAAACTGGAACACCATTCCAGGCTGGTTGAGTTTTAACAATTTCTTAATATAGGGTTCCAATTTTCACAAGAACAATCACAAATGGTCAAACTGAGTAATCTGTAGTTTGTCCTTTCTTTTGATAAGTAAGTTTGCTACAGCACTGAACCCAAGGTCAGCCAAATATGATAAAAAGAATATTTTTTTAACTATTTCACATAATCCAGCTTAAGGTCCAGCTATTTCCCATTTTCCCAATTTCCCAGGAATTTTCCCATTTCTTTTTCTAAATTTGATGATTCTGCTGTATATGCATTTGAGGGAGGATCTAAAATCAAACTCGGTATGCTCATGTTTAGAATATCCCGGAATCTCTTTGTGAAATCAGCATAAGGACCTTCAAGTGTTGGCACTAAATAAGTAAATCTTGTTTTGCAAACGCTCTGGATAATATTGTAAAATGGCACTATACACCTCTAAATAGATTCATCAAACATGAGGAGTGGCTCACAAAAGCAGGTATGACGTTTTTTGTTTTAATTAAATTCAACTCATCACCTTGTTATTGTGTCATTGTTCAAATTTTCGTTTAAGTTTACTATAGCTAATTCGATTAATTTTACGTTTTGGTTCCAAATACTCGCGTGATGGGCAAACACAATACTCTTTTTTTCAAGAATTTCTCATAAATTCCTTGAATAAAAACATAATTTTTCGGTTGAGGAGCATTTTTTTTTTGGTTGATCGTACTATAAACCCTGTAGCTCTATTTTCTTACTGATTTCCTTCCCGGCGCGGTTATTTTTATCTTCCCGAATTTTGCCTCATTTCTTTACCTTTAAAATACGGTTTTACGTTACATCTGATTATTAGTTTGACCTCTATTATTCATGCTTTACTACACTATGCGTAGTTGTTTTTATTGATGTTCAATTCACTGTCAACTTTTTTCAGATAGATCTTGGTTTTCCTGCCTACTATTATTCGAGTAAAATTCTTCCTTTTAGCCTTTCTTACGGCAGTTTTCTTTATGTTATTTTGAATAATTCTGAAGATTTTGTTTATATCGTATTTAGGCGAAGATCACATCACTTTAAAATTTTCATTGTCAGGTGGTTTTACACCACTTAATCATATTAGTGTTTTTTTGGTGTGCATAAATTTCTGTGGCTTGCCTTAGCGAAATCCTAATCTGCGAGGCTCTCAAACTTACAAGAAATTTATCTCTTTACTTGAAATATATTTTTTTAATTTAAAAATAATTGATGATGATTTAATTTTGAGCCGAAAATGTCATGATTAATGAATTGTCTTACTGAACAAAAAAATAAACCTGTTTCAGCCGGCTCTTTTTTACCCAGGGTATTTTTAAAGCTGCCATTTCTTGCAATTGAATTCGCCGAATAGAGATGGCGTAGTGCGCAAGCATGGATCTTATATATAAAATGGAGGTTGAAACGACGAAAGAGGTTGTAGTTTTACATCTTAATTTATATTGACCATATTTTGAGATTTAGGGTCGTAAATTATGTTAAATTATCTAGGTGTCTTTTACCTATTTGGCGTTTCTGAGTTATTTTTACTGGAATAAACCCAAAGACAGGGACTAAAGCAGGTCTGCACACTTCAACGAAGGAATTCTGTGAAACACCAATAAACACATCGGATAAGACTCATTAATTACAATTTATTAGAACAATCTTTCTTGGTTTTTATATTTATTTAGATTTAAGCTCATATTCGAGTGGATTTAAGGTCTAATTTGAATCAGGTCATAGCTGTTTTAAATTTCCTTATTACTTAAATAAACTGCATTAGTTTATGATTAAGTTCTATATGTTTTTGGACTGTTTTTCTTCTTTTTATGAATATTAGTGATAACTTTGAGAGTAGTTTTGCTATTTATTATAAAATTGACTATATTTTGTAACCTATTTGCTTTCTGTACCTGTCATGATGGCTACAATTTATCGGAAAATTAATTTATTATAGAATTTTAAAATAGTTCTGAATTTTATTTAATTCCTTGGCCCTACTCTGGAATTAAAATTAGTGAGAATAGAATAAAATAGTATTGTAATATGTCTATTGCATCGATGATTTTGGGTTTGACTCTAGTTTAATTTTTTATGTCCCATTAAAATGTTTAGGTACTGAGACTGACCAAATTAAGTTAAAACTCAGAAAATTATGAGAAAGAAATTCACTTATTTTTATTCAATTAAAACACCAATGCTAAAATATGTATCCCGGCTATTCACATAATATTGTGGTGAATATTGTGACTATGTTTTGATTTTATTCTGATCTATTATTTTTCCTTGACGCTTTATTATAATTACATTTATTTTAGGCAGGTTTAAGCTGATTTATTTAACAGTTTAATGTTAATAAAACTAAGCATATAATGTCATCCAGTGGTCTCAAACCCTAAATATTATTTATTACATTTTATAATTATTTTCAATTATGTGATGGTTAATTAAGTTATTTTGTATATCAAATTTATTTTATCTTATATTAAACTAATTATTGGTGATCACCAGGAGTTGAAGTGGACTATTATTGTACATTCATATATTTTTTATGTTATTTATCTTGAGTTCATCAGTATACATAGTATTACTTTGAAGGATACACTTTGATATCTTTTTTGGAATATGTAGGAAGTTTAAAATTTTAAATTAAATTTCTCTACCTAATTTGGAGAGAGTTGTTAATAAATTCATTTGCTTTCTGATTTAATTTTTGTAAGTAGTCTTAAACGCAACTTTTTTGTAGGCTACTCCCTACTGGTATTTTTGCTACCGGTCCTTCCTAATTTTAGTTTGTCTTTTGCGTTTACCTTTCTGATGTGACACTAGTACCTACACAATCAAACAGAGAGGTCACATAGCTAGCAGTCTCACCACTTAATTTACAGGCGAACTTATATTACTTTTTTTTTTGTATTTTAGTGATAACCAATTAATTTTTAAATTCAATTCTCTTTTTTGTAAGGCCTTGAGCAATCTTCCGGCATTCCATGATCATGTTATTTACAGGATTTGCATTAGATTATAGCGTCAATAGGTAATAGTGTGAGTTACGTGTTAAATTTTATTGACCCACATACTCACTTGCGTGTATTTTTTTTTGTACATGCTTATCTATAGAAGTAAAGTTGAAAGCTGGTTCCTAACGACATCGCAAAAAGTTTCTGCATTCAACCTACTCTCTGGCATAGGGGTCAGCTTGGTATGTTTGCTCGTTTGCGCCAGCTTTCTACTGAACTATGATACTTTTCTTTTAGTCTTTGTTAATTAACTGTTGAATTTATTCTCACATAATTGTGAGGTTTCGGTGTAAAATACATAGGTAGCAAATGAAAATTGACAGCATTAAATATTTGATATAAATCTTTCAAATAAACTATGTCACTTCTAAAGTTAATCAAGTTAACGCTCAGTTTTTAATCTGTGCTTTTAATAAAACCTAGTACGGGGTCAAGCGGACTATAAAAACAACCCAGATAAATACCTTTAGAAAGGCAACGAACGTCTGTGTGAAGTAGCAAACGATTGAATTTTCATAATTTTCGCTCTTGAGCTGGCTAATCTGTCGCTCACTGAATTGCCTCTAATTTTATTGATTGCTTTAATAACGTAATGGAGCGACGTATGCAGGAGTATACAGATTCTTCGGTGCTAAATGTTGACGATGAATAATACAGTATAGAGCAAGTATGTTTTTTAGAGCTATAAAACTATTGTAATGCCCCGTTATGGCTGGAGAATCATCACTAGTGGCTGAGAAAATATCATGAAGAGGATAATTTTTCTCTTGAAGAAAAATTTGATATAAAATATCGATTCTTGAAAAAGTTTTTCTTCTTTTATGAACGGTATATTTGATAACAGTAGTTCTTTGTTAATTCGTATAGTTGCATGAAAAATTTGCATTTCTTCAAGTAATCGCAAAATGGCATTCCAACGTCTTTAGACACTTTATCAATTCTTCTTAGCAATGAATTATTGCAATAAATTATTGCATGGAATTTTTGCAATGAATTACTGCAAGTTTTTTTTTTGATGATGACTGGTGCATTCTAGTTTTGTGATAAGTCCTTCACTGCCTATAAAATTAATTATTAAATAAGTTTGTGTAGATTTTTCGCTTTTGCGATTAACAATGAAATATTATATGAAGCTCCTAGTCCATCATCTTCTTGCCTGGAGAACGACGTCAAAGGATTTCATATGATTGACTGTTATAAATATTTCTTTCCAGTTCTTGTAAATAGGACACATATTTATCCTTTTAATTAGCCTGCATTTTAACTAAATATTTTTTTAGCATAGAAGGCTTCATGACTTAATTTGAAAAAAAAAATGATTCGTTTATATGAGAACACATTAATCCGTATTTTAAATATTCAATACTGCAGTGTCGACGTTTCTTCTTAGATTCAGACATAATGAAAGGAAAATTTAGCTACGGTTTCAATAGATTTACTTATTAACTATTCACCTTTACATTATTTATTATGATTAGTTACTTGTATCATATATCACTTACACATAAGACGTGCCCCAATTGTTTAAAATGAAAATTAATACTAAATTTTATTTTTGAAAACTTGTGCGATAACAATAGAATAAAAATTTCAAAGTATGTATTATTAATTTTTTGAATACTGCGACACCCACCTTGCTCACCTTAACTTCTCTCATTTGGTACTCGACCCGCTGCCGCCCCGTTGAAATGCTTTAGCATCCACTGAGAGCGTTTTTGCCCCCGTAGGGAACCTCTTGGAAACATGGAATATTTTTCACAAGTCTATAGAGTAGTTTAGTCTAAACCAACCAAACGAATGATTGTGTTAATAAATTCTCTAGAGATAAAAATGAGGAAAAGGAATTCAATGTTAAAATCTAAAGATTTAACGTGCTTTAAATAACACAAAATATAACTTTTTGTGTGCTTTGTAAATAAATGCTTTATTTTTATACTAACTTGGAATCACTGAATATGATAATTCGAATAAAACTTTAAATTAGCTTTTGTTTTAAAAATATCACTAGTATGAAAACTACGGCTTTAAGTAAAATGTCAATTATTATTTTTAAAACTTTTGAAATGAAATTGAGAATTTAGCCTGTATTTTTGATCACTTTTAGGGGTACCTCTACTCAAGTTCCAGCAGTAGCCTGTCAATACTCACGTATTCCATCGACCCTGGTATCTCTTTTCTGTTGTCGATATGTCTTGGTGGAATCTTTAACCAAGTTAGTCACTTACATCACCGCAATTAGTAGGAAAAAAATCAAAATGAGAATAAAGAAAATTAATTTTTAGGGACATATTGCAACCCAACTGCTGATGCTTTTGTAGGAGATTGTTCACAAACCCATTCATTTCTCTAATTTGAGGACGATTAAGATTCCTTATTTCAATTTGGCGCCGCTTAGATGCGGAAATTTATTTCACAGGTATTTGATAGCTGGTCCATTTTTATTGAGAGCCTAGACAAAGTCGTTCATTAGTTACAGTTTAATAGGTAAAGGTAGCAGAAGAATTTTTTGGGAAGTACATTTGCAGATACAACAGTATTACTTTGAAGTAGCCGTCCAATCTACCGTTGGTGCTCTGAGTATGAATAGCATCTAAAATTAATTAAATTTTTTCATCTGTTTCTAGTGTGTTTCTGCTGTGGAGAAGAATAGCTTTCAACTTAATTTTAATGAGTCTATGAAAAGTCTCCATTCGTGTGGATTGTATTTAATCTTCCAAGCGTTTAATAAGCCATTTATGTTATAACAAATTTCAAGCTGGTTTTTAGATGTAAAATAGATCATCAAATTTTTCTACATCCGTTTGTGTAAATTTCATTGTTTAAGTCTTGATCCCACTAATTCTGCTTCACATTTTGGAAAATTCTGGCAATCAACTGGCAATTTTCCATGTGAAAGGAACCTACTTATCATGTGAATGACTGTTACTTTTGCTTGACACTTCCCATCCAGCATGGTATATCGAGAAAAAAGAAGCGAAGCCTGGTAAACCCTGACGTAGCATCGGTAACACGACCAGTACAACAGAGACCGATTTTCCTGTTCGTCAACCTCTCGAAGACTATCAGCAGGATACTGATCAAGGAATTAATTTAATGAAAGTAAGCTACAATGAGCCTATAATCTCTCAAGATTGAGAGTTTCCGGGTGAAAATGTTATTTGTAACGAACCACACAGACTTGAGCAAGGCGAAGTCAATGACCCTAAACGAAACTTAAATTTGCCAAAATATGAAGCACAATTACTGAGATCAAGACTTAAACAATGAAAAAGCAAGCAGTTGACGAGCAGCAGATACTAGCTGCTTCAACGAGCATATTCTCTGTGCTGTCATGTTACAACTAGTGACTGACTACTCTAAGTATATCATTCCCTCCACATCACTGGAACACCAAAAGCTAGTTAACGTTTCTTTTTATTAAGTCACTGGAACAAATTAGGAAAACTAGTACTGCAACTAAAATGTGGTACCCTTGATCTATCTTGGTCTTTAATTTGAATTCCAAAATATTGGAAGTAAGGAGTTTCTGAACGGTGAGTTATTGGGCATCTTTAGCTACTTAGATCCACGTGAATTCTTTTATAGCAAAAATTTTCTGCACTACTTACGCAATTACGTGTCATAATAGAAATTGGAGATTTTACACCAAAAATATGTCAAAAATGGTAACATAAACTTATAAAACTTCACGGTTTAACTGATAAACAAATCATAGACTACATTAGGCACAACAAACCAAAAAATAATAATAAAATTTACGAGGTTAAATCAAAAAATATTGTGAATTATTATAATAAAGATGATAATTCTATCAAGCTACTCGCTACTATCTGAAGTATGGCATAAATGAACAATAAGAGCTAACTTTCAATCCTGAGTACATTTTCACGTAAAAAGCAATTTTGATGTAGACTAGTGTAATTCGTAACATTTAAATATTTTAATTATGTATTTAGTTTAATATTTAATTATTGATCACAAATTATTGTCTTTTATTTGAAAAAAAAAATTGTGGGTGATTTTCACCTCTCAGGGGATGTGATATACATAAAACACATCTTAAATCTGCGCGAATACAAATCTAAACAAACATGATCTTAGATTTTCTTGTATGATTAAAAGAATGTCCTCTTTATATGAACACTCAAGAAGAAAGTTTTTATATTTTATTATTTTAACAAAATAAACATCAATTAGAAACAGTTAATTAATTACTTATTGAGCTGCACTATTTTAGAAACTTCGACCTGATATTCATTAAATATATTCATAGAAAATAGAGAATTTCTAAGAAAAAATAAACAGGAAAATTTCTATTAGCTTTTTCCGAACGCTGACTAACCATTTGTGTCTAATAAATTTTCTTCCTCGACACTTAGCGTCGATAAGAAACGATGAACTAAATAAATAGATTTTTTCAATTCGGCTTACACACCACCTCGTTAATGCTTGTTTTGTTTTGGTTTATCTTTTCGCATTTATACAAACAACTGTTTTAGTTTAGAAAATAAATATTTGTTGGAATATAAAGTATAGATTATTGCCTTATATTCCAAGTCCAATCAGAAAAAGAAAACAAACTTTTATTGGTATCTGTTTACAGACTAAAAATATGTTAAAAGCAATTGAATTTTGATGTCCTTTCAATAACAAATCGTAAAAATATATTGAAATAAAATAATATGTAAGGAGGCATCTAAAGACATACCTTTTACATTTGAAATTAAATTAGTTGAGAAATATATTTTATAGCATCTTTTTATTTTTAGTCCACCTCTTAGGCATAAGTGTCAGAAAAAACCTGAAAAACATAGTATCGAAAATAGCTCTACATACTCTTTAAAAGTAAACTAGAATAGTCTATTTTTATCGTAGCCAATAATAAAGCGAAATTTTAGCAGAAGTTTGTATACTTTTTTTAAAGTTTTTTTTTATAATTGAATTACGTTAATATGAAATTACGTTAAAAAGGATGTTAGTTTTTTTTTTTAAATTTTGTGCGAGAATAAGAAAAAAATAATTTATGTAATTAAGCTTTTATTATAAATCGAATCAACGAATTCCTCTGACAAATTAATATATCGTTAGAACTAGAACCCGCTATATGGCCACTGAATGACGTAATACTATTTTAATTATTGAGAGAGAGAGAGAGAGAGAGAGAGAGAGAGAGAGAGAGAGAGAGAGAGAGAGAGAGAGGACGCATCGACTACTAGGTCTTTTAGAGTTGTTACATTGTTAGAATTTTGGTAGGAGAGGAAAACATCAATCTTTTCCTGTAATTGACGGAATGGGTGATGCTCATATTTTTTGCATTCAGTGATTTGTTTAGGAGGAATTCATGGATTAGCTTTGTGTGGCTAATTATGAGTCTCGTCATTATGGTTAATTCTTTTCTTGGTAGATTAAGGAGACGGATGCCAGTAAAGAAAGTCTTTTTAACTAATTGAAGTTTGTTGATTGAATCCTGAAAGTACCATTCTAGTTGAATGAGGTTTCGAGACTTATGATGTAAAGAGTTTTTAAGATCTTGAGGGTGGAATATTTTGTTTACTTTGTTAGGAGAGTTTTGATAATTGGATGCAAGGGTGTCGGCTTTAGTATTTCTTGGGATTCCAGTATGACTTGGCACCCAGAGGAAGGTGAAGAATTTGTTCCTGATATGGGAGTATTTTATTAGGGTTTTGATCTCGTGAGCTATTAGATAACTAGGATTAGTTTGATGGAGTTTAGAAAATCTGAAATTACCAGCCAGTTTGATTCAGAGGTATTTATGCAATATTGTAAGGCTTTAAGAATCGCAAATAGCTCAGCAGTAAGGATTGAAGAGGATTCATGAAGGGAGAACACTTTTTCTGCATTCTTTGTATAGTGTGATGCTCCGACAATGTTAGCTTTTTTGGAGCCATCAGTAAATATGAGTTCGTGATCGCCGTATTTTAATTGAATTATTTGATTGTACCTTGATTGGATTATTCTCGGATTAACTTTTTTTTTATCTAGTAGTGTAAGTTCGAAGTTACAACTGATGGGGAAATGACTCCAGGGTGTTAATAGGTAGATGTTTATTTTATCTACTGAGGGCATAGTTATTGATAGACGTTCTCTGGTTTCGGCGAAACTAGTATGAATAAAAGGAGGATACTTATTCAAATAAGTGCAGCTGTTGGGGGGGGGGGGGGGGTTGAAAAAGGATTTAAAATGCAGGGTGTTGGGACGGAAGTAGAGAGAGCTCACATAATTAAAAGTAAGTTGCATCCTTCTATGTTCTAATGATGGGATTTCTAATTCACAGTATAGGCTATTGATTGGACTGGTGTGAAAAGCACCTATGGAAAGGCGTATGCCTTTATTATGGATAGGGTTTAATTTCCTGATGTAGGAGGTAGGGGCTGAAGAGTAGACTATACATCCATAATCCATCTTGAATTGTATTAAAGATTTGTAAATTTTTAATAACGATGTCCTATGTGATCCCCATTTATTATTTGATAGCGTTCTAATGATGTTTAGGTCTTTAGCACATTTAGTCTTAATGTATTGGATGTGGGTATTCCAATTGAGACGCTTATCAAATACTAGTCCAAGAAATGTGTGCTGGGGGTTTAGAGGTATGTCTTGAGAATTCATAGTAAGCCTAGGGTTGATGTTGCATTTTCCTTTCCTGCAAAAATGGACGAGTGACGATTTAGTTGGTAAGAAGGTTAATCCAGTAGCGTGAGGCCATTTCAGGATTGAATTGAGGGATGTTTGTAGGGAGTTTTGATTGTCCGAGGAGTGATATAGCAGAATATCATCCGCAAATTGTTTAAGGTAAACAGTTGGATGAATATGATTTTTGATGTTGTAGGTTTCAGAAAGAGTGTGGGGCTACTTGAAGATCCCTGAAAAATAACATTGTTTTGAGAGAAAAAATTCGAAAGAGAGCTGCGAACTCTTATCCTATATGATCGATTTTACAGGAAATTTGTTATAAAAGGGAATTATGGGAGAAAGAGTTGTGGGTATCTATACCCAGTCCTACAAGATGATCTAAGGTAGATCTATGTTGTCTAAAGCCCATTTGTTCAGGAATCAGAAGATTGTGTTTTTCTAGGTACCAGGTTAGTCTGTGATATATGATTCTTTCCAGTATCTTACTGAGATGGCTAGTCAGGGCTATGGATCTGTAACTGTATGCTAAAGTTCTAGACTTTCTCTGTTTATGGATTGGTACTAGTATGACATTTCTCCATTGAGTGAGAAACTGACCTGTATTCCATATGATATTGTAAAGATTGGGCAGCGAGATAAGGTCTGAATTAGGAAGATGTTTGATCATGGATATGTATATTTTATCTGACCTAGGAGAACTTTCCCTACATTTAGTTAGAGAGTAACTTAGTTCTTTAAGAGTTATTGGGGAGTTGTAAGGAAGGGTGGGAGATTCTGAGGATTGAGAGGGTAAGTTAGGATAGGCTGGTCTATGAATATTGTAAAAAGATTGATAGTGATTAGCTATTGTATTAGCTATATCTGAAGGTTTAGTGAGCCATTCATTGTTGTTTAGAATCCCACTGATTGTATTGGAGGGTTGACCTCTCAGTCTATGAATTTTATTCCATAGTTCAGTGCTAGTGATGTTAGGATTTATGGATTGAGTAAAAGAGCTCCAAGATATTTTTTTTTTTGAATTGTTAATTGTTAACAAGTTCTTGCCTTTTTAAAAGCAATCAAATTAATTGTGGTGGGATGGTGTTTGAATCTATTAAAGGCAGTTTTTATTTCCTTTATTGCCTGATGACATTGATCGTTCCACCAAGGTACTGGGTGGTTTTTAAATTTAGGGTTGGTTTTAGGAATACTTTTCTCAGCTGCTTCTAGTATTGAATCAGTGAACCAAGAGGTGGATTTATCAACATTGCAGGGGTCCAACTTAGGGGAGATATATATAGAGGAGTAGAGTTCCCAGTTGGCTTTGTTTAGGTTAAATGAGAGGGAAATTACAGGATGAGGAAAGAGGGGAGGATATTTCAATTACTATAGGTATGTGGTCACTTCCAAAGGTGTCCTCGAGGGTTGATTGTTTAAAGTGGGGAGTGATGTGTTGGGAACATATTGATAGGTGGATAAGGTTCCCGTAGATGAGGATATAAAAGTGGGAGATCCATCATTTAAGATGCTTAGGTGTGATGTGTCTATGATATGCGAGACTGATCGACCTCTTGTATCAGTGTGTTTTGATCCCCAAATAGTGTTGTGGGAGTTAAAGTCTCCTATGAGTAGGAGAGGAGGGGGAAGGAAGTTAATAATGTTAATAAGGTCATCAGGATTAATAGTTGTGTTGGGAGGTAGGTAAATATTACAGATCGTTATTTTAAATGTTAAGTAGACTGAGATTGCAATGGCTTCCAAAGGGGTGTTTAGAGGGATTTCTGTAAAGGGGATACTATCTTTTATGATTAGGGCTACACCTCCAGATGCTCTGATAGGATTGGGTCTGTCTTTCCTAATATAGATATACTCTCTTATTGGTAGGTTATCTGCTGCTTTTAGAAGAAGAAGAAGTTTGATATCGTTTAGATGGAACAGTAGACCATTGCAATTCCAGTGGAGAATATTATGGGTTGACGATCTTACTAGGTTATGTTGTGTGCAAACCTGTATTAATATCACTACTATGGGAAGTGATCTGGAACGGAGAACTTTACACACTATGCAGGACGTCTCATTCAGCTGTAACGGTGTTTTGGTTTTAGAGTTAATTTTAGATAGAGTAAGTAACTATTTTCTAGCTATTTTGATATCTGTATGTTTAAAAATATTCATCAATTTGTCAGTAAAATTTTCTATGTGAAGTAGTATGTGGAATAACTAAACTTGTACTGTTATATTTGGAAGAGTGTTAGCTAGATTTAAAATTGAGTATGCAAAAGAGACGGTTGAGAAGGTATTTCCAAAATATTTTCAGGAATATTTTATTTGGTATTATAGAAAATTTTTTTTATAATATTGTCAGAGTAAGAATTCTCCAATAGTATATCATTAAGTTGGCGCTTTGTTCTTCATACCTAAGATGAGATTGATTTTAGATCTAATAGGATGGTACGAATGGAAGCTAATGAATCTGTGAAACAGATTTTCTATACCATTTAGTTTTTAAAGTGTTTTCATTCGCACGTATAACTAGCACATCTAAAAATAGGATACTGTTGTTAGTTTCTTCCTCCACTACCTGCAGGTAGAATTGAGATAGCTCTTGAAATCTTTAACTCCTTTAATCCTCATAATCATTCATATTCAAATAATTCAAAGAGATTTATTTAAATTTATTTCATTATTCATGTAGAAAAACACAACCTTCTCTGTGCTTTTATGTTTTTGAAATCTATATTGCTTATCAAAGATTATATTTCTTTCCATATAATCTATAAGTTAATGCCTAATATATTTTTAAAAAGTTTCGTAACATTATGAATAAAAAATATGGGTCATCATTTTTAAAAACAATTGCAGGAATTTTCTTTATGGATATAGTCAATTTTAAAATAAATGGTTGGCATTTGGTAAAATTATACCACTCATATTTGAACTTACCCATGCCGATGGTGTAGAGAGAAACAATAGTAGTCTTTATTTCCAAGGTAGGGAAGAAGGGCTATTAGCCTAACCAGTTTCTTATTAAATACACTGATGGATCGATACATCTGGGAAGGAGTAATGGTGCAGTGTCCCTTGCATTCCTTACAATTTGCCTATTAGGTGGGAAAATCCACAGACACTATGCTACCTCGACTCGTCACAAGATTTGAAAATGCACTGCCGAATGATCGATCCGCCTTAGCTTCATTGGCCAAAAATGTGAGACTCACTCGGATTTGAGGGAGGCAACGGGGGCCTTCCATTTATCTGCCGTAATGTGTAATGAAAAGCTTTAGCTCCTAATGACTCTTAAATTACGAATATGTATGTGGATGGTTGCTCAGATACGAATTCAGATATATGAAACATTCAGCTTGACAAAAGCCTCTGGAAAAGCGTAGTCTGATTTTTGGTTCTGGAGATGGTTCCAAATTTGTTGGCTTTTGTTATTTTTAAACTGTTAATATGTAAAATTAATCTGCCACATACTTATAGTAGAATTATATTTTAATTTTTCTTGTTTTAGTGTATTTTGTGCTGTATTTGGTTACATATCCATGAAAGCAAAAACACTTGAATATATTGATGATCTCTAATTATTGTAAATAGTATTTATCACATGACTTCTGTTTCGTTAAATACCACTTTCTTTCTTAAGCTCATTGTTTACAGCTTCGTTGATAGCAAACTGAATTTTTAGAAAATTAGTACTTAATTGATCACTTTTATTTTTATAATAGAAGTGTTTTTTGTCTTATAGTTTTTGTTATTGTTTTTTATTCTCTAATTTCATCTTCGGAAACATTTTTGTTTAAAGAGAATTAAGCTGTTCAGAATCCCGTTCTTATGCAAAAATCTCACTGTACGTTTTCCATCATAAACATATAATAGAAAAACTAAAATGCAAAGAATTTGTTAAGTCCTCTCAATCGAATTCGATAGATGTGACGTGAAAAATGAACAATAACCTAAACTTTATAAAACTTATAATATTTATTTTCTTGTAAAACGAACATGTTTTCCCATTTCTTATTAAAGAATTCGATTTACCAAGGCGGCAAAATCGCTTATAAATATATAAAACTTTTCAGCCTAATAGATTTCTCTTACTTGCAAAAAATAAGGGAAACATGGGCCAGGCTTATCACAAAAACTTTCAAATTTTAGGCTAAAATATATTTTGGCGAAAGTTTCTTTTATCAACATAAATAAAATGTTATATAGAGACAGTAAAATACAAATTTTATGCAAATAGGTTTATCTTTCCACAGCAGTCGAGCATTAAAAGCAAAATCCATTAAAAAATGTTAAGAATGACATTGATTAAGTACAAACTTAAATTAGATAAGTAAATGGATAAATAGAAGGATACCGTCAATTTGGCGACGCAACTAGGGTCGCTCTCCTTGTCGCACTTGCGTAAAATGTACATTTTTTTTAGAATCTCGTGACGATCCAAACAAACTGTATTTATTATTGTCATAATTTTTCAGAAATGTGGTATAAGGTATAGGTGACATAAAATATTTTAACTTATTTATTACAATAAGCCGTAAGGTATACAGGGTTACAGTTTCTGGTTAGTAGAACTTATATACATTTTGGGAGACTCAAACATTTTGGAAGAAAGTAAATGATGGTCTCCATAAATTCTTGAAAATAAGTTTTTCATTTTTACAAACTAATATTAGTTTACTACTTAAAAATATTGTGTCACAAGGATTTAAATAATTAAAAGACCTTTAAACTGAATTACCGCACGGTCGATTGCGATTAATTATCGCAAAAAAAAAACAAGAAAATCCTAACTTGATTCCAATTGAGCATAAAGCTAATTTTTTGTGGAAATTAAACGTACTTTCCATATATTCGAGTTAAAGATCTCTAGTTATGCTTATATATAACCAAAAATAAACCCATTTTTCAAAGCATAAAATTAAAATTTTCCATTTATTCTCATTTACTATTTCAAGACATGATTTTATTTTAATAAAAATCAAAAATATTCTTAACAAATGGGGAAATTCCATTTATGTTGGAATGTTTTTAAAAAAAAAATTAAGATATATGCTTAACGAACCAACCGAACAATTTATAAAAAATAATTGGATTATGCATTCCAGGGCTTCCTTTCGAAGTAATTAAATGAGCAAAAAAGTTATTTTTGCAATAAGTAATCAACTTACGTAAACTTGTTATTTTGACCAATTTTTTCGCTCTTTTAAATAACTAATTAACGATATTGACTGTGTAATGACCTAAATTTAAGGTTTTTCAAATACCGTTAATTCCTTAGCACAATTTTTTTAGTCTAGTTACCTGTTTTCACTAGCCTGGAAGAGCCACCATTTGTTGCCTCCTAAAAATTTCGAGACACCTCAAATATAAATAAGTACTGCTAAACATTAACTATAACCCTGTACACTTCCCGACCAATTATTTGCAACATGAGAAGAAAATTTACTGGACTATTTGTACACAATCAAAATGGCTTTGTAATAAATGCCAATCGATATAAATCATTTTGAACAAATCGTTGATACCTTTTATATTATAAAGATTTTGTCTTTTTCTTTCTCTGTTTATTCCTTAATAAACATTTTCTAAACTACTTTGGAATATTGATCATCTCAGCTAGATACACTAGTAAGGGCCAAAAATTTTGCAAGCCTTGGTTTTAACCTAACATATAGATTTCCGTATAGGTGGTAAATGTCGATCTTTAGGAAAAGAGTGGCTAATATTTTTTTCTTTTAGCCTAATCTGTTAAGAATATTGATACACTAGTATTTAAGAGAACAATACCTCACGATTAAGTGAGAAGAAAAGTTAATTAATAATAATAAATCACCGGAGTACAGTTGAAGGCTAGTAGCAGCACCAGTCAGCAAGAAGGCCTAGTTAACTCCTGTATTGGAGACAGGAGTGGATTATTTAGAATGTCGCTGCATCTCTGGCTAGGTCGAATGGAGAAACCTTTGACGATGTCGTTAGGAATTAGCTTTTAACTCTACTCCTATAGATTAACAAATATGGAAAAAAATACAAAATCAAGTGAAAATGACAAATAAAACTCGGTATAGATAATGACAATAAAAATTTTTAACTAAAGATAAAATGTAGAATGATAACCTAAGCCAGATATATTATTATAAAAAAAAGTCTTACTTCAACACATTCACAACAGGAAAAAAATTATAAATTAAACCAGTAAAACTTTATCAGTGCAGCCTAAAACCTACTGGCGTTAAAACAAAAACAGAAAGTAAACCCGCTTATACTATGATTATAGGATAGTATTATTGCGCAACGCTTTACAAAAATAAAGAATATATTAAACTAATAGGTCGTTATTACAACTTAGGAAAAAAGATATGAATAAAGTTTGCCTGTCTAATGGAGTGACTGCCAGAAAAATGTTCTCTCTTCTCAACGACACAGACACTAACGTAGCATCAATGGATAAACGCAAAATATAAACCAGTAACAATATAACCCATATGGAGGACTTCAGTAATAATATAGCCCGTAGGGAGAATTTAAGTTTTTTAAATAAAAATGCTTAAGATAACATTTATGCAAAAATAAAACGATGTAAGTTAATTTTTTAATAAACTTTCGCCAATGATTTAAGAATTTTAATTTAACATATCAAACCTTCTACCTATTCTGAAAAAAGAAAAAAATGACTAAGGTAATCTTTAAGATAATAAAAAAAGAAATACAAATGAAAAACTATTTAAAAAATTAAACAAATTATTACTTTAGATTGGTTACTTGCTTTAGCTATTGAATTCGAGATAAATAAAAAAAAAGACACATGCGTACAATAAATCTCCAGCTTAACCCTAGGTGATCACCAAAAAAGATAAGTCAATTTAAAACCAAAAGCTCACTATGCAACATAATAATTTATTTAATTAAATTAGCCAGCCCCTAATTTAAAATAATAAAGTAAAATTAACATTAATTATTTTTAAATAAATCACCTTGACCTGGCAAAAATATACAAAATTTTAATTAAACTCAAAGATATAAATAATAAATGAAAATATAATCAAAATATAATCCCAATACTGTATGGAGGGCCATGATACACTTTTTGGCTTTAACTTTTTAATTGAATAAATATAATGGAACTACTTGCTTACAATTTTCTGAATTGTGTCCTAATTTAGACCAGTCTCAAAAATCTAAATATTGTAATCAAACACAAAAGATAGTTAAACTGTAGTCAAACTGAAAGTAATCGAGACAACGAAGATATCATGATACTGTATAATTCTAATTTCACCAATTTCAAAACCAAAATAAGGCTCATAGATTGCATACAATGCAAAAATACTTTAAAATATATATAATAAATTAAATTACCTAAAAATTGTGAACATCGTGATACATTCAGGAAGCAAATGGATAACAAAATATAATGAATTTTACAATATATAGCAAAAGGACTCTCAAAATTGATTCTTACTGATAAAAAAGCAATAGTTAAACATTTACAAGGTAACAGCTATTAAAACTAATAAAATTTCATAAATAAATAGCAACAATTGGCCCTAAAATCCAAAATACATCTTAATAATAGTCTAATGTTTACAATTTACGTCTTAATGAGATTTAAAACAGTAAACTATGATTAAATTTAATTTAGGCATTAATTTTACTTAGTAAAAATCAATTCTGAGTTTCAATCTTTGATAAATCAGAAATTCATGCAGGATTGTTTAATAAATTGAAATTAATGGACCTTACCCGTTGTTTTTGGGGACTAAACAAATTCCTATTTGAAATATGCAAAATCCGCCAATATCCCTGTTTCCAGGTTTATCGCGGTAAAAATAGCACAAAATTTCAAACAAGTAAAAAGATACTGTAACTCCACTATTACCGAGATAACTCAAAAGATTTTCCAGCCACAAATTCTAGAGGATGATTCAAATCAATTGAGGTGGAAGTCTTCAGTTTTCTTCAGACGAATCAAACAGGAAAAAGTTCCGTTCAAAAATTCAATAAGTATCCCAATAGTTATTATTAACAACAGAAATTAAGGCAACTGAAAAATATCCTACTCATATATTAGTAAGCAGAAAAACCGAGATTTACAGGGAAAAAATAGTAACAGTAAATTCAGCATCGATAAGGTAGCAATCAAGCACAGGGTAGTTAAACACCAGTATAATGGACAAACTTAAAACTGTACTTTATGAAATGTTTTTATTCAAAGAATCTATGAGAGATACTTAAGGAAAATATTGTGTGGCCCATAACGTGAGTATTTGCAAAAATAAGGTAAAATTAACTGAATTAGCCATAGTGAACTTAAACCGAAATTTGAACCGTTACTGGTTTATAAAATTGCAAATAGAAGATGACTTTGAAGCTTAGATTTCTTATTCAAAATGGGACTTTGTGAGGTTTCTCTTCGCGTTTATATCTTTTTCCTAATAACTTATCATAAAGGTTTTTATATATTTTTTTGTTGGTTTTAATTTATTACGTAATATATTTAGATACTATTTTCATACGAAAAAATTAATAGTTTACTATATACATTTACTATAACTATTGTATTAATCGGTTTTCAAGTAAATTATTTATTGTTTTTAAGTATTGAAACTTGTTTTGTTGAAAAATGCTAATGTTTTTTTCCAATTATTGAATGTTAGTATTTTCTAGACCCCTTAGAATAAAATAAGTTAAATAATACCAAGTTTGTGATGATGTTCCCAACGCTTTAATATCCACATATTGCTCCATTTAATAATTAATGTTTAATGAAAAAAAAAAGTTTTCTTTTAACATTTACAAAAGTAAATTTATTACAATTTTGAAGATATAGTTATTTTTTTTTTAATTTATAGAAGTATAAAAGTTTTAAGACAATTACTAATATTACAAGATCACTGAGCTAGTATGCGGAGAACTTTTTTTTATATTAGTTTCAATAGAACTTATGAAATAAAAATAACAGAACTGGCGACTAGTTATGTCAGTTGTTTAAAAAATTTTATTATATGAGATAAAATAGCTATTTAAACAGACTTTTAAAATTATGCAAATATTGTACATATTTTTTAAATTTTTCATAAACCAATAGAATAAAAATCTTTTTTTAACTGCCCCAAAAATTTTTACATAGTTTTTCATTTTAAATATATCTGCTACTTAATATAAATATTTATGATATCTATTTTACTTATATTTTTGTTTCACAATTTTATTAAATATGGTCATTTTCATTCACAAAATACCATATTTTAATACGAAAAATAAAATTTATTAACTTTATTATTGAATTTCTTTCTATCACAATGAACTTTAACAATAATTACAAGATATATATCTCCATAATAGTAATTGTTGGTAAAAATTTACCATAAAATACTATTTTCTAAAAAACGCTTGCTCAAATATACTTTAATAATAATAAAATAATTTACTGATGCTTGACTGTGGCAATAGACATGTGTGAACAATACGCTGTTTTTTGCACCGTACATTAAGCAGGTCATTTTTTTTTACTTAACCGACACTTATACCATAAAGAAGAGTTTCCTTCAAATGTTTAAGCTTTATAAGAAATAGATAATAAAAGAAAATATAAATATAACAAATTCTTTATACGGATGCTCACATATACTAAAATATACTTCAATCATTAAACAAAAGGTAGACATATTAGCCGAAAATAACTTGTCCTACCATACATTAAGGAGGAATGTTTTCAGACTTAACCCATCCTTATATCATAAGGAAGATTTTTTTAAAAAATTATCAAAGTATTTTCAGTAGTTAAATGAATTTACTGTAGTTAAATGAATTTAACAAGTTACCATTTTTTCTCCTTTAGGTTATTAAAGGAAAGGTAGCCACGTTAGCCGAAAACCACACAATCAGTCTTAGGTTTATTTATTTTTGAAACTAATAGCAAACTTTTGGGGGAGAAAAATTACCTATATTTTATAGTTTTCATTCATTATATAATATTTGTTTATTTCTTCACTGCACTATTATTTGTGCTATTTATAATAATTTTTAGTTAAGTAAAAGTTTCCTTTTCATTCTTATAATCTTATTGCACCCTTGTTCTACATAATTCTATATAACATGCTTATTAATTTATAATGAGTTAAAATTTCAAGTTTTTATATAGATTTATTTCTTATGGACTAGATAGATACTCCTTTCCGGGAGGGCTATTCTTTCATCTATTAAAAACTCGAGAAGTGGACTCCAACCATGGTCTTGCTCATGGTGAGCATTGTAGAAGACCAAAATCTACCACAAACAAATTAGTGTTCTAAAAAGGTCACAAAGGAATTATAAAGCTGAGATTACTGGAATATAGAAAGAAGGCGTGCATCATATCTTCACCGATATTGTCGGAATAAGAAAATTGCCCGAACGGTGAGTACAGTATTTGCGGATTCCACACAGAAAACGGCAACACATGATCGCATTGGATCTATTATTAAAAAAGCTACAGAGGTGAAATACACTATATATTATATTAATTTTATTAAAAATATTGAACTCAAAAAATAAGTCATGTTATTTTCTATAATTCTAAAGTTTGATTGGCCGGTAAAAAAAATTATCTTACTTTCTTTTTATTTTTTATTTCCAAGCTGGAACAATTTCAACAATTAAGAATTAAACTCCAATCGTACCATTAAAACACACTATAGTTTTCAGTTTATAATATGGATCATAGAGATAATTTCAACAATATAACTCTTTTATCAAACAGCAACATTGCAAGGAGAAACTTTAAAAAGTGCTTAATAATCGAATACAAATTTTAGGCTGTCGTTCACAAAAAACTGATAAAATAACCCTTAAAATGATATAAAACAAATTTAAGTGGAATAGAATTGGAACCTTACAAGTTATAGCTTTTAGAATATGAGACTAAGCTTCCGCAAACTTTTTGCCTTTCCAGGAATTTTATTTTACGTAGTTTACAAAATTTATGACCGCTATGTAAATCCACATTTTACATAAAATAATATTTAATGATATAAAATATTTTTTATACGACTCGTTCCTTACACTGTTGTAAAAATAAATTTAAGTAAGGGGTATTAAAATTATAAAACACTAATAAATCACTCGTGAGAACAAGGAGGTCATTTCGTAAATATTTGGCTCTAGAAATTGACCAAGTCTAAAGCATCCTTAAGACCAAGTCTGATTTATTATGCAAATTTTTGTCATTCAATTAATAACATTAAGTGATTTTTACGGAAGACAAGAATGTGACAGCTACTAATTATTTTGGAAGATGTAACAATAGTGTGTTAAACAATGTTTTCAATATTAATCTCTGATATTTTGTACGATAAGATTTATTAGAACTTAATGTAACTTAACCATTACATCGTTGAAAACGAGCTGCAACTTTTACATTTTTATCTTTTATAACAGTTAATATATATATATATATATATATATATATATATATATATATATATATATATATATATTATCAAACTAATTAATAGACTAATAGCAATTTTCTGAAAATAAAACGGATTTTTGATACTTTTTTTTTGGGCGAAGATAATTTACATAATTTATTATTCCGCAATTATATTCATTTGAGAGTTTGCAAAGTTATATTTAATTTTTCCGCTTTGTTTTGCTTGCTAATTGTTCGGTGACGTCATTGTTACGAAAATGATTCTTGATTTTATGAATTTTGGAAAATTAAAAAATTTGAACTTGGACAAAAAGTAATTTTTTGATTTCTGGTGAAAAATTATATTTATGACGTAATTGTCAAGAATGTGATTTTTGATTTTTTCGTGAAAAATTTTTATTTCGGATTTTAAGTTAAAATACTTATCATTGATTTTTGTGCATTTTTTTGAACTGAGGTCATTGTCAGGAAAGTGATTCGCGATTTTTTTAGTGAAAATTTTAACTTGGAAAAATTTAAGATTTTGCAAACGTTGATTAATTTATTCACATTGACATTTATTTTCTGCAGGAGACAGTAACTTTTTAGGCGTTTGGCTTGCTGCTACATCATCTTATCATACCATTAAATTTTTTTTATATCCTCTCTTTGTGCACTGAATACTAACTCGATACTAAATTGCTAATTTCTAAGACTGTAGGAAGTACGTATAATTTTTGGTGATCGTTGAGTCAGTGAATATCAAAATAACAAAATGTTGCATTAATTTCAATTATGAGTAAAAAATATAGGAATATGAAATCTAGAGATTAAGTCGAATTAGGTATAATCTATTAATAACAAAAGTTTCAACTTCTACTCATATTCATTTCAAAGATATACGGTGCTTAAAAGTTCCTTCCAGGAAATAATGTAGTTCCTGATCGACTTAGTGGGAGCAATATTGTGCTCATATATTGTAAAAAATATTTTCACTAAATATCAAGACTATTATTATTACTATACTACATTTATGGTGTGAGAGTTACCAACATTTAACCAACCAACCAACAATTAGCCTTAAAAAATTCAAAAAAAAATATTTGTTCAAAATCATATATAAAACATAATTTTAATAATAGCAAAGGATTTTAAAAAAAGTTAAAAAGTTATCTCTGAAAATAATTGATTTTGCCACCAGTTATGGTACAAGAAAGTGCTTCACAAACAATTTGATAAAATCTGGCTTTATGACCAACGGAAAGTTAAAGTTGTTTACATGCACCGCTTTTCCTAAACGCAAAAGATATTTGGGGTAATTTATATCATTTTATACGTATCTTAAACATACTAAGGTGTAGATCTTTATTAAAATTTTAAAGGATACTTTCCATTTCTTATTATTGTAGAATTCTTTCTCATTATTGATGTCACATAAATTTAACCTATATAAGAAAAGTAAAACGGCAGTTTAATATATATTAAAAGAAAACATTTAAATGAACAATACAGTTATGATGATATGCTAAATATTTACATATTTTATGGCTTATAAAACTGAACTCTATTGTGTGGTATATATATAGGCCATTTCGCTTTGTGAGCTTAATAGCCTTGTCTTTCTAAGCAGAAGAATATATCGGCGTTTAGTTATTTTATTTTTCTTAAAAGCCTTATTAGGACTATGTTATAGTGTTTTATAAAATAGCTTGATTATCAGCGAATAAATGGTATTTATCGTAAAAGAGGAACGTGCTTACTTTTTTTTCTACAATTTGTAATTTATGAAAATAGGGGTTACTCATTGATATAGTTAACTCCACAACACTATAAAATATGGAGTTTTCTTTTTTTTTATAATATATCCCATTTTATAAAACCATATTAATATGGTGTTCATAGAATGTACTATACAGAAACTGCAAACGCAAAATTTGTTTATTAAATGTACCAAAATCTGGATCGGAACGAAAGTTTTCTTGTCCTTATATGTGTCTGTGACATGTTAAATGTAAACTATATTTTTAATAAAATAATAACTTACAAAACTAAAAGTTCCAGGTAAATTTTTAAAAGATATTTTATTAGGCATTAGCCCATTTTAACACAGTAAAGAAAAACCATATTAAAATCTTTTACCTTTTAACTGTGAAAGATTAGTGCTACGGAAATAATGTAGTGAATGTAAGACGCTATTTGGCTTTTAGGTTTGTTTGTTGCTTTTCAAATACTTTTTCAATCTGATGAATGTAGGGCTTTTTAATTCGGATAGTTTAACTAGAGTTCAAAAACTTAAAAGTACTTGGGTAATTTTGCACTTAGCAGTTTCTGCTATTATGAACAACAGTATGGATTAAATTATTTTTTGCTGCAACGGTGGTAGTTTTATTATTTCCTGAATATTTCAAGTCACTCAATTTTTGTGACAATCTGTCTGTTCGAATCCTAGTTGAATTCTGATTTGTCCAGAATTAATTATGCGTATTATATTTCTGTCAAAGCGCTGACAATTATATAAATATTTTGTTAGGAAATATAAACTGCTGACAGTGGTAGATTAGTATTTTTTTAAATACTTTGTTTCATTTACACGAGCAATAATAGCTAATAGGTGTCATATCCATTATTATTTATTACTGGAACACAACTTCGCGGCATTGAAGCAATAAAATGTTTCGGCTGTGTCCATTACAATAATTTATTTATAAATAACTTTTATTGAAAAAATCGGTGTACAAATATGACATTCTACTTCTTTTCACAGATTTTCATCGGAGTTGAAGTCTGAGCATTGTGCAGCCGCAAAATCTGAACTTTATTTTCTGGAAATCACTCTTGAACAACTAGCGAAGAGTGCTTAGGATCGTTATTCTGTTGAAACATCAAACGTAAAGACATTTCGCATTCTGCATTATATTTCTACAAACAAATCGATGCATTAGTGAAGTTTTGGGGACCCACCTCAATCCATCAAAATGATGTTACACAAAACTTTTATATTTATTATATGTGTGATTGATTGTTAATAATAATAAATTGTCGTCTTAAGCGTTTTATTCTATAAAAATTAAAAATCTTTTAAAGCGTTTTGAAGCTAACTAGAGCTTTTTACATTTGTCTACCGTCCAGCTTAAATGTCGATATAAAAATTGTAGCCTAGTGACTCTATTTCTTCCCGAGGTAAGAGATTTTTTAGCCGAGCGTCCACGAAACAGCTTTGTGGCTATCAGTCTTTTATAAAGTGTCCATGAATTAACCACTAATTTGTATAGTTTCACCCACAATTGTACATGCAGGCTTCGAAGAATCGTCGTAAGAAATTATTTTAATGTGCCTATAATCTATATTGTTGTTTTTTTTTAGTCTTTTCGATTTCGGTTGATTGTCTTGAAGTTCCAAACATGCATTCACAACTCTTAAATAATAATTTATTATTCATATAATAAACTCCACAAAATTATTTGGTGTTTACTTTTACTAAAAACTTACTTTGGTTTACACACTGTCTTGCTCAGAGCACCAAAAATCACAATTCAAAGATAGCACAGCAATTGTAAGCAATTTTAAAGGCTTATATTTGGTAAATGATAGGACTAAATAAAAAATATGATATGTTACATTTAAATGCATTTTGAAAACCTGTCCAGTGATATTCCACTTGACCGGGTGAAGAAAAAAAGACGAAATTAAGAACATAACAGTTTTTTATATCTCATAATTTCGTGGACGTAACTTACCCGTAATAATTTTCGTTGCATAAATTTAGTAAGAGCTATTATATACTTTTTGCATAGATTTTAATAATTTTTGAAAATCTATTTAATGATACCCCTCCCTAATTTTCACATAGGTGTCGGTACCCTAATTTCTCTTCCCAATTTTTCCTCTGGTCTGTTTTTGGGTCAATGAAAAGCTAGTTTCTGCAGAATTTTATTGCAGAAAATTAAATATTGACGAAGTTTTTAGGTTGTGATATACGGAGGGACAGACAAATGGACGGCAGACATAACGGAACTGTAAACGGACTAATAAAAAAGAAAGAGATTCACACCTGGGAACAAAATTGGACAAACACCCTTTGCAAAATAAGGCAAGCAAAGAGATTGGTATATCAATGTTCAAAGCATGCAAAATAGAACTTAGAGCTCCCTAAATGGGATTTTAGACTTATAGCAATTCTACTCACGGGATATTACTCTTTGGGATAAAATACAAAAAGGAAGCGAAGTAATAGCGAGATATATATTTTCATTTATCGTCGTATATATGTCTACCACAGTCTCTTTCAGTACTATCTGTCTTAAGTTATCTCATCCAATCAGTGTCCACTAGGTGTTTAATATAATCTATTCAGCAAGTTTGTAGTTTTGCAACAAATTGTCTGTAGTTTTGAGATCTCCATTTTGTAACCCTCTTGGTCTAGCTACCTTTCTTTTAAACTGTTATCAATGGCCCAAGTTTCTATGCTATATGTAAGAAGTATTTGCTGATCGAACATGATGTGACTTCTTCTACGGGTTGTTGTTCGATTCTCAAGTTCGGGTTTACGTTACTATATATTTTGACATATATTTAGTTTTGGCAATATTGATCTTCATACAGGTTTGTTTTTATTTGTCATTTAGTTCATTCAGCATTTATTGCAGTTCTTCAGTGGTTTCGCAAAACAGAGTTTAGCTGTTCTCCGTATATGGATATGCCCCCACTATCCCAATTTAGCTATTTAAACATTTTCTTTTAGGTTAACTTAAACGGCTTTATTTTTTCTTCCAATTATACTTAAAAAGAGATATTATTAATTATTTCTTGTGTATCCGTTACTCAATGCGTTTAAAACTGTCTGTTTCAATTAATTCGAAAGCCTTTTCATACTTGCTTTCTTGACTGATTGCTGTCTAAATTATTTGACTGTTGTAATTATTGAAAATTCTGTATAGGGTTGATAGAAAACTAATAGGCCTCTAGTTGTGAAATTTTTCTTTGTCACTTTTTAAAAGAGCAATATTATTAGTATATTGTTTCACTCATCGAAGACTTGTTTCTCGGCAAGACATTTGTTGCATATTATTTCTAACATCTATATTGATGTTAAGCCGTCGTGTTTGATCATCTGGAACACACTCATTACTGATCTTCTTGACTACGTCAAATTGGAAAAAAAATCTACTAAATAAATCTAAAATAGAAAATATGTAAATTTTTTGGGTCACCGAATCTGAATCTGTAGGTTGTTCCTCGAGGTAATTTCAAGGTCAAACTGAAAAAATACATGTTATGAAAGGCAACCAAAGGATACATAAAGCACGTTTCATTATGTCGTTCGTTAGCTATTAGTTCGTTGGTTCCATTGATTCCAGTTGCATTTTTTTTAACTAATTGATTATCTCTGTTTCACTCCTCCAGTCTATAAGCACATGAAATTGGCAAATAACCACATTAATATCCTTATCGCCCATAGATGTTAGAGTCACTGAATGTGGTCTTTCCAAGGTCAAATTTAAAGAAAGCATGTATTGGATCCCAATCACTGAATACACAAGCTTTGGTGTCGCTGATTCCTAAACATAAGCCAGTGTAACCCCTGAAAGTCAGCAACTAAATTTTTTTCGAATCCAATGTCGCCAGATTGGAGTCACCATCTTGGATTTAGAAGTTCTCGAACTCCCACTCCAGATTCATAATCAACGCCCCCCAAAAACCCTTGAGGTAGAAGATTCGCATGAAATATTCAAGTGTATAACACAAACCCACACTCTCATACATTCTGTGCCTGGAGCATGTAGTTTTCGAAGAGCTTGGGTTTTGTTTAATGCACTCATAAATTCTTGCTTTTAATCTCTGTCTGCTGCGTAACTGCCATCGATCTTGCTGCGCGTGAGATATGTAGTTATGACAGTGGGCCTACTTATAAAAATTTGATCCACTCTCCTGTCTGCTATGTAGTGGCCACCAATCTAGCTACACGTAGTGTGTGGTTTGGGGAGCTTGGGTTTCGCCTTAAAAACTCAATCCGCTCGCCTGACTGCTGTATAATGGATATTGATCTAGATGTACATGAGCTATATAAGTATAGGAGCTTAAGTGCGATGTGCAACGGACATAGACCTAGATTTATTTAGTGAATTTTTTAAATTTGACCTTGAAATTGGCTAACCTTGAGGTATTAAACAAACCACGAATTCAGATTCAGTGCCCTCAAAAGTCTACATATCTTCTTTTACAGATTTATTTAGTGGATTTTTCTCAATTTGACCTTGAAATAACGCTGAAATGACCTCTGGCTGCCTTTGAGGGATTAAATAAACCACGAATCCGGATTCAGCGACCCCAAAACCTATGTATTCCCTTTTTCAGATTTATTTAGTGAATTTTTCTCAATGTGACCTTGAAATGACCCCGAAATAACATTTGGTTTTCACAGGGGAAATAAACAAATCATGAACTTAAATTCAGGGACCCTAAAATCCCACATATCTTTTTCTAAATTTTTTTAGTGTTTTTTTTTCTCAAATGACTCTGAAATGACCTCGGGCAGATCTTGGGGGATTAAATAAACCACGAATTCAGAAAAACCTACATATCTAGTTATTCAGGTTTATTTAGTGAATCTTCCTTCATTTGATCTTGAAGTCAGCTTAAACCTGACGTGATAGAGGTTATCGGATCTCAGATTTAGATTCAGGCTGTCAAATTACATAAGAATAAAATGATCTGGTCAAATATGAATTCACTTTTTCTTTTGTAAACCTGTGTTATTTAAGGATAATAAAATAATTTTATGTATTTTAGAGTAAACGTTGCAAATTTAAGATCTTATGTCACAAAAGATTAAGAAATATATCTACGTACATTGTCGAATAAAAATACAGAACGTCCCAGATAAAAAAATTATTTAAAGCATAATTTTAATCAAGGCAAAGAATATGGATTCCTTATAGAAGCGCCGTTCTTGGTTAGAAAACGTCGCAAGTCGAGAATCAGATGGCCCCCTCTCCCATATGACTTAATATGAGAAATAAATTAAATATATTGTCTTCCTGACCGAGAGATTAGGAATGTTGGGAAATTATGTTATGTATTTTATGTAGGGTAGGTTCGAATCTCGATACATACAAAACTTTTTTTTAATATTTTTATAAAAATATGTTGTTATAATTAATCTAAATTGGTTTCGAAGAACCAAAGTTGCACTAGATATTTTATAATTATTATAACTCTCTACTGGAAGAAGATTTCTGCCACTGCATCATCTACAAGGGGAACTTGTGGTGAGGAAAAATTCTAGAAGACAGATACTTGTGATGGGGGTAGCATGCGAGAGAGATAGCATCAAAACAGTGAGCCTCGCTTGGAGCCCAAACAATCCCATCAGAACGGCGCTTCTATCAGGATCTGTTTTCGTTGATCAAGGTAAGTAATTGAAAGGCGTCAAATATTTTTTCGGATCGCCGGTCTTTATACACACTTTTTTGTTTTATAACCTTTTATTCCCACAATTCTGATAACTTGTCAAACAATTCAACTTACTTTAACGACTTCTCAAAACAAACTGTCCATGAAAGTCAATCAGAACCCTTTATATACCCTTTTCGCCGATTACACAAGAATGACGAATCTGCTAGAATGATTTTCATAATATATAATGTACTAAAAACAAGAAAAGTGAATAATCTAGCAATTTCTGGATCTTGTGACATAGGCGTTCTATGTCGAAAATAAAGAAAAAGAAATTTTCTAAAAGGTTCCAGACCTTCTTTCATAGCCGTCTCATGAGGAAATTAATAAGGGTAAAATTAATTAAATAAATTATGAACTCGTAAAAAACAAACCTAAAACCCTACAAACTATAAAAACAAACCAACACTATGCAGTGTATACTGCTATAAAGTCCGTTACAATATTATTCATACTCTTAGATGTTCATGCTTAACAGTGTGGATTTATATTTTTAACATAGTAAAATACATGCCATAATCCTCACCTTTTACTAAAAATATGTATTTTCCCACACAGCACTAGACGTCTTATGGACGTCATTTTTATATCCAGATTATGTCTGAACGTCTTAAGACATAAATAAGGCGTCTTATAGACCTTGTTTTAAAGATGTCCATAAGACGTCTATATACAATGTCTTTAAGATATCTTTTAAAAGTCTACATACTATATTTTATATGAAAATAAATACAGTTGTGAATAATTTAGTTGATAAAAACTAAAAAGCATTTCCTTCCCTATGGATTGTGTCGCAGTTGGGTAATAAGTTTGCAACGCCGCACAGAGCTCAGCTGAGTTGAGGTTAAAATTTTTGATTAAACGACAAATTTTTAGTAGCCTCACTACAACCTTGGTTAATAGAACTTTTGCATGATCTTTTTTATCAATACTTTGGTGCTTTTTGTCACAGACTGTTTGATGTACCGATAACAATGACACACATAAATATGATGCCAGCGAAAACTTTAAAAAACCCGCCTTTTGTTTCTGTCAATTCTGTCATTTTTCAGTTTTGTATTTGTGTTTCGTCATGTCGTTATTCATTTTTAATGTTGTTGGGGTGCTGACTGTGAAAATTTAGCATTTGAAAGAATTTTATTAAAATAGTTGATTTATCTATGTGCCTCTGAAAATCTTTTTTATTCGTGTTTATGTGATGCTTAAGGTAAGATCGAGAATCATATGTACTTAGGAAAAACAGTAACGTTATTTATAGGTTGTGTTACAGGAAATTCCCGAATGCTTTACCGCTTATATTTTTTAGTAACTCTATATTATTAGAAGTATGAAATGAAATCTTCAAAAATATTATCTGTGCAAAAAAGGCTTGCACAGCTCATCCAGTCCCAGTCCTAATTATTACAAGAAATATTACTAATGAAGTGGAAGGCGAAATGTTTGTCTATGGAGTGCTCCACTAATGAAACCTGTAAGATTTATTTTATTCCTGATAATTGGTTTATATTTAAAGAACATAGAAAATAGAGTTATGTTAATTACAAGAAGTAATTTTGTTTAAGGTTTTAGTAATTTCAAAACTGGGAGTAGGGAGCATTTAGAACTTTGTAAAGCGAGCTTGTAAAATTACCATGATTGATTAGCACGAAAAGGAAAGAGAAAGTTCTACGATTCCAACTTGGCGAGACCTATTATGAGTAAGTTCTGTCTTTCATTATACATATTAACCTTGAAATAGCATAAGTCACGATTCTATAATAGAGGACAATTATAAAAATTCGCAAAAATATCAAAAAATTTACTCCTACAAATGATAAACTTTATCCTATAAAATTAAAATCAGTTTGTTATTAGGATCTACAGAGACAACAGGACTGGCAAGAAGTCGGAAGAATGAGGAAATTTCAATCCAAACATGGCTGAAAAGGGCATCAGACCAGATTTGCTATTACTAAATAGAAATTTTTGTTTTTAAAACTATTTAAAGACTTGTGTTCTTTTTATTTCAATAAACTTTTATTTTGTTGATAGTCTACCTTTTAGAGTTATTATATTGAAGGGATAAACTAAGGCTTAAATTTGATAGGTTCACTTATAGTTCGAACAGTAGAAGTTCTGAAAATATTTGCTCTTCTACCTCACTTCCTCAATTTCAAATTAGAAAAGTTTACATTATGCTTAAGTTATGTATTTTTTTGTATAAAGAGATTATGTTGAACATATTTTTGAAAGCAAATTATTCATGCGGAACTTGTAGTTATTTAAAATGGTAGTGTATACTTTGCTCTTGATTTTTTGTTAATTAAAGTTATTTCTTGGACTTTTGAATAATTACGGTTTTACTTTGTAAACAAGACAAGCATAAAAATTAAAGGGACCCTTTTTAATGTACATAATTTTTTTGGTGGAATATGTTGTTTTAATGTCGGGCAGGGACGTCCATAAGACTTTGTAAGCAAATGTCTTAAAGACGTTACCTTTTGTAACATAAGACGTCTATACAACGTCTTCAAAATTTCAATATAAACATGTGTATTTAGTTGTTAAATAGTTTGTTTACATTCATGTTACAAACACATCATGGAAATTTTGAGAGTGGATAATAAAATTTGTCACACATTTTATACGCTTGTATAGCTAACTCAACTTTTACTCTATATTTCTTCGGCTTAACGACATAAATATTGTTTGTCATATGGTACGATGTCAATAAAAATATGAATTTTGGAAATAACATGAAATTCAAGCTTCCGTAGTATACGAAAGCGAGACATTCTCATTTATATTGATCCTTCGTTCGTCGCGACCACGAACTTGAGATATAAAACTGGACTGCTCATGAAAATAATTTTTGACCCCCCTTATTGGTCGCCATTCGGTGCAATGATTTGTATGGCAACATTGAATTCCCTGCTAGTTTCTTACATTGGCGTGAATGTGTCGTGTATGTATGTCAATTCTATTATTCTAACTAACAGGTTTAGACAATAACTATCTCTTTCTATACTATATCTTAAACAGTAAATTGTTCTTCCTTGTTTTACTTGACAGGTTAATCGAGTGTATTTAATAAAAAAGACCAGAGCTCCGATTCTGTAAGCATATTTTTTGACATTCTCTTTCCTTATCTCTTTAGGACAGTGATATACTTATGTGTTAATACAGACTGAACAAAGATAGAAGATCCTTACTATGACATTCTCTTTCCCTTTACTCTTATAGAATCGCAGCTCAGGATAATTGTTTCTATAAAACAATATTTAACTTGAATTTCTACTTTTAGTTTCCTCAAAATTATAATTTTTCTGTTTAAAGAAACTCCAAAAAAGCAATTTTTTTTAACTTCTTTGGAACAGCGTAAAAATGTGACAATTTTATTATTTTTAGATAACAAGCATGAAATGTCAGTTCTTATCAATAAATGAAAATGCTTTTTCTATGACTGTTTACATATTTTATTTTTTACAGTAAAACTGTTATTTATCAAAATAGCTAAAATGTGAAATATGTGCCAAAAACAAATCGAGACTAATTTTTTTTTTTGAAATATCTGTTTTAAAAACATCCTTATTCGGACGTAGAGTATAAGAAGTTAACGAAAAAAAGTATTAAGGCATTTATTTTTAAAAATTTTGTATCATGAATTAATATAGTATATTGTTTAATGTAAAGTATCCAAATGTCCACATAATCTATTGCAAAGTAAGATAGTTTCATCATTTAAAAATAGCTTCAATTAGGTCTTTGTTAAAATTATTTTCTCCTCGATGCTTTTAGGGAACTGATAGGGAACATTCATAATAATGTTGACATTTCCTTCATAAAAACGGAGCTTTAATTTAAATGAAGTTAAGTAACATTATGTACTAAACCATTTAAAAAAAAATTAAACTCTAAAGGGGATAGTGTTAAAGTAGTTTATATTTAATTGCAAACAAAACAATATGTATTAAGACACTTTAAATATAAAGAAGCTTGTAAATACAAAAGAATTCTTACATTAATACAATCATTTTTAATCTAAATATATACATAAAGATTTACTAGCAACTTTTAATTTTTACACTAGGTCAAACTTTCAATTTACTTAACTGTTTAAGGATCTAGAAATGACCTTTCCTAGAGTTGAATTTTTGAAATGGTAATCAATCGCAACTTCTCACTACTTTGACAAAGGATTTTCATGACACAAATTTCCTATCTGAGCTAAAATCAAGAATTTAAAATACAAATAAAAACCTTAAAGTTCACATTCCTGATGGAAATTTTCAGGAAAACGTTACATAAAATGTGATAGAATCCATAAAACAGCAAAATCAAAAATAAATTTTTGTCAAAATGAAAAGTATTCAGTCAATGTCAAAAATACACTTTCACCAATATCATAAAAACTTAGGGAATTCATTGTTGCCAAAGCAATTATTTGCACCTAATGGCACGGAGCACGGTGGGGTCATTTTTTTTTATAAGGGAGATATGCAAAACGAGCAGTCCAGTTTTATATCTCAAGTTCGTGGTCGCGACATACATGACGACGCCAACAAATTTTCCGAAATCAATATGAACTTCTGCGTCATTAAACTATTTTAATTGAAATCTTTTGGAAGAGATATTCTTTTATTCAGTAGGATGTTTAGTTTAACATTACAATTTAATAACCTACTGTTTGTATGCCCACGCAACATAAAAATTCCTATTGAAAGATATAAAAATTTAAAATTTGGCACACATTCGCTGGTGTCGACTAGAGAAATATTTGCTTAAGGATAAGACTAAAGTTTTTTTATTGGACCTTTTTGCTCTAATCTCATTTTCATTCATTTTATTTTAAACATCTTTCTTGTTGCATGAATACATTCATCGGCTTAATACCATCCAGTTTCACGGCTTACGACGATTTATTCGGAAATCTTAACGCCTTTTTGGGTGATTTTAATATTCCTGAATATATGTCTGTGTATACCAGTCGTGCAACCGACAGTCCAAAATTACATGCCATTAATAATTTTATTAACTTCTATAACTTATATCAGTTCAGTAATGTATAAAATTACAACAACTCTTGCAGAATTGTTGAATCTGATTCGGCAACGTTACCTGTTGATACGCATCATCCCCCATTTTTAATAACATGCCCTTATCGAATATGCAAACAAAACAAATTTAAACGGTACACATATAACTTTGGAAACTCGACCGTGACTGGTCTTTTGTGAGTGAGGATTTTGCTGTGGGGGCATTTTGTCACCATATGGATGTAACTCTGAATCAGACGTGTTGCAGTTTTGTTATTTTATGAACAAAACTATAAATAATTTTACCAAAATATCAACAATCAATCCACTACTCACCATAAATTAGACTCTTTTTTTCATTAAGTAGTCTCTTTAATACATATAATATAAAAGCTAAAAGTTTTTGTCACTCTCACATCAAAAACCGCTTTTGTAAAAAAAAATCAAGTGTGCCTAGAAATGTATCAAACACTCCACTTTTGCGACTTTCATCAAGGGTGTAGTTAGTTAATCTCTTGTTTTTTTTTTCTTGGTGATCTGGAGATTTCTAAAAGCGTCAGTAGAGAGATTCTGGACCAAGCCTTGGTTGGGAAAACTGGCATAAGCTCAGAAAGCAATATTTTGGTTGATTTTTTTAATTATACCGCACTACGTTTATCCCAGTAACCAGTTAAAACCATATTTAGTGTTTTAGGGCAACATTTGCCAGATTTTAGGGGATGAAGAAAGTTAAAATTGTATTTATTTACCCTTAAGTAAAGTGTAGTGAAAGTTATCACCCCTAAGAGGTCAACAGACCATATTTGTGACTTTTGATACTTGTTACACCCGTAAAGACAAACAGGTACATGCCACAATCAGATTTTATTAAATCGGGATCTTCCTTTTCTATTTAACAACTGGAATTCTATTCCGGAGCCTGGTATAAAACACTCCATTGCTCCCAAAGAAGTTACAGATTATCCTGCTTACTGAAAGTACTTAGACTCTGTGATAAAACCACACTTCAGGTATTAACTATATAATAAACTGTGGTATTACCTAATTTATCGTATGCTTTCATTTTTCCTCTGTGATTGGGAACTAATAAGACTTTCTGCGTGCGTTCACAGGACACTTTATATTTAATTTAAGTTAAACTACCTTGTAAACCGAAGGTATACTTATACACTAGGTAATTTAAAACATTATTTCACCCATTAGAAGTCCAGCACTTTTAATTTAGTTCCTAAATCGGCCTACTAGATAATTTATTAGTGCAAAATACAACTGTACATAAAAAGTAAGGTTATTCAACGCAAATCAGTCGACAGACTAAAGCTGGACCTACATCTAAACCGACTTGGTGTATGACGCAGATGACGTCATACTTGCAGTAGTGTTGTTCATTTTTTCTTTGTCTTTTTTTTTTGTTCTAATCCATTTAACAAATGGTCACATATTTCTTTAGTTTAAGTTGCAATTCACACAGATTGTAAAACAGAATCCTTTTTTTTATTGTTAAAGGTAGATTTTAATTGTTTTTGGAATCGGGGTGTTTTATTTTTGGATCTGGTTGTGTCCTGTTTTCGATAACATCATCGGTTCTTCTTACCGATGAGCCTAAAACAGGTGGCGCTTTGAATTTATATAACCCCCCCTCCCTAATCTCCGGCATGCTAGCCTAGGCACTGCCATAAAAGAAGGAGCGATCGACACCGAAAAATAATCACCTGTACCGAAGCATTTAATAAGAATTCATTTTCATTTTAATTCGCTTTCTCTCGTGGCGTAGCAGACGGTACCAAAAACTTTGTTCAGACATATAACGTATCCACCTTGGTTTACTAAGGGGGTAATTCGCTTATTAAAAAATAAAGAGTTGTTATGGTGAAAATACAAAGGATCTTAGGAGACTTGTGACTATTTATCTTTCAAGAATAATAGGATAGTTGTAAAAATCTTATCCGTAAATTCTGTAATACTTACCTTGCAAATGTTGAAGCGAAATTTAAAAAGAACCCTCAATCGTTCTGATCCTAGATCCATCCTAGGAAGTCTGATGGTACTCTGCCATCCTGCCATCTCCTATGCCTTATCAAGGTCAGGAAGTAACTAATCCCACTGACATCGTAAATTCATTTGCGAAATCATTGAAAGAGTCCTCTATTATTTCTAATCCTTATGTACCTACTTCTAGTCATGGTTGCAGTTCTTACCCATCATTATCTAAAATAATGCCTAAAGACCTTGAGAAAGTCAGTAAAAAATTGAAGACCAAATTCACAACGGGTCTTGCTTCCATACCTTCGTTTGTCGTAAGGGATTTGCTTGGGCGTTTGCTGAGACTTTGTCTGTACTTTTTAATTTATGCATTCAGAGATGTATTTTTCCTGACTTATGGAAAGAATAAAAAATCTGTCCAGTTTTTAAAAAGGATAATAGAACCAGAGTCGAAAATTATCGCCTCATAGCAATAATGTGTAATTTTGTAAAGATATTTGAGAGGGTTCTTTAAGAACAAATATCCTTTTACATAGCACCTCTTATGGTCGATAAGTAGCATAGGTTTGCTTCTGGTAAGGCAACTGTGACCAATTTTTGTACTAGTGCTCAGTATGTGTCAGAGCGTATGGATTCTGGTACTCAGGACGATGTTATTTACACAGATTTTTCCAAAACATTTGATCGACTTAATCACGGTGTCTCACTTTCCAAATTGTCGAACTTTGATTTTAATAACAATCTTATTGGATTTTTTGAAAGCTACCTATTAAATTACTCTTACTATATAGGTTTTATCGACTGACTACCACACCTCGCAAAAGTCTATTGACAAGATTTAATTTCACAACTCTGGTGAAGCACAATAACGAGGCTCATGTACTTCTTTTTGTAAAAAGTGGTTAATAACAAGATTTTGGCAACTAATTTGTTCGCGAGAGTTCATTTTCATGTTCCAGGGGTAACTAGATCTCCAGTATTTCTCTATTTTCTGAAACCAAAAACTAGTGTATTACAATTCTCTCCATTGTACTTGATCTGTTCCCTTTATTATCGCATGAAAGACAAATCTGATATATTTTACTGCAATTATTCTGTTACCAAACCGTTTATTTACAATTACCTGTGATTGATATATACTGTACTGTCCGTATATAATTTTAGAATTTATGTAACTCTGTTTTTTTTCCTGCTTAATAATAGGGACTCTTGTCCTGTAGGGCAGTCTAAATAAATAAATAAAATAAATAAATAAGTATGTATGCCATATAATTATATAAATATAAATAATATACATATATGTATACAGGCTGTAACATAAAGGTTGGAAACAAATTAAGCAGTGAATTCTTTAGTAAAAAATATTTGTTTTTTCTATGTAGTCTTGATCTACAAATATGCATTTCTAAGTTACAGGGTTTTAAAAAACTTTTAAAAAATCGTTTTAATATAATAGCTTTCGAACGCTAGAAGATAATAGAACGAAATTTTAGCCAGAGCTTAATTTAATACTGCCCTAGTAACAGTAAAAATGGAGGATAAAAAAATGTGGTACGTCACTGGTAAAATTTTTTTTCATCATCTTCTATCAAATTTGATTTATTGTTTTAAACCAAATTTTCCTCTTGCGTTTTCTTTGTATCTGTCATCATTTTTTCGTCATTAAGCAATTTGTAAATACAACTTTTTCTGTTTCATACATAGAAAAATGTAGAAAACATAAACATGATCCAGTATGTTATGACCATGATGTTTATTTTTGTTTTTAGGTAAAACGTCATTATCAGTTAAGATGAATTTTCATTACGAGTTTTTAATTTGGTTAATTGATAAAAAGGACTACTTATTTGAAAAACTAGCAGATATGCATTTCATTTATGGCCTTCCAAACAGGAATAAAATGTTAGCTGCGCGTCTGTATTCTGAACAATTTTCGGTTCGATGTATTCCGAATAGAAACACATTTTAAGAATTCACTCTCTTTTACGTGAAACGGGATGTTTAAAGTCTGGTACCTCCAGCAGAAGACCTCAAAATGTAAGAACAGTCCTGCTCGAGGAACGAATACTTAAGACGATAGAGGCTAATCCTGATTCTAGTACAAGAAAAATTGGAAAAATGGGGAGAGTAAGCCATATCACTGTCCAACGAATACTCTATGATAATTTATTATACTCATACTCCATGTATCAGATTTTGTAACTGGTTTTTAAATAAGATCAACCAGAATTTTTCGTTTCACTCATCCATCATATTTACTGACGAAGCTGAATTTACAAGGAATGGTATAATTAATTTCCATAATAGTCATCTACGGCCGATGAAAATCCTCATGGAATAATACAATCCCGGCACCAGCAACGATTTTTTATAAATGTTTGGGCAGGAATTATTGTCGATTTTTTATTGGTCTGCTAGTACTACCGAATCGAGTAGACGGCTTAACATATCTGGATTTTCTTTAAAATGGATTGCAACCTTTATTAGGAGAAGTCACCCTTGAAAGACTCCAGCGAATGTGATTTATGCACGACAACGTTTCAGTTCAGCTAGTTCAGGTTAGACGAGAAGTGAGGGAATACCTTAATGAAACGTTCCGAAATAAATGAATAGGCCTTGGATGGCAAAGGACATGACCTCCTTGTTCCCCTGACTTTAATCCTTTGGATTATTACTTATTTGGACACCTAAAAACATATTTTATTCTGGTGAAATTCCTGACGTGCAAACTCTTCATCCAAGAGTTGAAATGGGATGTCGGCAAATTCGATAGATCCCTGGGTACCTATTTTCGTTCTTGAGAGAACGATCACTTGATGGAAAGTGGGCGTGGTTTTCACGAAAAAGTATGAAACCGTATTCTGGGTAGCTTTCTCGTTCACGAGAGAACGATCATTTTGATGGAAAGTGGCCGTAGTTCTCACGAAAAAGTAAGAAACCGTATTCTGAATACGGTTACGTACTTTTTTTGTGAGAATCACGCCCACTTTCCATCAAGATGATCATTCTCTCAAGAACGAAAATAGCTACCCTGGTATTTTTGTACGAGTAAGAGAATCTATGTGGAAACGCATTGAAAAATATACTGCAGTTGGGGAACAACATTTTCAGCATCTTTTGCGCTATTTTTTTTTTGTTTGAATAATTTTTGTTAATTAGTAACTACTTGAAGTTTGTAAGTTAATAGTACATTTATTATTGTTAATTAATTAGTAGTATTTTATTTCAAACGTCTAAGAGTCTATTTTAAATGCACATGCGAGAAGTTTTTAAGAATGAGTCCAAACATACCCCATAATGTTTGTTTGAAGGTCATAGATAATAATGTTTCTTGCGGAGTAGTAGAGATCTGTTGGACTTCCATTGTCTTTATTTTTGTTGAATATCACGACGTTTTGGCTAGTAGCTATCTCTAGCCGTTTTCACTTGAAAACCGACTTCTGAAAGAAGGAGGTTCTCAATTCGTCGACTATGTATTTTTTTTTATGTATGTACACCGATTACTCCGGAACGACAGCACCGATTTGAATGAAATTTTTTGTGTTATGTTCAGGAAGTTGCTACGGTAGTTTCATATTATTTTGGATGAAATTGGTGCAGTAAAATTCAAGGTGGCTCAGACAATAGGGCAGCCAAAAAAATTAATTTTGTCCGATTTGCTCCAAAATTGGTATGTAGAAATTCTCGGGGCCGTAAACAACAAATCTGAAATTATTTAAAAAAAATGCAATATGGAGAATCCAATATGGCAGACAACAAAATTTAATTTTGCCTGATTTTTTCTAAAATTGGTGTGGGGGACTTTATGGAGTAGCACATAGCGAATCTAAAATATTTTTAAAAAATTCGATATGGCGGATCCAATATGGCGAACAAAAAAAATCAATTTTGTGCAATTTTCACCAAAATTGGTATAGGGTTTTTAGGGGTCGCACATAACAAACCTGAAATTATTTTTAAGAAATTCAATATAGCGAAAAAATCAATTTTGTCCGATTTTCTGCAAAATTGTTATAGGGGGGTTTTGGGGTCGCTCATAACGAATATAACGTTATTTTTAAAAAATTCAGTATGGTGTATCCAATATGGTGAATAAAAAATTAATTTTGTCCGATTTTTCTCAAAATCCGTAAGGAGGAGTTTTTGGGATATTACGAATCTGAATTTATTTAAATAAAAAATAAATATAGCGGATCTAAGATGGCGGATTTAAGATTTTACATCTATCGATTTTGTCTAAAATCAGTATTGGAGGATTTTTGTTAGTGTTAATTACGAATTTTTTGAAAAACTGAATCTAGTGATTCAATATGGCGTCCTAAAATTTTACATTTTTCGATTTTCTCCAAAACTGATATATTGAGTTCTTGAGGGTGTAAACTATGAATTTAAAAGTATTTTTTCAGGATTCAATATGGCGAATCCAATATAGCGGACTAAAAATTTTACATTTTTCGATTGTGTTCAAAGGTGGGACTGAATCGTTTTTGAGGATATAAATAGCGAATATAAAATTATTTTAAGAAAATCTAATACGTCAGATGTAATATGACGGTCTGGATATTTTAAATTTCCGGATTTAATCCAAAATTGGTATTAGGAGGCTTTGAAGGGTTTAATTTTAGATTAGATAAAGACTTTAAAATTAAATTTTTGAAATGCTACAGGGAGGATCCAATATGGCGTTTTGTCTAAAATTTATATTGCGGGGTTCTTGGGGCGTATACAAACTCAATATGCAGCACAAAATATATCGGGCTAAAAAATTTACATCTCAAGTACTTCAAATATCGATATTGGAAAGTTTTGAAGCCAATATTACCAATCTAAAATTAATTTGAAATTTAAGATAGTGGATTTACTATGACCGACTAAATGTTTGCTTGACACAATTTCACTGCTATTTGGAAAACTTTAAGAATCAAAGAATTTTTAGTGATTTATTTTAAGATGATTTACAACTTTTGATAAAACGGGTACTTTTTTGCCACCTTGGAGTCATTACGAGTTACACTAATCTCAATTAATACTTTATTCAAATAATTTATGGATATCATAATGAATTCGAAATTTTTATAAAAAAATTGAACCGACTTCAAAAAGTGGGCTAAAAAGTGAAAAATAACTATACATTTTTATATGAAATTAAAATTCTTGAAGTCGCGCTAAACTATTTCTAAACGAAATTACAAATATACTATTTTTGATCTATTTATACGAATCACATTTGTCATGTATTAGTTTGGCACCGATTTCAAAAATTTCAATTTCATATAAAAATTTATAGTCATTTTTCACTTTTTAACCCACTTTTTGAAGTCGGTTCAATTTTTTTTCTAAAAATTTTATATACATTTTTGCTCGTGTTTCTACATTTTTCGGTGTATGCAGTGAAAAAAACATCCATTGTAGGAATTACAATTTTTGGAAATGATGTAGTAAGTAAGGTAATAGCTGCGAAACGAATTAATAGGGAAGAGTTATTTGAAGAAAGATCATTATTGGAAGAAAGATTAATAATGACTAAAATGCGGTAAATGTATATACTATTAACAAAATGGATGTTGACAGTAGCGTGTAGAAGGTGAATAAGTTATAAGAAGTTCTCATATCTGGAAAATATAACAAAAAAGTAGTAACGATAAATAATTACGATGATTGCAGTTTGGAAATGATGATAGTCAAAGGCAACAAGAAATAATTACAATAAAATGAAACTATTATTCTCAATGTTTGTACAATGTATTTTGAATTTTTTGAAAAGCGTCTTCTTATTATAAAAGCTAATATGGATTACTAAGGGTAACTAAGAATTTGTATGTGTCGAACACAGGTGTTTATGACGAAATACGATTTAGTATAAAGTAATATAGATTTTCATAGAGTTTTATGATTTGTTATGAGGTAACCTACTAGAGTAAGATGAGTTGGTATGAGGAAAACACGAGATTTAATTGAGGAATATGCATGGGGTTAGATTCGGGGTAAGACGGGTTGTTATGCGGATTAATAGAGGAATATGTATGGGGATGGGGTCAGATGAATGCGGGGTAATATGGTTGAGGGGTAAGATGGGTTGGTATACGGTAATGCGGGTTTTGATAGAATAATATACTTAGATATTGGGTAAAATGTGTTAGTAGGAGAAAACACCAGTTTTTATGAAGTTATGGCAAAATGAGTTATATGACAATACGTGTCAGTATGGGGAACGCGAGCTTTTATCAAGTATATGGGGTTGATACGGTCAGTTTTATCTCGACTAAACGGTCATGATTATAAGACAGTTCTGTCTTCAGTTTCTAATAGATTTTAGACCAATTCAGACGAGTCTTAAATCAGATCTCACTTACTCTTCCAAAGGCGTTCATTTGAAAATCGACAATGAACCTGATTTGAATATATAAATTGACTAAAATCCAGACTCAGCGACTATGAAAATGGTAATTTTAAACAATTGCAAGCTTTTTTTTGGCTTGACCTCGAAATCACCTGATACAGACAAAGCCTATGTAACAAGTGGTTGGACTCGGTTGATCGACTTTTCCTATATTTAACCTGGAAATAATCCATAAGTAACCTTGAAATGACCTTGAAATAACCTTTTATAGACAAACTGACCTCGGATTCGGACTCAACGACCACAGAAATCTGTATAAAAAATGACTGGACTCGGTTCATCGGCTTTTTCTCTATTTGACTTTTAAATAATCCATACAGAACCTTGAAATGATGACCCTTTACAAAAAAGCTGACCAGGGATTTTGACTCAGCGATCCTAATAACATATATGTGTATATGAGTTAAGCTATGGAATTAGCATACTCACTCCGAGATCCAGTGATTTAACGCACTGCTTTATCTCAATTTGGCTTTAATCCTGACTAGGAAAGAGGAGAAGGAGATCCCGTTTGTGGTAATATCGACTAGTTATTTGATATAGATAATAAAAATAAATAAAAAAAATTTTTTGGCCAAAATTGGAGGGGGCCGAAAACGGGCCAAACTGACCCTCCCCCTTTGATTTCAGGCTTAATATCATGGCTAGTCAGTAAAAGGAAAATTCATTAATAAAAGTATAAATTGAGCTATTCTACTCTATTTTAGTGATTGGATTAATACATCCATTGGAATCAAAAAAAAATTAGCTTATTTATAGTTTTTTAAAAAAAGTAATTTTCAAATAAATAGCTCTTGGTCAAAAAATAATTAGTGAAGAAACAGGTAAATAATCTTTTTGAAACATCTCTTCAACTAAAGTTATTTAAATATTTTTTTCATTTAATTTTATCAGGGTAGACTTACAGATAATATCAGGACAAAACCTTAAGGTAAAGTTCAAGGATATGTATCTTATTAGGTCCTGAGAGACTCAATGTTGTTTTCAGCGGACGTGATGATGGTGTGTTGGGACGGGGACTTATAAAAAGCACATGCGGCTTTAACTAAATGTCTGCGGTAAAAAAGCAACCAATATTTTTTTACTATGCCGAGTTAGTTTGTTGGTGGAATCGTAAATGTAATATTTCTATATAAATTACAATTTGATATAAAATAACTATTTTACCGTCCGGTTATACCCTTAAAAATTAGTAAAATGCGTAAAATTATGAAACTTCAAAATATGATTATTTGGTATGATAAAAATAAACTTTATTTATTTTAAAAAAAATTTTCTAAGGCTTTTTCGATAAAAACTACTCTAAAAATTGTCTTAGATAACATTTTTCTTATAGAAAGTTCAATCATTGGTTTTTTAATAAAGAACAGGTTCAGAGATAGGAAAGATTGAGGTAGAATGATCTGATAGCACATTTCCCACATAGCATGAAAGCTTCCATAGTATGTACGCTTCCTAAGTAAACTCCCAAGAACTTTCCAGGAAGCTTATTAATAATTTTTTTTCAAATCCCAAGTAGACTTTCATGAACGATTCCGAGAAACATAAAAAAATGTTACATCGAAGATTAACGTGAAACTAACTGTGAAAATTTCGTAAAATTTGTTTGCAAGTTTCTGGAAAATAACATGCAGTCTTCCAAGAAAGAAAATTGTAATCTACTAAATAAACAAACTGGGTACCTTATGGAAACTTTTCAGTAAGATTTCACGAACAGAGTTGTTATTCCATATTGATATTTTGAAGAAAGCTTTCTGTAATCATCCAGCAATCTTCTTAGAACTTTTACGGGTAATTTTCTGCAAATTTGAATAGAAGATTTCATTAGGAATTTATCGTCATATAAGCCCCTTATATATTTTCCTTGAAAGTCTAATGCAAATTTTATGAAAGCTAAGATATATTTTGATATTTTGGGAAAGTGTTGTAAAATCTTCTTGCAGTTTTCTGAAAATCTTCTTAGAAAATATGTAGTCCAACAAGTAAGCAAACTGAGAAGCTTAGTGTAGCTTTGCAGCAAGTTTTCAAAAAAAGTTTCTGTTAGACTAAACTGATACTTCCAAGAAGACCTTCTGTAATCGTGCAGTTATCTTCTTAAAATCTTGATATGTAATTTGCTATAAACTCGAATGTACGCTTCTATTGCGAATTCATGAAAGCAACGTATAAGTCTCATATATTTTTCTTACTGTAAACCTTATTAAAGCTAATATTTAAGATGTATTTCCACATTTTTAGAAAGTTTTGTGAAACCTTCTTGCAAATTTCTGAAAGATAACATACAATCTGTAAAGAAAAAAAAATTGTAATCTATTAGGTAAGCAAACTTTGAAGTTTAGTATAACTTTGCAATAAGATTTCAAGACAATTTTCGGTTATTACAAATGGATTTTTTCAAGAAAGCTTTCTGTAATTGTTCTATAACGTTGTTAGAATCTTGACGGATACTTTGCTGCAAACTCAATTAGAAGCTTCCATTAAGAATTCGTAAAATTATTGTGTAAGCCTCTTATATAGTATATATTCCTTGAAGGCCTATTGCAGGTTTCATGAAAGCTAACGTGTAAGATGTATTTTCATATTTTCGGAAAGTTTCGTGAAAACACGAGAGTAATGTTTATCAATAATCTTTTGTCCACACAGTTGAGATCTATCGAAATGTCGGCACTATGTCTTGTTTTGTGTTTTTTTAATTTTACAGTCTGCTCATGAGCTCAGTTGCGAAATGATGGTTTGTACCACTGACCTCTACTATGGACCCCTACTCTTGATGGCTGTTGAAGCCAAAATATGGTAAACCATGGGCGAAAATATGCGTTTCTGCACATCGGGCGCCAGTCATATTTTTGGACATTGATCAGATAAGGGCATGCGTATAAGCGACTTTCTATTATCGATCGGTTGTTTCGTAGCGCCATCCGTAAACAGCACAGTATCGGCTCAACGTCATTTTTGAGTTTATTTTTGTTTTGTGAGTTGCGTGCGATTTAAACGGATTTATAGCGTTTTAAGTGATTTATTTTATTTGTTCTAGTGTTTTTATTTAATATAATGGACTCCACAACGTGTATGGTTACCTTTTGCCAAAACAAGGGTAAAATACCAGGAATTTCATATTTTCGGTACGTATTTTATGTTTTATTTAGGAAAAGGTAATAATTCGGTAAAAGTAAATTTAGACGTAGATGCCATTTTGGTTTTGTTTATTTTTGATAATTTTTAAATTTTTTCGATAAGAATTTATGAAATTTTATATAATACAGATGCTTCTATTAGTGTGCACTGTTTTTTTATCAAAAAAATCAAGAGAATTATCAAAAAAATCAAAAGAAACAAAACCAAAATGACACCCACCTCTAGATTTCCCCTCTCCGAATTATTACTCAAGAAAGTTAACACACACAGACGGAAACAATAGATTAGAGAAATAATAAGATACATTTTTTTCACAATTTTACTTGCACAGTATAAGAAATGACTAAACTACCTTCCATCGGTAGTTCCACTGACCGGAAAATTCCCTTCTGCTTCAGATATTATTTGTGCCCATATGATGTGACTCCCAAAACAAGAAAGTTACATCACACCGACTTCTTTATTAAAGATTGCAACCATGGTTGCAACTTTGATAACTTGCTTGATTTAGACACCATTTATGACTAATTGAACCAACAAATAGATTTTCGAAGTTCGGTCCTGTCGATGGTCATCTGATCATTTTATAGTGCGCATGCCGATATCTGATCTACGATGTTTACATTTTATTGTCGTAAATTTGTCGTTTTTGGGATTAAACTTTGCCGATCTAATAAATATTTTATCTATGGTTTGTACCGAACGTAATGCCCATGAGTCCCATGCTAGGACGAACAGCTCTGTCGTCATTTTTCAGACCAGCAATATTTATGAAAGCTTTCATAGTATATATATATATATATATATATATATATATATATATATATATATATATATATATATGTATATATATATATATATATATATATATATATATATATATATATATATATATATATATATATGTATATATATATATATATATATATATATATATATATATATATATATATATATATATATATATATATTTATTTACTTAACGTTGGTACTTCCAAAATACTTATATACAGTACGTACTTCCCTCATATATACCGTAGTCACCTTTGTTTTCGGAGGTAACTACGAACCCTACATAATATTTTACTATCGGTCATTACAAGGTCGTCTGTTTCGATTTACGAAAAAATGCTTGGAGGTCACTTCGAGTAATATATGACCTCAGATTCGACTAGTAAGTTCGATGGTTCACCACCGGCGCTAGTGTTGTTTGTACCCTGGAGGCGTGCTACACGTAGTTCCCTCCGGCCATGAGACACCGAGATATTACACTGAAAAGTCATATATATATACGACATAATTCCCTCCGAGTTATACAGAATATATATTCAGCATATCTACCTCTTTTTTGATGCTTAAGAATTGGAATAATATTGTTTATTAGGTATTTTTCCCGCCGATATGCTGGTAAATTTAAGGTTATGTACAGGTGATTTCCGTGCTAGTTTAAAATTGTCTTAAATTTTTAAGGCAAAAACTAAAACGAATCAGTACGAGTGCTAGAAGAAAGTTATTACTAAAAATGGCCCAGGAAAAAAGAACAGATAAATATTTTCTGCTATAATTTCATATTATCAATAATATATCTAAAAAGGCTGTTTTGTTTTCATATAATATTTTATTTTATGAGTTTGTATAAAAAATTCCATGTAATGTCTAAGATAATTACGTGAATACAAAGATCACTATCATTTTTATTATGTTTTATTAAGTAAGGTTATATTGTCTAGCCTCTAATTTAAGGACCTGTTTCTAAGAAGTGGTGTGAGCGCTTAATATGTTTGGTACCACGAGACTTACAAAGAAGGTGTCCTAACTCGACGTCTACGATTTCAATAATTTTTTTGTTATGTTGTTTTTTCTTTTATCTGCGGAAAAACACTTTAAGGACGTGAAATCTGCTCCTAAAGTTCACCCTCGAAAATAGATTTTCCAATATATCTCAGGTTCTGATTGGAATTTTGCAATGAGAAAATGTGTTTTCCTTTTGATGTTAGTGTGCAACTAACTGATGCAGTTTTGACTATAAGAGTGCAACATTTCTACTTTTTACATTGAAAATTCTACTTTTTTTGTGTCTAAAAAAGGTTCAAAATGAGCTAAAGAAAATTAGAAAAAATATATTCCTTGATTGAATACAAAAATAAACTGTTCAATTTATACTTGATAACGATTAGAGATACAACCTAATCGAAACATCGTAAAAATAAATAAAAAAATAGAGACAATGCAAGTCCGACAACCACATTTTAGTCAATCTTCAACATTGTCTACAACCTTCAAACAAACGTTGAAAAACAAAGAGTCGAGGAATATATGTATTTAGGCCATCTAATTAGACTTGGGAAAGATAACCAAGAAGTGGAAATAAATAGAAGATTTAAGATGTCATGGGAAGCCGTTGGAAGATTGGGATATGCTCTTAAGAACCCTGATACTCCCATTAATTTGAAAAAAGAGTATTTGACTCGTGCATTCTCCCAGTAATGACCTATGGAATGGAGACAACCACATTAACAGTTAAAGCAACCAATATACTGCGTACTACACAGCGAGCAATAGAAAGAATCATAGTGGGAATATCACTACGTGATGGAATAAGGAATGAAGAAGTAAGAAGACGCAAGAAAGTGGAGGATGTGATAAAACGCATTACTACTTTTAAATGGGCATGGGTGGGACACGTCGCTAGGCAAGACTCTACAAAGTTGACAAATAATATATTGTAATGGAGACCTATGTCGTCCAAAAGAAGTATCGGAAGACAGGAGTGATCCAAATTGTCACGTGATATGCGCTAGGGCGCTTGATGTCAATGATTTAATAAGAATGTAGTTACACTGTTGAAATTAGAGTTATATTTAAAACATAACTAGTGGTTTCTATTGTTTTTGAGTAAAAATATTTTTGAGAATAAAATTTTATTAGAATGTACTAAAAGGAAATTCAATACATTTTTGATAGACTTCTATTACAATCCTGTTTAAAAACTCTTCACGGACGTCACTATGTACAATAAGAAAATGCGCTAATTGTTACTTTTGGGTTCCATACCTTAAAAGGAAAAACGGAACCCTTACCAAATCACTCACAGGTTCATGCGTCTGTCACAGCAGACTCAGAAATAATATGATGTGGAATCTTGAAATTTGGCACGGTTATACATCTTATAGGCCAAAATATTTTGCACTGTTAACGCTTCAAAATATTGATATAAGGATTAGAGAGGGGTAAAATTGTGTACACATTTTTTTTCATTTTGTATATAATTTTTTTTATCATTTAAAATGGCTTATTATACGGTGTGCAAAAATATTTTTTTTATAATTTTAAATACCACGTTTAAAAAGATATTCTGAAAAATATGCCAGAAAGACTACTACCCTCCTGGAACAAAAATTTTAAAATATTTAGTGAATATAACGTCTTACTTGCAGTTTACAGAAAAAATATTTCGAAAGTTCCAAGTCTTATAAATATTTAAAAATTAATTTTACAAATTTATATTGACATTAATTTTTGAATATTGTTTTTCATATGGGATATCATTTAAAAGAGCTTGTTATGAAGAATGCAAGTTTTATTTTCCACAATTTTACACAACAAAAAAATATTCTAAAAAATATGCGGAAATAGATTAATCTCCACTTATTTCCGAATCTACTAGACCTATTTTTTTTAAATAGGGAATATGACGCCTTATTTGTAGTTTGCAAAAAAAAAATTACGAAAGTCCGAGGTCATAGATTTTTAAAAATTATTTTAATGTATTAATTTTTTTAAAAATATTGTATATCATGTGAGAAGTCATTTAAAACGGCTTGTAGTGTAGAATATTTCTTTTTTTATAATTTTAAATAGTATATTTAAAACGAAATTCTGAAAAATATGCAAGAATAAACCATCCTTCCCCTAATTTCCTAAACTACTCCATCAAAAATTATAAGAAAATACAGGAAATGCAGACTTACCTATAGTTTACAGAAACGTTATAACGAAAATCCTTGGGCTAATAAATTTTTCGAATTTAATTTAGCAAACTTAAACTCTTTTTTTATTTTATATGTCATGTCGGGTATAATTTAAGAGGGTTTGTTATGAGGATTACAAACTTACTTTTCTCGTAATCTAAACTTTAAACTCCGTGCTTTCTGATCAATATTATAAATGTTTCAATAAATTTGATTAAAACAGTAAAAATAAATGAAATATCCAAATTTATTCTATTCCCAATTAGCATTAATATGATTACTGTAAAATCAATATCCGGTGCAGCATCCACAGGTAACTACGAAAATGTTTAAATATGACACGTATTACGCTCCAGTGAATCACAGTAATATTGGAGGTAACTACATCGTCATTTTATTCCAGTATATACAACTTGGAGGAAACAACGAATTGTTTTTATTCTGAAATTATATATGATTTTTTTTTTCAGAAATATTTACCCCTCTCTTAAAAAACCTATACAATAGGTTCCCCTTCACATATATATGCAATTATTTTGGGCATAATTTAAGGCAATCACCCGGAGGTTAGTCCGCCTTCGTTTTTATCCGGAGGGAACGATGATCCGTTTATACATATATATATATATATATATATGTATATATATATATATATATATATATATATATATATATATATATATATATATATATATATATGTATGTATATATATATATATATATATATATATATATATATATATATATATATATATATATACTATGAAAGCTTTCATAAATATTGCTTGTAAGATTCCCAAATTCATATACCAAGTAGAAACTTTCAGAAACTGACGTGGATCTTGACGTAAGATTACAAAATATCTTACAATATGCTTCACGGGAAGGTTATAGTAAGCTTAGACGTAATCTTAGTATTTGTTATGGGCACTAGGTGATTATCGCACGTTTTCACAAAAGTTCTTTGTAAGGTTTCAAAACTTTCTCGAAAGCTTGCTGAAAGCCTACTGCAATCTTTCACGCTATGTGAGCACTGGTAAACAATACGTTGTCATATGTCACATGGAAAGGTTAAAACTTTGACAGAAGTTGGAAAGCAAAAAATTGGCATTACAAAATCTATGCACTGTTGCCAAATTTCTTTCCACGTTTATAAATTAAATATTTATTAATATTCACATAACACAAATTTTAAAAAGTTTTTATATGCTCAAAATACGACTTAATATGTCACTTTCTTCGAATATTTAATGTTCGCTTAATCAGTCGAAAAACATTAAAAACGAAATATTTTTTGACCTAGAATGTGCAGCCCTGTAATCGTCTCTGTTCTCAAATTATGCCTTCCCTGTTTCCACACCCTCTCCACCCCTCTATGACACCATTGAACATCCCTAATTGGGAAAAAATCGTAACCACAACTAGGTTATCAAATGATTCAAGTGGTTGGCGTACTGTTATTTGGTTTAAAAAAATTGTAATAATTTTAGGTAAAAAATCTATTTCAAATTAATATATTGGAGACCAAAAGACAAATTATAAGAATTTAAACACGGTTTAGATGTGTGGGAAATAAATGAAAAATATTCTAGTATTCCAAATTTTACAAATTGAACATGCTCTTCAGAATAATGGTAAGTCAAAGCTTTGTAGTTTATTTTTAAAACATTATGTAGTATTCGGTTATTTTGATAAAATTTACCTTTAGATAAATTGTTCTTGTAAAAATGTTCCTATTTGTAAAAATAATGCAATTATTATGTGATTTAACTAAAATAATAATTAATATATCATGGGAATTTTTTAAATACAACCGGATTCACTAAAAAGTTTAAAACTTAAACCCCACCTAGTTGCCATCAAACTTAGGTCATCAATTGACTAATTTGGTTTTGATGCTGATATTGTTAAAACTTGTATTATATACGTCAACAAATAAACACTTATATAGGAAAATTAAGGAGAAAGCTTTAAAAATCGATAAAAGAAATATTTGTCTCCTGAAAAGAAACAAAATTTTTCTTTTTTGATGTTTTGATAGTAAATTTTAAAATACAAAACTTATCTGATTTATTTTTATACTTGTCAACTTAAACTCTCTATTATAAACTTTGACGGGTTTTAAAAGTAGACCATGTTACTGGATTAGAGGGCCACCATTTTTTTTCAATTAAATTTTTTTTTAGTGGATCGTTATGATAGAAAGTTTTCTGGAATGATTGACTAAATAATCGCAAAGAAATTTTTATGCTTGAAAGGGCTATTTTTAGTTATTTTTTCAGATCTGTTTTTTTTGTTACCAAACTGATCATCTGCTGGGATTTCACGGCTTAAGAAAACAATTGATATGATGTTGTTTTTAAGTAATTTTCTTTTTGAGGCAGAAATGCGTAGCCTGGAATGTGCAATATTTTATTTCATAATAGAAAAATTGATGCCAAATGTTAGATTATCTTAATTTAAAGTCATCTCTGTGTAATGTACTCCCGATTAATACAAAACTTCAATATATTTATTCAGTTTCTTCTAGAAACAGACGTTTAGAATCTCTTTTTTTAGCACTTTCTGTGTTAACTCTTGAGATTAACCTCAAAATTTTCAAGATATATTATGAACTCACAAGTGAAAAAGTTGTGCACAATGTCATAAAATACCCCTCGAATGAGATACTATATGACACCCTTCCATTTAAATATTTTTATATAAATCTGCCTTTGGTGGCTATCATGTTGGATTCAACAGTAAGAAAACATGAAATTGTATTCACCCTGTAATATAATATAATAAGTGTTTCTAGTAGCAGAAGTTAGTAATGAAATCGTTTTAAAAATTAATATATTATTCTAACAAGCTCTTAATTAAAAAAACTTTTTATCAACTTCGCAACACATTGTTGTCATGTTAGCCAAAAACGACTTTAATCTTTTGGGACCACGAATTTTCTCTTAAAACGCGATAGCGTTGAAAAAGTTTAATCTTTTCTCTAAATAACATTTCTTTTTACTGCTACGAGCAAGGAAAAATATTAAAATGAATTCAACAAAAAAGCGGTGTTTTTATATCTAAAAATTTTCCTGAATACTATTTACATTTGCCTTCTGTTTTTATCTAAGTTTCAGTGATTTAAGATGGTGGACAATGCTTTTAAATGTTTGTGATATACATTGTTTTTTTTCTTGATAACTACTTGCATATTGAAGATTTTTCCTTAAGATGTTACATCATAGAACTAATATCTAAAATATAGAACATTAAAACACACTTGGAATCTAAGTTTTATTTATAGATATTCTCATGAAAAATATTCCACTCGCATGTTTAGCTCAATTTCTTCCAAAGATATGTACGTAGTGGAGCTATCAAATATCAAGACTATTTCTGTAAAATATATTATTTTAAATTTATACATATTTAATTATTATCACCTTCAATATACACCACTATTCTATCCCTACCACGCTCCATACCAATTTCCATTGTTCAAACAGTGCGGATTGAAAATTTGTTCTTTTTAATGTAGATTTGATCTTGGGAAACAGATAAAAGTCACATATTGCAAGATCAGGCGAATAAGGCGGATGGTCTAACACCGGGATATTGTACTTGGCTAGAAGAATCTTGACAAACAATGCAGAATGAGATGGAGAACTCATTCCTCTACAATTCGGGTCATTTTTTACTTATTCTTTCACGGAATTTAGCGAGAATTACAAGGTGGTAATTTTTATTTATTTACATTAGCCTACAGCACAAGAGACTCTATTATTATTTAAATCCCATTATTATTTACATAATATACACAGTACAATAATAATCACAGATAATTGGAACAAATCGATTTGACAAAAGGATAATTACAATGAAATATATTAAATTTGTCTTTGACGCAATCATAGAGTTTAATAGGGAGAATTGCAGTACATTAGTTCTTAGTTTCGGCAAATAGAGAAATACTGGAGATCTAGTTACCCCTGAAACATGAAGATGAACTCTCGAGAACAAATCAGTTAGTAGGTTTATATTAAAAAAAAGTACACGTGCCCCGTTACTGCGCTTCTCCATAGTGGTAAAATTAAATATTGCTTTCGCTTAATGCAGTAGCCTGTGGATACAACCCATCAGATTTAAAGCTTAAGAATCTTAAGAAACGTTATTGAATTGTTTCTAATTTTTCAGAGTACACATGATAATACGGATGCAGGATAACTGAGGCTTATTCCTATTTGCTTCGTACAGGAGAATGATATAATGTGCTTCTGATCTAGAACGACAAAAATTTTCGACTAGATCTCACTAAAAAGTTCAGCGTTTGATAAGATCTCGATACTATATCATGGATATGAGACAAGCTTGCAGTCAAACGTGACTCTTAGGTCTTTAATGTAGTTAACCCGCTCTAGAAAAGCACCGTTGATCTTATAATCATACAGTATAGGCGTTCTTCTTCTTAAGAATGACATGACCTTACACTAGCTTATTTATAGAGGCGATTTGTTTTTTAGACACCAAACATTTAATTTCTTGAGATTCAGTTCAAGGCTCAAGCTAGGGCTCTGCATGTCCAAGAAAATTTTTGAATCGTTTGCATAAAGTAGGCAGCTCTTATTCAACTCACATGTAATATCGTTAATAAAAACGTTAAGAAGTAAGGGACCTGAAACAGACCCGACGTTACTACAAAATTACTAAATATTGAGTTCAACTTAAAAGATAGCATTCAAAAAATAATAATAATTTTTTAATTATCATTAAAATCAAAATCTGATAATTAAAAAAGTAAAACACCCTAATCCAGAAGATCAAATGCTTTAGAAAAATCTGTGTAAACGACATCGACCTGAGTGCCAGCAACATTACACTCCGAGATATACTGCTCAATGGTAGAAAGATTGATCCTAATCCATCATAAGAAGCGCTATGTAAAAGGATATGTGTCCCAATGTCGCCAAAATCGCTTCAACAGCAAGATCCTCACATGGAAAAGACCAGTCACTGTCTAGCAAAAGTTAGGAAAATCCTAGGAAAATCACCCCTTCGAAAATTATAAGGATAATGTTCTTTTAATTTAAATTTGCTTTGTTTGCACGTTTGATAAAAGTATGCTATCAACAGTGGAGGATGATCCACGTCAACAGGTAACATTGTCGAATAAAATTCACAACTATGTAAGAGTCCAGTGAGCCAAACACCAAGTCAAGAAATCAATGGTTGTGATTTTTTACATTATTGAACTGATATGAGTTATAGAAATTAACAAAATTATTTATAACATGCCATGCAGTTTTTGACTATCTGTTGTACGACTGATATCCGCAGTCATATCTTCGGGAACATTTAAATCACCCAAAGATAACATATCGTCGTAAGCCGTGAAACTGGGTGTTATATAAATTACAATTACAGAAATAGTGTAAAAATTACCTTTGATATATAATCCTAAAATATCAATGTCTGAGATTGAATTTAGTATCGATTAAGGTTACTGAGAAATTTTTATTTAGTACAAGAAATATATCTCCTCCTCTCTTAACGTTTAGCTGAGCCATTTCACGATCACAATGAGAGACTAAGTAATCAGAAGGGAATAATTCACTATCAAGACCTTGTGGCGATGAAATCATAATTGTAAGAATAAGACGCTTTAAAGAGTATGGGTTTTAGTGTCAACTCTTTGGACATTTTGATAATTAATCTTGAAATTATTTCAACCTTCATTAGATTCAGAATTCCGTTGGAACAATCTATGCGGATCGACCAAGCCAGTAGTATTAACATTACTAATACTACAGTGGAAGATACCACAGGTGGGAGTACGCTCAAGATTGCCAGATTGCCATGGCACGATAGTGGCTACTACCTACCAAGTATCTCAGTCCTTAACCCTGTCAATTTCCATTTGCAGAATAGATAGTTTTTATGCCATGCAGCATGATCAGCACCAACATTGCTACCGGAGAATTTAGACGAGTGAATCATGCAGTTGATGCACTTATGAGAAATAAAGTTTCTACACTCAGATAGACCATGTGTCTCAGAACTTGTGGATATTCCTTCTCCGGGGTGCAGTAAAATGTTGATTAATTATTTGACTTTTAGAAATCCAATAGAGGTACACAATCCCATGAATATCGAAAAAAAACAGTTATCATCGTTTTGATTTGCTTATCGAGCTTATCGAGCTTATTTTCCTTTCGATAAAGTTGGGTCCTTCCAATGCATAGACTGGCAATTAGTTTCCGGATCATAAGCAAAATATTAAAATTTGTCACATGTTATCACTATTTCCAATAAGTTTGTGTTATTTTAAATGGTATTCAAATTGAAACATTTTCGCGAGTTCATTTTTGTTCAATTTTGAGAATTTTAGGCCCAATTTCGCACAAAATTTTGCATGTTAAAATAGTTATTACACGTTCTTTGTAACCGACGATCAGATCGAATCAGATTCTCGACTTTTCAATATTTTCTTCAATTTATGACGTAGAAGGGTGACTCGGGTGTGAATTATCTTCAACTCCTTCTCGGCCATCAAGGAAATGCTTAAACACTCAAAAATTCGCGCATGCGATAAACCTTCATTGTCATACATTTCTTTTAATAAAAGACAAGTTTCAGTACCGGATTTTTCAAGTTTAACGTAAAAAATGAACAACTCCTATACAATCAAAAGCCACGGCCAGACTGATTTGTCTACAGACAGCTGTCGGTCGTTGGCGCCTGCATTCTTATTCTGTAGAAGCACCAGTCTCATTATTTTATAGCCACACCTCGTAAATAACAGAGTATTAGAATTTATTTGTACCCTACAGTTCAATAACAGCCCATGTTAATGGGAATATTTTCTGTTATTTCTAAAGGGTGGATCTTCAAATGAGCGTTGGTGTATATTTTTTCAAATACCCTATATATTATACCGCTAGTAGATTGTAGATAACCCATTTTTATCTACTAATTGGCTCCGACTTCGAGAATGTAAAATACGGAATAAATTACTAGCTCATTTTATTTCATTTTTGTAGAAGGTTAAACCTTTTTTGGTAAAAAATTTTTGATATTAAATTTAATTTATTTGAAGAGTGAACAATTTTTTTATTCCAATTCCCCTATACCAATGCTATAAGAAATTGGACGAAATCTAGAAATTTAAAATTCGAACCTATATCTGCCATATTAAATTTTTAAACCTCCTTTTAATACGTTGTCTACTCTCCCAAATACCCAATGTCAGTCTTGCATAAAATTGAGAAATGTAAAATATTTAGCCCGCTATATTGAACTTTAGGAAAATAATGTTAATTTTGCAACATAAACCTCAAAAATCCTCGTCCTCCAGTAGTAATTTTGAAAAAAATTGGGAATTATAAAATTTTTAGTCCGTTAGTTGGATCGGCCATAATTAATTTAAAAAAGATAATTATAGATTCATAATCTGTTTTCTAGATTTTATTTTACTGATTTCACTCATAATTATATAGCTCCACTGCAATAACTTACTGAACACAATGCAAAAAAATTCATTTAAATGGATAGCTCCTTTCCGAAATAATTAATGTACCTAAAAAAATAGTATTCTTCTTTTCCTGAGGTCTACTTAGAATACTATATAAAGTGTTATTTTCTTAAGGATAAAAATTTTCAAGATGCGATCCGTGCAAATAAAAAATTTACTTATTTGAAAGAAGTATGAACTTTCTAAAATAATAAGAAGGCTAAGCCAAAATTTCTAAGTTAAATTCTGTGATAAATATTGTCGAAATCGTATTATGTCACTGAGAATACAATATTTTTTTATTATTAATCTAACACCTACATTAAGTTATAATAATAAAATTTTTACGTAATTTATCTACTTCATTCAAAATATTTACAAGAATATAGTGGAAAATAAAACAATTTATTAATTTAATACCAATTTTAACTTGCTTCCTACAACTCCATTTATTTCCTTATCAAAATTGCTATAGTGTGTAAGACGAAACAAAATACGCAAAAACTCTTAAACTTCTTTTAGCGTTATTTTGTCCACCTGGGAACTCTCTACTTGTTTTAATCTTGTCATACAAGACGTGAACAAGAACAGTTGACAGATGGTGTATCTAAGGGCCTACTAAAGGACTTCCAACCTAAGACCGGAGGTCTATGTACTACTAGTAGGTATAATAGCAATTTTTGACAGGTTGTAACTTCATCAAAGTTATAACGTATAAGTATTGTCTATAAAAGTAACACCCTTTCTATTTGTTTTAGGAAATCGGATGGAACTAATATAAATTTGATTATTCAGGGTTTTGCTCTGCTTTTTTAATTATAGAATAATACCTGCCTATATTGGACATACCAGGAGTAATTCTGTATTTATATTTAAAGTAATGTTTCTAGTTTCCATATTAGTTTTTCACCCTTTTGACGGATTTTTCGACTAACTAAATTTGTTTTGTATATATATATTTTTTTGATCTTCATAAACCATTGCAAGTTTAATATCTCTCTACAGGTACTAAAGTCATGCCTTCTCTTTTGTTGCACGATGGTTCTTTTCATTATTAAATTTCTATCATTTTCTGCACATCGTAGCTCTATTACGGCTTTGATGATATTATCATATAATTTTTTCTTGTTTTTTTATTTCAGTGTCCGATCAAATATTAATGTCTTTGGGCAATTTAAAACACAAAAAAATATTGATTTGGTTTAAATTTTATAAATAAAATCATAACGTTCCTTTCAAGTCATAAGAATTTAATACCTATTTGGATATCTTCAATTACTTAATTATGCTATATTTGATTAATTATGATATTATTTCGAACTAATCTCCATAATTTGGCGATTTCACACATTACCTATTTTATTAATGAAGAACAAACCAAAGACAGTATTTTCCTAAAAGAAGCAATAAAAGGCCACATGTGCATGTGAAAAAGTAGAATTACTAGAAATAAATGCCATCTTTTCAAAATTTATGCTTAATAGCGGTATCGATAATAATATGTTTTTTACTCATTATTATACATGTCTAAATTAAAGTATATCAAAATTATTACTTTGCACCTTTCTGTCTACTCTGATTGCTAACCTCTAATTGCTGAAGTCTGACTGAAATATAAACCACCTTACAACTAATAATATAATAATAATTAGGGTGTCCAGAAAATACAGTGTACAAGGTTTTATGATAGACTTTTGATATCAAAATAGGTCGATTTAAGCCAACTTAGTTATATCCGATGCTGCTTCGTTTAAGCAGTAGAAGATGTCAAAGTTTTAAAAAAATATTGATTTTTCCCAAACTGAATTTAATAATTTTTGTCTGTGATCTAATACCATAATAAGACGTTTTCCTAATGGTATAGCGACCGGCCATAAAGAAGTGTGTTACACTTGTAAATAAATAATTTTTTATGTCATCAACGATCTCTCCAAAATTGGGTTCCAGGTAAAAGAGATCTACAGCAGCTTAAATTGAAAGTCTTAGGTTCTACTTTCCAAATATGAGTGGCAAAAATGATATTACGCATTTGGCGGAGACTTGGATTTTTTTAAATGACCATAAAATCATTTGAAGAGATCCGATTAAGGTCTATAAGGGCTCAAATTAAAGATTTTCAACTCCACTTTCCAAGCGTGTGTGGCAAAGTTGATTTTATGCTATGACAGATCCAATATGACTACCGAAACCATGTCACTGTGATTTTTTTGAATAATACGAATATAAAATTATTTAGATAATTCTGATGGAGGTCCATAAGGGCAGGAATTAAAAATCTTGAATTTTTCTTTCCAAGCGTGTGTTACAAAATTAATTTTACGCTATGGAGAATTCGTTATGGAGGCCCACCTTACTTTTTCTTATTTTTTTTTTCAGAAATATTGCAATAATATCTTCAGGTTAGATAAAATTGGATTCTTTATAATAAAAGTTTACTTTAATGTGACAATCTTTTCTCGTTTTTTTTAAGCATTTCTCTTGAAAAGTTTAAGTTAAAATTATATTTTATAAACATTGGACCCAAATAGTTGGTTGCAAAATATGAGGCAGAAGTTTACATCAGCATTTTCATGACTTAGAAACTTTTGATAATTATACTTGTCTTATGCACCAGAAAAGCAAGGTTTTTATAATCTGCAAAACACGCTAGTTTAGGTTAGAAACAGAAGGGGGCTCGCTTTTTTATGATCCAGTTCACTATAATAAAATGATTTGATAACATACCAATTCACCTGGCGCAATATACTGGTGAACTGACATACACCATTTAGCGGGCGTTGTTTGTACTACCAAATAGAAAAGATATATTAACTTCGTGTTAGTTATTAAAATTAATAATAAATGTTTCGTAATTTTAATTTGGGTCCAAAATTTACGACTGTTACTTTGGACCTACCATTGTGGATCCAAAAAGCGCTGTAATTTAGGTACAATATTTAATTTACATTTATAGCCCGTATGAAACCCATAGGAACAATGTTTTAGACTTTCAATTTTATATTTTTAAAACTTAAAATTTTGTGTAAAATCGAGTTGATATTTACTTCGAAATCTTGAATTGTGAGAAATTACGTTGAATAATTAACGAATAATAATATTTACATTTGCGTAAAATATATCCTAAAAACAATTATTTTTTTAAAGCAGATATCTGACAAGGATTTACACAGCTGCACATGCTTTTATTTTGTAAATGTATAAAGTTGTATAAAAAAGCTTCATAGAATTCCACAAAAATTAAGCTTGGTAAAAAATAAGGAATCCTTTTTATTAAAAAAAGATGCCTAATTCGTACATTTATTTTAAAATTCTCCCTCTGAACACACCATCATCATGTCTGCTTAAACAACGTCGGGTCTCTTAGGATATAATAAGGTATAATCCTTGAACTTAGGCTTTTGTCCACAAGCTTTGATATTATCTGCAAATACGGTTGTCTTTCTTACTGAAGGTATACAAAAATATTAAAATAAATTCGGTCCAGAAGGTATTTAAAAAATATTTCGAAAAATTAGTTTTAGCTACAACTACAAAATTTTCATCCGAGATTTAATGATATAAGAAGTGCAAATTAATTTTTTATAGCTTAAGTAAACCTAATTTTTTACAAGTTATTTTTAATTGCAATAAAAAATATAATATTCTGAAAGTTAGTTAAATTAATTTGAATGTTTTTCTACATTATATTTTGAACTCCTAATAGCAAGTTAAGACAGGAAAAACGTTTAGCACATCTTTTTAATCATCAAACATTATTCGAATTACTGCTACTTTTGGTCTTTTATTTTAGAAATATTTAAATTTTAAGAATTGGTCTTTTTCTCAGCACAAAATTCGACTTCACTGCATTTTCAGGCACGATTCTCACCATTGGTACGCTCTCGATACGATCTCTATACGCTTTCGGTCCGGTAAAATATTCTTACAGGAGAAACAATGAACCTATTCACACTATCAATTTCGCGCAGATTTCGATATCGTAAACTCTTTTTCATTTAAAAAAATGTATCGGACCGAGAACGAACCGAGATCGTATCGCGAGCGGCACTATAGTAAGAATCAAGCCTTATAAGCAAACCATAAATGAATATAAAATATTCTAATAATATCTATTGTAGATATATTGATAACTATGGACAGTGTAAAATTTGATTTTGCATTTTGTTATTAAGCTTTTTCAATGAATGAAAATATAGCAAATAGTAGCTGCACATCCTAAAACCAAAACACATAGTCCGACCGTATAAAGAGTAGAGGCCAAAAACTTGACGTTTGGTTAAGAGACAAATATCTTTATTTTGAATAATACAAAAAAAAAATTACTAAAAAAAGTAGTTTTGAATCAACTTGCATGTATGCTTTATCAATGATAATAATAAAAAAAAACAGTTTATACATATGAGCTTGCCCTAACCTTACATCACATATTTTGGTCAACAAATAAATTAGATTTTATTTAAACAACTTAAAACTACTTTAGTCTAATGACAATAAGAATTGTGACGTGATTTGATAAACATTTCAGAAATGAAAAATTTGTTGGCAACTCTAGTTTAAAATCTCTTTTGCACTGAAGTATTGTTTTGTTTTCAAAAAATAAAATTTTTCTTTATTTCCAACATTTAAAATTATATTACAGATTTAACAAAACTGTCCTTTTCTAAAAATGTTAGTTTTAATTTATTTTACACAATATACTAGTATTGAAAAAACTGTTATATCTTTTTATATTGTACTGTATCAAAACGAATAACAAAATACAGCTAATAAAAAATATTTTATTCCTTGTTTTACGAGAAAACAATTGTTTTCGTGTAAAATGATTACAACGATATTTTCTTTCTTCGGTAATATGTTCAAATGTTAAGATCAGGGAAATGGCATGGGTTTTGTTTATTTTAAACGTACCTTTTAAAGGAAATTCAGCTTTGAATACCAGAGATCGACTGCGACCTGCAAAAAGTTCATGTCACACGAAATAAGAATTGGTGTGTGCATTAGATGTAAATAGGGGTTCACGAAAATAGATCCTATTTCAGTAGATCATCACTAAAATTTAGGGCTTCCGTAGATGTCGTAATGTATCTAACAAAGATTGTACCGATAATACTTACATAATATTTATAATAGAATAGACAAGGAAATTTCCATTTTTATATTAATTAAGTATATTTCATTAAATAATTTATTGACTCGATCGTTACTTAATGAATATCCATATTACGTATATAATATGAGAAAAAACCAAACTGTTTCAGATGTTCTCTTTTTATTTATTTTTTTAATTATATTTTAATACACATTACATCTTTCGTAGCACTGCAACTTCAACAGATATTAAAATTGGTAATGATAAATGAGGTTAAGTAATAAATAATAATAAGGTTGTTCAGGTACCTACTTAAAAATTCAAGGTTTAGACATCTTAATTGTTCAACCATAATAAAGAAAAACCAAAGTAATTTGTGTTATTAAATAAATTTGACAATGAATTATTAACATCTTGTTAATTGTTTTGAAAGCAATATCATTCTGTCTTCTCAAAATATTTTTAATTTTTTTTTGAAAATATTACCTAAATAACCATTTGTTTTGAATTTTTGGTTTTCTTATGGTATGGGATAAATTAATGACATAGCCTCCTCGCTGTTAACTGCTATTTGTTTAATTATATAGGATTTTATGTTAAAATCTGTAGTGCTTATTAATAGACTCTAACTCTCGTAAACCTGCAACATATCATAGCATGATCCATAAAATCGTTTATGATTCTATGGATCATACCGTGTGATGATTTTAACATAGAATAAGTTCCAAGTTTAATCCACAATATTCTGAAAAATACACTAAGAAAAAGGCTATGTCATTAATTTATCCTACAACAAAAGAAAACAAAAAATTTAAAACAATTTGTTATATAGGTAATATTTTCAAAAAAAAATAAATAAAAATATATTAAGAAGATAGAATATTAATATGACTTTTAAAACTAAAAGCCTTTGCAAATAAACTAAAAATAATAAAAATAAGACCTCCAAAGAGCAAAAGTGCGGAGTTTAAAAATTAAATTATGATTAATGCCAAAAACGTTACATAGGTCAAACAGGCTGCATCTTCAATATTAGAATTAAGGAGCAAAGAAGAGATTACTTACACAACAAACACAATTCAGCTTAAGCAATACATCTTTTTCTCAACGCCACAGCTTTGATGAAGACTTCAAAAAAATACATATCGAAAATAAAAGCCAAAAGTTGACTTTATTGGAATCATTAGAGATTAATAAACCTAGAAATATGGAATATTTATTTTAAATGACCAGTTAGGTTTTAGTAATTCACCGTGAGAAAATTTATTTAATAGTACGAGTGCTCTAGTTTTTCCTTATTACGATACAATAAATAAAATTTGTAAACCTTGAATATTTAAATAGGAACGTGAACACCTTTACTATTATTTATTTCTTAACTTTGTTTGTCATTACGAATTTTGATATCTGACGAAGTAGCAGTGCTACGAAACATGGATGTGAATTTAAAATAAAAAACAAAAATGAAAACAGTTTATATTAAATATTTTATTAAATAACTAAGTAACTTTTTGCTTGTAACTAATAAAAACTTGCGCATTTGATAGCAATGCATTACGGTCATACGAGAGACAGCAAACATGTCTACACTTTAATCAGTGCTGCAAGGAACACGACTCAGACTTTCACAGACTTGTTTAAGTCATTTACTGTTAAAATGAATGTCGGAAGCAAAGGGCGGTCATTCGCTTTCTGAATTTTGAGAAAAGCGTGGTAACCAAATATTTTCAAAATCTAAAACAAACCTAATAAACAAGTTAAAGTGAACAAAAATTGTCCTCTTTAGAGGTCGAGACATAAAGAAGTATATATTATTTTTAATAACATTATTATTTTTTTATTCTTTCGATATTCTAGTCAGCAGCTTGTACCCGTATTATCTTTTGATTTTTCAATTCTTTTAAAATTTTTTCGTTTTAGTAGGCAGTATTATTCACATTATGTCTCTTCTTCTTTTTTTCTATGTAAATTTTTATAGACAAAATTCAATGGTATATGATTCCTCTATATAAGCAACCATTGCCGTAAAAATTATCATATTTTAATAGCTTAATTCTTGTACACAGAAAAGAGTTCCTAATCATCGCTGAATCTGAAAAGAAATGTAGGCAGTATAGCGTTTAGTATTTGAAGTTCGATCTCATTATATCACTGTCCAACAAACACCTGCCTATGTGTCTTATATGCAATAGAGTTTTAAGCAATGACGCTGGGAAACCGTCCAAGCTGGAGGATCATCTGATAAGGTGTAATTCCAATAAAATAAGTTGAGATTTGAAATACTTTCAAAAGTTGGAATAAAATATTCAGTAGAGACCCATGGTAGACACTTCAACGTTAAAAAGGAACGATGATAATTTGCAGACTTCTTACAATATTTCTCCACTGCAAAATTAGAAAAGCCGCATACTATCGGGGAAGCACAAATTTTGTCAGCTGTTGAAGGAGTTGTTAAAACTATTTTACACAAACTTGCATATTATATACAAAAAAAAAATTTTTAATCAACAACGCAATCTAAGGACGTATCGATGAAATGAGCCATGATTGTTGTTTTTATCTGCCAAAGACCCACTTCGCCATACAACTGTTACCGACATATGTTTGTTTTGTTACAAACCGAAAAATCCATGAAGAACTATTCCTTACGAGAGCTTTGACAGATACTAAAAGCGACTTAATTGTAAAAAAATTATTTCATAGAAAAAGTGATTTCTTTATCAAATATAATATCAACAGCTACAGATAGAGCATCTACCATGGTTGGGTGATACAGAATATATGTTTGAAATTCACTGCGTCATCTATCGATATTTAGTTGCTAAAAATCTGAGTGACAGCTGCATTAACTTCTTCAATTCGTTATAATCGCAACTAACAAAATTCAAACCAACACGCTAAATTCTAAATTACTTTTGCAGTTGTTTGAAGAAAACCACAAGCATTTTTGTCAGTTACTCCTTCATACAGAAGTACGGTGGCTGTCGTAATGATTATGCTTTTTTTCAGTTTTTTGAATTGACCTAGAGATTCTGGATGTTAAACATCCCATTTTAAAAGACAACTTGATCAAATTAAACCTAGATATAACCTATTTAATAAATTTTCTTGCCATATTTATCGAGCAATTGCAAGTTCCTTCCCATTTTAAAAGATAACTTAGTCAAATCTAAACCAGGCATTACCTATTTGACATATTTGTTTAGTACATTTAAAGGGATTAACTTGTAGTTTCTAGGTGACAGTTCAATTTTAATAAAAACAAAGTCCATAATCGGTGTTTTCTTGCTAGAATTACCCTTATGAAGCCAAACCATTGGACGGCGAAAATTTTCTTATTTTCCCAACTTATTTAGATATACTGCCAGGATGATGTCATTTCCGCCTATGTTCAACATCTAAATGTTCTGTACATAGACTTTAAAACCAGATATTTTGACCATTTAAATATCACAGTGGATTATTAACCTATATGGTGTAAATGATAAATAAGATGTCATATTACTGATCTTAATAAGTACTAATACAGAACTTAAGATGCAGTTTATAAATAAGTATTAACAACTTTAGCTTCATATAGATATATTTGCGACTTATTCTGCACTAGAAAACATCACAAGACAGTTTTTAATAGCTTTTTCATCTTCATATCTCCTGAGAATTAGAAATCACTGGCCGAGAACATTAAGGTTAAATCTGATTAATTTGAAGCCAAATATTGAAAATTTACTATAAAAGTATCAGCCTAATCCACTCTATTTAAAGTACTATATAACTGTTACCAAAGTTTATTGCAAATAAGGAAACCATGCACTGAAAGAAAAAATTTAAGCTGCAGTGATTCTTGCACTGTGCGCATCTTTCCCCATGATACTACTTCTTATTAAATCTGGTAACTTTTTTCGATGCTCGCGGTTAGAAATAAAGCTTGTTATTGCTTTTCGTTTTGGTAAAGAGATGACTGTAGTCTTGAACAAGAGGTACTATCCGTTCTGCGATGTTATTCATTTCTACTAAATCCGCAATCTGTTTTTTTATAATTTTCATAAATGTTCCATTTTTTGTTGCAACAAGGGAACATTTTTAAAATCAAGTATTTCCAGAAGTCGATAGCTCCACTCCACCAAAAGCCTTTTATGTCTTCAACATTTATTATTCCTCTCATCTCTCTACTCTTTCTTTCAAAGTATTTTGAATGTTTTCTATTATTAGTGACATTGGACATTTTGACAAATAATTTCTTTTATTGAAAATGGAACTTGATCATCAAATTAAATAGTTGTTTCTGCAAGATACCATAAATATGAAGAAAACTTTTTGATCGTTACATTTGCAATATTTTCGCCAACTTACAATTTTCTCAGAAACATCCAATCATTCCAGGGTTGAATCACAAATGGTGCATTGCACCATCCAAAGACGTAAACTAGTGATTTAAAAGCTCAAATTAGCTCAACTGAATCTTTCACTGATTTTGCCAAAGAAAATTTGTTTCGTAAAATATAAGAACAACGAAAAAATAATGCATAAAGGCCACCATATCGCTAACAAGTTGTTGAAATAATAACATAATTGCAAGCATTTGAAAAGAAACCTCCTAGAACAGTGAAAATATAAAATTTTTTTGTTAGAAATTTTTTTTACAGCAATGTATTGAAATTGACGATGTTTCTGTTATAGTATTATTGTTTTTAGATCGATGCTGGAAATTTGTAGTCAATTTGAGATTTAAAAAATTATGGCAAATATCATTTATTAATTAGACAATATTTGTTATTTGTTAATGAAAAAAAATATTATTGTTTTTAACTTTATGCTATTTGGCTTTGTGAGGTTCAACGATGCTACATATGAAATTTCGGAAGTCCAGCTCGATATTTGTAGGAACTAAACATTTCTGTTTAAAAAGATGTATTTTAAGTTCGCGATTTAGCAATAATAAACAATTGCTTTGCGCAACGACTAAAACATCATCGATTTTAGGAACATTTTTTGTCGATGCTTGTGAAGATTTCGATGTATTTCATATAAATTTCAATTTTTTTTATTCTTCCTAGTGTATACGTCTAAAACAGCAACTTTTAATCAAACATCTTTGTCATAGAAATTTTTTTTAATTATTAAAAGTACAATAATCCCGCATTTCAGACTAAAATATACTTGTTTACACAAGAGATACATTGAATATTCAAAAGTGTATTTTAACTTTTTCTTACAGAAGAAAAAACAAACTTGTGAAAAAATAGGTATATTAGTATATTAAAACTATATATAATAGTATATATCAGTTATATTAAAACTGGATAGTTCAAATTTACAAACTACAATGACAAATTGCTCTGGGAGTCACTTAATTCATTTTTTTGGCATCAAGTTACATGCATCACTTTTCAATAGTTGATGCTAATATATTATTTGCAAAATTTTGAATACTTTTTAGCATATTTTCTTTAAAATAATCCTCAATATGTTCAATAATTGTAAAACTAAGTATCAGTTAATTTAAACTAAACCAAACATATTTGTAAAACGTCTGAAGCTAACTGATTATTACTTCAAACAATAAAAACGCAAAAAGAAATGGGGAAAAGAATGAACAAATAATAAAAATATACAACGTTTACTATTATTTGGCGTGTCGCAACTAAAAATAAATCTTCTTTGCTGATATATTACTGGCTTATTTAACCTTAACACTAACTAAAAATTCATAACATTTTCTTTATTACAGTTTGATAACATATTAAGCGGTAATAAAACCCTTAGCTACATCCAACATCGTTTACTGTGATAAATTTTAAGCTGACCTAATTGTAGAGCGAATAAGGCAGAACATTATTGTGAATTTATGTTGTCGCTTAACGTACTGTCAAAGAATAGGCACAAGACATTTCTAATTTTAATTTAGTAATACGTTCTTATTCCATTTTAATTAAAATCGATAATTTTAATGTAATGAATGAATGCAGATACAGGAAATACAATGTATTATATATAAAGATTAGGGATTATATTCTAATTCTCTCCCCGTATGCCCATTAACTACCTCATAGACTAATCAGTAGAGCCTTATAAAAACAAGACCGCATCATTTCCATAATGACTTTAGGGAAAAATAACAACTTTGAAGATGCACTCAAAGACGTACAATTCTTTAGTTTCATATTATTTTCAAACTGATAACTTCTTTGGCCTATGTCATTGAATTGTTATTATTTTACAATTTGGTATCATGTTTGCAGTTGTAATATCTTACCGACATATCACGGAATGCGGATTTTCATTAGGCAAATATTTTCTCTGAATTTTGCTTTTTATTAGATACAGTTCCTCTGCTAGGACTACCAGAATAAAATTCACTGGGAATTAACTGTCTACCTTCCCTTAGCGATCATAAGAAGAATAAAATATCTTTCTAGATATAAAATTTTCCACCATGACTTCTACAAAAGGTTTTTCTTAACTTTTTGTACACTTAATGATATCATTTGCTGTTGCGTATATATATTTCCCCCTTCCTCAATATTAACTTTTCATTTAGGGAAGACGAGAATAATATTATTTAAAAACCATATTTACAATCCATGAATTTATGACATGCATTTTATTCACCAAAATGTTTCCTTCAATATGGCCGTTATTTATTTAAAAATTTACCAACCATTTTAGAACTTGCTAACTATAAATTCAGATCTAAATTATAGAAAGGAAGTAGGCCTCATAAAATAGAGAAAAAAAGTAAGATCCTTTAATCTTTAATGTAATTAGAGAATATAAATTTTAGTAAAATTATTTTTACTGTTGCGCTAGTCTGTGATTTTAAAATCATATCATTAATTTGGTACCATTTAACGGGTTTCTTTTAAAGTCTGAAACAGCTTATTTTGTTACAGAAACATGGTTCTAATACCTAGAAAAGATATTATAGATACCGTCAAGGATATTTTTTAAAAAATATGTAACGAATTTTTAACATAAAGCATCATAGTTACCATGAATCATCTCTAAAAAATCTAAATAAAAAAAAAACTTCTAATACACCACATTCTTAAACAGACTAAAAATTATAAAATAATTGTCATGAAAATTTGTAGTTGTGAATTTTTAATAGCTATGAGAATACTTGTAAGATTTGAAACGAAAAAAGTGGGTTCTATGCAATAAATAATAGTAAAGAATGTTTAGAAAACTCGCACAACAGTTATTATTTATCTATTGCATCCCATGTTTTTCGTTTCGAATTTTACCAGTATTTTCATAGCTATTCAAATTTTGGAATCACAAATTTTCAGGATAATATGACAAATTATTTTATAATTTTTAGTCCGTTTTAACAAAGTAGTGTATTAAAAAGTTTTTTATTTAAATAATTATTTTCTGCTTTTCTTTAGTTTCAAATCGATTGCAAAATTTGTATCAAATAGACAAACAAACCAACAGACAGGCAAAAAAAGCGAGATAATATTGTATTTTCATCCACTTCTGAGCTATGTTTAAGGTTTAAAATTGAGTGCAAAGTTTTTATCGAACAGGCAAATAGATACACAAGAAAGCAAGTTAATAAAAACGTATATAAAAACAAAATTGACCTTCAAATGGCCTTGAAATATATGTTTATATGTTTAAGGTCAGTTTCAAATTCATAATATTGTATTGTCATCGGGTTTATATATGTGTCCCAATTTCAGGTTGATTGGATAATCTGAAATGAAATTAACCTGAAATGACCTTGAAATATACTTTCAAGGTAAAAATATTATCATCGGATTTACATATATTTAAAACTTCTCAGATTGATTAGATAATTGGAAGCAAAGTTGGGCTTGAAATTACCTTGAAATATACTTTCAGGTCATATTATTACGTTGCCATCGGGCACATATATATGTGTACCAAATTTTAGCTTGATTAGATTATCGGAAGTTAGGTATCCCTTGAAATATACGTTCAAGGTTATAATATTGCTTATCCATAGAGTTTATATATGAAGTGAAGTTAACTTTGAAAAGAATTTGATCAAGATAATTCTCAAAGTCACAATATTACATTGTCGTCGGGTTTATACATGTTTACCAAATTTTAGCTTGATTGGAGGATCGAAATTGAAGTTGATCTTAAAATGACCTTGAAATATACGTTCAAGGTCAGTTTCAAGATCATAATATTAAATTGTCAGTCAGTTTTGGGTTATATTTAAAATTTCAAGTCTCTAGCTCATCGGAAAATTAGTTTAAAATCGATTGCATAATTTGTACCGGACAGACAAATAAACAAACAGAAAAACAAGAAAGCGAGTTAATAAAAACGTGGTAATATATTTGCCGACATTTATGTTGTGTGCCAGCAGCCAAGTCAACTTTTTGTTACCTTGTATATAACAATAGGAAATACTCACTGATTACAAAAACTAGAAAAATTTTTAATATAACTAAAGCTCATTTGTCTTTTTTTTTACAGAATGAATTCAACATAAAAAAAATAAAAATGCCTATTCAGATAAATCAAATATATCTTCCTTTTATAGTTTCTGTTATTTCATTGTAGTTTAATGATTTATTAAGAAATATGATAAGAAAATTTCTATTTTGGAAGTGCTTTCGATACATTTTCTTTCCATATTTGCCTGGAATTTGATATAAAAATAACAAGTAGCCACTTCTGAAGAAATTTATTTTAGAAATTGATAAACGGGAGACTTATTTTTATTTTACGCTTCAGAAATCAGACCCACTATTTAAAAGAAATTATTGTACGAACAATATGTTTCACTAAACTCTTGTTTCGCAATAATAAAATAAATGTATTTCTTTTTATTTGTTGAACTGTATTAGTATTCGATAAGTTTAAGAAATTTTATAAAAGCTTAAATTTTGATATTAATGTACATACTTGAAATGATTTTCGTGCTTTTAAATATCGAATCACACAATTTTAAAAGGTACCTCGTTCTATCAAATTTTAATTATATAATAACCAACCTGCAGAGATTCAGTCGATTAATGATGGATGAATATTTAAGGAAACCTAAAAATAATTGCCGAATCAATAAATAAATAAATAAATAAATTTCATAGCTCTACTTATTAGTTGTAGCTCCTGCAGCTTTATTTCATGGCTAATTTATATCCCGAAAATATACAAAATTTTTGATTTTTTGCCGACTTAGTTACAAAAAAAACATTTTTGTAAATTTTCTATTGACGTACTATTTTACTTGTCTATTTTTGGCATTTATTGTTAGCCTAGACCGGTTTCGAAGACTATTTTATTTTGTTTGCTGGTTTTATTGAAGATTTCGATGCATTTCATATAAATTTCCAATTTTTTTGATTCATCCTAGTATATACGTATAAAACAGCAACTTTTAATCAAACATCTTTCTCATAGATAATTTTTTTAATTATTAAAAGTACAATAATCCCGTATTTCAGACTAAAATATACTTGTTTACACAAGAGATACATTGAATATTGAAAAGTGTAGTTTAACTTTTTCCTACAGAAGAAAAAACAAACTTGTGAAAAAATCGGTAGAAAAAGATACTCTTCAATTGTAGATGAATAAGCTAGAGAGCTAGGAACTAGCCACGGTCAGTGAATTTGTTGCAAAAAAATTGTAGACATACGATTAGTTAAAAAAAAGATTTTTAAATCTAATCATATATCTATCTAAATAAATAAATTTCATAGCTCTACTTATAAGTTGTAGCTCCTGCAGCTTTATTTCATGGCTAATTTATATATCGAAAATATACAAAATTTTTGATTTTTTGCCAACTTAGTTACAAAAAAAAACGATTTTTTAAATTTTCTATTGACGTACAATTGTACTTGTCTATTTTTGGCCTTTATTGTCAGCCTAGACCGGTTTCGAAGACTTATATTTTGTTTGCTTGTTTAATTATTGGCTCTCATCCATGGAATGATAAGCTAGTTTAAGTCGTTAAGACTGGCAAGAATACAAACTCGTAGCTATTTTGTTCCCTTGATTTTTTTTTTAATGCTTCGTGCGAGATCTTAATAATAGTAAACAGAACAAACAAACATTCTTGGAGCTTCAGGGAGACACTGAAGCAACTTGCATAACACAAAAAGTTACCTAGGAACTATGGGACCCATGGAAAAATGAGATATGTTACAATATTTTTACCAGAGGAAATCAATGAAAATATTTCAATGTAAAGTATATATAGGTATGAGGTCTAAAATTATTCACAAGTCCAATAATTGAAAAACATTCTTCTTTTTTCAGCAGCCCTTTGCCAGTCACTCCTGGATGTAGGCTCCCTTTCGTCATTTCTACTCCATTCTGTTAATAATGTGTGCCGACCTGTTATTATATGTCATCTATCCATCTCTTCGGCGGTCGTCCCACACTTCCTTTGTATCGTCTTGGTCTCCATTGTAGTATTTGTTTCATCCATTTCTCATCTAGCAATGTGTCCTACTCAAGTCCATTTTAAAGTTTCCATACATTTTATTGCATCATCTATCTTGGTTCGTAGACGCATTTTCTCATTTTTTTGTGGTCCCTAAGAATTACTTCCAGCATAATTCGTTCTATTGCTCCTTGGGCCATTCGAAGCTTATTAGTTTTGGTCTTAAGGTTGATCGGTATGTCAGGATTCTTGGACGTAACTCAGTCTCCCGGTGGCTGCCCATGTCATTCTAACCCTCCTACTCAATTCGGTTTCTGTGGTTCTCTTTACCCAGTTTTATTTCACGACCTAGGTAAAACTCTGATACTTTATCAATTTTATTGTTTCCTACGTAAATTGGTGTTTCAACTGGAGTCAAAACTATAGTTTTTGTTAGATTCATAGTCCATGCAACTTTTTTTGAAGCTATTCTTGGATCATCCCCTGTTGCTCCCGTAAGCTGTTATCAATTAAGACCACGTCGTCTGCAAATCGGAGGTAGCTCAGGTATATTCCATCTACTTTTTTCCTAATTTCGTTTGAAGACATCATCTAATGCCAGCGCCAAACGTATCGGCGAGATAGTGTCTCCTGGTCTTATTCCCCGTTGTAAAGCTATTTTATCAATTGTAAGTTCGTCATTAATGTTAACTTGTATTGTAGCCTTTTCATATACGTATTTAAGAAGGTATCGGTGTCTCGAACCTATTTTAGCATTGTTCATCGCCTGAAATATGGTCCATAGTTCTACAGAATCAAATCCATAAAAGCTAAATGAAGTGGGAACATTGAATTTATTGCATTCCTTAACTAGAATTTTAATATTCTCTATTTGCTCGATGGTACAGTAACCTTTACGAAACGCCGCTTGTTCCGATGATTGATAATCATCGAATTTATTTGTGAGCCTGTTGGTTATTATTTTTGTTAGTACTCTGAATGAGTGCGGGAACAGACTTGCTTGGCGATAGTTTTCTAAAATGATTTCCATGGATTTCATTGTGGCTATCCCACCTAGTTTTATCATCTTTCGGGTGATTCCGTCTACTCCGAGAGTTCGGTTTTTTCTTCATTTTGAATATTTCCTTCATTGTAATATTCAGCATTTTTTCCAAACCACTGTTGGTAAGATTTTCAGACACTTGTACATTATCCGGTCTTAAATATACTGAAGAGTATAAATAATATAAAAAAATATTATTTTTAAATAATTTATTGGTGTACCACGTGTAAATTTTAATTTATTTATAAACACGTATCTTCAATTCTTCTAATTTTTTGGTTTCTCCTTTATTAAATGAGAACTACCATTGCTAAACTATTCTGTATATAATAACTTTAACATTATAGGTTATTTTGTACTTACTCGGAACTAAATCACCAAATCCAATTGTGGTCATCGTAATAAAACAAAAATAGAATCCATCGAAGAAGCTCCATTCTTCTTCCCACAGGACGAAAAATGCCGCACCCGCAGCAAGGTACACAAATAGGAAACACACAGCTGTCAAAGCGTAAGACGAAGTACGGCGAGCTACCATAGCATTTCTGTAAAAGTGAACAGAAGGATTATTGAAACGCTTTACACGTGTTAACTCTTAGAAATATTTTAAAAAGGTATCAAGTTAATACAGTAGTATAATATTTTTGTCAACACGTTACAACTACTTATTATCTTGTCTTATTTCGATCACACAAGGCGAGAATAATGTCATTTCTAATATCTAGGCTGAATAAAATTTAAAGTAAGAACCAACTATACAAATTTCAAAAAAAATATCTGGAGAATTAAAATACCATATTTTTGGTATCTGACAACGTTCCATTACATGCGTTAAATTTGTTTTACATGCGCCAGCTACTTTAATAAATTTTTGCAGATTTTAAGTATGTGTATTTTTAACGATGTTTCATATAAATTTAAATATGCAGTTTAATTTACCTTACTGTTCTAGGCAATGGTGGAATATGTCGTACTAAAGTAGATAAAGAAGTCGCAAATAATCGTCCCCAATCTGCAATTACAATCATTGTTAATGGAATTCCAACCAAAGCAAACACCACGCAAAAAGCTTTCCCCTCTGTTGTCATTGGGACTATGTTACCATAACCTATAATAAAAGTATATCTTACAAGGTGTTTCAAAACAGATTGTTTTAGAAAATTAATATAGCATTATTAATTAAAAAAGATTTTGTCCAAAATTTGAAGAAGGTGCTCATACACAGCCACTTTACAAATAACGAGTAATTGAAATATGCGTGTAAAATAAGTTTTATGTTAAAATTTGGTGTCTTGCATTTTCAATAGTTTCAATATATTTTTATTAATCATAGACTAAGATTTTGTCAAAACAGTGTATCAGTTTTCCCTCAATATTAATTGATTTTTTATGATAAGATATCTGATGAATTTTAGCGTTGTCTAGTGTGCTGTTCCAAGTAATAGGCGAAAAATTTGAATATGTAAAAAATAATTTTTAAAGGTAAAAAGTTTTTATTAAAATTTGTGTTGATCTTAAACTAATAATAAACACAGTTATTTTATTAAAATTAAATTCTTAAATGAATTAGCAAAACTAATTTTAATTGTAACAATATTTGTTTATTTGTGAAAAAATAAGTTTTAAAGTTTTAATGACAATTGGCTATTAAGCAGTAAATATTTTCATTTAACTGATATATTTTAACCAGTGGCGTAACTGTGTCCCTCCGCAAATCTTTGAATGCACCCTACTATTTTGCACCCATCATGATCTTTTGTATTTATTCATTTTCATCAAGGGACTTTAGGGCCCCCCTGGATTGGCTGCTTCCTCCTGCACCGCGGGGTCTGCAGGGTCGTTATTTACGCCACTGATTTTAACTACTTAGCATTTATGTCGTTTTGCCTTATATACAGAAAACTTGACGTGTATCTAAAATATCATTCATAAGTATCACATTTATTAATACATTTTATCCTGTTAGGATTCCCTAAGTTTCCAAATATGGTGTAAAAATATTTTATTTTTCGAATATAGATGAACGACCACATTCCCTAATATTGACACAAGATAAGTTTTAAGAGAGTAAATTTTTATGAAACAACAACATTTAAAATTATATAGTATATTTACCTATTGTAGTAAGTACTGTGGAGCAGAAAAATACAGATTTTAGGGTGGTCCATTTAGCCATTTGATGATTAGGTCGTAGAGGAATACCAGCATTAAATGAAGCCTAAAATTTAAAAATCAACCTGATATATTATTATAGACTGACGCCCGCGCGCAGTTTGTTGGTAGATGTGGACTGATAAATATTGATCCGGACGGCCGGTCTTTTAAACATGCTGTACACACTGTATTATTTAATAATTTTCTACTAAAACTTAAGTTCTGATACTTGTCAAACAATTCAAGTTGCATTAACGACTTTTCAAAACTAAACTGTCCACGAAATCCGATCTGGAGAAAGGAGTATACTGGCGACTTCTAGACCTTCTGTCAATGGCGTTCCATATTAAAAATAAGAAAATAGAGTTGAATAAAAAGTTTCAGACCTTCTTTCATCGGCGTTTTATGAGGAAATTAACAAAAAGTAAAAATAATTAAATAAACTATGAACTCGTAGAAAATAAGCCTAAAACCGTACAAACTAGAAACACTAACTAACACTAGTGTGGAGTGAACACTGTTATAGAGCCCGTTACAATATCATTAAAATAAGACGTAAGTAGCGAGCATTATCCGATTCGCTCAATCCCACACGCCTTGACCTTGACCGTGACTCTGATCCCGCCTATTGGTCATGATATTTGACCTTAGGATGATACGACCTTGACCTTGAAAACCGTTGTTATCAAGGTTGAGTGTTATCTTGTCCACAACGTCGTTCAAGGGCACCTTGACTTTGCTGAAGATCATTTTGGCTGTGCGACCTTGAACAATGCCAAGGCCATGGCCACACACAGTCTTGAACACAGTATTGTTCGAGGTCAAGGTCATATCAGCCCTAGAGCGAATATCATGGCCAATGGGCGGGGCCAACGTTAAAGATAGTGTCAAGGTCAAGGGGTGGGGGGATTGAGCGAATCGGGTAATGATCACTCCTGGCGTAGGTTTACTTCAATAGCCAGGCCTTTTCCCGTTTGATCACTGAAGTGAAAAGGCGCCGGGCGCGGTTAATACTTGGATAGATGATCAGCTGGGAATATCGCGTGACCGTGGTTTGAAACCCACGTTAAGTTGCAGGTCCAGTCGGCAAAAGGTCTACGTTACCGACGCGACTTTAATCCAAATTCTATACTCTTTACTTATTCAACAAAAAATTTTTTAAGCAATTTTATGGTGTTTTTCTTTATTCATAGTTATTTAGTCATCTCTAAATCGGAAATTATTTTCTTCGAATTTCATATTTCGTACACCGCAGATTAATTGACTCCACCATCAGACCATCGAAATGTTTGTACTGAAAAACGTAGGCAAATTTTACAGAGAATAATTATTTTATCTTTCTTAAGGAGACAATACAACTTTTAGAGTCTATATTTGTAATTTTTGTAAATTAGCAGATTTAAGTCAAGCTTTCGTTAATGAAAATTAATATTATCAAGGAGATTTTTTGAGGATTAAATGAAAAGCTTTCTGTTTTCCCAAGAGATGGTATCATACAGCTAATATGCCTATTTTTCTTGACATGCTATCTGTCATCAGTATTACTTAAGTATTTGAGAGGGCTCTTTTATGTTGTTTTTAAGTTTTGTTGTGTATCAAATATGAACAAAGGCAAAATGCGAAAAAACTTTTTTATCAAGGGTTTATTCCTACATAAATTAAAACGGAGTTGGACACCGCATTGGAAGGATCTGTTTTTTACTTACAATTATAAAAACTTAGGCCGCGGACTACAAACGTTTTATACGAGCAGTCGAGATTTTACTGCATCTCTACAGTATTTTTATAAATTTTACCATCTCCGTAGAGGTGCAAATTACCCCCAAATTATTTTTTTTTTAAATAGAAAGGTATGTCTTAAAAAAGTATCAGTTACCTTAAAACATGAACTCTCCCCATTCTCTGACTAAAACATGAATTAACCATAGCGACTTAGTCATGAGTTCCAGGGAAATAAAACAAAAAATTATGTTATAAAAATATTCATACTGGGTCACCAAAAAATGAAAAAAAAAGGATTGGATTGCATTACTTGGTTTTAATTGGATCCTAAGTTTATTTGGGAAAGTCACATGAAAATGGTATACAGAAAAATATTTTCAATATATTTGTTTTAAGATCCTGGATTGAAGTAGTACTACGGGATATTTTAGTAACCACTTAGCATTCCCTATTTATGTCTCACTACAGGTAGGATCCGGTAGTCCGGGGACACTCTCCTAATACATCATTACATTAAGCACTTAAAGGAGAATATTACTACTTAATCATTAGTGATAAAAGTCACTATAATATTTCTTAGATATGAACACCTTCAAGTTAACTTCTTAAGGCTAAGTCATAGTAGAAATAGGATTAACTATTTTGGCACAATATATATTTTTTAATTCTCTTCCTTTCGAATGCCGAAATTAAGCCAATAAACCATACTTTTAAAGAAGAGAAAACCATTTTTAACAGATAAGGCACTTTACAGCATAGAAAATTTTATAATTTTATTGATTAAGTGATGTTGGTATTTTATTTTATCAATTTTCTTATCGAATGAATTTTCTCTTTGTGTAAAACAACTTTAAGTTGTTAACTTTATGAATGAAGAATTTGAATTTGATTGGAATGAAAAAGGTTGAAGGTTGAAAAAAAATCTAAACGCATTATTTACTTGCGTAATTTTCACTTCTTGGTAAGCTAAAATAGTAGAATACAAAATTTTGAAATTATTTCAAAAAATACTGACACGGTTCTATTTTCCCTGGCGGAACCTCAATCTACAGTAAAGTTCTTCTCTAGCATTATATACTATTTCTGGAGTAATCTGTCATATTTCGTGTATTATTCTTTGCTGGAAGTCCATAATATTTTCAGATTTTTCCACAAAAACTCGTATTTTAAGGTGCCACAGTAAAAAAAAATCTACTGATTTCAAAATTCTAAGACTATCAGATCTGGTAATTTTTCTCGTCACCAATTAGGAAAAACCATATCCAGATATTTGTGTACATTTTGAGCATAACGCGCAGTTGCCTCATCTTGCTGAAACCATATCTTCTGTCACGCAAATCTGGTTCCATGTCTTTTGGAATTGTGGTAGTCAAGCAGGGATAAGATTTTTTTTTAGAAAATTTAAATACAAATATACCCACAGAGATTCTTTTTAAAAAAAATTTAGGTCTTATGATTCGATGCCGAATATTCCTGCCCAAACATCAACTTTTTGTAATTTTGTATATGAGTCTCCTATATCCATGGGTCTTTCTCTGACTTAAAGTCACCATTTCAAGTGAAAGTCTCTATTGGAAAGAACTCCGATTTGGTCCAATGAATTCATTATACACTCACAAAATTTAAGACTGTAATCTGAATCATCTTTTGTAAACTTTTGAAGAAGATGCATTCACATTTTGAATAAAATTTTTATAAAAAAATTGAACTGACTTCTGGAAGTGCTCTAAAAAGTGGAAAATAACTATAAATTTTTATATGAAATTGAAATTTTTGAAGTCGGTGCCTGACAAAATATGATTCGCCTAAACCATTACCAATTTGTATATATTAGTAGTTATTTAGTTCATTTAGAAATAATTTGGCGCCGACTTCAAAAATTTCAATTTCAGTTATTTTCCACTTTTTAGAGCACTTTCAGAAGTTGGTTCAATTTTTTTATAAAAATTTTATTTTTCGATTTTTAGTTTTGAATTCATTGATACTCATAAATTAATTGGACTAAGTGCTAATCGAGATTAGTGTACCTCGCAAGGACTTCAAGGTGGCAAAGAAGTACCCATTTTACCTAGAATTGTATATCACCCTAAAATGAACCACTAAAAATTCTTTGATTCTTAGAGTTCTCTAAATACCAATGAAATTATATCAAACAAAAATTTAGTCTGTCAGAGTAAATCCACTATCTTAAATTTCAAATTAATTTTAGATTGGTCATATAGGCCCCTAAACTTTCCAATATCGATATTTAAAGAACTTGAGACATAAATTTCTTAGCCCTATATATTTTATATTGCATATTGAATTTGTATACGCCCCTAGAACCCGGCAATATCAATTTTCGAAAAAACCGGAAAATATGAAATTTTTAGTCTCTTATATGGTATCTTATCAACCTAACTTCATATTCGTAACACACCACCCCCAACCCCTTAATACCAAATCTGAAGAAATGCGAATAAGGTAAAATTTTCAACTCACCATATTGGATCCGCCATATTGAATTTCAAAAAAATAATTTTGATTCATGTGCGATCCCAAAAACTCTTCCATACCAATTTTGGAGAAAATCGGACGAAATTAAATTTTTTTGTCCACCATATTGGATCCGCTATTTTGAATTTTTTAAAAATAATTTCAGATTCGTTGGGTACCACCCAGAAAATTCCTCCATACCAATTTTGGCGAAAATCAGACAAAATTAATTTTTTTGGCCTCCATATTATCAGAGTCATCTTGGATTTTAATGTACCAATTTCATCCAAAAAAATATAGGACTACCGCAGCAACTTCCTGAACATAACGTAAAAAATTTCATTCAAATCGGTGTCACCGTTCCGGAGTAATCGGTGTAGATACATAAAAAAAAAACATACATAGTCGACTAATTGAGAACCTCCTTCTTTTAGAAGTCGGTTAAAAATTAGCCTGTTCTAATAAAAATAATAATAACATTAAAATATTTTACATCTTTTCAACATAAAACATCAAAAGAGGCACTATTAATGAAGGCGAAGTTTAGCCTAAAGACTTCAGGGAACTGATACTAAAAAATATCTTATCTAAGTAAAATAGAAAATAATGAATTTCATGACTGAAATTAGCCATAAAGCAAATTAAAATTAAAAAAAAAACATAACAAAATGCCGTTAAAAAAGTTACATACATCAGCAAGTTGATTATGAAGGGTATCTAAATAACAAAGGGACAATTAATAACATAATAATATATTAAAAAAGAGTATACCATTATGTATTGCTGACTAAGTAGCAGTTTCCTGAATTTCCTTTTGAACAGCAACAAGCTGGCTATACATTTTAGATTTTGTGGTAGAGTTATATGTGTGAACCGCTTGATAAGCAAAACCTCTCCGAAAAAATGCCGTCACATGTCTTAGAATGGCTGGCAATTCTCTGTGGCGAATATATACATTATGAATATCATTACGAGGCAAAATGCAACATTATCCTATTGGCCATGTTAAACCAAACAAGAAGCCTAAACTGATGGTAAATATGGTCGTGTTTCCTCAAACGGGAAATAAAATGAAGACATGAATTTTAAGCTGTTTTGAATTCTGTTCTGTTTATGTCACATTTAAGAGGGGGCCATATACATAGTCGCAATAGTTAAAGTTAGATAACACTAATGATTCTAATAGGACTTTGCAAAGCCTCTTTGAGAGAATGTGTCTGTTGCTATATAGAAGTTCTAAAGTAAAACAAGTTGTACTTACAACTCTCCAAACTTTAGTTAATTATCGATTATTATGCCAAACGACTTAGCCGATTGTACTGTAAGTATTTTGATATTATTAATGGTAAAATTTAAACTTCCCTTTAGTCTTTTAGTTCTTGCATCTCCCAAAATCATTACCATGAACTTGTCGGAATTTACGATTAAAGTGTGCCTTCTTGAAATTGAGAAAATTTCATTTAACTTCTCATGCAGAGTGTAGTTCGCAGCATGATGCTCGTAAGGATAGAAGCTATAATGTAACTGTATATCATAAACATAGGTGTTATAGGTATAGGATTTAATAGAATTCAATATATTTGCGATATGTACTATGAACAAAAGAGCCCCATTATCGAACCTTGGGGCTCCAGGTGTCATCCGCGGCAATCCCGAGGCTACATCACTCATCACAATCATCTGAGACCTTCCAACCAAATATGACCTTATAAAATTCAAGACTACATACGAAAACTTACAATAATTTAACTTTGCATATATTAAATCATGACTGACTGTATGAAATGTCTTAGAATAGTCAAGCAGCGCAATAGTGGACACCATTCCCGAATTCAAGCCCACCACAATGTTATCCAAGATGTTAGAACGTGTAGCTGAGGTATTCTGTTATTTCCTATGCCCTGGCTGATTTTCAGGAATAATTCTTATATCATTTTCAACACCTTAGACAACAGAGGAGGGAAACGGATCGGACGAAGATTACCATAAGATTCCGGTGTAGTTACTTTTAGAATAGATTGAACCACAAACATCCTTCAAGATAGGCGAACATATCTGGTCTCCAAAAAAACATTCACAATATGAGTCATGTACCGATTTATAAATGGACTGCACAATTTCAACATCTGTAGAGAAGTCCAATTCGAACCTGTGACATTAGACTTTATACTGTTCAATGTCCCATTGATCTCCTCGACAAAAGCTAAACGCAAAAATAGTTTATTACTTGTGGTGGGATTCAAACTATCATAGTATCAGATCATTTCATCACATACATTATCGTTAAATATTGAAATAAAATAATTATTGATTTCGTCAGCATTAGAAAGATGTACAGGTTAGTTCAGGTTAGTATAGTGTTCTGTTTAGTGTGTCTAATTTTCATATCCGATAACGTTCTTTACATTTTCTTTGCGTTATCTTCCAATGTAATATTGTCAATATATCTTCTTTTGACATTACGTATGAGATTTAGAGTAGAATTTCTTTTTACTTTGGCTAGCAAAAGTAAGAGGATTTTCATCAAAGCTAAGTAATACATCTAAATTCGCATTCTCATCCTCAGTGGGTTGACTCTTTCGGCATATTCCTCACGTAACTCACTTCACGATATTGAATTCCAATTTTACAAAGAGCACCTTGTGAGATTTGTGGTAAATCTGGCCGTTATTTTAAAAACAAACCAGCTATTTCCATTTGAGTTCCTGCTCTATCACCCTAACCGATTTTTTTTTTCAAATTCTGCTAAGTTTAATTAAATACCATATTTTAATACAAATGCTTATTATCAAGATTTCCCATCTATAGGTTTATTTCAATCCGCATCAGAAAAATTTGTAACCGTCAGGATTTTGCGCATTAACTTATTACACATTATATTTAAGTTAATGGCATTGTAAATCTCTGTTTGCAATACTCGACAAGATAAACATTTAATCGATCAACATGGTCATTCTACATGTGAAAAACATAACTTTGCAACATTTTAAACAGGATTTCCTTTCAAATTTCACAGTTTCAAAAGCATTAGTGCTTATGGAACAAATCCCGGATTCTGATTCGTGGATTTTAACTTTAAAGGAGTGACCTAAAAGTTACTACAAAATACATCGAGCACACGCATCGTCCTCTTCTATTACACATTCTAGGAAGCAGCATGCAACAGCTGCAGCGCAAACCAGTTCCAGTACCTCAAAACAACAACCACGACGATTTTTTGAAGGCATCGTAGTCTTCGGAGAACGTCCAGATTTCGATATTTTAAAATAAAGTACCTACGAGACCCCTGGAGTATCTGCTTATGAGCGCTTGAGGTAAGTTTTCGAAACTACAGGGCCCTCAGACACTACAGTTCGAAAGTCGGGTGCAATTCGGGACTGTATACGCGAACTGGCGTTACACTAACGGATCACCAACATAAAGATCGCGATTCTATTGGAATTAACACTGAGTTTCCAAATACTCAAAACAAACATAACCTCAATTCGCCATAATATGATATAAATTCCTATATCATATTTCTTTCCAGGAATTTTCATTCAAATTTTTCCAATTCAAATCAATTTTTAATCATTTTATCATTCCTATAATATTATTTCATAATATTATATTAAACCTTTACTTAGAGAAAATTTCACGTCCACAGTTGCTAGTACTGTTTTTAGCAACATTGGTTAACCACACTTGTATCACAGCGTATACTTACCCATACATGTTTTTCGACACAAAAATTCCTTGTTTTAGTCACCATGCGAAAACATCCATCATTTGTCCAACATATTTCAGAACATGAAAACGCCTTGTTTTCGGGATTCTTAGTGTTGGGAATACCCGGGTTTGAAATAATGAAATATTATCTCAGACATTTTCACATCCTCCTCAGCGAATTTAACTGCGGGAATTAAAAACAACTTATGAGAGGTTCTCAATGATAAGAAGTATCCCTTGCGTGAGTTAAATGGACCGTTTTTACGACGTATGTACGGATAGTTATAATTACACACAATAGGCGCCAACATACAAATGGATAAAAATTAATACTAGATTTCATTGCGTAATGAATTTTATTACTTCCTTTCCATTCTGCGCATTACGTTACCTTCCAGTAGCGGATTTTACATTCAAATTAGCTAATTATTTTCATGTGAAAAGTTGTACAACAATTTCTTTTGCAGGAGTTTTTATCATAAATTTTTATATCATTTTCTTTGCGGAAGATAACTGAAACAAAAAAGCGTACAAACCCAAATACTTGCAAGTTCCCTTTGGCTAAGTTTTATTCATCATAATGCTTAGCTTACCAGTACTTTAATCTTCTTTTACAATCTTAACCTTGGAGCATTCCAAGCTCAACCTTTATCATGCATTTGTGCATAGCCGACAAATGCTTATTTTTGGAAGCAAATTTTACTTCAATTTCCGAAGTAAACAGAAGAAAAGTCCAATTATCACCCTCTTTCCTTTGCCTCGATGAGCGAGAAGAAAGGTGGGCCGGTCAGATTTTCTATCACCGCACCCCCTGCATGGCGGTTCAATAAGGTAGAAAATACTTAGATACAGTTTTTACGTTCTGAATTTACCTTCTTCCAACGACGAAAAAGCGTCGACCTGGTGGAAATGAACCATGATTGTGCTTGTTACGGGACTTAACACGCATCTCGATACGGTCTAGTAAGATAAATTAGTTCTTGGATACGCTTCGCCCGATGTTGTTATGGTCCCTGTTTTATGAAGATATCTTATACTGTAGCGATTTCAGGAACAACATCATACAAATCTAGCGCTTTCGACGGCTGACTGAAAACCGGAAAGCTCGATTCGACACGCGTTCAAGAAACGAAACCACACCTATCTCAAAAAAGAAACGTTCCTTAATTCGATAATGGGCAGAATCCTGACGGTCAGAATCTCTTTCTGATGCGGGTTCGAACGAACGTTCTGATAGCACTAACAAACTACTTAGAGCACCACCTCAAAACCAACTAAATTATTGCAATTTTTTTCTTGATAATCAATTTTTTTATTCATATTAAGAATAAAATATTTCCTACAGACAAGAAAAAAAATTCTTTTTTATAGTTAAACTTCATTTACATAAGGGCAAGAAAAATCACAAGCGTAGATAGTGCGTTAAATTTTACCGCCTTTTCGCCGAGGTAGCGTAAGAAATACTTTCCGTTAAAAAAATTGGTGGCAGTTTCAACTCCTAAAAACCTGGTAGCATTCATAAAAATACTTTAGAAATATGGCAAATTGAAAATAAAGATCGATGTGCTTTTAAATTTTTCAGAACAATAATGCGCTTTATTTTATGGGATTAATTTCACTTTCCACCGTATATGTGTCACAAGAAATTTCATAAACTTTACGCCCCGTTGATATGATTTGATTTTAAAAGTTTTTTATTAATCGTTAAAGTAGATTAGTGTTTGTCCTATAAAATAAATGAGATCACTTGGACCTTAATTTAAATATTCTCAAACTCGCTTTAATTAAAACGACCATTTTTAAAACTTATACAATACAACTATTAAGAAAATGTTGATATGTTAATAAATTACCCCATGTAAAATATTAGAAAATATATATAATAGTATGTGTGTAATGTAGAGCATTGCAAAGAATGATGGAAATTACTTGAAAGTTCAGAGGAACATAATATGGTATCTCTCATTTGTGTACAAAATATACACAGCGATCTGTGATTCTTCTAAAATATAATGCTTACCTGTAAAACACTTTCGTATATATCCAATTCATTTGATATGAGATAATCTAAATTTACAAGATTTGAATTATTGACTATTGTTTGAATAAGGAGCTGTCTTCTTATACTAAGGGTACTATTATAATACTCTATTCTGGCAAGTTCAGCAGGATACTCGAAACGTCGAAACACCTGAAACAAATTTATAAGTTCTAATCATAGGCCGGCGGAATTAGCCTCAAAATGAGTTAATTTTAAAACTTAGTGTTACTAGACTTCTGACCACGTAGAAATCTTCAGAATTATAATAGAAATTATATATATATATATATATATATATATATATATATATATATCTTATGTCTCATTTTCCTTTTTGGGGAAAACTTTTTATTTAACAAATAAGATGTGAAAAAAACAGTTTTTTCTAGTTTTTTTCTAGGAAAAACTATTATTTTTCAGTAAAAAAGTTTCAAGCAAAAGTTGTGCCTATTGAAAATGCTTACAAGAGTTGAGACCCATGCGAATCGAATAATTTGTTCGTCAGTTATTGCAAAAAACGTACTAAAACGTTGTTAATAAACAATAGAAAAATATATTACATTAACTTTATACTGCACCGAAAGGAGTCTCTTGTTGCATATAGCAAGTTTGCAGAACTTCAAGTAAAACTACCCATTAGTTTTTTGCACAGTGAATTTTTTACGGTTTTTTTTTCATTGTTTATCCTCAGCGATCTAGTGGTCGCATAGCGGTCTGCGGGTATGCAAATGAAAGTTCGAGACCTATACTAACAATAACAAAAAAGAAGCAAATGAATTGTTGGTTTTAAATTGTTGGTACGAGTAATCAAAGTTGAGGTGTCGATAAGTGGACGTGATAGCTGAGATTTTGGCGCACATTTATATATATATATATATATATATATATATATATATATATATATATATATATATAAGAAATTCTCGGCTATGGGGACTAAGACCGTTGATAAACATTCTGATGCTAGAAAGTGAGGAGATCTCCAAAGAACATGGAAAAACTCCGTGTCCAAAAAATGACAACAGCGCTGTTTCGTCATAGTATGAGATTCGTCAGGCCATTGAATTCAAACCATCATCTCGTATCTGTGTCCTATTAACAGCCTTAGTAGTCAACGGTCTAAGTCCGCAAAGCCGAAAATTTCTTATTTTATTTTAAAATTACACGGACGTTAACTTCTCTTTTTAATTTTATATTTGTTGGCTTAAAACATACACAACAGCTCTCTTCGGGAGATCATTGGTACGATGCTGAACTTGAACTGTGGAATTCATAGTTAGCTTGGTTGCCGATGCTGAAGAATGCGACCTTTATCCTTAGAGTAACAAGTTCGTATATCGAGTTTTGATATATATATTTTTTTAATTTACCGTCACGCCACCACACGGTGGTTTTATACAACATTTGTTGATTTGTGTTATTCTTATGTTATTGAGTGAGCTATCGAGATGTCGCCACTGTGTCTTATTTACTATTTTTCACCCGTGAAATCTGTTTATAGGACACAGATACGAGATGATGGTTTATACCGAACACAATGGCCTGACGAGTCCCATACTAGGACGAAACAGCGCTGTTGTTATTTTTCGGATACGGAGTTTTTCCATGTTCTTTGGAAATCTCCGCACTTTCTAGCATGAAAATAATATTTATCAACGGTCTTAGTCCGCATAGCCGAGAATTTCTTATTTTATTTTAAAATTACGCGGATGTATATATATATATACGTCTTATTCAGAACATTCAACTGGTATAAAATATTTTAAACAAATCGTTCAGCAGCTCTCACTTTTAAGACGATTTTCCTCCTATTTTAAAAATTATCTACTGATATATCTAGAAAGGAAGAATTTTAAATCTTTATAAAACTTTCAACTTAGTTATCTCATATTTGTTTAAAAACATTTACTTTCTTATCAACGACTCTGCTACTACGTGGTGAAAATTAATTTTAACTCACGGGAATAAAGCGTTGACCTAATAACCTTTTTAAATTTTACCGGTAGTTTCTTTGTAAAATTTTCTCTTTTTATAATTTAAAACTTGGGAAAAAATACACTTATACTTAGATTGTAATAGTAGTGAACTACGGGGTGAAAAATAGGTTATGGCGACATTAAAACGGTGGGTAGTAACGTACAAAAATATCCTAGTAAATACACAAACAAAAATCAAATATAATTCATTTAATATAAATAATTACTGATCTATTCGTAAAAAACTTTGATTTATGGATTTTTTTAAGCTTAGGCAAAAATAAGTAAATTAATTTTGAGAGTTTCATTTCATTACTTAAAACAGCAGTTTTTTAAATTTTATTATACTTTAATTATTCGAAATAGCTAAAGTACTGATTTTTTTGCTAATTTCGGCATCTCCTTATTTTAGGGTAATATAACTCGAATCAGATTTTTTTGGTATTTTCTCATTTTTTATGGGTTATTTTACAACCTAATACTTTAAATTTTAGCCCCTAGACTGCACTTTTTGAAATATAGCACATTTTGGAAGAAATGCGCCCAACATTTTATTAAAAAATCTAGTAGAAAATATCAAAAACCCTGCAAAATGAAACTTTAAATTTGGCGGAAAAACTTGTGTGTTGTTTTTATATATTATACGCACGCAAAATAACACTTCTTATTGCAATTCAATAATTCACTTTTTGTGTTCTTAAATTTAAAATTAAATAAAGAATTTAAGAAAAAAATAACAGCAACAAAATATTGCTGAAGTCAGGTCAATACAATATGTATTCATATACATGTAAATAGCTTGTGGAATGCCAGACAAAGTTATAGCTACAAAATTTGGCAATGTTTACGATTTAATTATGTCCTCTAATTTAAAAAGTAGTCATAAAACTTGCAATGACAATAACTGTTACGAGACCACAATGTAATCAAAATGTTGAACAAGATGTTGACCAGTATTTTATGTTATTATTTTTGTTTTACTGTCTGAAAGCCCTCTACATCGATTTACATACTGCATAAAACTAAGCCAACCGGGCTTTTAAGAATAATTGTTTTACAGAGACTTGGAATTCTCCCAAGCACTTAAAAATACATAATACATATTTTTGTAGTTAATTCCTCATAAAAACTGCCGATTAAATTTCATAAAATTTCTACAAATGTTAACCGTCACCGATAATTAAGTTCCATTACCAAAATAATTTTGTCTTTTATTCACGATTTTGGGGCAAAAAAGCAAACGGAGTGGATTACTGAACTGAAATTAGATAGGTGTAATTTGACTATCGTTTATAATATCCGGTAGCAATGCATGGGCTTACCGATATGGTCGATGTTTACTGACTCGTATACTTCTTTTTCAACAACAAATTTTTGGTGTTTTCTGCTATATTTTAGCAAAATGATATCTACAGTTTTATACAAAATATAATATATTTCAAAATTTGTAAATGTTTGTTAATAAAAATAGCAAAATTTAAAGGAATAAATAGGAAAATACGGTAATTTTTTTTTTGGAATACCATGTGCGGTCGCTAAAAAAATATAAAATATGTGGTATGCATAAAACTACCTAAATGTATATTTGATAAGGATGGATTTAACTGATATTATTTATAACTTTCTCTAATAAAATATATTATGTTATGGTAATATTGACTAAAATATGGTTGTCGGACTTGCATTGTCTTTATTTTTATTTATTTTTACGACGTTTTGATTAGGTTTTCTAATTGTTATCAAGTATAAACTGAATATTTTGTCTTAAAGCTGTAAGCTTATATAGGGACACTGTCTATTGAAGCGCAAAATTTTACTTCACTGCACACAACTCAATGATTTGATGTTACAAAGCAGTGACTGCCAAAGATTAGGTATCTCAATACTCGGTTTACTGAAGATTCCATTATAGTTTTTAATGTAAGCTGCTTCTATAAATTTTCTTTTTTTCATGTTGGGTTCCATATATATTGCCTTAGCTTCAGACCATTTTATATGGTATTGTTTATACCAGGCACGTTCTGCAATACCTGATCACGCTACATGGAACTTTGTAAACACATTCTTTCTTAATGGTGGTTCTGTTTTTGTTAAATGAGCTCTAACTGTATTTCCTGATCTAGAGGCTGTTCTTATATTATAATTACGGACAATTCGTTTTATTTACTCCGAAATTCTCTTAATGTACGGAACTGTGAAGGAAAAATGTGTTTCTTGCTGTCCAGTGTCGTTGTTCTAAAGTTATTTATAACATCGTCAATTAGTTTTAAAGGATAACTATTATATTGTAAATCGGATTTAATATTTGCTATCTCTTTTGCCAATGGATCGACATTATTGCGTATAAATGTAGCGCGATTATATTGGAAAAAACAGCCTTTATACCAGGAAATACGCTTAGAGCTCATTTAACAAAAACAAAAGCAAAAACTATCGATAAGAAAGAATGTGTTTACAAAGTTCAATGTGAGTGTGGTGAAATGTATATTAGATAAATCAAACGATCAGTAGAAGTTAGGATTAAGGAACATAAAACTCATACACTGTTACGATTTTAATTTTTCTGTCTAATTTTCTATCTAAAATATAGTAATTTTTACGCTTACCTCCTTCATCATTTATGTGTTTTGTTTTTTTTTGTTTTGGGAACATATTTAAAAATGAAAGAAAACGTTGGCAGTATATCTTGTTTATTAGAATTAGGTTCACAATTATGGTATTATAATTGATGGCCACTGTTCGATAGTCCTTGTTGTTTTGTTTAGTTCGTAAGGCTTCTCTCCTTTGTACCTAAATTATAGAAAGGTATTAGTCTTGTACAGAGTGGTTCGGTATGGAATATTTAGTTAGAAATTCTTAATTTAAATTGTATTTTGCGGTTATTGTTACCTTTATCGAGAGATCTCGAGTGAGCAGATAATCAATTGGCTGCAGGATCGACAGATTTCTGAGTGGAAGCTCTCTGGATGCTGAAGTACTTTGATTTTCCTGTTGTTGTCAGTTGTCGTATAACTATTAGAGGTTCTATGAAGCTACAAACGAAAAACTACCTTTGTGTCAAATAAAAATAAACTTTAAGGTTAGAATCTACTCGACTTTTCTTGCGAGACAGTTTTACTTCAACAAAGCCTTCTTTATTGGTATAAATTTTTGAACATACCATAATTTTCCTAGTTACTTGCCAATAAAATTTCTGATAATAATTTTAAAATTTCATATTTTTATTTTTCATTGTTTTGAGGGCTCGTCAGTTGTCATTAACGTCGATATACAGATTCCTGTATCTTTTCCCGCCTTGGACGTTTTTCTGGGGACAAGAAAAAAATCTTTGAGTGATAAGGACATTTTCCTTGCAGAGTTGCACCGGGAAAGATCACTTGGCATTATTGCTAGATGTGAAAGATTCGGGTCCTTGACCAAATTTATAGTTAAAAGTTACTTTGTGTACTTTAAAAGCTGTGTGCTGATTTGGTTTGGTCAGTTCGGGAGACAAACCCGATATCAAATTTTTCTATTTTTTCTTTTCCACCACAAAAAGGCCACCTAACATCACTGGTAAGTCTTTGTTTTAATTTTTGTTTTAAGTCTTAAGTATTAATAATTGTGGATATGTTCAGAAAAGGAATAAGTAACCTATCTCACTCGTAACCTAAAACATTGAGTTCTTTCTAAGTCCATTTTTTGTTTTAGGCCTTTTTCCCCCCCTTTTTCTTTTTCCTTTCGTTCGTTGCCCTCTTGCTGACTTCTCTACGGTACCTGCCTTGGCTACTGTACATACCAGACCACTCGGGCCTTCTTGCGGATATCTTCTACGGCACCTGTCTTGCATGCTGTACATACCACCACACCGAGTAATCCAGAGCCTCAACATCAGGATATCAAGAAGCCGCCGTTAATTAGGTTTTATGTGTCTGTGTCGTTATCAAGGGATCATAGACTTTAATGCCTTCGACATCGCCTGTAAAATTTAAAGCCGTTGTATGTTCCTTTTCTTTTGGATATAAAATTAATGAATAATCAGTGTACTTACCTTGGTAAGATCTATTGTGTTTCCTCATATGGTACAATTAATCAAATCTTGCAACCGTATGCAGTTGATATCTTTCACATATGTAAAAGGGCATATTTGTTAACTCAGGTAAACAGGCCTATTTACGCGGGTAGAGTGCACATCATTTTATATATATATATATATATATATATATATATATATATATATATATATATATATATATATATATATATATATATATATAGTTGGCAGTTATATTATCGCTTTTGAATATATTTAGTACTATAGCAAAAACACTGATTAAATTAAAATTACTCATTTTATTAGACTAATTATTTAGTTTTGAATTGTCAAAAACCAGCTGACTGTCCCAGGTTTATTCCTTCGAAGAGAGAAGCGCTGGGCCACTCTCGATGGTTACATTTACACCGTAACACGTAAAAATATAGATACTTGTTTTTGAAATTTTTTTGGGTGTTTTTTTGGAGTTCTTAGATTTCCTGTTTTGTTTTTAGATCGGTCTCTGCCTTAACCTTTAGGGCACCAAAATAGGTGGCGCATTTTACCCGACCACTCTCCGTTCCTTTGGGAGCTAGCCGGATGAGCCCTAAAATGTAGAGACTATTACAGAGCCACCTGATTAAATAAAAAAAAATAAATAAAGTAGACTCAAATCAGACATCAAAAAGTCTTTATTTATCTAACAAGACTTAAACTTATTAATTGACAACAATCCATTTTCTTTCATTCTTACGACGATCCTTCTTTTAAATTTTTTTTCCTGACAAATTTGGCGCCCAACAAGGGGAAACGTCAAGATCAGGTATTGCAGAACACGTCTGGGATAAAAAACACCATATAAGATGGTCTGAAGCTACGGCAAAATATATATATATATATATATATATATATATATATATATATATATATATATATATATATATATATAAATATATATATATATATATATATATATATATATATATAAATATATATAAATATATATATATATATATATATATGGAAAAAGGAAATTTAGAGAAGCAGCTTACATTAAAATCAATAATGGAATCTTCAAAAAAACACTACTTTGTAACATCAAATCATTGAGCTGTGTACAGTGCAAAACTTTGCGCTCCAATGGACACAGTCCCTATATAAGCTTAGAGTATTAAGAGAAAACATTCAGTTTATACTTGATTATCCATACAACCTAATCGATACGTCGGAAAAATAAATCAAAAAAGAAACAATGCAAGTCCGACAACCACATTTTAGTCAATTTTCAACACTGTCTAAAACCCTCAAACAAACGTTATGGTAATATGTTTTACCTTACTGGTGGCTTCACAGTTATAAGATAATATCTAAACACAACGTTAAACTTCCACTGCACCTCTAGTGGTAGTATATTAAAATTAGTAAATAATGTAATATCTAAAAGGTAGATATCAAAACATCCTTTTTAAAAATAAGTTAGGTAATAAAATTGCGAAGTTAAGAAAGCGCTTGAGCCGATTAGCAGAAATGTCGACAACAATATCATTAAAACCCTCAATCATGTGGCATGCACTGTGATTCATTTTCTCCAACGTCGTCATCAATTTAATCATTTTAACTGTTTATGCTATAAATTCACACGCGGAATAAAAGCATTTTATTAAATAAACAAAATGTTGAAAGTTTCTCAGCGAAAACAATAAACATCATCCATCAAATTTTTAAAATAAACTTTATGCTATGAAAATATTACGATATTTATATTGATCTTTCCCTTGTATAACTAAAAACCCGAAACAAACATTAAATTTAAATTTAGTGGCAATGGCTTAGTTAGTTAATCTCGAATGATAAGAGAACGTTAAAAAGTTAAACTACATTTAATGTTGAAGACAAATTATAGAGAAATAGAAAGATCAAATAAATTATGTGACAAGAAACAAGATTATGTCTTTTATAGGAATTGAGCTCTCTGAGAAGCATTCGATTATAATTCGCTACCAGAAAATGAACGCAAATTGGAAAATGTCCATGTTATAAAACTTCAATATGACAATCAATTTGTTAAAATTTAACACTGTTTTATTTATGTAAAAAGTTGCAATTCTGTTTTCACACATTTTGTATGGGGTGGTCCTTTCTCAATCTATTTACTGAGTACTAAAAAACTAAAATAATTACGAAAAAAAATGACTTCGCATGTCCGAGTTGGATTTTTGAACCAAGTCGAAAAATGAAAACAAATTGGGGGTAAATAGATTTTCTCTACCTTTCATAATACTTAAGATAAGAGAAAAGGTTTTTAAATAGAGCACTCTGTATATTATTTAACATTTTGAATCTAAATAAAATTACCTTTTCAGTGATATCATGCACAACTAATTAAGTATAATCATTAAGTTTTACTAAAACGTTAGAAAAAAATAAGATAGTCTTTTGTTGAAATTGTAATTCATTATTTCCTAAACATGTCACAGTTCAAATTTCAGCTTAAGTTTACTATGGCTGTTTCGCTTAGATTTTCCTTATTTTTACAAATATTCACGTTGTGGGTAAACACAGTATCATTTTCTTTAAATATCTCTGATGAATGCTTCAAATTAAATATACCATTTGCCAGATAGTAGCTTTCTTATTTTACTTCAAATCCCCACAGTTCTACTTTCTTGTCAATTTCTTTCCCAGCTCGGTTATTTTATCTTCCTGAATTTTACCTACATTCTTACTCTACAAAATCGGTTTTAGATTACTTCTGATTATCAGTTTGACCCCCATTTTGTTACATTCACTAGATCGTTGGTGCTTGTATTTTATTTCCATTGATCTTGAATTTTTTTCCAAATAAATCTCTCGGATTTTCGGCCTTCTGTTTGAGTAAAATTCTTCCTTTTATCCTTCCTTATGGCAATTTTCTTGAAGTTGTTTTGATAATTCGTTAAACTTTGCTTTTTTTACATTATAGCTTTCCTTAGGATCGGTTATTTTACACCACTTATCGAGTATTCTTTTAAATCATTTTTATGTTTTTTGGGTTGCATAAATTTCTGTTTTATAACCTCATAGCAACTTCTAGTTTTCGAGATTCTTAACCTTTTCGGAAATTTATCCCTTTACGTGAAATATATTTCCTTAATTTGAAAATAATTGTTGGGTTATTTATTTAATTTTGAGCTAAAAATGTTAATGATTAATGAATTAGCTTATTTAATCAATTTCTTTCAGCCGACTGTTATTGTCCAGTGTCATTTGTGAGCTATCATTCCTTCCAACAGTGCCAAATTTTGAACACGTCCGAAGAAGATTGCGTTATGCATATGCATGGGTCTTTAATAAAATTAAGATCGAGGTCATATGCTCTGACTCATTTTTCTATTTAAAACAACTGAAGAAATTCCATATTTTCCATCTCACTTTATATAAACCATACTTTGGGATTTAGGAGTGGAAAATCGTTTAAATTATTCCGGTAATTGAGTTTAGTTGACTAGTTACCTTATCTTGTACCTGTTTGGTGCTTTTGAGTTATTTCTACCGGGATAAACTCGGAGACAGGAATTTTAGCATTTATGCGCGTTTCATGACAGGAATTTTTTTAAACTTCAATAATAACTTAGGCGTTCTTTCCACTAATTCTACCTACTGGCTTTTTTTTATCGATATTTTTTATTGGTCCTTAATATTAGTATTTTTCCTACTGACTTCTTTCTACATTTTCATTTTGATTTATCTTTTGTGTATCGCTTTTTGGTAAGAACATTCTGATGCTTCTTTAGTACCTACATAATACTATGCGGTTGAGCAGTGTTGCAGCCTGATTTGCCAGAGACCACACAGCTGGCGGTCTTACCATCGGATTAACAGACAAACTCAGTATTATTTTATATTTTTTGTATTTCAATAATAACAACCCATATATTTTGTAAATTTAGATTTGAATTTTTTTTTTTTAGATATTCAATTAAAGATTTTATTATTGTTATTTATTAACGAATTTTATGGGACCCACATTCTCACTTGCTTATGTCGAATGTAGTAGTTCGCTGAATAATCCACTCCTATTCACTGGTATAGGGGGTAGCTTACTATTTAGGCTACTATCTTCTCCTTTGGCTTTGCATCTAACAGGTTTGATTTTCTTAGCATACTGGAAAGGGTCACTTTCTTGAGTAAGCCATCTCATAAAGTTACTTATTATTCCTAAGTTTACATACCATATCTGCAGTTACTGTTTAATATTTATCATTTAAGCCGTTTTATTAAAGACATAGTAATGAAAATTAGGTAAATAATGTCCATTAAATTAGGAACGATGGTCCATTCTATAAAATATAAATTTTTGCTGACTAACCTAAAATATTAAAAATTTTACAAATGTTGTAATTACGGCTTTTGGAAAGGTCAAATCTAAATAAAATACGTAGTGGCGAATACTACAATCATTCGCTCTGTACATATATGATTTCTTAGTAAAACCATTCTTTCAAAATATAAACATTTCAAACGCAGCAAATTTTCTTAAATTAAAAATTATAGCTGAAGTAAATGAGTAGCAAAATAATGTTACTCTACATAAGCATATTATTTATTAAATTAATAAATAAATTCTAGATGTCCTTCTTGCTTACAGCAGCTCATTATATGGTGAATGCTAGAAGTTTATGGTTCTAGTACTAATAATTTTAACTATTTTTTTAATGTTTAAAGCGCCATATTTAATTTTTGGTCAAAAAATAAAATTAAAAAGATCCCAAAAAAGTCTGCAGTTGAAATTTTCAGAATAACAAAGGTAACGTGACCAGAAACTTATAATGAAAAACCTCAAATAAACACAGGTACCACCATGTAATGAGAACTTATATTGAAAAAAATAACAAATGTTGACATTTTAATAAAGAACGAAAACTTTCACGGCTCTGGTCAAGTTGAAGACCGTGTCAACTTGGAATTGTTACCTAACGTTCCGCCTACGATAGCTCGAAGTATCTTTAGGTTCCTTCAGGTTAGTTCAGTGTTTCATTCTCGTGGCGTAAAGATCCCTGAAGATGCCTCGTGCTATGGTAGGCGGAACGTCGGATAATAATTCCTATTTGACACGGCCTAAACCAAAGAACCATGATTTTTCAGTTGGCATTTCATGTTTTTCAAACATAGTAAAATGCTTAAAAAATTGTTATTATTACTTTAAAAACTCTATAATCCAACCTTTCTGGAAAAAAGGGTTTAATAACGTTAAGTTATCAACTTTAATTTGTATATGCAAATAAAACTTTTTACTCAGGTAGCCTAAGAATTACAATTCAGGTGAAATTAATTGAAAAGGGAAAACATAAGGTAAAACTGAAAAAAAAAAATGAGTCCATGGTTGTACATAAAAAATACTAAAATTATGTAGAGGAGCACAGGCTTGTTCATATTGAACACTGCACCTCTGTACGTTGTAAAAACTTCAAATTGTAGCCAAACTAGGTAAATAAAATATTAACGTCTACTCTGACACGTCGAAGGATTTGCCTTAAAGAAAAATATCACAAAAGATGAAAGAAAAAACAAAGAAAAAAGGCAAAATCAAACACGCTGAAAATAAAACGGATACAGAATTAGGAGTATTAGAAAAGGGTAACATATTTTCAATGCAAAATAACTCATCGGTAAAAGGGTTTTGCTTCTCCCGAAAGGGAAATCTCAAGAGAAATCTTCTCGACCTTTTGAAGAATGGCAGGAAACCTGTTTTTACCAAAATCCTAACCACGATATTGTCCCGGTTTGGGCTCAGTATGTGTAAACTAGCAAAATATAGTACAAATTATTTGTAGCAAATTAGATGACGGGCGTTGCTTTACTGGTCTCTTCCTTGATTTGTCAAGAGCTTTTGATAGCCAGAGTCACGAGTTTCTGTTGACTAAATTGAATTACCAGAGTTTTGGAAGTTATATGTTGAATCTAATACCTTATTTTATCAAATGGTCTTACGATTATGTTAACTGATGATATCTCTGTAATGATCTCAGCGGCTAACTCGGACAAACTAACTGAAAAAGTTTATAAAGCAATTATATAATTTAATGCGGCGGTGCTAAAAAACTTAATTTTATGTGAACACAAAATTGTTGTTATAAATTTTAGATCTCCGAAATCAAATCCGAATATACAAATAATAATTTATAAACCTCAAGCGATACTAGATTTTTGAGACTGAAATTGGAGAAATATTACTCTTGGGATACTTGCACAGAGACATATAATGTGCAATTTAGAACAGTTAAATACCTGGTAGTAATTTTGGAGTCATCATATTGAGGCTCGAACGAAAAATCACATATGTGCTTCCTGGATTTTTAAACGAGTCTTTGGGTGCACATAGAGGCTAACAACGAGAGTGCTATTTTGGATATAATCTATGATGATCCACCACATGATTACGTAGTGGCCTAGTATAGCAAAGCGCAAATACCATCTCTAACTTGACAAACTTCAAACAATGGCTTGTGTGGAAATAATGAGTGCAATGAAGACTGCCCGCATAAAGGCTCCGGAGATCCTGTTCACTTTTACATAGAAAACTAGGCCCTGCGGACTGCTCATCGTCTCAGTTACTTCGGGCAACTTGGAACTGGAGCGGGCAACTACCTAAGTGTCCAGAAATGTGTGGTGAAAAAATGTCCATCACTACTCATATAAGCAGATTACATGATACCGCTTTTGAAACAACTACTCTTTTTGTTAAGCAGAGAGTAATAGAGAGGGGAGCGAAATCTTCCAAAAAATTGATTCTGGTAGTTTACAGATAAATCTCAGCAAGATGAAAGAGCTGGAGCCGAAGTGTTAGACAAGAGCACGGTAGTCATAGAGTTCTACTCTCTCAGACAACATATAATGATCTTTACAGCGGAAATTTATGCTTTTCTGTGAGATTATGGCACTGAAATCTAGTATCGTAACTTTTCGACTGGTGTCAGAGTGCAAAGATGTTCTGAACGATGTCACATGAAACGACTGCACAGTCAGAGTCGTGTATGTCCCGGATTACTCGGGGAATGAGGAAGCAGACCTCTTGTCAAAATGGGGTCTTGTCCCAATTGCCCATGCAAATTTATTGAATCGTGGATAGGAGCTTCTGGAATGAAGTGTGCCAAGAAACATATAACTGGCCAAGCATACGGCTTACAAAAAAATTTCTCTCCTTGGGAAGGAAAGAGCTGCGAATTGTGGTGGGACTGCTGACTCCCTTGAGGGGCCCTCTTCATAAGATTGGTGTCATAGATAACCCAGCATGCAAATGGCGTCTGGAGGAGGATGAAACTGTTGATCATGCCCTCAAAGTACCCAACACGCAATTAACGGAGGCGCAGATATTTCGGAGATACAATATTGTCACCGAAAAACGTTAGGCAAGTTCCATCAACGAGGCTGGTTAGATTCGCAAAAGCAATCGGCCTCGAATGACCTGCAGCTATGTTGGGATGTAATGGGCCCAACAATGCCTAGGCATTTATGATCAAGTACCATCACTTTCTGTTCATTGATTCATTTTAACTGCAATGTAGCGTTTCAAATTAAAGCTTTATTAACAAATTTTAAACATTAAATTTAAATTAAATAACTGAAACTGGCGTCAGAGTGCAGTGGTCTGAGTTAATGGTAAGCTTACCAAAGAATGCCAAATTTAACGAAGCGTTAGAGAGGGATGTATTTTTTCTCCACTGCTGTTTAATTTATATTCGAACAAAGTTTTTAAGGAAACCCTAAATAACAAACTATTTGGAGTTAAAATCAACGGCAAGCTAATAAACACGACTTGCTATGCCATCAGAAGTGATAGTCTTCAGGGTTTTCAACAAATCTTAGATTCTGTCAGTTGGTTTGGGAAAAAATGGGACTCAGCCTAAATGTTTCTAAAACTAAACTTATAGTTTTCGATGGACAAATCCTTGAAATAGTCTCCCACTTCAAATAACTTGGATCGTTATACTACTGAACAGCTTAACCCAGATAAGAAAGTTAAATGCAGAATCGAATCAGCCCGTACAACTTTTCTAAAAATGAGATGAGGCATATTTGCAAAGACAATATAAATTTGAAACTTCGCGAAAAGATGGTTAAATGTTACGTCTGGTCAGTGTTGTTGTATGAAGTGGAAGTGTGGACACTGAAGGCTGCCACGAGCAATCGTTTGGAGGCATTTGAGATGTGGTTGCATAGATGAATGCCTCGAATACCCTGGATAGATGCAGACTATTATAGCGATTTTAGATCGGACAGATGCTCCTTGTGAATTGCTGACAACTGTAAAATGCAGAAAAAAGGCGTCTCTTGGCCATATTCTCCGAGGGGATCGGCACAGAATTCTTCAGCTGATAATGAAGGTAAGATCGTAAAGGTGCTGGAAGGAAGTATATCTCTTGAATGAGGAACATCTAGAAGTGGACAGGAATACATAGTGCTGAACAACTATTTAGAATAACAGAGAACCTTTATCAACTCGCCATTGTAATTACCAACGTCATGGGGACCTGACAAGACACAGGAAAAAAACTGAAAGAAAATAAGTAAATAATAATTTAATACTTCATAAAAGTGTTTATATACTAAATTATTATCAATATAAAAATAAGTGTAAAAATAATTCTGGAATATTTACTTCGCGGGGCCTCCATTAGCATTTATAATAGCCTGCAATCATTTCGGCATAGACAAGACTAAATTTTCAGTAACATGCGCTGTAATAATAGACCACGCCTTCCCTTTTTTCTATTATTGTCGATCGTACTTCAAAAACTGGTATGCGCCAATCCAATTTTTCTCAGACATGTTCAAGGGGGTTTGGGTTCAGCGGCTGACGCGGATGATCAAGGATTTTAGGGATATTATGAAATATCCACTGCATCGCGGTATGGACTTTGTACTTAGTCATGTTGTAAAATCCAATGTCTATTAAACCCTAAGTGAACAACAACTGATTGCAAGTTAGAATGCAATATTTCGATGTATGTCCTCTGATTCTTTGTACCTTCAAGAAAGTTTAAATGTCCTTCTCCAGTCGCCGTCATTGACCCCCAAGTAATAACACTTCTCCCTTCTTTTTTACTGTCCGTTCGACGTTTTCAAGTTTTAACTTCGCGTAGTGCTTCCTCTAAAGTTTGCCGGGTCCACTACATCAGTTTATGTTGAATTTACTTTCATCAGTGAATAGCACCTGTTTCCAAAAATTGCAGTTTCATATTGGCATTTTAAAGCATATGTTGAATGTTTTGTTGATTTTCTATTGAAACTAAAGGCTTTTTCCGGGACATTCTTCTGTTGTAACCATTACGTCTTCATATTCTGCTCACATTCTCAGCACGGAGCACCTTTTTTAGGGTCCTTTCTGATTTTTTTTAATTAGTTGGTACATATCAAAGTTATTTAATACTTTTGATCCATCAGATATTAGTTTGCTCCTAAGATTTTCCCTAATTGACTCTATTGTTGCTTTGAATTTTTTTACAGTTTTAGCGATTTCCCCACAAGACCTTCTATCTTCCAGCAATTTTACCATCAAATTTTTTATTTCAATAGTTACAATCCTAACATAGGACAAATGCAAAATTCAGCTTGTACGTATACAAAGTCAAGGGACCTCAACAACACTAAAAAGTTATAAACATTTGAGTAATTCGAATTTCGGTTCATACACGCCTACTTAAACTAATTTCTAAAATTGTTTGAAGAATTTTATGATCAGTATTTTTAAGAATTATTTTTTTCTGTATAGATCAAGCAAGATTCGTTAATTTTTTTTGTTGTGGATAACACATAATCAGTATATATAGATATTTTTGTTATTTCTTTATTTTATGTTGTTTATTGCCAACTAGGTATTAAATGAGATCTGTATGACTACATGCGCGAGTGACGGCATAATCATCTCAATCTCAATGTCATACTTATTGTCAAATTATATGTTAAGAGTAGCTGCAAATCTCTCTTCAAAGAGAGGGAACCTCTAAATTTTCCTTCATTCTATGTTTATGAAACATTTTTATTTACTATTGAGGGTCTATATAAGTGCGAATTTTTATAGTACCTATGATACATGAAATGCCAGATCATTAGTGCTGGATAAGCAGTCTTTAAAAAAGTTCTTACCATTGCAAATGTATCTAGAAGATTAAAAATTATAGAATAAGCTACCTTGGTTAAGTCTTCCCTGTACCAAATTTTAAGAATCTATTTTAGGTAAATATTTTTAAAATATTAAGTGTTTTTTTTTAAGTTATTATATTATATGACAAAACTGATTTTTTTATCTGGTCCAATATGATACCAGTAATTTGGCTAAAGCATATATAGCATACAAAGTTCTTTTTTTGCACAATTTAAAGAATTAAACATGTCCATAGCCAGATTGAACTAGTTAGGAGAGATCTCATTACTCTGCATTACTACATTATTAATCGGTATCACATTTTCAGCCTTTGTTTCATCTTTGTAGATAATATAACTTATGATGTATCTATCTCGAGAATTGATTCTACTAATTATTAGCACCTTCTCTATGACCTATTCTATCAAATGCCTTCTCGAAGTCTATGAACACCAAATGTGGGGGAAGTTTAAACTTTTAGGATTTTCTATAAGTTCTGTGTATCAATTAATCCCAATTAAAGTAAGTTCGGGTTTCTAAGGATGAACGGAGACTTTGATAATTTGGCACAATAAACGGTTTAATACTGACCTTAAAAAATAGCAGATATTCCCTAAAAGAATAAAAAAGTAGAAAATACATAACATATTTCTCCTGATTACATACTATAGATGTAGCAATATAAATATGCTAAAATATTCAAACGAACTGACTTAAATAAGAAAGTGAAATGGAAATACTGGATGTATTGAATTTTGCTACTTCTGGGCTTCTTTTGAGGTTTCTTTATAATATTTTTAGTTCATAGAAAATCCATCCTATTTCCCCGGAGAAATTAAAAAAATGGAATGTAAAAAATAAAATATTTAATTTTTTTTCAAATTCAGTTGTGTAATAAAATAAAAATTGATTATTAAATAAACGAAAACCCCGACAAAGGTAATATTTTGAAAACTACTAAAGAAAAATATATATACACGTTATATACACTTTCTTGTGTTAAATTATTATCGAACTGAGTAGTCTGAAATATCATTTTAGATTATATGTTAATTTCCCGAATTAACTCTACCAGCAGTCGTCTCCCATCTAGACTAATTGTTTTTAAATTTAATATCTTCTAATAATTTTTACTAGACATCTATATATTACAGTAAAAGAGAAAGGATACCGCCGGAATCTCCAACAGCAACCTATAAGTGTGGTGAAATTAAAACTGTGTCAAAATCAATAGTGCAGCGATTATCAGTCCTTTGTGGAGTGCCCCCCTCGGCCGGTATCACACTATCAAAAATCTTTGAATAAGATAATTTCTAAAATGTATTTTTAAAAATATAGTCTAATACCCTACTTTATATGAAATGTTTCTTTTATAAAAAAATATTTTATCAAATGTTCAACCACGTGTCTATATTTGATAAAAGATTTGTGATAAATTAACAAACATGGTGGCTAGTAAATTTACTTGAACGGTGGGGCAAAAAAAATACTAATTTTAGAGTACAAAGTGGACGAATTACTAGAAAATATTTATAATACAAGTTGTAAGAATAGAAACATACGCTTAAAAAGAGACCGCAGAAATATTATTTAAAGTATAACGTCTATAAAAGGTATATAACATCTATATAAAGTCTAATAAAAGAAATCAAATTTCGAATAAAACCAAATTTTGAAATTATCTGGACACCTGCAGTGTATAAGCCATTAATTAAAATGATGTTATTATGTAATGACTATATTGGGACACAAATTTAAAAGAATTTTCATTCACTCTTAAATAGCTTTTGTAACACTTAAGATTTTCACTTATCAGTTCTTGAATAATACTTTAATAAATTCATTTTAAATTTTAAATCGCATGGAAAATAGACTTTCGTCAGTAACAAAAATGTAACATTGATTTTTTTTGCTGGAATGTGTTCATTTCGGCATCCTATAAAACGTATCCGATGGTAACTTTGAAAGACCTGAGCAAAAAAATGGCGGACCAAAAATGGCCACGATTTTCGGTTTTTTGAGTCTCGAAAAGTAAAGTTTGTATCGAAAAATATTTCAAACAATAGTTGTAGAGAATTAAAAAACCTATCGACTCATATAACATAAGTTATAGGTAGCGCCACTAGTTATCGAGATATATTTTTTTTCCACAAAATTTGTGGTTTTGGTTTTTTTTTTAAAAAAAAAAGACATTTATTAACAAACTACCGATTTAAAATTGAACATAAATATAGCTATTACCATTATAAAAAAGTATGTCAAACCCGCAATCTGTGAGTTTTTTATTTTCCGAGAAATTCGATGTCAAAGTTGAAAATTTAACCTCAATTTTCCGCTTTCCTAATTGAGATATAGTGCTCAATTTTAATGAAAATTGATTGTCTTGTTTTATATTTTGAAGATCTATTAAAATTTTTTTTTTTTTCAATTGTGGGTCGAGAAATTTTGCAACAACCAATTTTTCACCAAAAAAATTGCGATAACTTTTGAGCAGATGGAGATAAAATTTTTTTAATGTGTGCGTTGGATTTAGATGTATCATTCCCGATTTAAAAAAAAAAATTTTGGATAAAAAAACGTTTTTTTTCAAAAATTCATAATGGCGTAGCAAATGAATATTAAGGGCTCAAATTTGCAGAAGATGCTTTTTAATGCTTGTGCTTTACCTGTGAATTTTTTATATCCAAGAAATACACTTCCATACGATCTGTGAACCTTCGAAAATTGGGCCGAATCTAACCGAAAATAGCTGCTGCATGCCGCTGTGAACGGGTTGCCATAGTTCAAGCGCATTATTCATAGGCGCTTCAAAGAAACTTATGCATCACAAGTAATATTTATAATATTGATGTTATTTTATTAATTTATATAATAGTAACAATTTGTTTAGTCATATTAATTATTAATTTGTTTATTAACAAAATTTTTATAAAAAATTATAGAGAAAATCACAAATATTCAATTATGTATTACATATTCTAGTTTTTTCCATTATATTATTATTATCTAACAGTTTATTACCAAAATTTTTACAAAAAATTATAGAGAAAACCATGCAAATATCAATTATATATTACATATTATACTGTTTTCCCTTTATATTATTATTACCTAATAGTTTAACAAAATTTTTACGAAAATTTCTTTCAGCAAATCATATAAAAATATAATAATAATATGTAATACGTCATATAAACATTTAATAATACATTAAAATTACGTGCGAAAATCCTACAAATATAATATATCAATTATACATTCATCTTTCTTTTTTTTTTATTACTTCCATGCATTCGGCGTCCATTTCATCATCGCAATTATTACTCTCAGTTACATCGCACATTCCATTTTCATCATTATTCTCAGTTTCATTGTACATATCATTCTCATCATTATTAACATTTTGATAGTCAAAATCATTCTCAGACATATTGTTAATTTCCTCTGAATTGTCATCATCGTGTAATAAATCGCAGGAAATAAAACTTTCAAAGCAATTATCGCACTGTCCATTACAGTGCTCACACAAATCTGTACATTTCAGAAATTTCTGAAATTTTCGTAAAATTTTGTTAATAAACTATTAGGTAATAATAATATAAAGGGAAAAAACAATATAATATGTAATATACAGGGTGATTCAAAAATCGATCACGAAACTTAAGGGGGTGATTCTACTTGACAAAATAAGGGTAAAGCTTCATATAATTTTTTTCCAAAATGTCATTCGTTTTCGAGTTACAAGCCGTCCAAGTTCAAGTTTTTATTTTTTGTTTTTTGAATTACTCGCTTACAGGAAAACCGATTTGACTAATATTTGAAAGATAGGCTAAGTCTTCTGCGCTTCATCATTTTAGTAACAATTCACATTGATTGTTTGCCGCTAGAGGGCATTTTACCTACATTGAAAATTGTTTTTTTGTCATTTTTTAGTGTTGACAGCTACAGTAGTTTTTGGCATAATTTCTGAAAGACTGATTCCAGGCCTTTAAAAAAGGTGCTCTTTATTTACATCGCTAAACCCAACGGTTTAGACGTAAATCACCCTTAAAAATTAAGTGGTAAATTTACTTTTCTCATTTCATTACCACCAGCTACCAGGTAAATAGCTATCAAAGTATACTAGAGCTGTCAGTTTAACATCAAATAAATTCGCTTTTTAAACTATTTAATTTATAATCTTAAAATAACTAATAATGGCTAATCAGTAAATATTCATATTATGGATTATTGCGATATACATTTAATTGATAAAAATTAATGAAACAGTACTAAACAAACTAAAAAAGATTCTCAAAATGTCCCCCATTTTCTTCCATACATTTCCTAACACTCTTCAAAAAATGTCGCCTAACTCGATGAAAAATTCCTGGTGTTTCTTTAATAATTTGGCACTTTTCGATTATCCTGAAGCGAAGATCCTCGACGTTGATTACTGGAATATCGTACACCAATTGTTTCAAATGACCCCAAAAGAAAAAATCCATAGGATTAAGGTCTGGTGACCTCGCTGCCCATGCCAATGGTCCACTTCGTCCTATCCATCGCTCAGGATACGTTGCATTCAAATACTGTCGGACACGTATACTAAAGTGGGGCGGAGCTCCGTCTTGGAGGATCCACATGTTGGCCCTTACTTCCAATGGCACATCTTCCAGATACAATGGGAGACGATTTTGGATAAAATCTAAGTATACGTCACCAGTTAATGGGCCATCAAAGAAATGAGGACCAATAAGGTAATCTCCTATTATCCCTGCCCACACATTTAGTGAAAATCTACGCTGATGTTTCGTTTCTACCACATTGTTTGGGTTCTCGTAAGCATATGTGTGTGGATGTTGTGTAGATTTGTTATGCCATCACGAGTGAAACCAGCTTCGTCAGTGAATAATATGACGCCAATTAATCGATTATCGTGTTCATACTTAGCTAGGATCTGATTGCACATTTCCAACCGTCTCGGCCGATCATCGTCATAAAGAGCCTGCACCTTTTTTGAATGAAACGGGTAGAGTTGTTCTTCTCTTAGTATCCTCCATGAACTAGCCTGACAGAGCCGCACTTCATTCCCAATTTTTCTAGTACTAATACCTGGATTATCTTCAATAATTTCAAGCACTCTTTCTTCTTGTTGCACGTTTCTAGCAGTTCTAGGTCTTCCCCTATTTCCATTATAACTTTTAAAGGAACCACATTCCGCAAGCCTCCTGTGCACACTGGAAAATGTTTGAGCATGAGGGATATTTCTTTCCGGATAACTCTCCATATAATATCTTCTTGCCAACTCTGCATTACCATTTGCTTTTCCATAACAAAAATGGATATCACAATATTCGATATTTGAATATTGGTGATTAGCCATTATTAGTTATTTTAAGATTATAAATTAAATAGTTTAAAAAGCGAATTTATTTGATGTTAAACTGACAGCTCTAGTATACTTCGATAGCTATTTACCTGGTAGCTGGTGGTAATGAAATGAGAAAAGTAAATTTACCACTTAATTTTTAAGGGTGATTTACGTCTAAACCGTTGGGTTTAGCGATGTAAATAAAGAGCACCTTTTTTAAAGGCCTGGCATCAGTCTTTCAGAAATTATGCCAAAAACTACTGTAGCTGTCAACACTAAAAAATTATGACAAAAAAACAATTTTCAATGTAGGTAAAGTGCCCTCTAGCGGCAAACAATCAATGTGAATTGTTACTAAAATGATGAAGCGCAGAAGACTTAGCCTATCTTTCAAATATTAGTCAAATCGGTTTTCCTGTAAGCGAGTAATTCAAAAAACAAAAAATAAAAACTTGAACTTGGACGGCTTGTAACTCGAAAACGAATGACATTTTGGAAAAAAATTATATGAAGATCTACCCTTATTTTGTCAAGTAGAATCACCCCCTTAAGTTTCGTGATCGATTTTTGAATCACCCTGTATAATTGAATATTTGTATGATTTTCTCTTATAATTTTTTGTAAAAACTTTGTTAATAAACTGCTAGATAATAATAATATAACGGAAAAAAACTAGAATATGTAATACATAATTGAATATTTGTGATTTTCTCTATAATTTTTTGAAAAAATTTTGTTAATAGACAAATTAATAATAAATATGACTAAAAAAATTGTTACTATCATATAAATTAATAAAATAACATGAATATTATAAATATTACTTGTGATGCATAAGTTTCCTTGAAGCGCCGATGAATAATGCACTATAACTGTGGCAACCCGCCCACAGCGGTCTGCAGCAGCTATTTTCGATTAGATTCGGCCCGATTTTCGAAGGTTCACAGATCGTATGGAAGTGTATTTCTTGGATCTAAAAAATTCACAGGTAAAGCACAAGCATTAAAAAGCATCTTCTGCAAATTTGAGCCCTTAATATTTATTTGCCTCGCCATTATGAATTTTTGAAAAAAAAAAAAACGTTTTTTTCATCCAAAATTAATTTTTTTTTTGAGATCGGAAATGATACATCTAAATTCAATGCATGCAGCAATTTTATATCTATCCGGTGAAAAGTCATCGCAATTCTTTGGGTGTAAATATTGGATTTTGCTAAATCTCTCGGCCCACGATTAAAAAAAAAATTTAATAGATCTTCAGAATATAAAACAATATAAACAGTTTCCATTAAATCTGAGCATTGTATCTTAATTAGAAAAGCGGAAAATTGAAGTAGAATTTTCAACTTTGACATCGAATTTTTCGGAAAATAAAAAACTCACAGATTCCGAGTCTGACATATTTTTTTAAAATGATAAGACTTATATTTATGTTAAATTTTAAATCGATAGTTTGTTATTAAATGTCTTTTAAAAAAAAAAAAACAAAACCATAAATTCTGCGGAAAAAAAATATATCTCGATAACTACCTATAACTTCTGTTATATAAGTCGACAGGTTTTGTAATTCTCTACAACTTTTGTTTGAAACATTTTTCGACACAATTTTTACTTTTCGAGATAAACTCAAAAAACTGAAAATCGTGGCCATTTTTGGTCCGCCATTTTTTTTGCTCAGGTCTTTCAGAGTTACCATCGAGATATGTTTTATAGGATGACAAAATGAACACATTCCAATAAAAAAGCCAATGTTACATTGTTGTTAAGAAAACAGCTCTTTCTTGTTCTAATTTCTATTGAGTATTTAGCCACATACGTCACTTTTGTGTTTTTTAGCAAAAAACACATTGTCACTATAGCAATATTAGCACCTGCATAAGGAAAAAATATGTCAATTTTCCATTTTAGATATATTTATTTCTAGAACATTTCAGAAAAGTTAAAAAATATATCTTTTCTTGTGTAATAGTATCAATTTAAGTTCAAAGGAATGAATGTCAAAGGAAATAAAATATTTTACAAAAGATCTTTGTCAAACACTTTGATGATGTAATAACGACCTTACGAAGGCATCTTGTAGCAGTAACAAAGGGGAATACTTTTAATACCTGTAGGTAGATATTGAACCTGTAATGATGTATCAAGACTAAGAAAAAAATTTAAAATACAAATTCAGTAAGAACTCCGAACAAATATTTCAGGGGTTGCACGACTAATATCAATTTGGGAAACTAAATCGCAAATACTGAAAGAAAAGTTAATATACAATGCAGTAGTAAATGTCATGATGTATTGTTAGAGTAATTAAAGCTTAATTTATTTTCAATATCAGAATTTTAACCAACATTTTTAAAGTTTAGAAGTTTTATAAGAAGTTCAAGTTTGTGTTTATGGTTGTAACAAACAGTTTAAATGAAGTTCGGACTAGTATTTAAGAAAACTTGATGTTACGCATTATGTTCCGTATTTTTCTTTAATAATAATATATTGTTATGTATCAGTTCAATATATACCTATATAGGAGTCTCAGATTGTGATTGTTTTCATTCCTGTGCTTGATAATTAGTGTCAATGCACAGTCTATTCAATGAAGTGTTGTGGTTGGCCACTATATAGGAGGCAGGTTGTAAAGCACAAACCTTGTAGGACACTTTGTTGAACACGACTGTATAAATATTTCGAGTTCCGTGACATAATACTAAACGTGTTAGTGCGCCAATAACTGAAAAATTTGTGAGCCCCTGTATTAGTCATTGTGATGTAGTTTATAACTATTGATACTTCGTTTGTTTTTTTTTTCATTTATGATTTCATTTTCATTTTAACCAATTTTTAGTGCTGTTTTAAAAATATTCTTTTGTATTTGTGAAACAAAATTTAATTGTTAATTATGCCAAAATATTACGTAGTTTACAAAAATAAAGAAATGAATAAATATAAGCTGTACCAGATCTCTTTGCTTACATATCATAAATAATTTTATATGTAGATGTTAAAATGAAAAAGTTAAAAATAGGAAATTCTAATATTCTAATATTTTTTTAAAATCATTAAATTTAAAAGATATTTAATTATGTTAAGATGATTCATTTATTTTGCAATAGTTTTATATATGGCATAAAAACTAATTAAGATTATAAAGCTTTATGAATATCAAGCAGGATACTGCATTAATTCCTGATAAGTTTGGTAAGCTTAAAATTTGCAGTTAAATTAAAATGCTGGATATATCCACGGTCTCTGTTATATATTTATTGAAACCCTATTTTATATTTTCAAGATTATAGGCTTTAATAGATCCGAAGATTTAGATAAGCAAATAATACGTGAGATATAAACATAATTATACGCAAAGGAGTTGAAGTAGAAAATTTAAGGTTTCACAATTTTTAATTACATGATTAATTTTTCTTTATTATTATTAAGGTTGTTCAAAAATTAGGCTGATACTTTAAAAAATAATATTATGTTTTAAAAAAAAAATTCATTTACAGATATAAAGTATATAAGAATTATGTTTGCAGACATGAAGAGGAGGTTATCCGGAGTGAAATAGGTTGGTTTTTATAACAATTGTGTATCATTTATTTCCAAAGTTTCACACAGACCAAGTCTCGGGTAAATGCTAACTTTCATAAAAGAACATAATAGTTCTAAAAATAATCCAAAATGTGTTGTATCCGTGTATAGAAACGATGATCCATCATAGTTGAAAGCAAAGTAAGACTTACAACAGGTTAAATAAGGTCGAAAATCTATTGAAAATGACCCAGAAAAATGAAAACAATGATTCTGAGAGAAACTCGCTTGAAGGTATTAGTAAAATTTCAGGAAGCTGTAATCCAAAGTAATTACGAATCTTTTACTTCACACCCCTATTTTGTTTCTATAGACGATACGACTTGGGTACATAACTGGGGTACAAAATAAAAGTTATAGTTCAAACACCGTGTCTAAAATGGCTCTTTACTTCCAAAATTAAATTTCTGCATTTAGTACTTTAAATCTTAACATTTCTGATATGATTTTCCATTTTACTCGTTAGGAATATTGTCTTGAATTATCTTAAATATTTTGGTAATTTATTTTTTTAATGAACATAGTGTGTAAACTTAAAGAATATTAAAAATAAAAACAAATCTAGATGATGCAGATAAATACGAGCCCTGTAAGGTAAATAAAAAAACATTTTCAGATTTACAAGCCAAAAGGCTTCGCACTCTCTCTAGGAGTTATTCACTCATACCATGTATACAAAGACACCAAAAGTAGGAAGCTCTATGCGGACCCTTTCCAAGTTATCGGGTCCTAGGTGACGTGGTCTTCCGCACTTCCTACAAACTTTCGGACGGTTCATGCGGTTGCAACGAGAACTGCCTTCTGCATCGTTTTATACAAATGCTCACTAAGGCCCAGTCCCTTGATGTTCTGTAGGAGGTTCTTTGGTATCACTCCAGTTGTTGATAGTATTATGGGAATCATGTGGTCGCTGTTCATTGCCCACTGTCTGTGGATTTACACCGCCAAATCTCTGTATTTGGCGATCTTCTCATTGTATTTTGGTCTTAGGTTGTTGCTATTAGGTACATCAATGTCAATTAGTGTAGTTCGCCAAGAAATTTTATCTATCAGTATAATGTCCGGCCTATTATGAACAACTGTTTGATCTGTTAAAACAGTTCGGTCCCAATATAACTTGTATTCGTTGTTTTCAAGAATAGGCTCCGGATTGTATTTATGGTAAGGCAATTTTTCTATCTGCAATAGTTTTAACTTATCTGATAACTCTTGGTGGAGTATCTTAGCGGCTGAGTCGTGTCTTTCCTTATACTCGGTTGCGGCAAACGCTTGCCATCCTTCAGTTATGTGCTGAATTGTCTCTGATAACCATATCCATATCCAGCCATATCTACTAACCTGAACTTCCGAGAGTTCTTCGTCGGAATAACTTGGTCTTGGATAGCTAACAAGAAGCCCTCCATTTCCGGAAACATCTGTCCTGAAATCAGTTGTTCGACGCTGAGTTGTTGACATTGTCCTGGATGACCTCATTTGGATGCCGTCCATGAAGTGGTTTCTGTAGCTAGGCTTGTAACTTCTCTTGGTCTGTTCGGTGGTGAGAAGCAATATCCCGTTCCCTCAGCTGTAAAGGGGTTAAATCGTCAGCCTTGCATATTGCTCGGTAACTTGTGGTAATAAGAACGCAAGTTTATTATTTGTTGATCGAGCTGCTTACCAATATCGACTAGTTCTCTTCCTCTTTGGTGTCTTGGAAGCATTGTACGTTCAACTGCACTTCGAGAATGGTGTTTGTCTGCTTTTGTTAAGAATGTTTTTATTTTAGCTTGCAGGTTCTCGATGTCTGTCCTGCTCCATTTTACAATTCCAAAAGAGTAGCTAAGCGTAGAGCATGCGAACGTGTTGAGTGCCTTAAACAAATTTCTACTATTTCGACTAGTTCGAAACACCCGTCTTACCCTCCTGACAAATTCGGTTGTCAATTCGGCCTTCATAATGCGATGGTCAATACGTTTAGCTTGTTTCATACCAAGGTATTTGAATGTTTGTTCTGCTTCCATTGCATCTATAGTTTCACCGTTCTGTATCTCAAATGCTCCCGGTTATATTTTTCCTTTAACGATGTTCAAAATACGGCACTTGTCAAGTGGGTTCTTTGCAAGGCAGAACTACAATGGACTTAGTGAATCGCCTTGAAATATTCCCCTTCGTATTGGGATTGTATTAGTTTCGATGGTATCGCTGGATGGCACTTGCAATTGAATCCTAGTTCCCCAGGTTGACATGATGCGTTCTAAAAAGAAACAAAATGATTATCTATCTTATACATTCTCAATATAGATTTGAGCCATTCATGTGGCACTGAGTTGAAGGTCTTCTTTTAATCCACATAGGCAGCAAAGACGTTTCTTCGGTTGGTACAGGCTTGGTTACATATGACAGAATCAACAATCAACTGTTCCTGTCGAGACCTGGAGATTTCCAGTTGTGGAATTCCTTGATTATTCCTTAGATTTCCTCGGTGGTAAATGGCTAAAACTGCATCTGGCTGTAGTCTTGGCAGATTTGATGTTCATTATTAATCCAGCCGGCTGCGATTTTACAATTGGTGGGTGTAGAAAGTTGGTTTCCCCAGAACTCTTCTCTCTGCTTTCTGTTAGCATATCTATTATCTGCCATGTTAGGTCAAGAGTTTAGTTTACGGTAGATAGTCTTTTCTGATCGTTGAAATAGCGCATTGTCTCGTTCTCGGTTACTGCTGGTCTTGTATCTCTTTAGCCGACCTGCAACAGCAGAGAGCATCTGTTTCAGTGTGTCGAGGCATTGTTGCGCCGTACCGTTCGCTGGATCGTATTGCGAATGGTACTGGGCTCGATTCATTATTTCTTCAACTCGTCTTTAAAGTTTACTTGTTCTCACAACCCTAATATACTCCGTCAACTGTCCTATGTCTTTTCGAATATCTTCGATTTTGTTATTTAGACGTCTCTCCCATGATGGAGTGTTGGGTTCCGTTTATGCAAATTAGATTTAAGTTATGTCGCTGCATAAACCGGTTGGAGTATTGAAGTCTTGCGTCATAATCATCCGGAGACATAGCGTGTACTATTTCATGTGCAATCCACATTGTTTGTGTCTCCAGCTTTTTTATGTTGTTTGAAGGATTGTCAGCAATAACTTGCAAAATTTGTTACTCTACGTGGGAAACTAATGCTCACCGCTATGTCACGGCAAAAATGACCATGAATAAAACATGCAAAAAATTAATTCGGTGAGTCTAATGATTATTTTCTGATCATCATTACCTATTTTCCTTAGACTTCGATCAACCTTTTGAGCGGTTTTTGAACTTGGCAATGTTCGAGCTAGAAATCTTTAAGCATAAAGTCTTCTTGTCTTTGAAGAATTTGACATCGCTTCACCATAAATTAAATGCATATCAGCATTCCGTCGACAGTAATTCGTTATGTAGTTATTAACAATAATAATCTGATTTTTACCTCTTTGTATTTAGCAATGGTAACTTTTGAGTGTTAAATAAATTAAGAGGACCTCTTTTGGAGAGGAATGACCCAAGCATTTAAAAAATCAGTTTTCGAGCTCTGTAAAATGGCACCTGTCAAAAATTAGTCCCAACGAGTGTGACATTTTAGATTTTTTTTTCTATGACAAAGTAGGGTTATTTTAACCTCCTCTGTATGCACCAGAGAAAGTAGCAGATACTTACCGGACACCGTGTATTTTATCTTTTCTTTGTAGTAACAGCATGACCTACCGTTGTTTAGAAATTCTCCTTTAAATCTGATTTTGGAAGAATCTAAGAACAAATTTTATATTTGGGGCATGTTTATTTTAGAAATTTTGAAAAAGCCTATTTAAATTATTACATATAAAAATGTCGCCCTCTATGAAAAAAGACATAGGAGATGAAAATGATTGCGAAAAATACTGATGTTTGTTCCTCGATCTGATAGGTTTTACTGTTTTTAACGGGGGCCTATAAGTTATGCTTGTGCTTTCGACTTTAGCTGTTTTGTTATTTAATTTGAAGTGCGCAGAAATATTGATGAATAGTGTTATTTTATGAAAAAGTTGAACAAGAACAAGAATAAAGAAAAATCAGTGTCAGTGTTCATTTCTCGTGAGAGTTTCTTTCGATAAATAATATTATTGATCTAGAGAAACTGTTTCCTAGAACATCTAATCATTTATAACAATCACTGCTTTGTTTCATGTCGTATAAATAAACATTTAAAAAGTGGCGGAGGCAATTAATATTTACGAGTTATATGAATATAAAGCAGAAAATGTTTTGAAGATCAGGGGACCTTGTCCTCGTATATGTTACAGAATTAAGGGTAACTTTATTCATTATGTTTTATACTGTTTTGTAATAAAATATCGAATAATAAAAATTCATTAATATTTATAAGTTGTGAAAATCATAAAGGCAACCTTTTTATGTATACTCAGAGCAGCATATCTATCTGAAATAAATTCTAAAATAAAAATCCAATTTATTCATAAAAATTTCTTATACCACGGGTTCTTTTTTTTTAATTTTACATATTTGTTCTGCACTTTTATAAATTTTGGCACCCAATGAAGACAATATATACTGACGAATATTTTTTTTTCAATTCTAAAAGTATACGTTCTAATGGCTCATTAGAAAGGGCATAAAAATTCTTGTGATTCACTTGTTACTTTTGCATTTCGACAACCGTAGGAAATAGGGAAAATTTGTTAATAAAATTATAATATTGTAAAAATTGTTCCAGATATTTAGCATTTTTTCCTGATATAATCCTAACTTATACCGACTGGCATATGAACGGAACACCTAAATTATTAAGACTCCAGGAGGGTGAACGGGGGAAAATTTGTATTTGATTAATTTATCGATATCTCTTAATTAAATAGAAATATAGATTCCATTTTGATTTCAAAAGATAACTTATAATAATATTTAAAAACAAACTTCTTGATTATCCAATATTTACATTTTAAAAGGGGAAATGCTCATTAAAAATAATTTTCTCTGCGAAAAATCGTGATACAAATATAATTTTGGTTTTATATATTCTTGAAACGATAAACTAAAAAGCAACTTCGGTATTTTTCAAAATTTTTGTAAGTGGTGTGTTGTTACATTAACACAATTTTGCCAGATAACTCTACGACCAATGCATAGATTTTATTCAAACTTCATCAGTAAATAGTGGCAATTTGCAAAAATGGTATCAAATTTATTTAATACTGATATTATAAATAGCAGCACAATAACGGCGAAAAAAGCAAACTAATTATTACGTCGTAATATATTAGCCTCCCAAAAACCATTCATCAATATCTTATATAACAACATCAATATAATTGTTATCTTAAGGTGATCATTATCTTTCTGGCTCTGTACAAACTGACGCTTGTCATTCAAGTGCTGTCGGTTCCGTACGTAAGTGGGGCGCGTTCGTTGGCCGGATGGTTCTGACCAATCAGGTTGCGAGCCTTGCTGCGTGTCATCGGCCCTGTTGACGTATTTGGAGTCGTCTTGCCGAGTTGTGATCTGTTTTGTTAACACCTACCACTGGTTAATGTTTCGTAAGCAGATTTTTCCAAATCCTAAGCAATCGCTGGCTATCAGTGGCTTACAGTGAGCTTTGAAAATGGTCAATGAGATTTCAGCGAAACGTCAGCTGTCTTACAGTTCTGAGAAGGACTCAAAACATACACAGGATACCTGTGATTCACCTTCGATTACACATCACACCCGTGACAAAATTCGACATAACATAAATAAATATAATATATATATATATATATATATATATATATATATATATATATATATATATATATATATATATATATATATGTCTATGTGGTTTTCACGGATTCCTCCGTGTGAGATGCAATAGCAGTGGATATATCCACATTATGCCGTTGTAGTGCTGAAATCACATTTAGCAAACGTACGACTATATGTAACTCCGTGTATAAATGAAGTAAAATGCGAACAGTAAGTGTAAACTTCGTTACATTATATTCTTTCCGTGTTAGAGGTTGCACAGTTTCAATAAATTGCTACAGAACACAATTTATCCTATTCCACCACCATTGGGATGATGGCCTACCTTTACCACCATACCGAGAAGAAAGTCAAAACTTACCCTCCCCGCCACACATTAACTCAGTCCTCAATTATACTGGCCCAAACAGTAAGCTTTATAGGCAGTTCTATCTATTTACGTGGCCATTTATTGCAAAGTACACTCATCGAAAAAAAAAACGTGCAAGATTGACATTATAGACTTCTTCACGATAAACTTATTTCATAATTCTTTAAATTCCTTAACATACGAATATTAACTTCAAAATCTATTTTTATAAGCATCTGCATAACGATCAACTATAAAAATGTTATTGCATTACAATAAATATTATTTATAGAAGCAAGAGTACTAAAAGGATTTTAGTTATAGAAATATTCATGCCGACCTGACAACACATAAAGCAAGTTTCCTGCCAAATTAATAAGTTACGTTCCCGGGTAATCAAGGAAGAATTTCTGCCAAACAACATTTATTTTTGAAATTCCAAAAGAGAATGGTTTTATTATTCCTTTTAGTTTTTTATTATTTCATAGTTTTCTTGAGTTTAATATGGCACATAAAAACTTTTCAATTGTCATTTGTTCATTTCTTCATTAATTTTTATATTAGAAAAATTTGTTCTCTCCAAGGATACAAAAAGTTGTGCCCCTCGAGGATTTGTCCATCATTCAGTTATTGAAAGCTGGAAGTGCTCAGTAATAAAATTGCCATTTTGTTATCTTGAGGTGATTGTTACCTTTCTTGCTGATTTGTCGCTGATTAACTTTTAAATTATATATTTAATTTAATATATTATATATTCATAAAAAACAAATCTCATACCAAAGTTGTCAAAATTTAAATGAAACACCCTGTAGATTTTTGCGTATTTAAATATCATGTGTCAAATAAGGATAAGACACTGTTAAGTTTTATTTAACTAAGACAAGCCATTCTTGAGATATTTAACTATTCCTAAAATTGTAGACCAAAATTTAAGATGTTATTACAATTTATTGTAAAATAAAATTGATCCCGAAAAATTATACAGCGTGGACTAAAACTTACATTTGATTTTTACTATTATTAAAGCGAAAGAACTTTCTTATTTTAAATGGAATACCCTGTATTTAATATCGCGTTAATATTCCAATTTTAACAGTCCCCAACTTGTAATAATATTTCCTCTACTTATCTTTTAAAGTTGTAATTAGTTTGTAATTTAACATTTTCAATTTTAGACATAAATTTGCAATTTATTTTTGAAAATAAGGTGGAGTTGACGTTGTTATAACTTACATAGATCTCTTCCATAAGCGAACTCTTTTCTGAAATTAACATATTTTGTGTTATAGAGCGAAAAGCTGTTGCTATTCGTTCTTGGATATTTTCGCGTGGCCCTAACACGGCCGTTCTGAAGCCAACGTAACATTTGTGAAAATGGTGACACAAAAAACTTGCTGGAATTGATTACCTATGCCAAATAGATAAATTATTCACGAAAATTAAAATCCTATCTGATCCTTTTTTCAGTTATGAGTATTTAAAAAAGTCAGATAACACACGCGAAACTTATTAAAGTAGTAATTAGATTTATAACCTTTATAGCCACTTTAAAGCTTACAAAGGACCAACGACGGGATTTAGGGGCTTTCTGGTCCCATATTAAAAGAAAAAAATGCAATTTTAAATTTTTATAGTTTAACGGTAAACCAAAACTTCAAACTTATAATAAGCAATTAATTAAAAATAGCGTGTAGTTTCTGATGTAAAAATTAAATATTCTTTATTTCAAATAAAAATAACTGTATCTTGTCTTAATTCAGTTCAAATATGTCTTGATGAGGATTAAGGAACAGCATTTTTTGATCTTAAAATATATCTTTCCATTGAATTGATTTTTTGTTTCCCCCAATATTTATCAAATATATGATAAACGGAGTTCCTGAGCTATTCCGATCATAGACCCAATCCTTCTTTGTTGATTAATTTTACCCATTTCTAAACGTGGTTTAAAAAAATATGTACTTTCAAAGTCTCTGAAATAAATGTAGGTATAAATTCACTGAAACTTTGTTTGTAGAAAAACAGCCATCAACAACTTTGCTCATCGCTTTAACAACGCTGATATAGGGATAAATTTTTAATTGATCACGGGTTATTTCTTAATCATTCAGTTTTTCAGCTTCTTTAAAAAGTTGTCATCAATCACTGTTCTAAAAATCGGCACCATGGTAACTTTCATATACCATTAATCGTTCTCTCATCCAAGAAAATGCTGACACTTGCGTTCTTCAAAAGTGGGGCCAGAAAGCAACTACGTACCTGTGTTGGTCCAGGGTAACGCTAAAAGGGGTTATAAATGTTATAAATCTAATTACTATTTTAATAAGTTTAGCATATGTTATCTGACTTTTTTAAAACAAAAAACAGATCAGCTAGGATTTTAATTTTTGTGGATAATTTTTCTATTTAAGATACGTAATCGATCCCCGCAAGTTTTTTGTGTCACCATTTTCACCAATATTCTGTTGGTTTCAAGCCGGCCGTTTTAACGGAATATCATGAACAATATTTTTAGTATGTCTCCATATGAAAAAATCAGTTAGATCCGGAGACATTGTTGGCCAGTATTGTTCTCCTCCATGCCCTATCCACCTATTAGGATATTAAGTATGTAACTTATTTCTGACATTAACTTGGACGTGTCCAGGGGCACCTTCTGGTTGCAGCCACCAATGTTCAGTTGAACATTCTCCACGAGTACAGATAAATTGTGCCTAATAAATCTAAGAAATATGGCTCCGGTTAAGTGGCTATCAAAAAATATGGACCTACAATATGCGTTACAATTATTCCACCCCACACATTAACAGACCATTTGTGCAGATGATTGAATGTTATATAAATTGTGTCTTTCATCACTGTAGTAATAAAAATTACGCGTGTTGACTAGTTCAAACTGGATTCATTCAAAAAAAAAGGACAAAATCAAAGAAATTCTTATCATCTCCTGTCTTTTAGAACCCATCAGTAACATTTGAGTAGTCGGTCACAATCTATATTCAAAAGTTCTTGCTGTAGTTGGATGCGAAATGGATGAAATTTGTTTTTTTATTATTCTTTTTCTTTATAAATTTTTCAGTGATTTGTATGTGGATTTTTGGTCTGAGATTCCATAACTAAAAATTAAGGTTCTTTATTTTTAGTAATTGATTTCTGACGCACTTTTTTTATAAGTCCATTTTTTATTCTTCAAAAAACATGGAGCTATTTTTTTAAGAAGAAGTTGTCGAAATGACGTCTATTAGAATATTTTTGATCATAAATTATTGATGCTAACAAGCAATTTTCCTCAAATTTCCAAATTATTAAAATTATATCAGTCTTTTCTTCTTGGGGTAAGTTCTCATTTTAAATAATTAAGATTTTAAAATAACCTCGAGCAATGATGATGGTTTAACTAAAGTCAATTAATTATTTATCAAAAATTTTTAGTGTATGGTGAATTATGACGTCGGCTCAGTTAATGCCTACTTTTCAAAAATAAATTGCAAAAAAATATATCAAAAATTGAAAATGCTATTGGTAAAAGTGGAATATAAATTTAATATTAAAATAAGAATGTTATTTGGTTTTAATGATAATAGCAATGTAAGTTTTTATCAATTCTGTATAATTTTTTAGCTTAGAACACAGTCAATTTTTCAATTATATCTATTATAATCTAAAAATATACATATACAGGGTACCCTAAATTCCATACTTTTATGGAGTTTCTCATTAACTTAGAACTAATGTAGCATTCGCTAGCTGTTTGTTAGAGAAACTAAAAATTGTTACGTTTTTATTTGAAAATCTATCATGACAATTTAAATGACATATGTTTATAATATTTTAATCGTAATCTAACAGTGCAATCACAACTTTAATACGAGTTGTGGTTAAAAAGTTATTCATTTCAATTTGGTTATTTTGAATCAAACATCCTTTATATTTTTAGATGGTAAGGTAAACCTTTTATATCTATTTATAACAATATACCATACTCTATGTCAAAATTAAAAAATTTCTGATTTTTTTCATTAAATGAAAAGCAAAAGAAGGCATTATGATAATTATATTTAAACTGAATAGATACATTTACTAATTATTTATTGACAACACAGAACAATGACAAAATAGTATTTAAAAAACAAGGACAGTGAATTTGGCTTCTAATTTACAAGGTATCCCAAATCCAATACTTTTATGGGATTTCTCGTTAATTCTTAAAGTTAACATTCAACTATTTTTTCGGAAAACTGAAAATGACGCTAACAGAACTAAAATATTTTCTTTGTTTTGAACACACCGTAAAATTCAAAAGTTTTTATAATATTTTAAGTATCATCTAATAGTGTAATCGCAACTTTAATGCGAGGTGTGATTAAAAAGTTATTTATTTCAATTTGGTTATTTCAAATAGAACACTCTTTATATTTTTAGATGATTAAGTAGAGTTTTTAATTATAATTATAACAATATAATACAACCTATGTCAAAATAAAAATAAAAGCTAGATTTTGCGAGTTTTTTATTTAAAATCGTGGTGAGCTATGAATTATAAATAAAAGAAGTTGTTATGATACTTGTATTTAAACTTAACAATATATTTTCTAATAATTCGAGTTTGTTATGAAAAACAAAAAAACACTGACTTGATGATTTAAATTAAAGACGATGTTTATTTTTGTGAAGTTCTGCTTCCATTATAGTTATTAAAAATGAAAATTACCAGACGTATGATATGATGTGCGTATAAAGAAAGTAAGAAAACCCAAGAAAATGCTTTTAATGTATATTTTCAACGTTTTGTTGTTAGGCGTCAACCTTTTAAAGATATTTTTAAAAATTTTGAAAACTCTAATTAACCGAGGTCACATAAATATTTTAAAGAAAATAAAGAAAATTATTTAACAAATGTTCCTGGATACGCGGAAGACCAAATTCAGTTAAGACTGTCGTCAGTCATTATCTACACAGGCACAAAGAGAAAAAAAGTAAATATTTTAAAATTATATGAATTGAAAGCTTATCTTTGGCAAGAAAAGCCAAACCATATAGTTAAGCTATATAGAAAAAAAGTAAGAGTTTCAAAAACAAAGGCTCAATAAAAACTGATGAAGAACCACTTATTAAATATGCCAACAAATAAACACTTATATAGGGATATTAAGTATAAGAAGCCAGCAATGAAATCTTAAAATATGTAATAGAAATAGTTGTATTCTCAAAAAAGTAAATAAAATTTTCCATTTTCGCCAGTTAAGTTATAAAAAAAATGACTCAATGCTTGTATTTTTAGGGTATAAAATTTGTTTGGCTTATTGTTAATCTTGTCGGTTTAAACACACCGCTGTCAATTCAGAACGGTTTTAAGAGTCCAGATTGTCTCAATTTGAATTAGATTGTTTGTAAAAAAGAACTTATATTATTAGATTTTTATAATATTTGATAACCAACAATATAGGATGTTCAAAAGATGAGATTAAAAATTAAATTGAAGGAATGATTAAAAGTCAATTATTTTCAAATGGAAACCCCCAAATTTTCTTATTTTACGTTATTTAGCATTAAAAAATAAGAATAATTTTGTGTCACGTTGTCTCTGCCGAAAATTTTTAGTTTTCGAAATATTACCAATTTAATATGGATTTTTAGTTCAGTTATAATTTTAGTTGGGTCTGACGTTTTACTCAGAGCTGGCTATAACGGCACTGAAAAACAATCAAATGTTAAAGAAATATATACCATTTGAAATTTATTAATAATTATGTCGGCGCCCTTAAATCATACAAACGAAGATTATTTAAACTTATTTATTATTTACGAAAAATGTGATAAAGTGATATCAAGAACGTATGACACATTTGCCATTTGCCGCAAAAACAGAAGCCATCACAATGTGCTGTTAATAAAATTATCGAAAATTTTAAGAACTTTGGACCCGTTAAGACAATAGTGCAAAGAACTGAACCTCTTGTTAATAATGAGGATATTGAAATTGCTATTTTTCGATATTTTGCTGAATATTCAAAAATGTCTGTAAAACAAGCTGCTTTAGAGTCAGGATTGTCCAAATAAACAGTTCAAAGAATATTACGCATACACAAAGTTCATCCATACACATTTTCTATGGTTCACCTGAAGTTTCCAAGAAGAGGGGTATTCTGTAAATTTACATAACTTCAACACAAGGAAGCAATTTTTTTAAAAAAGAACTACTATGTTTTATACCACTAAATTTATTTAGATAAAAGTGACTGCAGTTTCAACTGAATTACAAAGGTAGACTAAGTATTTAATAAATGAGAAAATTTAATAATAAATAAAGACTACCTGAGAAATTACATTATTACAAAGGAGATTGACTAAATTTTGGGAACTAGTTATTATATGGCAACAACAAATATCGGGGAAATCCCATGTTCTGTCTGGTCATTAAGCAAATTTACATTTTTTTACTATGTTTTTATATTTCTAAAGATTCAAGAATATTTAACTTTTGGCCCTTTGTTGAATAATGTAATATGTCAGTGTTGCTTAAATTAGGAAAACTGTTGTTATGTTCTAAACAATGGTTGGCAAAGCTCGAGTCTGTTTTTTGTAGTCTATATGATCGGTAGTGTTTTAAAAAGCGAGTTTTGAAGCTTCTACCACTTTATCTAATGTATAAGCTATCACAGCCTGAACATTTTAACTTATAAACTCCTGGTTTATCAAATGTATTAGTTTATCTTTAGCATTGTAAAGGATAGTGGACAGATTGTGTTTTTGGTTTCAGACAATGAATTTTTAAATCGATGGTAACATGAAAAAAAGTGTCAATTGCTTTGGATAAAAAATGTAAGGTTTCTAGTAGTAAGGTAGAGTATTTTGAAGATTTTATTCTATCTTTAAATTTAATGATATATAGATTACCTATAAAATGATGTCTACTTTATTTAGTCTATCTGCCTGCCTGTGAATGTGTTAACTGGAAATTCAAAAATTTTTAACAGAGAAACATTATATGCATGTAATCACGACAATTAGCCCAATATGTTTCGAGGTAAATGCATACAGGTTACTACATTTAAAAATAAATTTATATATATATATATATATATATATATATATATATATATATATATATATATATATATATATATATATATATATATTTATTTATTAATTTTTTAACTTACCTTTGCTGAAAGAGGTATATACGAGTATTTGATTCAGAAAACAAAATGGTGAAATAATTTAGGGTAATTTATAACTTACTGGGTTCACTAATAATTATAATTTTTCTATTTTCAGATAATATCATCCCTAACTTGCAATTTAAAGTACTTGAGCTTTGGCTATAAGGTGAAAAAGGACACTTCAACGAATTTCCTTGTATCGAAAAAATATAATTAAAAATATTGTCTGATATTGTAGTAAATTTGCAAAAAGACAGGAAGCTTCTAAAATAAAACCTTTTTTTTTTTTACGAAAATTGATGACTGGCTACCAAAAAATGAAAAAATTTTGCCTGCCTATGAACATGATATTATTAATTTCACTTCAACTCCTCGAACAGGACAACCATCCTTAACATTTGAAAACAGTACTAAGCTCTGAAGACGCAAGAAATTCGTCAAGGGAAACAAATATCCGAAAAAACCTATTAAGGAATGCATTTACATTTTGGAAGGATACATTACGCAGCTAAAATAGTCGATGAAGCTTTACAAATCAAATCACTAGAATTCCATATTTGATCAGAATCACAAAATTAATCTGTAAAATATATAAGCAATGATGCATTGTAGGCAAGTAAAGCTGGCAAAACGTCAATATGTCATTAGAAGTTTGCAAAGTTAAAAGAAAAAGAAACACTTAGAATCCTGAGAACATGACTTATTGAAAAACATGTAGGGAAAACACAATGAAAAATTTATTAAACTGTCTTTTGAGGTAGCTAGATCCTTATATTACTCATTTGTAAAAAATACCTCAAAGATACAGTGAACCATTTTATAAAAAGTTACGGCAATTACTCTACGCATCAGAAAAAATGCAATCAAATCTTTTGACAACACACGTTCAACAGAAAATGGTAAAATTATACTAAAATACTGTATTATGATGTATCTTATCATTAAAAAAGTTTAGTTTCGAAAACAAAACGTATCGTTATTTAAATTGACAGAAAGACCGTGAATTATTTGGCAAGAAATATTTTGATATATTAAACGTTAATATATGACGTAAAGTAGCCGAGCCGTGATGAAGATTTCGAATTAAATCAGAGAGAAAACAGTTTGAAGTATGTCAAAATAATGTCTGATGGGAAAATAAATCTCAAAAATTCCTGAACTCTCAATAATCTCCGATACCATATGTCCATAATTGAAAATAAACCGTGTTTGTGCTACGCTGGTGGATACTCATAGTCAAATTAAAATGTTATAGATGTAAATACCCTGAACTATACAACTTCTTATTCCAGTATCAGAAAATGTTTTCTCAGATATTTTTTAACCATGAAATTATTTTTCTTATAATGTTTCTTTTTCTCTTTATTTTTTTATGTAATTAAAATTGAGATTTCATATTTCTCACCTATCACAACATGTCTCAGATTCTCCATTTAGAGGCTCTAATTTTGCGATCTTTCTTCATTTGGTCTAAAATGTTTACATTTGTTATTCTTTCCATCTATGCTGTTTGCAATATTCTTCTATAGTACCATATTTCGAACGATTGTAGTTATTTTAAAGCGTTCTTGTTTAGGTCTTTAACCTTCCATTCGTTGAGGAAGTGTAAAGAAAACGTAGCATCAAACTGTTTTCATTATTAAATCAATGCATAATCTAAGTCTGCAAAGATTTTTTCATTTTAACAAGAACATATCTGGCTTTTTCAATTATTATTCTTGTTTCTTTCACTTGGTCGTTGTTAGCCGTTATTCGGGTTTCTAGGTATTTATAAATCTGACTTCTTCTATTATTTATTCTATAAGTATATTGGTCTGATGTTTCCTTGTTAACATCATTTAGTTGGTATTTTCATTTTAAGCCCATATTCGTTGCAACTGCCATGTCATCCACAAATCAGATGTTATTTAGTATTTTCCCATTTATTACATAGCCTCGATTATCAGTTTTTAATCTATAATATTTCTACGAGTTTATTATAATGAACGTTATCAAACATCTTTCAAAATCATTATAGCATATATGACACGACCACTGGCAGAAGATACAACCAGGCGCGGATCCAAGGGGGGGGGGGCGGGGGGGGGGGGCGATCCCCCCCCCAAGAGCTTTGAGCTCAGGAAAATAGACCCGATTTTGCCTCTTATACTATAGTTTATTCAAGAAATAGAGAGAGTAATGAATAATTTTTTTATCCTTTTTTTTCTTCGCAAACTACTTCTGTTCTTTATTCCGATGTCTTTGGCCAAATATCTTAGACATATATATTTTTCAAAGGAATCGGTTAGAAGTTTTATAATCAAAAATACCGGTCTATAATAGTGGACTATTTGGATAGGATAACAATAGATATTTGGATGTGAAGTGTTAAAAAGGATTTTAATCCTTGTCATAGACGTCGGAAAGAGGATTATTTATCACTAAGTAGCATAGAATATTATTTGGGTTAAACTTAAAATAAAAAGTTTTTATATTACTTTCTTTCTTATGATTTTTCAGTAATTCACATACATTAGAAAACATATTGACATATTTAACACAAATCACAATAGTATTTTCATTATTTTTAATTTTGGCATAGAATCCGTTTTAGGTACATGCAGACTTAAACGTAGCTTTTTCTCTCAAAAAATTCTAAGTTATAATTTAAATATTTACAAAATCCCCATTGCCAAAAATGCTAGACGTTAAACATATATATATATATATATATATATATATATATATATATATATATATATATATATATATATATATATATATATATATATATATATATAAAAAAAAATAAATTCGTCCATATAATATTAATTAATATTTTATTATTAATTAAAAACATTTTTCTCCTTCAGTATTCGGTACATAGTAGATTTTCCAATTCCTGTCATGTTGGAATACATCTCAATAGAGCTTTTAACATTATTATCAAGATATTGATATCTTATGGCATCAAAAACATTCATCGTAATAAGTTTTTTGTTGAGGAAAAAATGCCCTAGTTTAACGATTTTGAAATAAATATAGATGTGGAGCCAAATCTTTTGGATATCTCACTAATCTCAAATAATATATAAAACAAGCACAAACAAGATAAATCACTAAGGACACACTGTAAGGTGTAATTTGCTCACTGACAGAAATTAAACTGAACTATCAGAAATTTTATGGCTGCAGTAAATTTATAGAAGCTTATAATATTTAAATCTAATTAAATGTAATTAGATTTACGGCAGTCCTCAGTTACTTGCGCACTGAAGCAGGTACGTTGGAGGTTTCAGTAACAGTATTATTACTCTCTCTAGTTCCTGAATAGAATATAGGAATGTGTATGCTTGCGATCGCGCCTCCCCTTCCCAAGAAGTTTGAGTTCTGGAAAATAGAACCGATTTTGCATTTTATACTAGGTATATGTATGCTGCTTACACTCCCCCACCCCCCTTGATAACTTTATTTTTCTGGCGATAGCCCCCCACCAAGTGCTTTGAATTCAGGAAAATAGACCCGATTCTGCCTCTTATACTAGGAATGTGTATGCTGCTCGCATCCTCCCCCCTGCCGGTAACTTGTTTTTTCTTATGATCGCCCCCCCCCTACTTTTCAAGAGCTTGAAATTCAGAAAAATAGACCCGACCCACCTTGCCTGTTACATTAGAAATGGTAATGGTGCTGGTGTACCCCCCCTCCCCCGTCGACAACCTGCTATCGCTTTTGTACTTTTGTGATATCACCGCCCCCCCCTCAAAGAGAGAGGCTGGATCCGCCCCTGGATACACCTGTTCTATATACTACATTATATTACATCCAGAGTATCATCGTTAAAGAACTTGAACGTTTCAACTGGTATTTGATTTGATTCCATGACCTTTCCATTTCCTTTTTATTCTTTAGCGCATGTTTCATTTCTTTCCACAATACTTCCAGGTTTAAGTAATATTGTGTACTAGATACTATCAAATTTATTCTATTGTTATCACAGAAATTTTTTACATAATTGATCCAAGTGTATCATATATGTATGTCATTAACTTTCCATGTGTGTATTTTAGAATACCTTTATATATATATATATATATATATATATATATATATATATATATATATATATATATATACATAACTGTAACTAAATGTCACTTCAGTTATTTTCTCGTGGACGTTGAAACTGTTATATCTTCTTTACATGCCTCAATATCTTTACACTGGTTTGTTAGCCACTCCGTTCAAGCTCTTTTTACTTCACTTTTTATTTGTTCGTATACCTCAGCATTTTTTTGTTTATTGTTATTTTTGTCGTCTTTTTTTTATCCATCGAAATTGAGATCTTGCCTATCATCAAGAGTTGCTCTCTGATCCTATAAGGTAGAGTTTTCTTTTTTTTTGGATAAGTTAATATTGTTTCTATCATATTCCATTTTTCTTCTATTCTGGTAGTCTCACGTACTCACCTTTTAATGATTTTCAGCTACTTATTTGTTTTTCCCGTCATAAGTTGTCCTGCAGTAACGCGTGATTTTAATAATTACCTTTTTGAGTTTGATCTTCATCTCTACTACTACCTAATTGTAATCTGATCCAATAATTTCACCTGGGTATAGCTTAGCAGATTTAATCGACTTTCTTAACCTTTATTAAAACAATATATAGTCGATCTGAATCCTAATTATATGATCTATATTAGGCTGCTTGAATTCAGAAAGGCGATCAGAGCCGAGTAACTTGCAGCTATGGTGGTATAAAAAGATCTAGGTATCGAAGATAAAGTGCTACCATTTTTTATTCCTTCATTCATTCATAAGCTGCTGGAGGATATTTTATATTACAAGCTGTTAATTTCTACAGAACTCTAAAAGCCTACCATCCCCCTCTAAGAACTATGTCGAAATTTTCATAAAATTTTTCTATAATCTCAGACTTACGAGCATACACTCTTATTAGTTTAATTGTCCTATTGGTACAACTATAGTTTCAATAAACGTTAAGTTTGCATATATCACCATCTTGACACATTTCTTGACTTGGAGTGCAAATTACCTATTCCCATAAAAAATTCGAGGCCAGGGTGAAACACCAAATAAAAAATTTATAGGTAAAAACAATATTATTATATACTTTGAAGCCGTCACACTCTTATTTAAAAAAAAATAATGCCCTTACCTTAAACGATAAATACCGAAAAATATTCAATTTCTTAATTAGACTCCAAAATAAGTGAATCAGTATTTGTGTTTAAAATGAAATTGCGATAGTCTAAATAGGATATTATGTACCCAATAACACACTTTCCTTTGTTAAATAGCTTATAGATAACCAGCTTGTATTTTAAATGTTGTAAAAGGTAAATATAATACAATGTTTTTCCTTTTTATATAAAAACACTTGAAAATACCTACCTTGTCATTCTCTAGGGGTATAAATTTATTTTTAATTCTCAGGAGAGAAAAGTTAAACCATCCGAGAAGTAAGAACTTATGAAAAAACATCACGAAACTTCAAATGGATTACAAATGAAAAAAGGATGAAACGAATGTTTCGCTTTATTTCGTTATTAAATAGAATTCAGTTAACTGATTTTAGAAAAGTTAGAGTAGGAATGAAAGAAACGTAATGAATAAGTTTTTTACTTTTCTTTTTTTTTCGTGTACAGATACTTTGTAGACAGTACATACTAGTCTATAAAATGGGATAAGGAGTCATTCTAAAAGCTCGCAGTGCATGCATTTAATGACACAGGTTTACAAAAAAAAAGTAGATGCCTATTTGACCAGACCACTCTGTTCTTATGTAATTAGACGACCTAAATCCAAATCTGAGGTCTGATAACCTCTCACATCAGGTTCAAGGTCATTTCAAGGTCAAATATGGTAAAATTCACTGAATATATCTGTTTTTTTAATTCCCTAAGTTCAGCCAGAGGTCATTTCAGGGTTATTTCAAGGTTAAATTGAGAAAAATCTAGTAACTAGATCTGTAAAAGAAGATATATAGAGTTTTGGGTATGCTGAATCTGAATTAGTGGTTTGTTTAACACCTCATAGTTAACCAGAGACAAAGTCATTCCAAGGTCAAATTGAAAAAATTCACTAAATATATCTGTAAAAAGCTCTCATAACCACATATCCCACGAGCAGCTAGATCAATATCATTTACCCAACAGACAGATCAAGTTTTTAAGCCGAAACACAAGCACCCAAAACCAAGTACCTCATATGAACGGAGCAAATTTTCAAGGCAAAACCCAAGCTTCAAAAACCACATATCCCTCGCGCAGCTAGATCAGTATCCGTTACCTAACAGCTAGGCTAGCTAAGCAAGTTTTTATAAGTATATAACACAAACCCCAAACTCTCATACATTCTGTGCCTGGGGTATATGGTTTTCGGAGAGCTTGTGTTGGTTTTTCGCCTCTATCTGCTGCATAACAGAGATTGATCTCGCTGCGCGTGGGTATATGTGGTTATGAGAGCTTTTATTTTGGCATACTTATAAAAACTTTGTCCGGCCGCTGGTCTACTGTATAGTGGCAATCAATCTATTTGCACGTAGAGTGTTTGGTTTTGGCAGCTTGGGTTTCGTCTTAAAAACTCAATTCGCTCCCCTGTCTGCTACGTAATAGATATCAATCTAGGTGTGCGTGGGTTATGTTATTTTGGGAGCTTGGGTTTTGAATTACTATTTCATAATAACTAACTCCACTTACATATCTGCTGTGTGACAGACATCAATCTAGCTGTGCGTGAAACACGAGGTTTTGAGAACACGAATTTCGGTTCAAAAATTTGATCTACTTGCTGGTTTGCCATGTAACGAATATTGATCTAGCTGCGCACGAATTCTTTTCTTTTACAGATTTATTTAGTAAATTTTTTTCAATTTGACCTTGAAATGGTCTTGAAATGACCTCTGGTTAACCTTGAGGGATTAAACAAACCACGAATTCAGACTCAGCGCCCTCAAAAGTTTACCTATCTTCTTTACAGATCTATTTAGTAGACTCTTCTCAATTAGACCTTGAAATGACAATGAAATGATCTCTGGCGGACCTTGGGAGATTAAACAAATCACGAATTCTTCTTCAGATTTAGTTAGTTGATTTTTCTCAATTTGACCTTGAAATCACCCTGAAATGACCTCCGGCTAACCTTGGGGATTAAACAAACCATAAAATCGGATTCAGCAAAAAAATCTACATTTTTTTCAAATTTATTTAGTAGATTTTGCTCAATTTGACCTTATTATGACCCTAAAATGACCTATAGTCGATGTTGAGGCATTAAACAAACTAGAATTCGGATTCAGCGGCCTCAAAAACGTACATATTTATTTCTTCAACTTTATTTAGTAAATATTACTGTTTTGACCTTGAAATGACCTTGAGCCGGATGAGATAGAAATTAGCGGACCTCAGATTTGGATTCAGGGCGTCTAATTACGTAAAAATAAATGGTCTTCTCAAATAGGCATCCAACTTCTTTTTTGTAAACCTGTGTTATTATTAGATTCGGCTAAAAGCATGTAAGCAGTTAATCTCCACCGCAACCTATCATTTTACGGAAGACATCTAATATTATTATTATGTTAAAAATCAAGGGTGTACGGAACGTATATGTCAAACTCTCGACAGTGCACAGAAGACTTCAAAATAATCCTAGAGTTTAATAGAATTGTCTTCCTAAGGTGATCCATAACGGAAATATGGCACCAATAAGTGATACCCAGTGATTTACTTGTATAGTATATTTTAAAGAAATTTTGGAATGCTGTATAATCGTTAAAGATTTATGAACCCAGACAATAAAGAACCTTTTACAGTACCAAGAAAGTTTGGAATGAACTTTGTTTGCATCCAAGAGAAGCAAGAAATCTGGAGTTAGAAGAAAACATTATGAGTGTATTGCTGATAATCCCTCTTATAGCATAAGAAAGCACAAAGCTAAAATAGGCGCAACAAAATGTATTGTTCATGAAACTTTCCAAAAACAATTGCTTCATCCTTTCTATGTTCAAAAGGTTTACGCAATGTCTCCAGATGTTGATCCTGCAAGACTTAATTACTCAAATTGCTTTTTACTAAAATTTAGAAAAGGTCGTTTTATTATAATTGTTTTATTTACAGACAAAGCCGGCTTCATAAGAGACGGCATTATAAATTATCATAATTTACACGTTTGGTATGAAGAAAATCCCCATGCAGTAATAGATACTAGATACCAACAAAGTTTAATAGTTAACTTTTAGGCGGGGATCATTGGGAATATTTGATTGTGCCTTTGGTTTTGGTCCATTCCAATTACAATTTTTGCACCACCCTTTAAGTATCCTTTTGGAAGATGTACCCTTTCGAGACACGGCGCAAATGTGGTTTGTATACAATGGTTATCCATTACATTTTAATTATACAGGGTGTAACATAAAGGTTAAAAATAAATTAAACAGTGGATTCCTTAGTAAACAATATTTTTTTATATGTAATTTTGCTCTACGAATATTCGTTTCTAAGTTACAGGGTGTTAGAAAATTAAAAAAAAAAAAGGTTTTGGTGTAATAACTTTCGAATGCTGGAAGTTAATAGAACGAAATTTTAGCCAGAGCTTAATTTGCTGCTGTTCTAGTCACAGTAGTTTACTCAGTGGCGTGCGTAAGGATATTACCGTAGGGTTTTAAAAAAAATGTGATATGCCTCTCGTTAAAGTTTTTTTTGATCGTTTCCTCAAATTTGATTTTTTGGTTTAAATAAAATTTTCCTCTTGCATCCTCTTCATTTTTCCGTAATTAAGGTTTTTGTAAAAACCATTTTTTCCATTACATACACAGGAAAATCTAGAAACATGAACAAAAATGTAAAAAACATATATATTATTGGGTATGTTTTGACTCATTTTTAAAAACTTGTAGCATGAGCATTCAAGAAAGACTCAGACGTTTGAAATAAAATTCTATTACTTAATTAACAATAACAAATCTAATATTAACTTACAAACTTAAAGGAATTAATAATTAATAAAAATTATTCAAAGAAAAGAATATCAGAAAAGATGCTGAAAATATTGTCCCCCAGCTGCAATAAATTTTCCAATGCGTTTCCCCATGGATTCTCTTAGAGTCTTCACGTCAGGAATTTTAACGGAATATAAAGGGTTTTCCAATAAGAGGTGTTATTTTGATATTCAAAGAAAAATGCCATTTTTTAAGATAAATGATCGGATATTTATTACATTATAAAGAGGAAGGTATGCCGTTAATGATGGAAAATAACATCAGCCAAATGACCACCACGACCATGCCTACAGGACCATATCCTTTTCATGAAATTTTCCATAACCAAATCGCAAAGTGGCTGCCCTATGTCCTCGATAGCCTCACGAATTCCATCTTTGAGGTCTTGAATCGACGCTGGGCTGTTGGCGTAGACCTTGTCTTTCACGTGGCCCCAAAGGAAGAAATCGCAAGGTGTCACATCACAAGATCTCGGTGGCCAATTGTGATCACCTCTTCGAGAGATAACACGGCCCGGAAACTTTTCCCGTAAAAGATCAATGGTTTCGTTGCTTTTGTGGCACGTAGCGCCGTCTTGTTGAAAGCAAACGTGGTCCAGATAAATACCATCCAATTCCGGCCATAAAAAATCATTAATCATCTCTCGATAGCGCAATCCATTCACCATAACTGTTGCTCCAACCTCATTTTCGAAAAAGTAAGGTCCAATGACCCCGCCGGACCATAAACCGCACCAAACAGTCACACGTTCAGGATAAAGAGGCTTTTCAACAATAACTCTTGGGTTTTCCGAGCCCCAGATGCGATAATTTTGTTTGTTGACGAAGCCACCGAGGTGGAAATGGGCCTCATCACTGAAGATGATTTTTCGATGGAATTCCGGATCATTTTCATGCATTTCAAGAACCCAATCAGCAAAGGCACGACGTTGTTGATGATCGGCCGGCTTGAGTTCTTGCGTTAACTGAACTTTATAAGCCTTAAGACCCAAATCTTTATGCAAAATATGGTGTAATGACGTTTGTGGAATCCCTAATTCCAAAGAACGACGAGGAATGGACAAACCTGGGTTTTCTTCAACACTTTCGGCTACAGCAACAATATTCTCGGCTGTTCTTGAGCGACGTGCACGGGTTTTCTTCTTCATATAACTAACTTGTCCCAACAGCTCGAATTTTTTCACCAATTTCTTTATTGCGCTCCGACAAGGTGCTTCATGACGACCCAAAAATGTTCGAGTTTTACGAACCGTCTCTGCCAAATTTTCACCATTTTTATAGTGAATTTTAATAATTTCAATGCGTTGTTGAAGCGTGTATCGTTCCATCTTTATTTATGGCGTAGTTTCTACTTGTCAAACGTCAAAAACTTACAGCTTCAAAAGTGACATCTACCGAAATAGCGGGCTTTTCAAAATGACACCTCTTATTGGAAAACCCTTTACAATGTTTTCTAAGTGCCCCCATAAGTAATAATCCAAAGAATTAAGGTCAGGGAATGGGAAGGCCATGTTTTGACCCTCCATGACCTATCCATTTATTCCGGAACGTTTTATTAAGGTATTCCCTTACCTCTCGTCTAAAGTGAGCTGGAGCGCCGTCGTGCATAAACCACATCCGCTAGCGTGTTTCAAGTGGGACTTTTTCTAGTAAAGGTTGCAATACATTTTGAAGAAAATCCAGATATGTTAAGCCGTCTAATCGATTCGGAAGTATTACGGGACCAGTAAAAAAATCGCCAATTATTCCTGCACAAACATTTATAGAAAATCGTTGCTGTTGCCGCGATTGTATTATTCCATGCGGATTTTCCTCGGTCCATAGATGACCATTATGGAAATTAATTATATTATTTCTTGTAAATCCAGCTTCGTCAGTAAATAAGATGGATGAATGAAACAAAATATTCAGGTTGATCTTATTTAAAAACCAGTTACAAAATCTGAGACGTGGAGCATAATCCTCGGCAAAAAGTGCCTACACCCCTTGCAGCTGTTATGGGAATAACAAATTATCATGAAGTATTCGTTGGACAGTCATATCACTTCCTCTCTCCATTCTTCCAATTTTTCTTGTACTAGAATCAGAATTTGCCTCGACTGTCAGAAGTATTCGTTCCTCGAGTTTCACTGTCCTTGAGATCTTCCACTGGAAGTACAAGGCTTTAAATTGCCGTATGTAAACTAGCGTGAATTCTTAAAGAAGTCTTCCTATTCGGAATGCGTCGAACCGGAAAACGTTCAGCATACAGACGCGCAGCTAATACTGTATTCCCTACATAAAATGCATATCTGCTAATTATTAAAATGAGTAGTCCATTTTTATTAATTAGCCAAATTAAAAACGCGTAATGAAAGCTTATCTTAAGTGGCAATGATGTTTTATCTGAAAACAAAAATAAACGTCATGGTTATAGTATAGGATAAGGTTTGTGTTTTCTACATTTTTCTGTGCATGCAATGGAAAAATGGAGAGACTTAATTACGGAAAAAAGATGAGAGACGCAAAGAAAATGCAAGAAAAAAATTTTGTTTAAAACAAAAATCAAATTTGAGGAAATGATTAAAAAATTTTTTTACTGGGGTGACTTCTTCTTCCGGTGTCATGTGCTATGCCACACGTCGGCGATCATTTTTCCATCTCAGGGTCACATTATAACTAGAGTGCCCTCCTCAGCCTGTCTAAATATGGTTGCGGCGTCTGATATACCACACCAGTTTCTTATATTGCGGAGCCAAGAGTGTTGTTTTCGACCTGGCCCCCATCTGCCTTCAATTTTTCCCTGTAGTATTAGCCTTGGTATGAAGTAGCGAGGTCCTCTTAGTATATGCCCAAGATATGCCACTTTTCGTTGTTTTACAGTATCCATTAGTTGTCTTTCTACGCCAGCTCTTCGTAGAACTTCATCATTCGTTATGTGAACAGTCCAGAGGATACGCAGTAGTCGGCGGAGTGTCCACAATTCAAAAGCTTCTATCCGATTCAGCGTCCCAGCTTTAAGTGCCTAAATTTCAGCATCATATTTTCTGATCTGTGGTGTGGGTAAATATCCACGAGAATATTGAGTGGACTTATTGCTGTATTCACAATCACTGGCTTGTATTCTCATTTTTGCAGAGTTAACCAGTACTTTAAGTAATGGTGTAAAAATTGCAAATTTTATAATATCGTGTGGTACAAACTCTTGTCAATTCCGTGCGCTTTTTAAGGACTTGAGGACTCCATGTTTCTTTACTATTTCGTACAGAAGTTAGATCACTTTCTCGTTGCAAGGTTTTGACTCGCTTGTTTGAAATGAAGTCTGAAGTTCAAGCATTTTTTCTTAACAATCCATTTTAAATTGACCTCTTGCGTCTCTGATATTCTTTGGCTGTAAAAACTTGCATACTCAGCTGATAATTTTTCTAAACTAAATGATTCAAATCTGTCTCTACGAGATCCAGGTATCACCATTTTCAATGTGCATGATAAAATAGCAGCCATGCTAAAGAAACTCAACTTTTGAATTCAATGTCTGCAGGTGAAAAAGTACAAATGTTTTGGTTCTCCAGGCACAATTTTATTAAAAAAAAGGAAATTCAGCTTAACAAAAATGTTAAAAGGGATATTACTGAATATCTTAAACAACTTCAATTAACGTTCAAAGACTATTTTCCTAATAAACCTGTTATATCTGGATCCAATAACTGGATACGTAATCTTTTTCAAGGAGATATACCTTCGAATTCTTCTTTAACTTCAATGGAAAAAGAATAGCTCATTGACTTATCCTCTGACAACTCTCTAAAAATTGTTTTTAAAGATCACTCTTTAATTGATTTTTGGTTCAGTCTATCCTGTTTTGGCGGAAAAAATTTGATTGCCCTTTGGTACAACATATCTATGTGAGAAAGGATTTTCAACATATACTTACCTGAAACGTAAGTATAGAAACAGGTTAAATGCAGAACCTAATCTAAGACTCGAACTTTCATACATCGAACTAAATTTTAAATTTATTTGTTCCAACTAACAGGGTATTGTCAGGGTCCGTATTGTTGTATTCATTTTGCATTAATTATTTTTTGTAGCTAAAGCTATCACTTTAGTTTTGAAAATGTTTGTCCGTAAATGTTTTACGAATATGATTTAGTTTTTAACTGTTATTCAATGTAGAAAATAAATTTTAATAACCCAATTTTACTCTTTTATTTACTGTTCCTAATGACTATACTTGGGAGCAAATTAAAAATATTTTAGGAGAATTATTTTCTGATCAACGTTAATTTTCTTGATTAATTCAGGAATTACATCAGATTAAGCCACGGGCTAAAGAAAACTCTTACAGTTTTGGTATTAGGTGTCAATATTTAAGAGATTTATTTTTTTCAATCATTATCAGTGACCCAAAGTTAAGGCAACCAGGGAATTTTGCTAAAATTAATAATATGGGGAAATTAGTCCTAATTACTTTTCAAAAATATTTACCTTTACAAATACAGTTAGCAATTAGGTTAAGAAATCCTAGTAAATTAGAAGCTGCTTTAAAGTGTTTACTAGAAGAGGAAAATTTTTATTCTTTGATGAATGATAATAAAAAATCTAGCTTATTCCAAATTTTATTACAAAAACCAAATTTCGTTCAGCAATATACTTATAATCAACAAAATTTTCAAACACCTTACATGTAAAATGTATCTCCTTAACAAAATATTTTTTCTAGCAAACCAATAACTATAAACCACAAACAACTCCCACCACCAAAATACTTTACAAATCGATAAGTTTTCGGAAACCAGAGAACTTCTGGAAACCACAAGGTACGATACAACCTAAACCTACTACCATGTCTGTTGCAAACAAACAATAACTCAAAAACCTAGTTCAAATTTTCAACAACGTCTAAATTACTTTACGCCACAATCTAAACCAAACTTAGCTATTGAAGAATTTTATAATATTGACAATTCTGAGTATCCTGTATCTACTCAATATCAATTTGACTTTGATGAATCCCAAATATCAGAAACACAGATAAATGAAAATGAAACCCATCTGGAACACGTAGACTCGGAACTAGAACAAAATAATGAAGTAAATTTTCACGAGCATGCTTTTCAGACGAATCCAACTTAGAGTTGGAATTAGAATTAGAATTATATTGATAACAGAAAACTCCTATATATTAAAATTTCGAGATTTGACAGACCTCTTAGATTTTTATTAGATTCTGGATGCCATGTGTCTTTAATAAAACAAATTTTGGAAAAAAAAATATTTTCCTGGACATATTACCATTAAACCTAACATTATTAAAATATCTTGTGGGAAACAAAACACAAAATATGAAGCCCATATATCGGCATTCAAACATAACTTTAAAAAACGTAAAAAAAAAACAATAATAATTATCTTTTTTCTCTTTGTTTCAGAATGAAACTAATACTTAGTTTCTTATTAATCCTACTCTATACTAAAATAATTATTGCAACTATCCAACTACTAACTGATTCTATATTACCAATATTCTTAGGAGATACAAATATAATTCTAGGTAAATACATTTTTGTTAATTATATCAATAATACCAATTTCTTTGAATTAGAAAATGACCTTAAATTCCAAGTAAATTATTTTACAGAAATTAAGAATTATTATACTATGTCAAATGAACTAATAAAATAATCCTGGTCACCAATAAATCAAGTTGAAAACTTATTACAAGCTGTTCACCCAAATATAAGAGAAAAACGTGGCCTTATTTACTTTGAAGGTACAGTGTCTAAATGGTTATTCGAAACTCTTGATAATGATGACGGAGAAAGGATCACATCTGTGTTAACTCACTTAGATAAAAACGATCACTTAATTCAAGATAAAATAAATAAAACAAATCTCTATTGCAAATAACTTCATGACAAAAACCAATCAAAGCCTCTATCAAATGAAATCTAATATTATTAAAATAACGACTTATTAAAAACTATTGAGAAACCAATAATACTGTTAAAGCTTTAAATCTAATAATCAATTCTCTTATGGGATTGGAAAATAATTTAAATCAACTGAATAATGCAATAATATTTGCTTATCTTAATAAAGTACATCCAGTCTTTCTATCAATATACAGATAATTTAAAATCAATGATATATAAAATATTTTCTTTATATAAGAAACACCAATTAGTTTATTTTATGAATAAATAAAATTATTATAAATTCCTAGGAATTCAAATTGTTTTTGATAAAGACAAAATAATTTTTCTTATTTATTATCCGTTGGTCTCCCCTTACCAGCTTAAATCCTATTTTATATATCCAATCCCAATAAACAATAAAGTCCTCTCATCTCCTAAACCATACCTCATCCTGAATGAAAAAACTGAAGAATTCCATTATGAAGAGGCCCTTTGTGAGAAAATAGAGGACGTGTTCTATTGCAAGGATAATTTGCAAAATATCGAAGATTGTGCTGTTAATATAATAGTGAGAAATAAAGCCACAAACTGTAGTGTTCTCTCCGTACACTTGGATACCCAAACTGTTAATCAAGTGACACGTCAAAACGTGCTGTTCACCACACCTGCTGTCGCAGTTGTTACGGAAGTGTGCCAAAATTAAAAATTCAATGACCTTCAACCAACTACCAGATCTGCATACCAAAAGGGTGCTATGTTTCTATTAATAATGAAACATTTTATTTAACTGAAGGAACACTATCGCCAGAGAGAATTCTTCAGCTTCCATCCTTAAACCTATCACTACTTAAAGAACATTCAACTTCTCTTAAACTAAAGTCTTGGACAAAATAAAACAAATTACTATTTAGTTAGTTTAGTTTAGTAGTTGCAATGAATGTGAATTCAATAGATGTTATAAAAATTACCCGTATAGTTCTTTTTATTAACATCATAACTAATTGACGAAAACCATCGAGCTTTAGTATATGTTTGATGATGAAAACTAATTTGAATCGACAGGTTATCAAAAAACTACTTTCAACCATAATCGGAATTGTGGTTTTAAGAATAAAAATTAAATTTTGTAAGCAAAAAAAATTATTTAAAATATGTATGCGCCTTATATTTATTTACTCGTTAGAGATATAATTTGTCATAGTCTCGTAATTCAACCGTTAAAGCACCGGAATGGTGAAATTCAATTTATCATGTAAGACATTCCCACCGGGACCTCAAAGACTTTCTGTCGACTTTAATTTAACCATAGATACGTAAAAAAATAATGATATTAAAAAGCTATTTGCAACAAAATTGCAAAGAAATAGGCTTTCTTTCTAATTGGAATTAAATATTCATATTTAGTAACATTCCATTATATAATTTGAACTTGAATTATCTGTCACTCCTACATATTAATTTTGAATACGTTGAGTACGAAATGTCATTGATGTTACTAGGGGCATTGCCAAAAGCAAAAGGAAAGTTTTGTGGTACATGATTTGAAATATTTTAGTTTTCTACGTAGCTGAATGGTTTTTGAATCTTCTTTCCACTTAATACAGTGGTTTGCTATCGGTGGGTCACGACTTACAAGAAGGTCGCCAGTTATCCATTTTAAAAATCAAAATAAATTTTAAATTTAAAGTTTGATGACAAAATGTCAATAATTTATTTATTCTGCCATCGCACGAACTTGTTCTTCTACTTAGCGAAATTATATTGGACTAAGCGAGCCGAGTAGTTCGCGGCGATCTATATGTAAGAGAGAGAAGTGTCGTGACGAACAGTTTAGAATAATCGAGAATTTAAGTTTTTGAATATCATGTTATGTATTATTTTTGTCGTTTGTAAATGAATAGCTCGTTTTTAGTTTTGTTTGATCCGAAAAATATTATGATACTATCGATGGCCTGTCACAGTTCATCTTCAGTAGGTTCACCTAGAAATATAGGTTAGCCATTTTCCGTTAAGTAAGTAAAAAACATTAAGTTATGTTACCTGAAGTATTTGGAAGTATTTTATTTTCCTGATTTTAACATCCTGGAGAAAAAGAATATTCAGAGAAATGTTTAAAATTTAAGTTTTAAACTGTTATTAAAAACAAATAAGTTATCAACAGGTTGTACACCAAAAAAATCAAGAAAACAGATAAGAAGTTATTAATATGTTTTACACCGAAAAAATCAAGAAAAAGTAAGAAAAAGTGTATTTTAGTATATATCTATTCAATTATTGGCCAATTCTTACTTAGACCATCCTCAGGACTCAAACCCTAGAAAAAAGAGAGTATGGTCAGTAAATAACCTTTTCCGGTACTCACCAACCACACTCACTCATCAAAGCGCCACACTTCAACCTTGCTATTTGGAGAGCAGCCTCCAATGCTAGCCTAGCCTCCCCACATAACAATATTGTAAAATACGCAACTTTAATATTAACAACCTTAAAAGATAAGAATGAGGTTATGTCATTTACAGTCATAGCATAACAAAGTAAATATAAGTGTTTGGAAGTTAAAATATACACAAGTATGCGTACGTTTGAGTAGAAATTCTCCCTATGACATTTTATGTTCCGGGTTCATAATTTCATATCACTATTGATTAATAAGGAGACAAAGGGCAGAAGGGGAGTGTAGTATAAATTTATTGACCCACAGGGTTACTATTTTGTGTTATATTTCGAAAATTTGGGTTCAGTGGCGTGATATAATTTTTTTTTATTTTTGTTGAAATGCAATAAAATATACGAATGCTGGCGTAGTTAAAATTTGTTAAAATATATTTTTCTTCTTCTTCTTCTTCTTCTTCTTCTTCTTTTAAGACAACGTCGTGTTTTTTCAAAGTTGTAGCCTAAGTTGTGACTCCAATGTCCAACTTTCATACCAATAATTGGGAAGGTCTGCAGGTATTCGGTTGCACCTTTTTTGCAAAGCGATTATCAACCATTGATATCGTTATTTCTCATTCTGTCTTTAAGCGTTTTGCCCGTAATGGATCTTAGTATCTTAATTTCTATTGTTCTTAGCAATTGTTTACTAGCAGCTGTTTCTGCTCGCGTTTCTGTGGGTCATAATAGGTCTTATACAGGTCTTGTAGATTGGCGTCTTGCTTTCAATGCTCATATATTTATTTCTCCATATTACATTTCAGGGAAATCCTGATACTCTAGCTGTTGTTATTACTTCCTTTTGTACTTTTTGTTTAGGTTTCTGTTACTTGTAATATTAACGTATTAGTATTTGAATGCCATGGCCTATTCCACGCTTTTATTATAAATCGCTAACTTTCATCTTCTCTAGGTTCTCTTGATATTGTCAAAGACTGCGTTTTTTGAACAGAGATGATCATCTTTAATTCCTTTGCTGTTCTTTCAAATCTATATAGTAACTTCTGTAAATTGTCCTGATCTTTTAATATTACCAGTGTCATCAGCATAGCAAATTATTTAAAATTCCATTTTGCCTGTTTTATATCCTCTCCCCGCTGTTTTTACCCTTGTGATGATCTGATCCATAAGGACATTAAAGAAGATTGGGCTGAGACTATCCCCTTGTATGATTCCTATTGAGACTGGAATTTGGTTGGAAAGCATGCTGTTTGCTTTTATGAAAGTGCTGTTTTCGAGAGTCATATTTCGGTATTTTTTTATTGTTTTTGGATTCAACTTTCATTTCTTTAATAATTTCAGGACATCGTCAAATCTTACCCTATAAAAAACTCGCGTGAGGTTAATGATCCACATAAAGGCAGTTTTATTATACAATAGTCTTTTCAGCTATTTGCCTTAAAATACATTTTGGTGGATCTGTCTTGTTCACTGATGACTGTGAAATTTCTCCACCTAAAATTTTTGTAAACAGCTTTGAAACTGTGCTTGATAAAGTGATTCCTCTATTATTTATTTTTTTTTTTGAAAATTGGGATAGTTATACTTTGTTTCCACTATTCTGGCACCTTTGTCCTACAATATACCTTGTTAAACAGAGTTGACATTTCGTCCATATTTGAGCAGCTTATTATTAATTAGAATTTTTCAGTTTGGTCATTGCTAGTTCAGTGTGTGTTGTTATTGTTTTTGTATGTACATATTCGTTAACTGGTTTTTGACGGTTTCGCAACATACCCTATAACTTTTTTAGACCTCCATATAGATCATGTTCCATATCTGGTGATATATCCCCCAGAACTGGTTTTGGATTGCCTGGATTTCTGCATTCACTCTATTTCTCAAAATTTTGTATTCATCATAGGTGATATTTTGACTTCTTAGTCGAAGGTGAGCTTTCCTTTTCTCTGCTGAAAATGTTTTAATATCTTCAATAAATCAGGATATTTTATTGGGCTTTTCATTTTTGTTCACCGTTTCGTTTACCTAGTGCCTCCTATACAGGTGCTGTTATATAGTTACTAGATTTCATCCACGCGGTCTCAACATCATCTTCCACCAAAATTTTTTTTTCACTAATTTTCTGTTAAAATGTTTTTACCAATAATATATTTGGAATCAAACGTCTGAAACTAAGAAAGATGATCAAAATTTTAAAATTGAACTCCACCTAATCCGGGCTCCAAGACGATTGAATAGTTTAATGATTTTTATGAGTTTGAAGATCTGGTTATGGTCATTTACATTTGTTATTCTGACATTTAGGCAATGGTAGTGGTTCCTTCTTATCTCCCTGTATATCTTAAGATCGTCTCTGTAGCTCAAGGTTTTTGAGTCATTACCCCTGGCATATTATAAGATTATACTATTATGGTTTGTTATTAATAACAGCTACAGTATTTTTTATGCTATGCTGAATCTAGGAAACCCTCTAAGCTCAAACGTCACCTGGAACCGAAGCATTCTGAATATATTACGACTTGATTTTTTTAAAATTGCATGAGACCGCTGTGGAAAGACCAAAATTAGATTTTACAGGGGAGAAAGTTGCAAAAAATAAAAAAAAAAACATTCAATTGCAGAAACTCTTTCCAAACTTTGTTTAATCAAGTCCGATAACTCATTTTTAGAAAAGGAAGTGAGATTAAAATGCGTATAATATATCTTTGTACAAACATACAATTCAGAGAATTATTTTAGAGATGTCCGTAGAGGTAATGGAAAAAATTATATCTGAAGTAAAGGCATATCTTCTTTTTTCTTTCAAGTTGACGAGTCCACCAATGTCAGTTCATGTTTGTAGATAATCGTTTTGTGAAATCTTGGAGGACACAAGAGCACTAAAAAGTACTACGAAAAGTCAGGGCGTCATGGAGATGATACGTAAAGATAGAATGGTAAAACTTATATCGGGTGTGTACCGATAGAATGCCAACCATGCTTGAATCGAGGTCGGGTTTTCGGTAAAAAGTTAAAGAGCTTGCATCACAACCACAGCGATTGTACTGCATGATTGATCGATTTGCCGTGGCTACGGAGACTTTTCCAAAGCGTGCCCAAGAAGTGCTCTGCTCTTTGCTTATAATTATGTAGAAACTATTACTCTCGGTACTCGCTGTTCAAGGAATTATGCAAAAATATAAATTCTCATCATGAGGTTCTTCTTCCCTATACTGCTGTTCGTTTATTATCAAAAGGAAATTTACGGGCCGAGACATAGAATTGAGAGATGAACTAAAACATTTCTTGGAAATGTGTCTTTATAAACCACTTTAATGCGGAGACCTGGATTTAAAGAGTAAGTTATTTATCTGATATCTTTGATCAGATAAATAAAGTGAAAAAAGGACATTATTCTCTTCAGAGATATTATCCAGGCGTTTATAGATGAGAATTATGGATAATCTAATGGACGAAATTAATAATCAACTTCAAGCTCAAGAATATGAAGTTCTCTGAAGAAGAAACTGTATTAGTCCAAAACTCATTGTATTTATCGTTGGATGTAGCCGACATACCCGATTTAGTGCAGAATGGATTTTTGGATTTGCAAAATAAATTCTTAAAGCACGATTTTTTAAAGAAGAATTTTTATATGAATTTTGATATGATATGCGTTATTAGAGTCCCTAGATTTCCATGCTTTCCTTCCGAATATTAGTGCCCATTGCTTCTACTAAGCTCTACAATAATAGAACCAAAAATATAACACTTGTTCAGCAGATACAAGCTCAGTCATTACATTAATCACTAATAATTAATACCTAATAAAAAATATCGTCACTTTTGTAAGGTCCTAAAAATATTTTTTAAATCGTTTATTTTTCGTTTTATTAATCAAATATTGCGGATAGGAAAGAGGTGTCGAGAAAATTTCTAAAAAATCAAAAAAGTGTTGGAATTCAAAAAGGTTGTAAACCACTGGCTGGTAGTGTCAGGTGGCGCTTTAGAGTAAATATATCCCTAGAAACTGAGGTCGCCTATTACTTCATTTGAAAATAATTTTTATTCCACCTTTAACAAATAATTTCAAATGACCTAAGGATCAAAGTCTGTTTCAAATGAGATATCGCACGATCCCCTGATCATGGACACATATTTTTTACTTTTACAAAGAAGACGTTATTTTTCGTATAAATATAAATAAGTAGTGTTCAAGCAAGAACGCGGGATTCTATACGTGTTTCATCGACTATGGAAAACTATTCAGAGTGAAATATACAAAATTATATGCTAAAGTCGGCAGCATTGACATGGAGCCATGTTCAGTTGTGGTTCAAGATCAGATGAGAAAATTGTAGGTCGTAAATGTATTCGTTGTGGTATAACAGTTAATATTGTTCCGATAAATAATATAAAAATGATCCATTGACAATGAAAAATAGATAAGTCTATAAACGCGCATCAGGAAGATTAGCAGGTTAGAGGTCCCCTGTGTTTTAAATCTATTGATTACTTTAATCTAAACAATCGATAAATATAGACTTAATAAAGAAATTGGTTTTCCTATTTTACAAATCGGAAAAAATTTTTAATTAACTTTTGACCCTGACTATGTTAGATAAGAGGCGCCAAAATGAAAAATAACTCAATGAATATCCTATTTTTTTGATATAAAGAATATATCGTTTCGGCTTCCTTTTCCCAGATATCCTGTATAGAGTCCCATAATATACAAGAACTATTTCAAGAAAAATAAATTATATTATTTTAAAAATATGAGAACAGTAATTATATTTTAAAGTTTACTTAATCTTCTTTAAAAAAAATCTTTAGATATCCTATTTCTTTTTAAACTGAATCTTTACATCAGGGTATTTTTGTCCTGCAGGGAATACTAGAAATAAATTTAGCAAGTCTAGAGGAAAATAACTGACCTAGTGATAATATATTTCATGTCTTTTAAATGTTTTGCAACAAAAACTATGTTCTGAAATATAAGCATTGTAATGTATTCAAATTTTCAGTAAAAGAACATACAAAAGTATTCAAAACGAATGATTACTGTATGGGGATAATACTCCATCCTATTTTAAAATAAAATATTGGTCTTAATCGTTTCTAAGTTATCGCGAATCCTTCAGACAAAATAAGTTCTGATATTTGCAGAAAAGTGGAAACAGTGGTTCTAAAAGATTGTATTTTGCAATGGCTAAATCACTCAATATATCTGAACCAAGGGGTTTTAATAAATCTACTTGATTAATAGGGCATGACTAAAACTAAAGTTTTAGCTAACAGGTTCCAAGATTCCGAACAAAAACTGCTGAACTCGTCCAAGCCAGTAATAGGCAACGAAACTTGTGTTTCACTGAGAATAAAAGATAAATGTAATGGGTTTGTAAGGGATTTTCGCCTTCAAAACAGATCTGCTCACAATTTTCAGCTAGAAAGCTCATGGCCGTCGTCTTTTGGGATCGGGGAAAACTTGTTTGTGTTGATATATACGCCACCAATATAACGTACGTAACGTATTCATCATAAAGGCCCAAGCTTTTGTCACAAGAATGTCCTCTTTCTCAAGGAGAATGCGCAATTTTATAAAATAACCAAAAACCAACCCATCCAACATAACTTTGTTGAACTTGACTCCCAGTATATAGTTCAGATTTGTTTCCGTCAGACCTCGATTTATTTTGAAATTTGAAAAAGTAACTCAAAAGACGTCATCGCAGTCGATAATCAGTTTAATTAATGATTTTTTTCTGTTGGAATAAAATCATTGAAAGACTGGTATCGTAAGTATGTGGAAGTTAAGAAAAATTATTTTAAAAACTTAAATTTTCTTTAAAGTCATATGTCTTTTGTTTTAAATTTTCGGGAGAAAACTTTTCTCGTGCACCTCGTACTATATAATGTTTATAATTTACAAGCCAAACGGCTTCGCACTCCCTCCAGGGATTATTCACTCTTACCAGGCATACAAAGATACCAAAAGTATGAAGCTCTGTGGAAACCCCTTCCATGTTATCGGGTCCTAGGTGACGTTTTCTGCTGTATTTCCTACGAACTTTCGGACGGTTCTCGCGGTTGCAAGGAGAACTGTTTTCTGCATAGGTTTATACAGATGCTCAATTAGGCCCAGTCCCTTGATGTTCTGCAGGAGGTTCTTTGGTATCACTCCAGTTGTTGACAGTATTATGGGAATCGTTTGGATGCTGTTTATTGTCCAAGGTCTTCGGATTCGGACCTCCAGATCTCTGTATTTGGCGATCTTCTCGTTGTATCTTGGCCTTACTTTGTTGTTGTTAGGTACAGCAATGTCGATTAATTCGCCTAGAAATTTTATCTATTAGTATAATGTCTGGTCTATTATGAACTACTGTCTGATCCGTCAGAACCGTTCGGTCCCAACATAACTTGAATTGGTTGTTCTCAAGAATAGGCTCCGGATTGTACTTGCAATAAGGCACTTTTCCTATCAGCAATAGGTTTAACTTTTCTGTTAACTCTTGGTGGAGTATCTTGGCGACTGAGTCGTGTCTTTCCTTATACTTGGTTGCCGCAAATGCTTGAAATCCTCCAGTTATGTGCTGAATTGTCTCCGATGTTCGACAATCATATCTGCATTGGTCATTTTCTATTGAGGGATCTCCAATGATGAACTTCCGATAGTTCTTCATCGGAATAACCTGGTCTTGGATAGCTAATATGAAGCCCTCCGTTTCCGGAAACATCTGTCCGGAAATCAACCATTAGTTCGACGCTAAGTTGTCGACATTGTCCTGATTGACCTTATTTGAATGCCGTCCATGAAGTGGCTTCTGTAGCCAGGTTTGAAACTTCTCTTAGTCTGTTTGGTGGTAAGAAGTAATATCTTGTTCCCTCAACTGTAGCGGCGTTGAATGGTCTGCCTCGCATATTGCTCGATGTAGTGTGGAAGAGTCCGCAAACCTGTGGAAATATGAACGCAAGTTAATTATTTGTTGGTCGAGTTGCTTACCAATATCCACCAATCCTCTTCCTCCTTGGTGTCTTGGAAGCATTGTACGTTCAATAGCACTCCGAGGGTGATGTTTTTGTGTTTTTGTTAGGAGTGTCCTTATTTTTCTTTGCAGGTTTTGGATGTCCATCCAGCTCCCCTTTACAATTCCAAAATAGTAGCTCAGCGTAAAGCAAGCATAAGTGTTGAGCACCTTAAATAAATTTCTACTATTTGAATTAGTTCGTTATACCCGCCTTACCCTCCTGACAAATTTGGTTGACAATTCGGCCTTCATAGTGCGATGGTCAATTTTTTTAGCCTGTTTCATAGCTAGATTTTTGTATATTTGGTCTGCTTCTATTGCAGCTATAGTTTCACAATTCAACATTTCAAAAGCCCCTAGTTGTATCAGTTTAAGATCATCCATGTATAGAAGATGATACTAACACTAAAGCCGTATCTGGTGGAGTTCAAACGGCATGATAGTGGGTTCATTGCAAGGCAGAACCATAATGGACTAAGTGAATCGCCCTGAAATATTCCCCTTCGTATCGGAATGGTGATAGTTTCTTTGGGGTCGCAGGATGGCACTTGCAATTGGATCCTAGTCCTCCAGGTTGACATGATGCGTTCTAAAAAGGAAACAAAATTATTATCGACCCTCTACATTCTCAATATAGTTTTGAACCACTCATGTGGCACTGAGTCGAAGCCCTTCTTATAATCCACGTAGGCAGCAAGCTTGGTTACATATGACAGAGTCAACAATCCATTGTTCCTTGCATCCCATTGCTACCCTCGTGCATCCTTTCTGTTGAGTTGCAATGATGTTATTTTGCTCACGATGTGCATAGGTCAAGCAGGAGGTGATCACCTTATACAAAGTGGGAAGGATTTACTTAGCTGGGTCATGTGTGTTGTGTTGATTCTTTGGTAGGAGGTACGTAATACCTTCGGTCAAGAACAATGGCATTTTTGCTGGGTTAAGAAAAACATCATTAATAAGATTACCTAATAATGTTTATTATTAATTATATCTTAAGATGGTATTAGCTATAATATATTTTCATATGCTCTCTTACTGAAATATTTAAAAAGCAATTTTAGGATAGAAAGTTTTTAGTGAAGTGCTTTTATGGAAATTTCTCACATCTCAAATGTCAAAAAACATGTCCTGCTGTTGATTTCTCGGAAAATAGACTTTAAAAAAATTTCTAATTTGGCAGTTTACTAAAGTCGATGGGAGCAATTCGGCTCAAATATTTTCAAGATGGTAGCAATTCCAGTTATACCAGAAGTTGATGCCTTTTTGCTTATTTTAAATGAAACACCCTACATATTATTTCATTTTTAGATTCTACGCAATATTGTTGATATATTTTATGTATAACGTCCTATACCTAAATCTAGCTGTTTTTGACATATGGTAAATTTTATGTCGAGAATGGCATTTGCACGCCTAAATATAGCTATCAATTTTACCTTTATTATTTAAATGGGGTGAGAGTGATCAAAAACTAACGTTAAACATTAACTTGAAAAAATCATTAAAAGTGACTTTGTATAAGTTGATATAGTCCCAGAATTTGCAGTTTTTGAAATATTAGCAATTTAGTATTTTTGTATTGCAAAAATGCTAAACGTCTCACAGGGAAACAACATATAATAAATGTTCAAAATTTCCACCCTGAACTTACAAACATTTTTCGCATCTTCGAGTTAGTCCGTCGTGAGTAGCCGCTCTAATTGAATCTGGAGATAAACTTTCGAAAGCATCCCTTACTCTTGCCATATACTCCTCCACCTTTGTCACTGGATTACAATAATCGATATTTTTTATCATCCCCCATATAAAATAATTAAGGATAGTCAAATCAGGAGAACCAGGAAGCCACAGAAAAGTCCATTGTTGGCAATCCACTTGTCATGAAATGTTGCTTGTAAGAAATTGGTAACTGGAATGGTTCTGTCTGGTGGCGCGCTTTCATGTTGGTGAAAAACTTGCGGGTGTTCAGCCAGAAGTAAGTTGCTTAAATATTGATTGCGTAATCTTCTAGAATATTTCAGTATCTTTCTCCTACAAAAGTTAATACTTAATTTAAGATGGGGATATAATTTATTTAGTATTATTAATGAATTACCATTTAGGTATTCTTCATGAACATGTAGTTTTACTATTCCATCATTTCTTATAGCACAAAATATGTTAAATTTATAGGTTTCTTGAAAATTCGGCAATAATACTGCATGAGATTTTGAAACACTTCAATTATGTCAATTGCTTCGTCAGTCCAAATTATGTTGTCCAAAAATCAAGAGTGGTCTTGTATCATCGTTAATATAAATTCGCAAATTTGCGGTTTTTTGGTCAATCAGTATCTTTTAGGTGCTGGACCAAAGATATTAAATAAAGGTAAAAGTTATGTTTCCACAGAATTCTATGTATTAAGATCCACGAGATTCCTGTTTATAGAGCCACTTGTCTTAACGATGTCCTTGTATATACCTCAAAATATCCTAGAATTGCAACTACGATATTTTCATAATTTAGAATCGCTTTCCTTTCATGCATTTTAGCCTTAGTGATGCCAAATTGATGGTTCCGTTTATGTGGATATCTATAAGCAAATGTCTGGCATGTTCTTGGTTAAATTTTGTTAATTTCCCATAGATAATAACCGAATTTAAATAATCTTTGTGCATAGAATTTAGTTGCTCCTTCACGATTTTTATTAATAATTGTGAAATGGCAAGAAGTGATAATTTTTTTCGTTTCGTTTCGTTCTCATGGCCAACAAATAACAAAACTTAAAAGCCGTATAGCGTTTTTACAATACAAAAATATTTAATCGCCAATATCTCAAAAACTACAAATTTTACGAACAGATAACATTCAAGGTCACCCTTACTTTTAATCTTAAATAATAATATAATACAGGGTTTACATTAAAAAAAAATTTAACGCTTTTTTCAAGTTGCTATCATAAACCAACAAGGATAAAGCAACATAAACTCTAGTATATTTTCCTGAATGACTTTGGTGCGCTGAATCTGGCTTCAGAGTTACTCCATCGTATTAGGTTTTTGAGATATCCTAACCTAAAAGTGTAAAAAACACTGTTTTTTATCATATTTGAGATTACGTTAAATCACAATTTTTTTTTTCAAAAAATTAGCACGAGTATCTGAAAGTATGATCCTTTCTCTTTGAAATCAATTCTGAAATGTATAGGTATTTTTTTTTTTTCACCGAAATATGCTAATTTGAAGTTTGCGTCTCAGAAGTAGCTCTTCTTTGAGTGTACTTTTTGAAATTTTGTTATTTTAATGAAAATATAAGTGTTTTAGGGGTCATAGAGAACAAATGCACCGTCAGATTTTGAAAATTCAAAATGGCAGATCCAATGTGGCGGACAAATTTTCAAAAAGTTTAAAATTTTTAAGAAAATTTATGCCATTTGTAATTTTTAAAATTAGACAGGGAATTTGTAATCAACGGCCCCTAGAATGTTTGTACAGTTATTTTAATCAAAATAACAGAATTTAGGAAAGTACACTCAAAGGGTTAGTTTTTACTATGTTTTTGGCTTGCATTCGAGTAAATTGGTGAGACACAAAATTCAAATTTGTATATCTCGGTGAAGAGAAAAAAGATATTTAAACATTTCAGAATCAGTTTTAAAGAAAAACCATCATACTTTCAGGTGCTTCCACTAGTTTTGAAAAAAAATTACCTTGTGATTTTACATAACCTCAAATATGTAGAAAAGAGTATTTTTTGAACTTTTAGGTGAGGATATCAAAAAAAAAAAATGTGACGTGATGGAGCAAATCGGAAGACAGATTCGGATTCAGCGCACCAAAATTCTTCGGAAAAGTATACTATAGTTTCTGTGACAAAAAATCAGTCAAATTTTGTTGGAATCTGATTTGATGCTAGTTTTTGATCAACTTGTATTTATTTATTATGAAGACAGTACAATAAAAAAAACTCCTTGTAGAAAAAAATCAACCTGAATTAAATAATAAAGGTTTTCATATAGGAGAAATTGATAGTTATGTTTAAGCCTGCAAACGCCTTTTTTTTAATTTAAAATATGCCAAAAACAGTTAAGACTTGGTTATAGAATATTATACATGAAATATGTTTGTAATTCTGCGTAAAATTTAAAAATAAAATCATATATATAGAGTGTTTGATTTAAAAAAAGCAAGAAGACATCAACTTTCGGTATAAACGGAAGTGCCGCCCTCTTGAAAATATTTTAGCTGACTTTAGTAAAATGCCAAATTTTAAAATTTTTTTAAAGTATTTTTTCGTAGAAATCGATCACGACAGTTCATCGTGGTCACATTGTACATTTGGTGAAAAACGAAAATAATTTCATTTTATTTATATATACGTTCATAAACTTATAACCATAAATTTTCCAGAGCACTCAGTCATTTTATCTCTTGAAATTCTAAGGGGAAAAGTTGAACATCCCGAAAACTTATACATAAAATAACACCATGAAATTTCAAACAAAAAATAAAACGAATGTTTCATTTCACTTCATCATCGTATAAAATACGCTTGGTTGCTTTAAAAATATTGCAAAAGTTTCAAAAAGAATTAAATTCACGTATTACATTGATATGTATTACTTTTAGACTTTTCTATATAACTTACAGTTCTGGTATCGGTTGTTCCCTTTTACAAAGATTAATTTATTCAGTGAGAGTATTAAACGAGGAAAATGTTTAATATCATTTTTTAAAACTGAATAAAATGTCCTTATAGAATATGTATGGACCATAAAATGAAGCTTGGAATATAAGTATGCCCAAAAGTTTAAATTTTTAACCTGTGGCAGAAATTGATTTATTTCGAATATCGATATCACCGTTTGCAGTTTCAGACTGGTATGATTGATGTAAAAATTAACCTCTATTAATTCTCAATCACTTTTAAAGGGATGGTTGATGGTGGACTATCGGGCTTTACCATGAGATGCACGTATGCATCCACACATTAACCATTCCAAACTTCTGTTCTGATCGGATATCAAATCTGGAACAGTTCAGCAGAAAAGGCAGCCTTTCGATTTGAGCACATTCTAACGTGCATTCATAATTCCATCAAAATTATAAACCGAAAGTTGTATTATATTCTAGAACTTGGAATATAAAAATAAAAAGCTTTTTGGACAGCAAAAGGCAAGGAGCTGCTTCTCAAATATCGTGCATTTAAAAGATTGTATCAATATATCCGCCGTTTTCTCATAAAAATAAAGAAAAATTCAATAGGATAGATGTTTCAACCAATAACAAAATTTTCGTCCACTGACCGACCACACACAAATAAATTTTTTAGACGGTTCTAAACGATCGTCAGTAGCAACGTATCAGACACTTGCTAGTCTCTGAATAAAATTGAACCAATCTTAAATCCATAAATGGCAAGTTCTACAAATTGCAATCGGTAGCCCATCAATAAGTAGACACTATTAATCTCGGCACTGAAACCATAAATGGTTAAATTAGATTCATAGATGGCGTCTTTACTTTTTTATAACTCCGCTGTTAAATCTATTACACGATCGAAGCTGATCTGAGAGAAAAAGAGTGATGTGAATTTTGACACTTATATAATCGTTCACTTAGACACTACTCCAATATGAAAATTTTTTACTGTAGATTATTAGATTTTTCTTTTTTGGGTTTTCGTCATAATATTATTATACGTTTCGGTTTATTTTATTGTATAGACTATTTTTAGAGAACTACTGTAAATATGAAAAGGAATTTTTAATTTGTTGTTATGTAAATTTCACATTTAATTTATTACCTAATGTTAACAGGTGATTCACTTGATTAACTTACATTAAACTTTTTTTTAAATTTAAATGTAAACAAAAACTGGTATTATTTTTACATTTTTCACACATCTATTTTTTTTTCTGGCGTTTGACAGTATACTACTAAAAAGTTAGAAAGTTTCTGGACCACCTGTAATTTTATTGCCCTATTAAATTGGTATACACACTATTCAGGTCATTTATGTACGTCCTAAAATTCATTGTATTCTTTTGATATGAATCATTTCTTTGATTGATCTTTTTTGTAATTAATTTCTGTGTCTTAAATCACAACGTTGTTAAAGTCGATGTTATGTATATTATCTATTGCACTTTGTCTAAGGTGGTTTTGTTATCGTTATTGTGATATCTAATACTGTATTTGTGATTTTGTATTCTTTTTTTTAGATACTGTTTGGTTTGACCGACATATGTTTGGTTACAATCTAAACAATTCATTTTGTAAATGATATTTGTTTGTTCGTCTTTAGGGACATCGGGTTTGAGTTTTGTATAAAGGCTTTTAAAGTTATCCGAAGATTTTTCAGCTATTTCGATATCATAAAGTTTTAGAATTTTTTTAATGGGGTTAATAATTTCTGGTATATACGGCAAAGATGCGTTTTTTTTTGGGATGGTGAAACGTTCCTTTTTATTGGTTTATTTTTGTTACAGAATTTTTCTACTCTTCTTTTTACTATGGATTAAAAAAATTTTTTTGCATAATTGTTTTTTGTTATAATGTGTTCAAATTTTTATATTTTGAAATCTACATTTGATATCTCTATCAATTAGTACTGTGACCACACTCTTTTTGTATTTTTTAGGTGATGCAGAATTGTAATTTTGATAACTCCCTGACAATACCGGTTTTACATACTAGCAAAAATTATTATAGTTGCGTTAGCTATAATAATCTTTGGTACTAGTTTGTTTATATTATATAATTATATATATATATATATATATATATATATATATATATATATATATATATATATATATATATATATACCGAAACGTCAGCGTCCGCACATACACAGGATGCCCGAAAACCTTCGATTATATATATATATATATATATATATATATATATATATATATATATATATATATATATATATTATATCGTAGGTTTTCACGGATGGTAGAATCAATGGTTTGGTTATTTCGGGTTTCAATCCGTTCGATCAAAAAAAGGTTTTCACGACGTTTCGCCAAAATCTCATTTGGCATTTTCAAGCGCGGTTCGTTTTATTACTCGGTGAGAACTGATGGTGGCTTCTGATGAATTTCGAGTTTTGTTTAGCTGGCTAGCTTTCTGATTGGACGAGTGGCTTTCGCAGGCTCCTACCCCTGCCGGCCTTCCAACTCAAATTTTGCGCGAGCTGAACATCAAGCCCTCTCATCCTTAAAGAAGAAAGAAAATAACAATAATACCAGCAGATAAAGGAAATGTCACGGTTGTAATAAACACCAACGAATATATGCAAAAATGTCAAAAATTCTCAAAGACTCCTCTTACAAATAAACAAACAAAGATCCGACAACATACCTTGAAAAAACTACGGAAGCCAAGATCAAAGCTTTGAAACTAGACCCTGAAACTGAAAAATCTATAATACCAAGGGAAAAAGGGAAAAATCAAACAAGAGATACAAAACAAATGCTCCACTTAGACTAATATTGAACACCGTGGGATCTCCAACATAAAAACTGGAAAAATATTTAGCAAGTATCATGCAACCAAGAGTCGATTTGGCCGATTCCTTCGTGAAACATTGCGAACATCTGATCAAAATGATCAAAAACATTCACCTTGAAAAAAATGACATTTTATCAAGTCTCGACATAAAATCGCTATATTCAGGCATATCACTGGATGAGACTTTGGACAAAATCGCCATGAACGAAAATTTTTCAGCCTGCATAATTGAACTTGCAGAACACTGTCTAAAAAACACATATTTCATGTTTAATAACCAAATATACAAACAAACAGATGGCACACCTATGGGGTCCTCACTTTCACCAGTTATAACCAACCTTTTTATGATATATCGAACAAGAGGCATTGCAAAAAAACTTTATTAAAACCGAAATTTTGGAAACGCTATGTGGATGATATTTTTATAATATGTTCACATGGAAAAGAACACCTGGGCGATTTCCTCATATACCTGAACAATATCCACCATAGAATCCAATTCACACTAGAAATCGAGCATGAACAGAAACTTCCTTTTTTGGACCTGTTATTAATTAGGAAAGCCAACAACACCCTAGGTTTCAGCGTATATCGGAAACCCACACGTACTGACCGATATCTCAATGCAAAGTCACATCATCATCCCTCTCAAAAGCAGGCAATAGTCAACACACTAGTATCAAGATCTGTCCGACTGAGAGAACTCGACACAAAACAAGACGAAATAAGACACATTTTAACAGCTCTAGAACGGAATAGTTTCTCACAATCAGATATAAAGAAAGGCATAAAAAGACAAGAGAAGATTACAACAAAAATAAAAACCTAAGTCAAAAAAGAAACAAAGCCATAATACCATACATAAAAAGAATAACGGATAGAATGGGAAGAATCTTAAGAAAACACAACATAGAGCCCATATTTAAACAAACAAAACAATAGCCAACATCCTGGGAAATCTCAAAGATAAAACCAACCTTGAAAATCCTGGCGTTTACAGCATTCCATGTGCAGATTGCCATCAAACATATATAGGACAAACAAACAGACGCATATCAGCATGCCATAAAAATATTCAATTTCAAGTTTGATACAAGGATACAAATATTTTTCTTGTTATTTTATACTCAGATTGTAAATTAACTTATTTCTCTAAAACTTGTATTTTTAACTAAAAAGCAATCATTCCGCATATTCACATTCATTGCCAACATTCCAATTTGATGAATGCTAAGTTTCTTTCAGTGTTAGGCTATTGACTATAACTCTTTGTAAGGAACAAATTAATAACAAAATTTTGAAGATTGCATACGTCTCTGTGGCACACAAATATAATAAAATCACAAAGTGCTACTAAATTCGGAGGGGTTAAGAACGGGATGAAAATTGCACTTTTTCAGTTTTTCAAAAATAACTCAAAAACTAGGTATTTTTGTTAGATACGAATATTACAATTTTTGTAGAGAATTGAATTTTCTATGGGAATGTGTTCGGAGGTCAGAAAAAATAATTTTTGCAATATAATTGCCAAAAACAAAGGGGAAAAATCAAAGTTCGCTATTTTTTTTTTTTTCAAAACTTCTGTTCATAATTTTTTTCTGAGTAGATATAGATGTAGGTATTGCCACAGTGAAAAGAGAGTTGACGTTTCATCTGTTAAAATGAATTTGTTAAAAAAAAATGTCAATCAATATTGACTGAGGTACAGTCATTTAAAATTTACCAGTTTTTTGCAGTTTTATCGATTTTTCCTTTACATCACTTTCTCCGTATTTCTAATTTAAAAAAATTAAAGTTATGCAATAAATGTTAATGTTATATTAATTTTATAATAACAAAACGTGGTTTTTAAATGTACAACAGAAATGTTGAGTTTCGTGTCAAAACTAAAATGTTTTTATCATTAAATAACCAGTGCAGCAGTACTTCTTCATTCCTTCGAACTATCATACATTGTCAAGAGCAATATTTATTTCTTCGTCAATATCTTCTTCAAAGATGTCCTGATAAGCTGCATTTTCTCAGTATATTCATATGCATTCTTTACATATACATATATATGTATCGTATATATAATTGTATATATATATATATATATATATATATATATATATATATACAGGGGCGGATCAAGCCTCTCTCCTTGGGGGGGGGGGGGGGGTGATATCACAAAAGTACAGTATGGCAAGCCAAAGCAAGTTGTCCCCGGGGGGGGGGGGGACACCAGCAACATTCCATTTCTAGTGTAAAAGGCAGGGACGGGGCTATTTTTTGAATTCGAAGCTCTTGGAGAGGGGGGGGGGGCGATCACAAGAAAAAACAAGTTTCCGACAGGGGGTGGGAAGATGCGATCTACATACACATTCCTCGTATAAGAGGCAGAATCGGGTCTATTTTCCTGAGTTCAAAGGTCCTGGGGGGGGGGGTGCTATCGCAAAAAAAACAAGTTGTCAAGGGGGGGGGTGCCAGCAGCATACACATTCCTAATATAAAAGGCAGAATCGGTTCTATGTTCCTGAACTCATAGCCCTTGAGAAGGATAGGGGGGATCGCAAGCATACACATTCTTATACTCTATTCAAGAACTAGAGAGAGTAATAAAACTGTTACCGAAACCTCCAACGTACCTGCTTCAGTGCCGCCGGTAATGAGAACTGCCGTAAATCTAATTATACTTTATATATATTATAAGCTTTTATAAATTTACTGCAACAATAAAATTTCTGATAATTCAATTTAATTTCTGTCAGTGAGCAAAGTACACCTTACAGTGTGTCCTTAGTGATTTATTTTGTTTGTGCTTGTTTTTATATATTATTTGAGATTAGTGAGATACCCAAAAGATGCAGGGCATTTTTTCCTCAAAGAAAAACTTATTACGATGAATGTTTATGATGCCTTAAGATATTAATATCTAGATAATAATGTTAAAAGCTCTGTTGAGATGTGTTCCAATATAATAGGAGTTCGAAAATCTATCATGTACCGAACACTGACGGAGAAAAAACCAACTGGAATTGTTAGTAATTCCAAGCTATATTCGATCACAGGTAGATGAAAAACCTAGTTGGAAGAAGAGATGTAAACTGTAATAAAAGGAGTCGTACATACATTTTATTATGAGAAGCAGATCTCAACCGTCGACAAACTTCTAAATAAAATCAATGAAGATCGGGATTTGCCTGAAATTAAAAGAACTTCGCTCTGGAAATTGCTCAGAGAACTTAATTTTTGTTGAGAAAAACCAGATAGGAAATCTGTTCTTATAGATCGTCCGGAAAATGTCCGTTGATGAAGGAAATATCTCTCTCAAATAAAAGGTAAAATTGCTGGAAATAACACAACTTACAAAATTAATAATTTGACTGGACTTTTGAAAGATTTTTTTGAATAAAGTTACTGCAGATAATTACGAAAAATCCATCCGGTGAGAGAGGAATCAATTACAATTAATTTGAGCGAAGATAGCTTCACTGACTTTGATGACGAATAAGATACGTAATGTTTACCAGCGTTAACACAATTTATTATTTAAATTTTCTGTAACATATAAAAATTGATGACATTTGAATCCCTTTTTAGTGCTTAATTGTAATTCTGCAGATGGTTTAAGAAATAAATAAACTGGAACGTCAAAAATCCCAAAAATGTTTTTAATTAATAATAAAATGGCCGATATGAATAATATATGTGTCTAACAGATTTTGCCAAAGACATCGGACTAAACAACACAGGTATTTTGCGAAGAAAAAAAGGTAAAAAATGAAAAACTCTCCCTAGTTCTTGAATAAACTATAGTATAAGAGGCAAAATCGGGTGTATTTTCCTGAACTCCAAGCTCTTGGGGGGGGGGCGATCGCCCCCACCACCCTCCCTTTGGATCCGCGCCTGTATATATATATATATATATATATATATATATATATATATATATATATATATATATATATATATATATATATATATATGTATATATACATATACATACATTTTTTCAAAAATTTATTTTAACGGGTGAAATGTCAGCTTTCTTTTCATTGAAATAATGCCTATACCTATATCTACTCAAAAGAAAGTTATAGACAAAATTTGAGAAAAAAAAGTGCGAATTTTTCATTTTTTCCCTTTGATTTTTGTATTTATTTTGCAAAAAAAAAATTTTTTTTTGGTATGAATATGTGTATATTGAAAATGCATAGTTTTTCAGTTATTTTTGACAAGCTGAAAAAAATATCATTTTTACCCTCTTCTCAAAAACGCACTCCTGAATTTAGTAGCACTTTATGAATTTATCATATTTGCATGCCAGAGGAACATAATCCATCAACAAAATGCTGTTATTAATTTGTTCCTTATTTTCTCGTTTTTTTCCTTACGTGAATAATTTATGTGTATAGAAACGGATAGTTTAAATATAAGAGTCATCGTTTCTTAATAATTGTGTTTACATGTATCCATTAGAATTACAAGCTTCAATAGACCAGATAAAAAATGTAAATTGGAGAGGAAACGTATTTTACGATATTTACATGGACACTAAACGCTGAATTAAGCTTGTCTAAATATTTTGGTTTTTATTTGAAGTATTGAATGCTATGTTTTAAAGGAGGTTTTAAATTTTACTGTGCCTGCTTTAAACTAAAAAATCATTAAACATGTATGACTTTTAGTATTATTTACTAAATAATCTCTTCTAATTATAGATTAAAACACTGTCAAAAGGTTATATCCTGCTGAAAGATTAGTTTCAGTTTTTGACTTTCAAAAATATCTTTAGTTTATAAACATTATCATTATCATCATGTTACTGTTACAGGTTTTACTGAATTTCTTCATTTAAGGAAGTCCTGAGAGCGAGTTGGCAGTGGGCTAAAAAAGATAAGATGTTATCCAAATTATTAGTTGATAATTGGCTAAATTGGAACGAAGCACGATCTGAGAATTTTCTGTATTTTTCATATTTTGTTTTTGTTTTCAATAAATAACTCAGTTTGAAATCTGAAAAATACATACTGGTTGACTTAAAAAGAAGATTTGACCCTAATAAACTTTTTTTTAGTTTTTTAATAGGAGAAAAATATTTATTGTAGTCAGGATAGTTTTATTGAATGAGGGTTGAAACTGAGAAAAACATGTTAAATATTTGTTACATAACTTTTTATGGGAAAATATAATGATTAAGTTTTTAATATTTCATGGAGGGTGCTAACAAAGGAGTCCCGTAATAATATTTCCACGGTAGATTTACTACAGAAAACAATTTGCTGGCGAATTTTATCGCAATTCTGTCTCTTTTTTGGCCTTCTTAATTCATCTCATATCTATAAAATTTCTTGCCATTTTTGTATTTTTCTAAGTCTTGTTCTCGCATTTGTAAAACATTATTAAATTCGCCTATTTAAGGCTGCAAATAATTTCATAATAACAACAATTGCCTCTATATATAATTCTTCTTTTAGAGAAAAAAGGAAAGAATATGCAGAAACAGTTTATTTTCTGCAAATACAACTCTGGCCCTCTCTCCGCGTTTTGACCACCACATGGTCTCGTTGGTGGAGTTTTATCGAGCCGACAGCAATTTTCGTAGGAAACAACTTCCATATAAAATATAAATTCAAAACGACATCTATGCAGTCACCGGAGTAGCGCGTAGGTATATTTTATTTATTTCTAACTGAAATTTTGAATTCTTACTGAAATTTGGAATTTCACAGTACTCTAGTGAATGCATATATGTCGATTCGACTGGCGATATTTTTCAGTCTGATTTCGAAGTTCGCAGGTTTTTAATATCCTGCAGACATTCCTCGAAATATATATTTTATATGGCAGTTGTTTCCTGCAAATGTTGCTCTCGGTTCGTTACAGCTCCACTGACGAGACCATGAGGTGGTCGAAACGCGCATGAAGACAGAATGAGATTTGTTTTTGCAGGAAATAAACTATTTCTATATATTCTTTCCCTTTTTCTCTGCCTGAAAGGAAAATAACTTATAGAAAATTATTTAAACACGGTAGATAGATTTCATTTATTTTTTACTGAAATTTTGATTTTTTTAAAATTTCGCACTACTCCGGTGAATACATAGATATCATTTTGACTGGCGTTATTTTTCAATCTAACATCGAAATTGGCAAGTTTTTAACATTCCGCCGATATGCTACGGAATTTATATTTTATATGTCAGTTGTTTCGTGCGAATGTTACTCTCGGTTTGATTGAGCTGCAAGAAATAAACTGCTTCTAGATATTTTTTCCTTTTTTCTCTGCTTGAATGGGGAAAAGCATATATGCAACTATTTAAACACGGCAGATATATTTCATTTATATCTTACCGAAATTTTGATTTTTTAAAATTTCAAATTACTTGTCATAATACCAATATAATTATTATCTATAGGAGCTTTCACCCCATTATTATTTTGGCAAAAAACATTTTGATATAAAATTTTCAAAATGAATCTCATACTATTAAAAATGACGCTGATAAAAGAGAATAAAAAAATAAAATTGATGGATACCGGCGTTTTGCGAGGAAATATACTTTAAGGAGTAAACAACTCTTAATTGAAATTAATCGAATTTCAGCGAATAATATATTTAGTTTCGGCATGAATAAAATAATAGTTAAAGAACCATTGGATTCCTATATTTTCGGTACACAAAAGGATAAAAGCCGCCCAGAAAGTTTATCCCCAACATCATATTAATGATCTCTTATTAAAACAAAAGCTAAATTTTCACCCTCAAGTGTTTCATCCCTTAATTATTTTTAGTGCATACCTTAATCTTTTATACACCTTTCGATATAAGATTTTGGAAACCAACTGCATTTTGTTAAGAATGGTGCTGATGAAAGGATAATTGGTGAATTAATTTTTAAGTATGTATTCCAGATTTTCAACGATAATTAATGGAAACGGCCAAAAGAAAATTAGATTTTTAAGCCCTGAATAATGAAGAATCTAAAAATATATTTAAACTGAAAGTTACACCATGGGCAATTGACCAATACATAGTCTCAATTAATTTTCTTCAATATCTGTAATTATTCACTAAAAACAAATTCGGTATAAGAAAAAAAAACAGGCGCAATTATTCATTCAATCTCAACCAGACTGCATAATACAATGCTTCTCGTTTAGCAAATATTTGTAAATAACACAGCGATAAATAAATGTTTCCAATAAATTTATTATCCGATGGATAATGTATTAAACTCACTATAATAAAAACAATGTGTCGAACAATACAAATTATTCTTGATAATTAATGCAGGCAAAAATTATAATCACAGCAGCGTCTTTTTACGATAAATAATTATTTTGTCTGATCGATAATCGATAATCGATTTTAAGATATAATAAAAAAATAAATATTTTTGAGTTGATTTTACTTCGGGTCGATTAACGTCGTGATTAGATATAACATTAACTACGTGACACTAAATTCCGTTGTAGATATGACCACACATTTAAATTTATCTCCTTAAATAACGCAGAAAAAAATTTATGAATTTTTCTTTTACCAGCACTATTTTGCATGAAATACAGCTAATTTAGAAAATGCTATATGGAATCGTGTATAAAATGGCGTACGCGATACTTTCAAAGGTAAAAGTTTCTCATTAATAATTTGGCTTCTGCTTCAATAAAAAGGCATTATTGGTTTTTCGAGTATAAAAAATATGCTGTTGGGGTAAACTTTCAGGCCGGTATTTTGCCCTTTGATTGAAAATACAGGTGTTCAATGGTTCTTACAATATTACTTTTATGTCGCTTCATATGGAAACTAAGTGTATTATTCGCTAAAAAACAATACATTTCAATTAAGTGTTGTTGAGGCACATTTTCTCGCAAAGCGCTGGGATTCTCAACTTTAATTTTTAATCCTGTTTATATTAGAATTATTTTTAACAGTAACAGGATGAAAAATTTTATATCAAAATATTTTTCAGAAAAAGTGATGTTTATCTCTAAAATAATAAGAGGATGGAGACTCCTATGGATATTGTTACACTGGAGCTTTTCTATGACAAGTAATTTGGCTTTTGATTCACTAAAAAATATATTACAGGAAATACATTTTCTAGAAAAACCTGTAGGGTGGTCATAAAAAATTGAAGAAGTACACCTTTTACACCTCCCCTGTTGGTAATAATTTGAAACCAGTGCTATAGTTATTTTATTTTAAGGAATTACGTATAAATCAATTCTGAATGGTTTGATATTTTTTCTTTATCATTACTGAATTATAGATAGCATTTTACTGGGGTTCTTTCCTTATGTGTAATTTGTAGATATTTTCCAAAATTTTAAATTATGATGGTTAATAATTTATTTTTAACTTCTTAGAACAATATGCATTTATGAAAAATGTTTAATTTGACTTTATTTTCTACTTGCAGTACTTGGAGTCCTGTTATAAATAAACTAGAGAAAGAAAGAAAGAGAGAGAAGAACTTACCGGAATACATTTTCTTGGCATCTTATTAAATGAAGTCTTAGAAAAAAGCATTACAGTAACTGGTCTTCTTTGAGCACTCCATAACTCAAAAAATTAATTTTTATCATCCTTTTCTCGACTTTAGTCGCCTAATAAAGTGTTAAAAATTGGTAAGCTTCAGTAGATAGTATAGATCTTTTAAGTTAAAATCATGGTTATATTTATACCCAGTGCAATATAATTTTGAAATAAGTAAGCCAGACTTTTCAAACATTAGTTTTAAGACAATAAATTCGATATGTCAGTCAAACCTAGAAATAATACTTACAATTCCCCCCAAAACAGTGTATCCAGCTAAGGCCACCAAGAGTCCCACGTGTTGGCAGAAGGCCTTAATTTTAAGACACCGCCACCAGTCGCGCACGCGAGATTTAAAGTCCATCGAGGAACTGATTTGAACGCGCGTCTCGGCGATTAAAGGCGTCGTGGCGCGTTGGTCTTCTCGGTCCTGCATTTTTCTTGCTATAAATAGCCTTTTGTTGTTGGTTATTCTTTGTGGTATGTATTTAAATCTTGGTGATATTCAAAGTGCTATATGTGCATTGTTGTTGAAATAAAAAGGATAGTTCCACCTGAAACAAAAAAAGTTCAGAATAAATTTCTGAGAAGATTTTTAGGAAATTACTAAACAACTACTTTTTATTTATCACTTTACGGTTTTATTATTATTCAAATATTAGCGTATACTAGCACTTCTAAATTTTATGAAAAAAATATGTTAAAAAGCTTTAAGGTTACAAAAAGTGACAAATTAAAGGGTAATTTTATTATTTCTTGTACTTTTTTAAGTGAGTAAATGAGAGAAGCCAAAGCCCGGCTTTTAAACAGATTTTTTTTCAGTTCAATTTGATTTAGAAGTTAAAATTTTTAGAACTTTTTCATTTTACTGAAAGAACAACATGTAACAGTTAAGTTCCAGGCACCAGCTTACTTCTTTGTGGAGTTGTGGACTAGTGGTTTAATAAAAGGCTTTTTTGCGATGTGACCTTGATCTTGGTTACAAGGAGATTAAGAGTTTTATCGTCTGTGGTAAAATCGATTAGTAAGTTAATTATTTTTTCGATAATTTGGCCAATATTGAAGGCGAGGGCCCAAAACCGGCCTCATAGGGAATGACATGTTTGCTTTTCTAATAACTCTTAAAACAAAAAAAAATATATAAAAAATTATATTCGATTTTCAGATTAAGTGACTTCGGTAGCAAAGTAGAGGAACATTTTCATAACAAAATAGTAGAAATTATTAAAAAAAAAATAAGACAAAAAAGATTGTACTTTGACAGGCTTTAATTCGACAAGTATTGAGTTTTCAATTTTTTGTTATATGACTTACTATCTTTTTTTTTACCATGTAGAATCACCCTGTCAAGTACCCTGATACATTATTCGAATACCCTGAACTGATTTCAAAAAAGGTAGAAGTTCCCAATTCAACCGCTGTGTATACATTTTATGTATATAAACCGATGGCTCATCGCGTTATGTTCAGGAAATTACTGCAGTGGGTTGGGCTTAAAACATTCCTGAAAAAATTATTATTTATCGATTTCACCCTAATTGTTACTGAGTTGTGTTTTTATGAATTTGACAGTATTTCCCTTAAAGTAGTTTTAGTAGGCTAAAAAGTCAGTGTGATAAATTTGAGTCTTACATTTAGGGAATTCTAAAATTAGTATGTCGGACAAAATTATTTGTTTGTTAAATATTTTGTCTAAAATAAGTATTTCTCTTCCTAGTTTTCAAAATTTTTATTTATTTAGATTTTCCACATTCACAGATTTAAAACTGTTACGTCACAAAGAAATAAGTTTGCCATTTTCGGCCTTGATATATCGTCCTTATATAAATATTGACTATTCCGATATGATTCTATTATATCGTTTCTAAACAATATTATGACGTAAGACAGGGTACCCTTATATCGTCATGTAAAATTTTATCACGAGAAAAATTTGTACACCTTTCGAACCCCTGCATTATTCTTCAAAAGCGCGGAAGTTAAGGCAGTGGCATACAGATACGCATAAATAACTCTGTGGGAGTTTTGTTCTTTAAAGTTGAGGTATCAAAACTAATGATGTTGATATCTTTCTCTTGTTTCTCTGTTATGTACAATACATCACCTCTTTTTGATTCTGTTAGGTTTGTCTTCAAATTAGAATTTTTTATAATAAAACCGTTTTAAACTCGGAAACAAAGCGTTTCTATATTCACATTTACTAGAACTGTTTTTTACTATAATCTCCAACAACTGTTTTACACTCAATATCAAACTTAAAGCCATAAAAGCTAAATCATTGAGATAATATAATTTGAAGCAAAACATTGATTAAAATTTTTATATCAATAATATACAGATTTTTATACCTTTCTAAGAAAACGAAGAAACATATCAGTAAAGTACAAAGAGTTCCAGTTGACTTGTTGATATAAGAACAGAATAATTAATGGAAACTAAATTGGAAAATATAGAGGGGGAATTAATAGTTTTAAACAATTATTAAGAGTTAACGAGGAAAAAAAAATGTGTGGTATGTTGTATGATATACAGAATGTATATCCTTTTTAGGGAAGATTCTACATATAAGAATATGAAGAAAATTTCATATTGTTACGATTTTGTCTCTTTATATCTCTCACTGGGTCCGTAGAATAAAACACAACTCTTTTCACTAATACTTCCAACAGTTATGTTAACTATTTCTTAACACAGGTAAAACACAGCTATATTATTACTACATTTTAATATCTTCACTATTCAAATACAACCATACAACTCCTTTAAAACTCATCCTATCCCTATTTATATACCTATAGAATTTCCTATACAAATCTGGAACTTACTCACATAAAAGTTGAGAGTTACCTAGATCGATATAATATTTTTTTCGGCCCATTATAATAAAGATGATTCATCGTGTCGGAATATTTGTATAGGAGGGCATACTAATAAGTTTCTGCTAGTCGTTCGATCCCAATCAGCTTCAATATCCCCGTGGTGGGGTTTCAACTTGTGTAGATGTAATAATTTCATTTTGGTCTTGCTTCCTTGGATTATATAAACAACGTAATTGATTATTTTCAGAACAGTATATGGCCCTTCCCATGAAGTCATCAATTTAGGCGATTTGCCATTCTTTCTCTGTGGGTTCCATAACCAAATTCCATCACCTCGTTGGAACTTTGCCGAGTTTGCGTCGATGTCATATGAAAGAACTAATGTCTTCGATACTAAGTATTTACAGGGTTTTTTGGAGTGTTAAACTAATCCGACATTGTTTCCAGAACTTTCATCCAGTCTTCCGTAAACGATTTTCTCCGTGCTATCCTTTATTATGGTTGTTCGTTCGGCAATGATTCTGGTTGGTTCAGTATTATGGTTCTTTTACAGAATAAATTCTTCGGTGCCAAACTTTAAGATGTTAACCTTGTTGTTGAAGGAAAATCCATGTTGACGAATCAGATTCATTCCAAATATAAACTCATTTTTTATGTGAGCAACTAACACCAAACGGTCTAATTTTAGTTTTCTAAGTTAAACCTTCACTTATATTTGTCCAATCACATCAGACGCTTCTCCAGTTAGAGATTTCAACATTACTTTTCTGGACAATGATTCTAAATTTATAAACAAGGCTTAACTCTAACAGAGATACTGCAACACCAGTGTCAACAGTTATGGTAACAGATCTAGCATTTACTTTTCCTTTAAGTTGACGTTGATCTTTACTCATCTGAGCTGTACTCCACGCTGGATCAATGTCAAAAGTGATTCTTGGTATAGAACACCTTTTTCTCTGTTTCATTTTGCTGCGGTGCTTGTATTCTTCCTTAGATAGTCTTCTTAACAAGATATACGTGTGTTGTTATGCAGTCTTCCTGGTCAGTATTTGATGTTAAAATTGTACTACTGCAATTTTTCCTGGTTCTCTTCTGTGTAGTCTCTTGATGGTGTCCCCATCTGTAGCATTTTTCAGGTCCCTTAATCGTAACCAACAGTCCTTTCTCATGTGTCCATATCATCCACATCTGTAGAAGTCGATCTAGTTTCTGCTATAACATTAAATATCACTTATTCTATATTTGACTTTAGAATTAAACTGGTGCAGTCTATATTTGATATTAAAATTGCACTCCTGCCGCTTTTCCTGGTTTTCTTCTATGTGGTCTCTGGATGGTGAACCGGATCTAAATTGCACCTGACAGTCCCACCTTATGTGTCCAGATCATCCACATCTGTAGCACTTTATGTGCCTTTTTAATTCCATGCGACAGTGCTTTCTCATGTGTCCAATTCGTTCACATCTGTAGCATTCTATCTGGTTTCTGCTATTAGATGAAGTATCATTTATTCTACGTTTGATTTTAGAATTGGACTATTGTAGATTTCCCTGGTTCTATTCTCTGCGGTCTCTGGATAGTGAACTAGACCTTAATTGCACCCGATAGTCCCATCTCATGTCTCTTGTCTAGATCTGTAGCATTCGACCTGATTTCTGCTATAACGTCGAATGTCACCTCTCGTGTCTGGCTCCTTAAGATCAGATAACATGGTCTACATTGTTTGGTTCGGTAATTCCTTGATTTTCTTTATGGTAACAGTTCTTATTTTTGGCCTTGATACATTAGAAGCTGCCTCTATTTCCGAAGCCCTATCCAGCGCCTCATTACAATAACTAAACTCGCTTCTACGCAACATAAAATATATTTTCTGATCTCTGATCCCATCAATAAAATACTGAATCGTAAGTTCTTCTCGAAATTCTTCTGTAACTCCTGGGTAAGCCAGATGAACAAGACATTGGATATCTGGTTCATATTCCTGCAAAATTTTTCCGTTTCTTTAATGTTTTGACTTCAGTTATGATTGCTATAACTGGCGTCGATGTTGATCTCCAAATATTCGTTTTAATGCAGCATTAGGGATCTCATAGTCTTTTTGTTGGATTATAGGAATTGTTTTCCAATAACTTCAGTGCTACTCTACGAAGTGCAATTACTAATGCAGTAGCCATCTCTTCGTAATTCTAGTTATTCGAAGTAGTGGCAGTTTCAAATTGTCGTTTGTACATTATTCCAGATGTTTGACTATCGTAAATTGGATGTTTGATGTTCTGCCCCGTGGGTATCACTTTATCAATAAGGCCATGTGTCTTTATTTTATTGGCTTCTATCTGCAGGCTATTTATTTGAGATTCTCTCCCGTCTACGATTTCTTTCATTTTTTGTCGCACTTCTCCTAAGTCTTGTCACCCAATGGATTCAATAGAATTTACTTCTTGACGTACTTCTCATATATCTTTTCGCAATTTGCCTATCTCTTTCCTAAAGTTTTGTGTTTGTCCTTTGCAAAGTTCATACCCATCTTTAATGCGACGTTCTTCCTCTTCTTGTTTGTCTTTAAGACGACGTCCTTCTTCTTGCTGTTTCTCTCTTTGGCGACGTTCTTCTTCCTCTTGACAGAGTTCTTCTTCTTGTTGTTTTTCTTTTAGGCGACGTTATTCTTTTTCTTGTTCTTTATCGCGGCGATCTTCTGTTTCTTGCTTTTCTTTTTGGCACCACCCTTCTTCTTCTTTTTTTATCTTTAAGGCGACGTTGTTCCATATGTTCCATAAAATCAGCCAATATTTATTCATTGGCTAAATTTTGGCCGTTTGCTGTCTTCTAGAATATTGTGAAAAATTCGGTTCTGGGCTTTTTTCATAATGACAAATCCGATGGCGAAGACGGTTTTCTTGTTTTTAAATATAATGTACTAGAACCTTGTCAAAAATTCGGTTCTAAGCTGTTTTCTTAATAACAAATCCGTTAGTGAAGTTAGTTTTTCGCTATCTCTTTTAGTTTCTAAGCCGAATTTTCTAGAACTTTGTTGAAAACTCGGTTCTAGATTTCTTTCTTAATAATAAATCCAATAGTGAAATCCCCTTTTCTTTATATCTTCTAGTTTTCAAATAGAATGTCCTAGAATTTGTCGAATATCAGGTTCTACGCTTTTCTTATAATGGCAAGTCTGATAGTGTAACCCGTTTTTCGTCATCTCTTCTAGTTATCAATTAGAATTTTCTTGAACTTTGTCGAAAATTCGGTTCTGAACTTCTCTCTTAATGACAAATCCGATGGTGAAGTCTGTTTTTCGCCATCTCTTTAGTTTTCTAACATGATGTTCTAGAACTGTGTCGAAAATTCGATTTTACATTTGTCCGTTAATGACAAATCCGATGGAGAAGTCTGCTTTTTGATATCTTTTTCAGTATAAAAACAGAACGTTCTGGAATTTTATCGAAAATTATTCTTATGTTCTTATTAAATAACAAATCCAACAGTAAAATCCGTTTTTCTCTATCTCTTCTAATTTCCAATAGAATAGAACACTCGGTGACAATGCGACTTCTGATGTCAATTGTTAGGATTTTGTCTCTTTAAATTTCTCACTGCAAGCACCGATATGTTTTCTAGTATTCGAACTAACATTAGTAAATACTGTTTTTAAATGTTAAGAGTAAGTGGCAAATCTAGTCCCGGGCGTTCCGATAGGAGAGAGGTCTGGTTGATTTTTTCCTATTTTTTTACTACTAACTAAAAATTTTGATTCCGCAAAACCATTTAAATAAAAAATGTATTTTTGTAAAAAAGCACTATACTAATAGTTTAGAAGAGAACCCGCTCTAATTAAATCAATGCATAAAATCTGATAAAAAATTTTTTTGAATATTTGTGTCGCGCCATCTATCGGATCGTTCTTAAGGAGTCACCATTTCAAGCGAGTTTTATGTATAAATATTCTTGTCATTCTTAGATATCTGTAAATTGATTTTCTGTTTTCGCTACAGTTTTGGGTTAATAATATTGAATTTTGGGAATACGTCGTGTGAAATATTTTTCTAATATTTAGGACATGGTTTTAAAAATCTCTTGAAATATGCATCTTGACAAGTGTAGTATTGACATTTTGGACAAATTTACCCATTTTCTTTATAACTAGTCGTTCTAGCAGTCGTGTAGAATTGTTAAAGAACAAAATCAGTGATAGTCTGTGTATAATATTATTTTATTTGATCAATCTACACCAAAATCTGGTAACTATGTTACATATTTTTTGTTACAATCATCAAGTTTAGTAAAGTAAATTATTTTTAGTTTAGTCCTGCCATGACCTCATAAACTAAATTTGATATTTCTCTTTTATTTCAGAAGCCAACTTTTAAAACCATATACCGGCCTTTTTAAACCATATACTAGATAATTTAAAGCATATAACTGCTTTTTACACCATATAACGGCTTTTTAAAAACATATACAAGTAATTTCAATTTTTGTCTAGCATTTAAAGCATTGAAACCATTTATTCAAGCTTTATTTAAGTTTCTGTCAGCTATTATCGTAGTTCTGAAGCTTTATAAAAGTTTTCTGTTCCTTGTTTGTATGCAAGGCTTATCCCATTTTCTTGGAGCTTAATCGTCCTTAATGGAGATACTATATACATCTACGACATTAAATACCTTCGTTGGCGAATGCACTCCCTTTGATTCTTTTTGGCCACATATACCAACCTATTCACAAGGAAATAGTAAATCAACCCAAAGGGATGTTGTTTCCAAGTATTCCATTTGCCTGAGACTATTTATTGGTGACTGCAGCGCGAGAACTAGCACTTACAAATCGATAAGTAGCTGTATTGTTTCAAGTATTACTAATATTGTAATGGAAATTGCAATTTTCGTTTACAAACAAAGTCATTTTTGCATAATTATTTATAACTGCAGCTACCATATCTACAAAGTTTATTCAAAAAGTTCCGGGATTAATTTTGTATAAAATTTACAACTGGTGCTATCTGTTACCCGACGACAGAACTATGTAATATCATGCCTTAGTTATCCACAGTGGAGATGTGAGTGCTGTAACTTTATTTATTAGCCAGCTGTGTTCATTTGAAGTAGACGAGTTTTTGCCACCTCGTCACACTTTTCGCTATGGAGCAATGCGCCGCAATAAAATTTTGTTCTTAATTGAGAAAAAGCGGTTTGAAAACATTCCAATTATTGAAAGCTGCATATGGTGACTAATTTCTGTTGCACGACAATGCGCTAGCTTTGGCCTCAATATCTATCACAGAAGTTTTGGCCCAAAAGTCGGTCTCCATGACCTGTTCTATCGCCAGATCGGGCTCCGGCAGACTTTTTTTATTTCCTAAATTGAAAATGACGATGAAGGGAAAACGTTTTAAAGACGTTATGGTGATTCAAAGAATGTGACCAGGGTCTAAAAGTTATTCCAGAAGGAGGAGGGATTATGTTGAAAACTAAATAAAATAGTTTTTCTAAATTCTTATATTCATGCGTAAAAAAATAGTCTGAAATTTTTTGAATGACCTGTGGATGTCAGTGTTGCTTTTTTATTTTGAGCTTCAGTTACCAAGTATTTTTATAAAAGTAAATTTCATAATTTAATATTGAGTTTTATTTAAATAATCTGAAGAGTCAAAGTCCTCATTCTATCAGTTTTAAGATACAGACGGCACCTTAAACTTGAACTTTCGGTAGGAATAACTTCAGGAAGTGCTCTTTGAATTTTTTTAGCAAGTAAATCATAAAAAAAACCCGCTCACATTTAATTGTAACGATGATAAGATCTAGCTGACGTAGGCACTGCGGATTTTTCAAAGAATGGAATTAACATTATTACCTAATCCACTTTAATCACTTATAGACCATTAAATAAGTAAGTTATTAGATAATACATGCTATAAAGCGTCATTGTAGAAAATACAGATAAATAAGCCAGACCGCCTCGCTGTCGGAAAGCCCATGACTAAAGTTGCTACTCATTCTTAACATCAAAAAATAGTATCTATTAATGTTAATTTGAATACTAGAAAACACATCGGTGCTTCAAGCAGTTCTAAAAACATTAAATAAAAGCCTATATTCGAGAGTCCCCTTTAAATGGTCATAGCTCCCTTAAGGCCAATTAGAGGACGTACGTTCATATAAAATTTTGTTCTTGTGTTTTCATATGTAAATTATCCTATCAAAGTATACGAACGGAATTTCCCGACGCCCTCAATAATAAAACCTGGTGGTTGGTCCTGATTTTTAATTACGATTCCGGAAACATACAAAATAACAAAAGTAAGAGTCAACGATACCGGTGACGTTCATTTTTATCGTATTTTTGAAAAAAGATAAAAAGTTGAGACCTAAACCCATATCCATTGACACTAATATTGTAAATGAAAATTTATAGTTGTGGTAAATTTCATTCTTTTTTGGATATCGCTTTATTGACAAAAGTAACTATTTTTCTCCTTAAGGATTATTATTATTATTATTTATTCTCAATTTGATGGGTTATTACTGAGGAATAAGTCATCAAAACTATAGTATTTAAATCAGTCGGAACTTATTAATTAAAAAGCATATATAAATTCGTTTAGAATTGAGAGGTTTCAACATTTGTATTGTAACGAAGTTACTGAATTTTTGGGCATGAGTATGTTCGCCGGGATTTAATTTATTTACTATACATCCGAAAAATCTAATTCTTGCGGGAAAAGATTGTTTAAAGTATTTAATATTACCGGAATATAATTAGATTTAACGCGCTATGCCGGGAAATATCATTTTCCGAGATTTTCAGAGAGTCCGACCATAGTAATCGCGCGCCGCATACGACAGTATTGTATGCGCGATCACCGCACGCCGTCACTCGTCAGCGTAGTGGGAGCTCGGGCTATCTATTTAAGTTCGAGCAGACCATTATTTCGCGGAGAACTACACGTTCTCCACCCGGGTCAACAGTTCAAACAGACTAGATTGGGTCGCTTGCCTGACCGCGCCTTCCTGATCTAGCAATGTAGATGAGGCTGGGCTTGGGTGTATATGGTGTTTTACCATACACTTCCTTCCTTACGTCCTATCCCTTTAATGGCCAGCATTGCCGAGGACCCTTATAAGAACGGGCACTGTTGTGTCATCCTACCGTCACTTCCGAGGAACCTTATAAGAACGGGCAGTGTCGGTTCCTTTCCTAATTTCCTACCGCTATTGGTCGACATTGTCGAGGACCCTTATAACAACGGGCAATGTCGTTCCATCCTGCTGCCGCTGTCGAGGACCCTTATAAAAACGGGCAGCGTCAGTTCCTTTTTTTCCTTCCTACCGTCACCTATATACACACGCACTGAATGCCGTAAGTTTAGTTTTGTTTCCGTATTGACCAGAAATGTGTTTTACTGCCAGGTGCCCTCTGATGTCCGTTGATAGGGGCGCTAAACAACTGCCGCCCCGACGCTTATCACCGCCGCCGCGCGTAGAGATCGCCGCCATGTAGAGACGCCGCCTATCGCCGATCGATGCCGGGTTATTGTTATATACCGCGTATACCGCCGTCGGTCGAATTTTAATACTAAGCGCCGTAAATCGTGAACGCGGATTTTAGATACGAGGCGCGATAATTTGCGTACGAACCGTCGTGAATAGCGTCACAACCATATAGTACGAGGTACATGAATAGCGTTGTGAAAGATTCCGCCGGGTTACCGTCTTTAGCGCAACCGACCAGTATGAGCTACCATGATCAGCTCCCAAAACATACTCTTGCCTTCCAAACCGTCTAAATGTTTATATTATTGTCCATCTTAGATTGTAAGTTAGTTTTAGGCCATATCTTTATATAAGTATGGAATACAGGATGCAGGATGTTTTATAATCATTTCTTTCATTACCTAGTCCCATTTTTACCATTATATGTAACAATTAGCAGCCGGCAGTCAGCATTAATACGCACAATTGACCCCTGGCTTGCCGTTTCTCCACTGTAACAAGCTGCCCGGTGCATAAGTGGGCCCTCGACCACATGAATCTCCAGGGTGGCGCCCGAGATCCGACCACCGAGTGGATGTTTTGACCTCTAAGCAATCAAACCGTTGATCAGTTGAGAGAGCGGGGATATCCCGAATATAAGTAGATACCGCCGAACCGATACCCCTGCGCTGAGCATTTGACCGATGACTGTTTACACGAGAAATATCCACTGACCGATGTTCCGCTATCGTGAACGAAGTAGATCCGTAGAGCACGACCTGCTCCCCCGCCTACATAAACGCGTCACAGTATGTATTTAATGCAAACTGTTATTCACCCTTTGTAAAAAATAATATTGTAGAATAATATTAGAACGTATGAAAAGCCGCGAAGTAAACTTGGATGTGTAAAAATATTTGTGTATATTAATCTACAAGAACTAGCTCGCGCATCATCCTGCCTGTCCATGTAAATACATATTTTTTGGTTTCTTCTTTTCAAATTCTGATCTACAAAAAAAAATTATTCCAATACGATCCTGTTTACTAATACTTAAAAGGTTTTTTATCCATCGACAAAAACCTTAGATACTATTTCCAAGCATTTAGGCATATTTAGGAAAAATGTATTGAAACTGAAGCCCGATAAAGTTATTTATGTGTACCCATAAAGATAAGTGTCATGCAACACAAGTTGGCTTTTATTAGGCAAGTATCTGGTCGTAAACATGAATAGGCCTATTTCTTTTATGTTTGAAATATAGGAAAAAATGGACTAAGTTGATTTACGCTAAAACTGAGATAATAGCGTTATTTAGGGTTCATGTTTCCTGTGATTATTTATATTTAAATAAAATTAAAATAATATTAAATCTAAAATCATTACGTGTCAGTGGCATAGCTAGATCTAACGACGCTCATTGGCAAGAGTTACTTTGGCGCCTTAAGTCTTGAGAAAAATCACAATACGGTACAAGTACATAATTTTTAACTTAGGTAAAAAAAAATACACCAACTTGTATTAAATTTGTTCTGCCAATGCTTTAATCGTAAAAATTTATAATTATTATATTTTATTTCCACTTTAATTTCTGTAATTTTTATAGTCGCATAATAATAAAAATTAAAGTCAAGTTAGGTATTTTTTAATTATAAAAACTGTACAAAAATCAAACCTTAGTTTTTTTAACAAAACGTCATAATCGCTCAACTTAAGTTTTTAATACTTAATCTTACATTGACCTGTATATTACCTATGATAAAGGAAATATCAACTTTCACTCAAGATTACTTGTACGTTCCACAGAATAACTGAAATTGATAATTTATTGGGATGGCAGTGCTAATGCAATGGGTTCGTTTGACTCCCTCTCTCTCTCATTGTCAACCTCTGTCCATCCACTCTTGGTTGTAGGTCTCTCTCAATTGCTTCCATCTTTCTCTATTTTTCGCCAATCTCATCCACTGTTTGTCCGCCACTGTCCTTATGTCATCTACTCATCTTTTTTGAGGTCTTTCCGAGCTTCTTGTTGTCTCCCTCGGTCTCCATTCCAGGATTCTTCGTGTCAATCTGTTGTCCTCATATCGGGCTATGTGATCAGCCCATCGCCACTTCATCTTTACAACTTCCTTCACGATGTCTTTGACTTTCGTTCTGCGCCTTATCTCGGTGTTTCCAATCCTGTCTCTTAATGATATTACAAGCATTCTTCTTTCCAACGCTCTTTGGACTGTTTCTAATTTTTTAGCGGACTTCTTGGCGAGGGACATGGTCTCTAATCTATACGTACTCACCGGTAATATGCATGTGTTGTATACTTTTCTTTTTAGATTTATGGGAATTGAATTATTTTTCAGGATGTATGCAAGTTTACCGAAAGCGGCCCATGTCAGCTGTGTCCTTAGATAATAAACTTCTCTAGAATAGCCATAAAAAGAAGTAATTAACAAGGCTACTAACGCCTCGATGATCTGTAGAAATTTTGTAAGAAAAAGCTAGAGCACAAACCCAAAAATCCTTCAGTGGATGGACACTGAATTAGTGAGACTAATCATCACATATTGAACAGTAGTCTCGAGTAAAAGAACCAGCCTGGCCAATACGAGAGCCAAACTCTCGAAAGTTTAAAGACTGGCTTGTGCGTGCATAAAGGGAGCAATGAAAACCTGCCCAGCGGCCGCCATGGAAATATTCTTAAACCTTACATTTCTGCATATACTTGTGGAGAGTATAGCGAAGAGGATATAAGATTATGAGAGATGAAGTTATAAAGCGAAGGCCCAATCTTTTATCCAGAAATCAACTGACCTAGGACATCTCCAAGATGAAATAACGAAAAAGGTCAACTTTGTGAAAAATTTCAACACAAAGTTGAGTCGCAAAAGTGAATGGGACAGGAATATCATGGAAAAACTCAACAAGAATTCCATAAAATAGCATACAGATGGCTCTAAAATAACGGACGGAACTGGAATAGGAGTGTATGGACCAATTAAAATACATCACGAAAGCTTAGATAAATCACCAAGCATCTTCCAGACCGAAATACCCGCCACAAGGAAATGATTTCAATTATTGCGGGCAGGAGATTAATATCATGTCAGATAGTTAGCAGCCATTAGTGTGTTCAATTTTCAAGTAATTAGCTCCAAGATGATCTGAGAATGCCTAGAGGAACTAATAGAATTAAGTAAGAATAATAAGGTCACCCTACCGTGGGTACCGGGATACACCGGGGTAATACATACACTGTCTCCGAAAGCCGATCTGGACCCTTTTTATAATACCTTTAGATCGATACCGGAAGATTCTCTGATTTTCTAGAAGGATTTCCATATTACATGGTGTAATAAAAATAAGAAAAAGGATTAATCCGGTGATTTCTGGACCTTCTTTTATAGGCATTGCATGTAAAAAAAAAAGGAAATAGAATTCCCTAAAAAGTTCCAGACTTTCTTTCACCCACGTCTCATGAGGAAATTTAAAAAAGGTAAAATTAATTAAATAAATTATAAACTCGTTGAAACTAAACCCAAAATGCTATAAAGTCCGATACATTGCCCCCTTTCAAGTATTTATCGTCCCGGTCCACCTTCTTGATCTTGATAATGGGCTAATATGTCAGGACCCACAATTTTCAACTTCGCACGAGGCTTTTCTAAATTCTGTTCACCAGATCGTTTAATCAGGTCACTACGTTGTACGGACCTTCCGTTGACTTGTGAAGCTTTGGTAAAGGCCGTTTGGTTCTTTTCGGATTGTACAACCACAATTTTTCACCAACCGTGAATCCTCCAGCATTTGTTTTGAGGTCATAGAAGGGCTTCATTCCGTCACTTTTTATTTATAGTCGTTTCTGTACCTTTCCAAAGATGACCTGCAGGATGTACTTCTTCCATAGTGCTTTCCGGGGTGGCGTTCCCTTTCGATGTATCCTCTCGAGGATGACCTGTAGCACGTTCTTCTTCCGTGGCCCCTTTCGCGGTCACGGTCCCTCTCGTCTCTTTCTGCACGATCGCCGCAAGTACTCCTATCTCTTCCGTAGTGGTCCTTTCTTCTATCGCCTCCACTAGTAGTAATTTTCGGACAATCTCTATAAAGTGTTGTATCCGCACTGGTAACAACGCATGTTATTCGAATAGTACCCGGCGACCCTGAATCCTTCTTCTAGGTCTGGCATAAGTTACTCTAATACGAGAACTACATACTATAACTCCATCATAAGCCTTGACGGCAACGGCAGCATTTTTTTACCTTTGTAAACAGCAAATCCAAAACAGGGGATACTATTACTTAACCAGATTTCTTTAAGTTCACCATAAGGAGCAAAGACTTTCTTCAAGTGCTTCGAAAGGTTATGTCTTTGTTGTCATGTGTTTTTCGTTTGTTCAAACAACTCTTGCTTTATTTGTTCCGGATATGTTGGATAAGTCAGATTTATTAGCCTCATTATATCTGCCTCACATTCTTGCGGACTGTCGTTGTATTTTTGTCTTCTTCTTTGGAGTTGGGCCTTATAAACTTCTTGGAGGTAGGTTTCACCATAACACATCTCCAGAAATGTAACAATAAACTAGCAATCATTCTGTTTTTCTTCGGGAATATTACGTAGAACCTCCATAGCTTCACAGCGCAGAGCTAGAACAAGAGCACGTGCCTTCTTCGATAAACTCCAATTATTGCCGGCTTCGAACTGACGGATATAGGTAAGCCAAGGTACTTTGCCTTCGAAGGTAGATGGCTTTATCGCACTAGTGGCAGGAACACCATCTATCTTTATTACACCTGTACTGGCTACTTCCTCGATTTGCAAATGTAATTGATGCACCTGTTTATGGATTCCTGTCATCTCACGTTTTACTTTGTCAAGTATGTGTTCTCTAATTTTGCTTCTCTTGCATTTATTGTTTTATCTCATGGTGGTAGAGAGTATAGCAAAGTCTGTCGATTCTACCAACGGAGGCTTTAGGCGTACTTTTGATCTATGGATGCAGAAATTGTTTCCAAGGTCAAATTTCGAATAAAGCTATTAATAAAAAAAATCCCATAGGATGCGGACTTTACTGGTCTAGCATAGTTTTCATCCATGTAATTACATGTAGCAGGCTTGGTTGCCAGTATCGAATAGTGCGACCCCTATCCTTTGGGTAACGCGTTTCGTGTATCGAGTTCTGAATATATGTTTTTTAATTCACCGTCGCGCCATCACATAGCGGTTTAATATAACATTGATAATTTGTGTAACATGAGAGTACTGTTTATTGACAAATCTTTTGTAGTACGTATATATATATATATATATATATATATATATATATATATATATATATATATATATATATATATATGTATATATATATATATATATATATATATATATATATATATATATATATATATATATATATATCTTACTAGGAACGGGAGTGACTTTCCGACTCCAAAATATGCCACAACATTCTACGGGAAATCTCCCTATTACGCATGTGTTAGAATCTATAATAGATTGCCAAATGACATTAAGGCGGCTAAGTCAACAATCATCTTCAAGAAAAAAAAATTTTTGTTAAATCATGCTTTCTACTCGTTCAAAGATTTTATGGAATTTAAGCCATATGTTAACAGTGGAGGACGTCTTGTCATAATTGTTGTACAGCGCACTGTGTGTGTGTCATTTCCATGTTAGTCTTAATTTTAATCCTTTGAAACCTGAATCTATATTCTTTTACCTTATTTTATTATAAGGTCAGCTTTTACTTTATTTTATTACTAGCTTTTACCAGTGAATTCGTCTGTATGAAACTTGCTGAAGTATGAGGGTTGTCTATTTTTTTAAAATCACTCTATATCAATAGGTTCAGCCATTTCGAAGATTAACCACTAGAGACAGATAGATAGATAAACAAAAGAAAGTAGCTAATATCATTCCTGGTAATCTCCTCTTTATGTCTTGAAAATTTCATCAAAATCGGTTTAGCCATTTCGAAAATTAACCCGTACAGATACATGGACATAAAAAAGCAGCCTATATAACTCCTAACGACCTTCTCTTTATGTCTGTAAAGTTTGATCAAAATCGATTGTTGTACCGGAAGTTGATGCATTCCTGCATGCATGTGTTATTTCACTTTTAGATTCTATGCAAAATTATACACATATTTTATGTCAAAAATAGCGTTTGCCGGCCTAACTATCCATTTTTCCTTTATGAAAGCCTTTACTATTTAATTGGTGTTGGTATTCTCCTAGAAGGGGATCTACTTTATTGTACTGTGATCAAAAGCTAACATTGAATATTAGTTTGAAAAATCATTAAGAATCAATTTTTTAAATATAAACTCCCTATTTTCATTTCATTCATTCATCTTATTTAGCATTAAAAATAAGGCTGACTTTGTATAAGGTTGTCTATTTCAGAATTTTCCCGTTTTTGAAAGATTGGCAATTTAACATTTTTATATCGTAAAAACGGTATAAGGCTTGTAAGTTTTGTTGGCCATGGCGGAGAAGCAGGACAAAAGACAATAATACAGCATCACAAAAATGTCACAATTTTTTACCATTTGACAATTGTTAATAAAAATCATGCCAGAGTGATTAAATTGTATACATGAAGGTCATTTAAATTTCTTTATTATCTATGAGGAGTGTAACAAAGTTTTATCAAGAACATGCTAAACATTTGCCGATAGAGAGATAAACAGAAACCATCACGAAACACTGTTAAAGAAATTTTGGAAAACTTCAAAAATTTTGGTACCGTGAAGGTAAAAATGCCAAAAAGGAAACTTATTCTTAATGGTGAAAATGCGAAATTGCAATTCTGGGATATTTTATAGCATATTCCATGACACTGTTGAGACCGGAACTTTACAAACAGAAATCTAAAAGAGCTCAATAGAATTCTGTTGAAACACAACTTCCACCCTTATTTAATATATTTGGTTCAATACCTAAGAGATACTGATTTGCCGAAAAGATTGCAATTTTGCGAATTTATATTAATGACAACATAATTTGGAATGATGAAATAAAATATACGAAAAATAGCCTTTTTAACAGATATAATTCCTATTTTGGAGTGATTTATATCTTCATGCGAAATTTTCAAGAAATCTGGCAATTTAACGTATTTTGTGCTGTAAGAAATGATGAAATAGGAAAACTACATTTTTATGGAGAAAACTTAAATGGTAATTTATTAATAATAGAAAGAAAATTATGTTTCTATTTTAAATTAAGTAGGAGAAATATATCTAAACATTCTAGAAGACTCACATAATCCTCTGACGGAACACAGGCACATTTTTTACCAACACGATGGTACCTCATCACACCGAACCGTTCCAGCCACCAGTGGATTGCTAACAATGGATCTTTTCTATAGCCTCCTCGTTCTCCTCTTTTGGCTCCCTTGAATTATTTTACATGGGAAAAGATAAAAAACATCGTTTATTGTAATTCAGTGACAACGATGGAGGACTGTATGGCAAGGGTAAGGGATGCGTAGGAAAATTTATCTCTAAAGTCGATCCCTTTTTAAAGGGTGTTTTTTTTATAGAGGTATAGAACTTTTAAATGGAATAAAACAAAGATGAATTTTTTAAATTGACATGAAATTTACTTTATTCGAAAGATAACCTTCTGGCATTATAATTTTAAATATGACTTCTGGCATATGACTGCCACGGCTGGCTCGGACGTAGTCTAATCTGGAGGTCCAATTTTCGATGACTTTTTCCAACATTTGTGGCCGTATATCGGCAATAACGCGCAGAAAATAGTCTAGAGGCGTTAAGTCGCACGGTCTTGGAGGTCAATTCACGGGTCCGAAACGTGAAACTATGCGGTTACCAAACGTTTCCTTCAATAAATCAATTATGGCACGAGCTGTGTGACATGTTGCGCCATCTTGTTGAAACCACAGCTCCTGCACATCATGGTTGTTCAACTGATGAACGAAAAAGTTAGTAATCATGGCTTTATAGCGGTCACCATTGACTGTAACGTTCTGACCAGCATCCTTTTTAAAGAAGTACGGACCAATGATTCCACCAGTCCATAAAACACACCAAACAGTCAGTTTTTCTGGATGTAACGGTGTCTCAATATACACTTGAGGATTATCATCACTCCAAATACAGCAGTTTTGTTTATTGACGTATCCATTCAAACAAAAATGAGCTTCATCGCTAAACAAAATTCGCTTATGAAAATCGGGATCAACGGCAATCTTGTTTTTGGCCCATTCACCGAATCTACGCCTTGCTAGGTGGTCGTGTGGCTTCAATTCTTGCACGAGTTGGATTTTGTAAGCACGCAAACCAAGATTTTTCCGCAAAATCTTCCATAAAGTGAATGGACACATATCCAATTCCTATGCATGATGGCGGATAGACTGATTCGGGTCTTCCTCTACGCTACGCTCTAAAGCAGCAATGACTTCTTCTGTACGGCGTCTCTATGGATGCGTATTATCATTTAGAGTAAAGGTTGTGCGAAAACGTTCCATAGTTAATCGAATTAATTGCTCTGATGAACGATTATGTTGACCGTAAAATGGACGTAGTGCGCGATACGTATTTCGAACAGAACCATGATTTTCAAAATAAATTTGCACAATTTGGAAGCGTTGTTCAGGCGTCGGTCTATTCATGTTGAAATGCCAAACCAAACTAAACATAAATCACTTGACAGCTGACAAAATGGCCGCCAGTTAAAAAAGTGTTGCCAACTTAAAGTTTTATACCTCTATAAAAAACACCCTTTAAAAGAAAACAAACCTCAATTATATAATAAAGGCTTTCATATAAGACAAATTGATACCTATGCCTAGGAATGCAAATGCCATTTTTGATATAAAATTTACAAAATGTTAAAAACAGTTTGCCTTGGTATAAGATATTATTTATAAAATATGTCTACAATTTTGCATAGATCCTAAAAATGAAATAACATATAGGACGTACTATTTAAAATAAGCAATAAGACATCAACTTCTGGTATAATCGTGATTCCACCATATTGAAAATTTTAGTTGAATTGCTCCAGTCGATTTTAATAAACTACCAAATTTAAACAGTTTTCCAAGAAATCAATGGCAGTAGTTCATCGTGAGACACCCTGTATGTATGGATATAGCTTAGTGTTAATCTAATCCTATCCTATGTAATGTCATGTGAATGACTTAATACATTGAAAATTAAATTGAAAATTGTTTTTTGTTAATTAACATTATTATAAGATGGACATATTTTTAAGAAGAATATTGTAACAAATTTATAGCGTTATACAGTTCATACTATTAGTTTGTGTTTATAGTTTGTAGGCTTTTAGGTTGATTTCCTAAGATTGCCCGGAAATTACTGCTGGTGAAGGTAATATAAGAGAGGTCCGTTACGGAAGAGATAGAAGAAGTATTCACGGCGACCGCGGAGAACGAGACAAGAAGGACTGTGATGGCGAAAGGTGCTACAGAAGAAAAACGTTCTACAGGTTATCTTCGAGAGGGTATGTCGAGAGGGCTCGCGACCGCGAAAGGAATTACGGAAGAAGAACTTCCTACAAATCATCCTCGATAAAGTGCAGCGACGACTACAAATAAAAAGCAACAGAATGAAGACCCGCTATGACCAAGCAAATAGTAGTGGATTCATGGTTGATGAAATGTGTGGCTGTATAGTCCGAAAAGAACCAAAGTCCTCATGCAAAAATGAACGTCGTGCATCTTGACAGATTGGCCCATTATCAAGATCGGAAAGGTTGATCGGGACGATCAAGGCTTGCAAGGGAGCAATGTAACAAATTTGTAGCCTTATACATTTCATAGTGTTAGTCTGTGCTTATAGTTTGTAGGGTTTTAGGTTTATTTTCTACGATTTCATAATTTATTTAATTAATTTTACCTTTATCAATTTCTTTGAGTCGTCTATGAAAGAAGGTCTGCAACTTTTTAGAAAATCCTATTTCCTTCTTTTTAAATATCAGACGCCTATGGCGGAAGGCCTAGAAATCGCCAGGTTACTCGTTTTTCTTATTTTTGTTACACCTTATAGTATGGAAATCCTTCTAGAAAATTAGAGAATCTTCTGGTATCAGCCAAAAGAATATATAAAAAGGGTCCAGATCGGCTTTCATGGACAGCTTAGTTCGAGACATCGTTGATGTAACTTAAAGTGTTTCACAAGTGTCAGAAATTGTCCCAATAAAAGCGTTTGAAATCATAGAGACTGTTCAAAAATCGGCCATCCGTGACAATGTTATAAAAATCGTATCAAAATATCTCTCTCCAGTTGAAACTTTTGCTCTAAGAAAAATTAAAATCTTTATTTTTTGGAGACGGTTGAACTAAAAAAAAAACATTTAAAGAAGCCGATATACCATGACAGGCTATGCATTCCGTGGTTGAAATGTAAACGAAAAATGCACGTCATCCATTATTTATTAGATATGACAGTCATCTGAGCAAAACGGAAATTTGCAAATCATCTTCTATATTTCTTATTAGTATTTAAATTCAAAATTCTTAAAAATATAAAAATCTTTGATCTTGATGAATCAAGCACCATTTTTAAAATCCCACAGTCTAACAAAAATGGTAATTTAAAAATTATTTTTTTACTTACCTCATCATAAACACGTGCTTTTTAATATTTTTTTTAACTGTAATTATCTTCTGTTTGTTGCTTGTCATTATTACTGTCGAGGCGTTCTACGAAAATACGTAAAATTTTTAACTGGCAAGAAGTAAACATCGTGAGTGTACAGAATATCATTAGAGATGGAGAATAGAAAGATGAATATACAATACAACAAACTGTATTCATTATAAACACTATCACTGCATGGTTTTTCTCATTAAAAGGGAACCACATTGGAAATTGCAAGAATTTTTCAAGCAATTCGTTTCGGTTCTCCTGTAATGATGATTCATTTAAATATATAGCTATATTAGCCGGAATATATACAATGGTGACCAAACTACAAAATACAATTAAACCAGCACTTATTTTCTCGCAAAGTTTAGTATTCTGAGTGTAGAATAGTACTATTTCTTTGTCCAGTGACAAGCGTATTTGTTATTCTTCCTTCGTTATTTCTAGGAATAGTCTAGAAACATTATTTTTCTGATATAATAACATTTTTATCACAATCGGTATAAATGTTATCACTAGGCCAGTACATTCTGCCATTGTCTCATCATCACCACCAATTGATAACAACCGATAGAGCTCCACCACAAATAAAATATTAACAACTATAAGCATTCCTTGCAAACTTAGATGCAGACACAGGTAAATTTTCTGGAAAATTGTATTGTCTGTCCATTTCATATCCCACGTACCAGAGATTATCATATACCATTTCATATTTTCAATATGCATAGTAAAATTTAATTAATACGAAGTAGCTCGAAATAATGATAAAAATATGAAAAAGCAAAAGTTCGTGTTTTTAGTTGAAAACACAAAAGTTTATTAACAATTGTTTGTCAAATTGAACATTGTCGGTCTAGATATAATGATAGTTTTCGAACTTTTTTAAACATTTCTTTTATTTATACATTTTTTAAAACTACAATTTATCAATTTTTTATAGATGCTCATAAATAATTATATCATGTTTTCGTTCATTTCTATTCATTTTTTTTCCAGTAATTTAAAATTGATCTTTTTTTTTAAGCAGTAATACGCTGCTCCGCTTCTTGACAATCAAGTTTAATATAATCAAAATTGCTGGAACATAATGTATTTAAACATATTTTCTGCACAAAATTTTCTAAACCACTTTTTTTTATTTTCTAAAAAATAAAGTATGTTATTTAAATAAATTAACCTTTTCAAAAATTTTATTTATTATCAAATTTACCTAACCTTAATTTAATTTAATCACACTTAAAACAATTTCAAGCCTTAGTCGTCCTTGAGTCATTACGTCGAAAACACATCGTCATTATCATCGAGGGCATAATGAACATCTTTCTCCTAGAAACTCCAATTTTTACCGACTTCTAGGAGGTTTTGAATTCAACCACCATAATTTTCTTTAATCGTTCTATTTCGGAAACTATTGCGATAGTCCCATATTATTTTGCCCAGAATTGGTTCAATAAAATTCAAGATGGCTCTTAGAATATGGTGAGAAAAAAACGAAGGTGGTCTAGGGCACACATAACGAATCGAAATTACTAATATGGTGTATATTTAGCATTTCCTGTTTTCGTACAAATTTGGTATTGGGAGTTGCCGTGCATGTAAATTAAGGATTTAAAATTAATTTTGACGGATCTTATAGGGCAGGTTGTTTTTTCTTTAGAATTGTTTTTTTTTGAAGAGTTTGTGGTCACAAATTCTGAATATAAACTTAATTTCTTCCAATCAATATAGCAGATAAAATGTGTCGACTTACAAACTTTACATTTTCGTGACTTCCAAATTCAACAGTACTTTTACAACCTGACCTGCAGATTAAAATCAAGGTGAAAAGCATGAGGTCTCTTTTAAAATTCTGAAGTTGATTTTCAATTGAACTTCGATGTCAATATCAGGGTCAAATTTAAGGTCACTTCAAGATGTAACGTTCGATTTCTTGAAGCTTTGTAAAAAAAAATTTCTCTGATTTGTTGTTGAGTCATTACATAATTTATACAGATCTATCGTATAAGGACATTCAACTCCCAAAAAAGGCCTTCAGATACGATTTGACGCCTTATATTTATATGACAGAATTTGATTATAGACTCCTGCTAATGACATATCGAGGTAGCGTTAATCATTTTATCTATGATCATTTTTTGCCCCATATTAATTAGTAACTATTTTAATAACCTACAATTAAATTTCACAGTAATAAAGACACTCTGGAAGTCTGATCGTGCATCTTCTCTCTTGCAGCTTTAGTACCAAACAACTACGGTTATTTAAGCTTACCAACCACTACTCAGAACTTCAGGACTCAGGAAAGGCTGCTAATTAGTTGGTCAGAAAACATCTTTTGTTTTGTAGGTCTCGCAACAGCGCGCCCGCAAGGTAATTTGCGTGAAGGTTTTAATTAAATTGAATAAAACAAGTTTCTCAAAACACTTAAATCTATTTAACAAAAACAAATAGAAAAAGAAACTATTTACAATGAGAAACTTAAAACTAATAACAATTACAAAAACTAACATAATTGCTCTTCTCGACCATTATTTTAACCAATAACGTAAAACCCAATTTTGAAAAAACACGTATAAATAGCTTAATAAAATATTGAACAAAAAAAGAAATAAAACGCGGAAAAACAGCTATTTATATTATTTAATCGAACCGTATGAAAATCGCGAAATGCCCCACTAAAATAACACACGATAATCGCTTAATTTCCCAAATTAAACAAACATAACCTTCTTCCCCGACGATTATACCCGTGACGTAATTATTCTACGGCACTGGTACTCACGGTACCGTTCTAACGACATTCAAACTGTGACTGACTTTTACTATTCCTTAAAAGAGTATCTTCGAATCTTACACCATTCGACACCCCTCTTTTTCCCGTTTGTACCCATATTACCCAATGGAACCCGGTAAACGTCAATTTCTTTCCCTTAAAGTTCGAAGGTTTCGATCGTTACGTGCTGAGGGCGTTAGCTATTCTATACCGGATGCTTGATTCACGAATTGGCCTGTGAGCGTCTTACTCTTAATTTTTATATAAACACAATTAATAAAACTATTCTATTTCTATTTCTATAACTAAATGAATAAGATAATAGAACGTCTGTGAAAAAACCTGAGTGCCCTTTTATTCATAATGCTGGTATTTGAATCATTCTTTCTTGCAATCAGGAAAAACAGACGCTACATTCCTCCTTTCACAGATCAAACGTTATATTACAGTATAATGAGTTTATTTGATTATTCTTTTGTTTCCTAATAATGGGATAATTTTAACGGTATTTCATATACTATATGTTAAAAACTACCCTTCACACGTCTGGTGTTACCTACATAATCAGAGTAGGATTATTTCGACAGATTTATAGCCAAATCTTAGAAAGGATCTCTTAGTTTTATGTCTTCATAAATTTACTGAGTTTATATATTTTTAAGAATACATTTAAATGACAAAGATAATAAAAGTTAAGTTCGATAACTAATTTATTTTTCCTTTAGACTTTCGTGGATAGTGATAAAAAATATAACTACCCTAATCCCACGAGAAATCTATTCACAGAGTGATTATTTAATTATTTATTTTAACAGAATATAGTTGACATTGAATAATGAAAAATAATTAACATTTGTTCCATTACATTTATATCACAATTTATTTATTTATTTTATGTTATCGACTGATAACAATAGTGTAACAAAAGGATGTTTGCAAAAGAAAAAAAAAGTATACTGTTTATAATTTTCAAGAGAAATAGAGGCCTCTACCTTTTCTCCTATTAGCAAGGAAGAGCAAATTTAACTCGAAGCGCAAAACAGCATAATCAAGATTAGTACCCCCGTTGAATTTCAAGTTAATATATCTGAGAAACCTTCTCTGTACGTGTTCGAGATGGTATACATGTGATTTCATAGTGGGGGTTCCAAACACCAGAAGCCTACTCAAGGTGTGTTAGAATCAACGAGCAATAGAGTATTTTAAGAGAGTTCACAGTGGAAAGCTCCTTAGCATGACGTTTAATAAAGCCTAATATCCTGAGGGACGTACTAACAATGTCAGTGATGAGTGGTTGAGGGATTATTTCAGCGGTAGATTTCAGGTGGTGAAGACCAATAGCGTTTTGTCAAAAGAAATACAAGTTACATCTGGTATCCTTCAAGGTGCTCATCTGTCGCCTTTGTTATTTAACTTGTGTATTAATGACATTAAATCTTTTATAGTGCATTGCGACATGCTTTCATATGCGGATGACCTAAAGTTTTTTAGAACTATCAATTCACTTGAAGATTTTGATTATAACATTAATAACGAAGAACTTAAGAAAGTGAGTGTTATCAAGGATTTGGGTGTTCTGTTTAATAGAGACTTATTTTCTAATGATCGTATAATTTACATGACGAATAAGGTCTTAAAAATTATAGCTTTTCTTAAAAGAACATTGCATGATTTTCACGATTTCACTTTGTAGCATTTAAATTTACCGGTTTGTATCAATGCTACATGTTTTTAGTAATATGATATAATTTGTATATTTTTATCTGATTAAATTTAATTATTTATCCTGTAATTTATCCTTTTTCTCAACAGCTACGAATATAAAGTCGGAGACAGAGTATATGTAAAGGAGTCTCAAATTAAAACTAAAGCCGAAAACCTATTTAACGGTTCATTCGAAATTACTGAAATTTTCCAAAATTCAGCTACCCTAATTAATCCAAAAACAAATCAATCTACAAAGATTAACTTCGACCGGTTAAAGCCTTATTCTGAATAAGGGTTATTTCTTTTACAGATTCTGCGCGTTGCTTGCAGCTATGTCTTCTCAATACTTTATAACACCCATAAAAAATACCGTTGGAATCTTCTTCCACGAGGAAGGCACTATAAAGATATCAAATAACAAATGCGCACTACTCGTTTACAAAGAACTGCTGCCCATAAAGGAAGCTATTCTACATAACGATAAGATCTTAAATTCGATGCTAGATAACTTGATCTCTCCAGAAATAACACCACCAAGACTAATAGCCTTTAAAGGAGAAGTACAAACTCACGCCGACCTACTCGGACAAATCCCGGACTCCGTTAATCTTTAATACAAAGACATAATCGCGGACACACAAAACTATGCCTATAGGAATAAACGCGGAATAATTAACGGAATTGGAACGATATGGAAAACAATCACAGGTAACTTAGACGCGTCGGACGGCGAATACTTCAATGACTGTATAGAGAAAATCACGCTACATGTTTTTAGTAATATGATATAATTTGTATATTTTTACCTGATTAAATTTAATTATTTATCCTGTAATTTATCCTTTTTCTCAACAGAGTTTGTAAAAATGCTGTAGTTTATATATCACATTATTTGGTTTGAATTTGAAGGTAATCAAATATTTTATTTTTAATAAATTTTCATTTATTTAAATTTCATTTCAGTATTAAAAAAAGGTTATAGTCAGTAATATAGTTCAGTTACCATTTGTTGTGGATGTATACCTGATTCGTTTGACACGAGCACGGCATGTAGAGACTGATCATTTAAGTTTGAGTATACAGTATAGAATTTGTAAAATTTTTTGAAGTTTGTTTTAATCATGATTAGTAACTTTGGACTGTTTTGATCATAATTTTCTTTTTGATAATTTTCCATGGCTCGCCAATATTTGATTTATTACCTGGTAATCAGCGTAAATTCAGAACTAGGTCAGAGTGCTCCAGGTTGAGAATAAGGTTGGCAAAAATTAAGAACAAATATCCCTAAAATTTGTCATGTGAGGCTGCGATAGAGATTTTCATTTTCGTTTCTTTTATGGTTGAACCGTCGAAGGCAGTAGATAAATCTTGCCATTAGATCTGAAAAGGTAGGCTGCCATGCGTTATTTTTGGTTATGATCCACTAATCAATGAGGTAAGATTTTGCCACCTTATCTTTACAAACATGTTGTAAAAATAACAAATTTTGTTTCAGGGCTTAGCTTCGTCTCTTTTCTTTTCCTGGTTTTTCCAACTCTCTGATCTTTTCCGGCTCTTTAAGTTTTCTGATTTTCCTGACTGTTCTGGCTCTATTTTTCCTGATCGTGTTACCACAACGATTTTGAAGTTCACGATTAGGCTCACCTGACATTTGGTTGGTGAATTGGGAGTGGCCTTGCGAAACCCCATTCATCCACAATCACAATCAAGGATTCAGATAACCGCTCTAAATAAAATAAATAGAAGTTGAAGGTATCATGTACATATACAAACATAAGGTAGGAGAAAACTTTAATTTAAAGAATAGGTCCTGGACATCGAGTTTTTTTTAATACATCCATATAGAACATAATATAAATATATTCACATTTAACCTGACATGAAATGTAAAAACATCTTGGTAACTTTCTTTATAAAGATTACTTTCCATGCTCTTGATAATTAAAGGTTCTAGAACGTTCTGCAGTCAATTTTTTACATAACTTTTTAAAACTATATAACACCTATAGTTACCAAGAAAGAGTATAAAAAAAAGTAGGAGCCATTCTTTGTTATGTATATATATTTTTTTGGGAATAAAATGGGATTGTTATTGTGTTTTAAATAGACGTCTTATCATGGAGCTATACACCAGCAGTCAGTAAATTAACATTATTCCTGAAACCTATATGTTTTCCTGTTTATCACTAGGTAAGTAACACAAACAATGTAAAACAAGTGGCGCCTATTAGATAATCAAGGCAAAGCACAACTATCTCTAAAAGAGATACGGACCTAGCCTCCGACATATTCAGCTGCCGCACTTTTTAAGACCTACATTCTTTAGTTTTAATTTGGTCTTGTTAACTTAAGTCAAGGAAGCAAACGCACCACTGATTCGTTTCCAAATTTATTTGAAGCTGTCGTAATTATCGGTTAATTTACTCGAGAAATGATTTAACAAATGGCGAAAATCATATCAAAATCCATTTTGGAGTTTATATGTTTATCCCCAAAATATCGAAAGACGTGGCTAAGGATTTTTTTAATATAGTATGTAACGATTAAAAAATTTATTTTCGTACATAATAAAGGAAATTTTTTTCTCTTTTTCAATTTCGCAGTAAATTCCACAAAAATAAGACTTATACTTAACTTTCAATTTATTTATGAAAATAATAATTTAATGAAAGCAAAATAATTATATCATAAAAATAATTATACATTCAATAGTTTGGTTTGCAATAACATTTATATTAAATTTATGGTCGTCTAAATCAATAAGCAGAAATGTAGAATACTGTTTTTATTGGCGCAATAATCAATAAGAAGTGGCATTTTAAGGAATAATAAAATATTAAAATAATTTACTAAAAATATGACAAAATTATGAGCTTTTCCAAATTTAGTTTTTACCGTTTAGCTCTTGTGGGGCAATTAAAATACTTCTGCTTTTTCCCATAAAACGTAAATTCATTTTTTGAAACAGAACAAAGATGTAAAGAGACGACACTTGACACCAATATTGGAAATTTTAAGAGTAATTTCAATCGCTTGGTTGGATAAAGTTATCACATTTGGAATATTGAAAGTCAGTAGAAGCTTCTTTATCAAATTATTTGAACAGAAACATTTAATTATTTTAATATGTAACTGATATTTGTTTTTACCCCCTTTCTCGTTTCCTATCTGAAACCATGTATGATAGAGTAAATCCCTACGCGCCCCCCTGATTTATTTTAAATAAGAAGCCGATCAAAATATGTTTTTGTCTATTTAACACAGCTGTATTCTATTTCTATATACTTTTATGAAGGTGATTCTGGCTTTCTGAATGAAACGTTGTTCAATTTCCTATCTATGAAAACATTGCTTTAGTATAGAGCATGAGGGAGGACATAAAGAGTAATTGAAAAGGTGGCTCACGATTTGCTCTTTTCCATACTCGCTGTTGCCGTCAGCAGTCAGCCCCTATTTTATTTTATTATGTCTAACAGCGGCCACCCCAATTCGGATACGGTTAAGAGACCTTCGCAGTTTGAATCAGAAAACTACTTCGGGACATGAAGGTCTAATTAAACCGTTCCTGATATTCCTGTTCAGCATACCTGGATTTTGGTAAGGTAACTGAAGCTCTTGAGTAAATTCCTTAAAAATAAAGAAAAATAATGTGTTTTTCAGGATTTCTGTTCAGAAAACTACCGTTCTGCGCAAAATTATAATTTTATTTGAATTTGGTCAACATCCCTATTAGGCAAACCAAGTCTTATTCATTAACTACAAGAGTCATAATGCAGTTTCAGAGCGGGATGGAATCACTCTCTCACGCCATTCGCATCAGTGTAAGGGCTGGACCGCTACTTATTCTTGTATGTTTTACTAGTCAACTATTCCTAGTGAAACTTCCATTAAATTGATGGGGTAACACCTCAATTATTATGTAATTTTCTTAGTAACAACACATATTTATCAAACACAAAGTCGGTGGGATGAAGCAGCTATAACTACGATCAAAATATTTGAATTTTGAAAAAGATAGATTTTTCGTGGAGTTGAGAGACTGAGAAGTTACAGGTGATTCTCCCATTCCTTGTTATGGCGATGGTTGGCTCCGTTCTTCGCCAGCACTGTGAGGTTTTCAGGAAAATAAACTTGTCAATATCGTTGTTAAGCAATATAGCACATGATGTTGCTACCTTAGTTACATGAGATTTATTGTAAATGAGTTGTGAATCGAGATATAGACCAAATTAGTATGAAAGAAACACAAATTAGCTGGTCTTTTTAAGAAAAAGAAAATGCTTTTTTCAGAATTCCGGGGATGCCAGATATTAAAACTTTAGACTTTTCATCTGGGGGCGATTTAAAATATCAGTATAGAAGTACAGATCTTTTCGTATTATTTATTAACTAGAAGAAATTATAACACACTCTATCCGATACATTACTCTACGTATCATCAGGAATTCTTTATCAGCGCTTTCAAGAAAAACATTTATTTATAAGATAAATGGCATATGGAGACCTAGTACTTATCTTATCTAGTGTTTGAATCGTGTGTAAATAATATATATAAATATAAATTTTGCACGTACATACTTAAATTCAAATTGTAATCAATATGAAATATCGGAATAAGATCGAAGCAGGATGAGTTGCGAGGATAAAAAAATGGACTTGGATAATCCATTTCAAAAAACCCAGCGGATTAGAAGGTCACCGGTGCGAGCTGGAAGCAATTCGGTGACTAACTTTAATCAACTGGGAAATAATACAAACATATCACAAAATGAAGCACCTTTGGTGCAACAGAACCAAATTATGGTAAAAAAAGACCAGTTAAAAACTCAAAACGAACAGCAACTGTATGCAGCTTGGCAAACAGAACTAGGATCCAGACAAATGCTTGAACAGACGGTTAATAAGCAACAGCAGCAAATCACCCTATTGCAGCAGCAGTTAGCCGAATTAACAAAACAAATTAATGCCGGGAAAGATGCTATTAATACAAATCCGCAGGCCAACAATGCACAATACAGTGAAAAAGACGAATACTACACGGATGAAGAAGTGTTGGCTTACGAAACTGAATGGATAAGGGCAAAGGGGAGAAACAGTAAAAAAAGACGAATGAATACTTCGCCGACCCTATCCACAAAAGAAACCTCTGATAGAGCAGAAAAAGAAACAAAAAAGATCAAAATACCCCCACCCATAATAGTAGAAGGTATACACGACTACAACAAACTGCATGAAGAACTCAGCAATATAATAAAAGAATTCCAAATAAAAATAGTCAACAATGAGAACTTAAAAATTAATGTCCAAGACGGAGACTGCTACAGACAAGTAACAGCAATGCTGAAGGTTAAAGAATATGCTTGGTATATGTTTGAAAATAAGCAAAATAGACCAATAAGGGTAATGGCCAAGAAACTACACCACTCTTGCCAAACAGACAAAATAATTAACGAACTAAGAAGGAGAGGCTACAAAATACTAGAAGTAATCCCAAAACTAAAATATAAAACCAAAGAACCTTTAAATATGTTCATATTAAGCTTTAGTCCTGATGAAGACGTAAACAAGGTATTTGGAATTACTGACATAATGGAAACAAGAGTTGAAATAGTACCGATCAAGAAAAATAAACTTGTAAGAAATGCCAAGCTTATGGACACACACAAAAGTATTGCGCAAGAGTACCAAGATGCGTCAGGTGCACTGGGAAACACGCAACACAGGATTGCGACAAACCTAAAAATGCGCAGCCTAAGTGCATCCATTGCGGAGAAGGACATCCAGCAAACTACCGGGGGTGCACGATAGCAAAGGAACTACAAAAACTTAGAAATAAACAGACAAGAAATGTTAGCTTGCCAAATCAACCATCAAGAAATGAACACCTAACAAGCGGAAACAATTCAAGTGTTCCAAAGAAAACAGAGCCTGGCAAAAGCTACAGCCAAGCTATAGCTGGAAAGCCTGTAAATAACGATGGTCAAAATCAGCTAGAAACAAAAGCATCCATCGAGAACTCACTGCAACAAATATTGGAGAAGCTTAACGACATGGATGAACGAATCTCCAAATTAGAATATCGCACACAAGGAGCGATCCCTAAGACTAAAAATGGCTAAACAATTGAGAGTAATGGAGTGGAACGCTAACGGGCTCCTACAACACCAGCAAGAATTACAAGTGATCCTTGAATTAGAAAAAATAGATGTGTGCCTCATTGCTGAAACACATTTTACTAAGGAATCCTTTATAAGATTTCGAGGTTATAAAACATATCATACGAGCCATCCTGATAATGCCGCCAAGGGAGGGACTGCTGTGATAGTTAGAAAATCCATTGCACACTATCAAGAAATGAGTTATCAAACAGCAGAAATACAAGCTACTGCAATCAGTATAAAAACGCACAACTGCAACATTACTCTTGTAGCAGTCTACTGTCCACCTAAATACACCCTCGGAACAGTGCAGTACTTAGACTTCTTAAATACTCAAGGACAAAAATTTATTATTGGAGGTGATTACAATTCGAAACACATCCATTGGGGATCTCGATTAACAACCACCAAAGGTAAAAACTTATTAGCAGCCTGCAGGCAACTGAATTGCGAAACCCTTTCTACCGGCAAGCCTACTTATTGGCCTACTGATCCCAACAAAATTCCTGATTTGATTGACTTCTTTATCGTCAAGAATATCTCTACCAACTATCTGCTAATAGAAGAAGGCTGGGATATGAATTCCGATCATTCCCCAATATTACTTACGTTAAGTGATAATATAATAAAGAAAGAGAATCCACCTCGACTAACAAATAAATGGACAGACTGGCCAAACTTTAGACTTGACCTAGAAAATTGCATTAATCTCTCCGTACCACTGAAGACAAAAGAACAGCTGGATGAAGAAGTTGAGACTGTGGCTAAAAATATTCAACCAACTGCATGGAAAAACACACCAGAAATTCCTATAAGAACTCGAGGTAATAATTATCCGAAAGAAATTAGAATACTGATCAATGAGAAAAGAAAACTCCGGAGAAAATGGCACCAAACCAGAAATCCAGCTGACAAAACAGCTTTGAACAATCACTCCCAAAACATCAGGAGAGAAATACAAAGGATAAAAAATGAGGCAATAGGTGAATTTCTTACAGAATTGACAGCTGACAAGAACACAGATTATTCACTGTGGAAATCCACCAAAAGATTAAAAAGACCAATTCTTCAGAACCCTCCAATACGCAACTCTGATGGGACTTGGGCTCGCAATAATATGCAAAAAGCGATACGATTTGCGGAACATTTAGAATCTATATTTCAACCCAACGACGGAGATGAAAATCCAGATTGGGAAGAACCAATGCAGATAATAGGTTTATCATATATTATTATAACATTGCACCAACCACGAAGAAGGAAGTTTCTGAAGTCATCCACTCAGAAATTAATCCTAAGAAAGCTCCTGGCTTTGATTTAATCACCGGGGAAATCCTAAAACAGTTGCCAGAAAAGGCAATAAGAAAACTAACACATTTGATCAACGCCTCATTCAGACTGAGATATGTTCCTCAAATGTGGAAAGTAGCAGAGGTGACGATGATCTCCAAACCTGGAAAACCACCCAACGAAGCAACCTCATATAGACCCATATCACTTCTCCCAGTGATCTCAAAATTATATGAGAAGATCTTAACAAAGAGAATAAAATCAATCATTGAAGAAAAGAACTTGATCCCCAATCATCAATTTGGCTTTAGAGAGAGTCATTCGACTATTGACCAAGTACACAGGATAGTAAATATAATCGAAAAAACTTATGAAGAGAAAAAGGTCTGCTCAGCTATCTTTCTGGATGTGGCGCAAGCCTTTGACAGAGTGTGGCATAAAGGCTTAATTCATAAGTTGCGAGAATTATTACCAACCCAGTTCTCACAGCTCCTGGAATCGTATTTGACAGATAGATATTTTAGAACTAAGCAAGAAGAGGCCTATTCAGACCTTAGGCATATTAAAGCAGGAGTTCCACAGGGGAGTGTGTTGGGACCTATACTGTATGTCCTTTACACCAGTGACATTCCTCCTCTAGAGCAAAACACAATCGCCACATTTGCCGATGACACAGCTATCCTAGCCGTTGGAAATACGCATGAAGAAGCTACTGAAAAATTACAATCTGCAGCGAGCCAAATTTCTACATGGACCAGAACCTGGAGAATAAAGCTAAATGAGGCAAAGTCTGTTCACGTAAATTTTATAACCAAAAAAGCTCAAAATTTGCCAGTTAGAATTAATGACACACAGATTCCGATTGAAAATGTTGCCAAATATCTGGGTATTCACTTGGACGCACGTCTTAGATGGAAAGTACATGTAAAGAAAAAACGAGAAGAGCTCGGGATTCGATATAAAAAGATGTATTGGCTACTAGGCCGTGGATCCCAATTGTCTATAAGTAACAAGATACTGCTATATAAGCAAATTTTGAAACCTGTTTGGCTCTATGGTGCACAACTTTGGGGGTGTACCAGTAAAAGTAATTTACAAATCATTCAACGATACCAGAACAAGGTACTGAGAGGCATAGTAGATGCTCCTTGGTATATCCGTAATAGTGACCTACACAGAGATCTGAAAATGGACACCGTGGAACAAGCCATATCGAATGCTGCTACAAGGCATGAACAACGATTACATCATCACACCAATATCGAAGCGATTCAACTTCTCGATAACACTGACATCACAAGAAGACTCAAAAGGATTAAACCATTCGAATTGGTGAAGTGGTAGTCCAACAAAAGCAGAGCAAAGTGCGGATATTGTGTACACGAGTAGTGATACTTATTATAGTGGACACTAAGGATTGCTGTAGAGTAAGACTTAGATTTTAAGAGAACACTAGTTAAGATTAGGTTTGAAACAAATTGCTCATTTGCCATATGTGACAAGATTGCAATAAATTATTAATAAAAAAAAAAAAAAAAAAAAAAAAAAAATATGGAGACCTAAATGGTTTCTGATCCACTCACAAGCACTTTATTTGTTATAAAATTATTCAAAACACTTATATTTTTTAACTATCTATAAATCTCATCTTATGTTCTAGATTAACTTAATTCGCACTCTTACATAGCGATCATTTAGTCTAAAATAAATTTAAAATAGTATTTGATCACTCTTTTTTTGAACCTCCCATATTCTAAATTAATTATTTAAATCACAAGGTTATTTTCCCCAAATCATCCATCACGCTACTTTAGCCAGCTGGAGCCTCGTCCTAAATCGTCTAGCTCCATATAGATTCTCAAAAATTTAACAAGGTCTGAGATATCTATAGCATTAGCTATAATAACCTTTGACGAGACTCAACGCATAGTGGCGATAGTAGTTGCTCATCTTATTTACTTCAACGAACGAGGCCTCATATAATCCAGATCGAATTTCACTTAAGGTAACTTCGTTTGATTTGTTAGTATGTTGATTCATTTTTAAATTGCTTGTTAGAATTAGATACTATTATGCTAATAAAATCTAAAGTAGGGATAAAATCTTCGCTTTCCATATGACTTTCAAGACTGTGACGTACTTATATTATATTATCATTGGATAAAATATTTCTACCATTTTTCGTAAAACTGTCATAGGGGATAACTCGAAAATAATATTTTTTATCAGATTTAGATGTAACGTACGCTTACCCAATCTCCTGTGGGCTTGTATTATTAAGTATAATTTTGTTTTCCATAACCAATAATATTTTCAAAATAACAGTAAGTATTTAAAAAAATAATTAAATTATTGAATAGATACTGAATTAACAGTGTCATGGGAATTTTCGTTCTAGAAAAAAGAATTTAAAGTATGCAAGAACTTAAAATAAATATTACCTACTTAAGTTTGTCTCTGTATTCTTATTAATCTCCTCTTCTGCGGAGAATATTTATTTTAATCACAGAATTTAAAAATTTTTATATACATATTATTCAGGCCAGGACATTTCTTTATTTTCTGATTTTAGTCGAAACCAATAATTTACACAAATAAAATTACTTCGCCTTTGTAGCGATAGATAAATGGTATCTGCTTTCCCCCAAAAATACTTTTTCAAAGAATAAGAGGCAACTGAAAATAGAAAACACTAATATAGATCAAAATATCTGCCTAAAAATAGCTAGATGGACGCTTTTAAATCTCTTTATCTACGACAGTATCTTATCATTTAGTTTATACATTGATTTGTGTGGTAAAAAATATGGTTAAATGTGTATCGGATGCACATTATGCTAGGGTTTCGTACTGTTAGTTTTTTCAAATCTTCAACAGCTCAGAGAGACTAGGTCCGATAAATTTAAGGCACCACACAGTGGGAAGGTGTATGTGGCGGCTCTGGTCGTACCAATATAAATGAACAAAGAAGACATTAAATATATTACTATTTAAATCAAAATTCGTCTACTTAAGTTTTTAAGGTTGCTAAATACGATTCTTCAGTTGAAATTAGCATATATAAATTTTTGTTTAAGTTTCTTGCAAAAGAATATCTTCTATAATCAAGTGAATCAAATGAAAACACCGATTGCAAATAGAGTATTATTAATGTTCGAAAACTGCGTTGAACAATGTAAATTTTTAATAAAATTGATAGCAAGTATTTTTGAGATTTGAATGAAAATGTTACAAAATTAAATGACAAAAATTTATTTTTTTGCGATCCTTATGCAATTTAATTTACTGCAAGGTGACAAATAAGTAATTGGGTTTGTACGCGAATAACATGCATGTTTTATAAAATTAATGTTAGCATTGAAAATGAGAAAAATTAATTTATTGTAAAATTTTCTGCGAATGCCTGTAACATTATTTGGATTTGAATGATAGGAAAGTGAGAGAACAAGGGCCTTCCAAATGTCAATTTTTTAAATAACATGTCATCATCATCATCATCACACAGCCTGTAGCGTCCACTGCTGAATATAGGCCTCCCTCAATCGTTTCCAATGTTTCCGATCTTGTGCTGATTAAATCCAGTTTGTTGCGATTCTCTTGATATCATCAGTCCACCGTCTTGGAGGTCTCCCCCTACTTCTAAATGCCTGGAACCTAGGACGCCACTCTATAATGTGTTTAGTCCACCTAGCGTCTTCCGTTCTCGCCACATGTCCGGCCCAGTAACATTTCATATGTGTTATACTTTCTATAGCATCCTTCATCCCTGTTCTAGTTCTAATAATTACATTTGAAACTTTATCTCTCAGTGTTATTCCCAACATCGATCTCTCCATGGCTCGCTGAGTCACTCTAATTTTTTCGCAGCTTTTCTTAGTGAGTATTAAAGTTTCTGCACCGTACGTGAGCACAGGGAGCACACACTGTTCATAAACCTTTCTTTTCAAGCAAATCGGTATATTGCTTTTAAATACGTCCTTTCTCAGCTTGCCGAACGCCGTCCATGCTAGTGTTATGCGTCTTGGAATTTCGCAGGTCTGGTTATCTCGGATTATTCTCAGTTCATAGCCCAAATATTTATAAGATGTTACATATTCGATTTCAGATTCGTTTAGGGATATGTTGCTACTTGGAACTAAGTTTGTCATATATTCAGTTTTTGCACAGTTAATCTTTAGACCTACCACATCTGACGCTGCACTTAGTGTACTTAGTAACTCTTGGGCTTCTTCAAGGTTGTCAGAAATTAACACGATATCGTCAGCAAAGCGTAGATGGTTTTATCGTTCACCATCTATATTGACTTCTATGTTCCCCCAACCTATTTTTTTAAATATGTATTCTAGCAGCATTGTAAATAGTTTTGGTGAGATGTTATCACCTTGTCGTAAGTCACGTTCCATTCTAAATGTAGATGTTATTATGGAATGGACTTTCACACTTGCTGTTGCGCTATTATATATGTTCTTAATTAAAGCTGCATATCTGTGGTTGACTCTACGATCAGCTAGTACAGCAAATATTTTGTTTTGGTCCGCTGAATCGAACGCCTTCTCGTAGTCCACAAATATTAAGACCAGTGGTTTGTTGTACTCCACTGTTTTTTCTATGAGCGTTTTCATAACTAGCAAGTGGTCATTTGTACCATAACCGGATCAGAAACCTGCTTGTTCTCTAGGTTAGTAGAAATCTAATTTGGGAATCAATCGTCTTGTTATTATTTTTATAAATAGTTTGTACATGTGGGAAAGGAGACTGATTGGACGGTTAACGTGTACTTGTAATTAAATTTTTTATTTTTTAAGATTTGTACCCATAAACAACAAAATAAAAATTTTATCATTTTAGATTTTTACATGAATATATACATAATAAAACATGAGTTAAAGTTCAGACCACACAAACTATAAATCCTACATTTCAATTAGATGAAAAATCTTCTGTTGCCACATTTATCATACTTATTAAAGACTTCTCTTGATGAAGCAACCATCATAGCTCTCATACCTTTTGAAAGGAATCGTAATGGTTGTTATCTTAAGCTTCAAATCAATGGATCAGAATGGACCAGAAGCCACAAAACACTTTCTCTCGAACATTTTTTGGAAAACGACACCGTCAAAATTCTTTTACATTCCTATTTGACGTTTCTTGGGCGTCTTCCGCTAGTAATCCAGTTGGCGGAACTAGAGGACAGAGAATAAAGGGAAAAATAAAGGCACTAAGATAAACTTAGGGAATTGAACGCGTGTCACTCTCTTTTTATAGTCTAAGGCGCATCGCGGCATTTTCTTTTATCTGATCCTTAATTTCTTGTTTAATTTTTAGAATTATTCAAAAATTCAAGATTAATTTCATTTTATGAATAATGACTGGTTAGGATAAATTGAATAAAAATTAATAAAACTGCCTAAGATTGAATAAATTTAAAATTAAAAAGCTTTACAAATTCGCTAAACATAAATTATTATTAATTTTTGGTATAAAACTGCAATTGGAGCAAAAATCTTAGGAATTTTTTTGCAGGACCTGTTACATAATATATGACTCTAGTAATTTATATAGATTTAATGACCGAATAAGCAACAATACTTTTTATTACTTGAAAAAAAAATATAATGAAATATTTTACGTATTTTATTTATTTTTTTTTTAAATGATCATAATAATAAATTAAAATATCAATAGTAATTACATTCCTGAAAATATTCCATTTTTCAAAATAAAAATATCGGCACTCACTCAGCTTAAATATGAATTTTCACAAAATGCACTTTTACTTTTTGCTATGTCATGCAGTTGGTACCTACATCACGTTCATTTTCTAAATGAATAATAGAGATAGGTGTATAGCTGCATACTTAGCGATGCGCCCATTAGAAGCTCAAAATATTCCTTTAACCATCTATATGAAAAGAAAATCAAAATTCGGATCTTTGTGTTTCGCATAACGCCCATACCTCCCCGGCAGGCGATCCCAATATGCACCAGCAGCTCTATATTAGTTGAACTGCAAACTTGTCATTGATCATTTCGGTACTTCGTCTACAGTATCCACTTAACCAATGTATAATTTAAGGATCAAAAAAAGAAGTGAATTTACGCACTAATAATAATAGTAAATGTCTTTATTTCTAAATATTCAACTACGTATTACATGAGACCAATTAAAAAAATAATAATTACCAATATTTAGAAAAAGGCGAAGTTCAGATGAGGCATCGTGGTGAGCCTCCTTGATCATACTCAACCCAAAATTTTTTTGTTACCCTATACTTATTATACTGATGATATATTATATCATATATATTTTACCGCCTTCATAAATTGTTTCATTTATTCCTTCAGTTGTCAAACTTCGCAACTCTATATGAGTGAGCCTTTATAATGATATCATATATTAGATTTTCTTTATTATTAATAGAATATTATTTAGCATAGCGATAGACTTTCTTCCTTGAAAATCCTCTTTTTAAAGGCGTAACCCGGTGTCAACTTACTTATTTTAAATAGAACATCATACATATTATTGCACTTTTGGATTCTGCGCAAGATTCTAGGTACATTTTGTGTTTCATGTCCTATACTTAAGTCTAAACGTTCTTGACATATTTAAGTTTTTAAGCCAAAAATGACTTTACAGGCCCTAAAATAATTAACAATTTTTCCTATAAGGAAGCTTTCTTTATTTAATTTGGGTTGAATTCGTTGAGCTACTTTATTAGATTTTTATAATATTTTGACAACTAATAAAACAGAGTGTTCAAAAAATTAGATTAAAAATTAAATGGAAGGAATCGTCAAATGTCAATTTATATATATATATATATATATATATATATATATATATATATATATATATATATAAAGTATACTGGTTAGTCCGAATATAAATAATCATAAAATTAAATAAGTTATAGGTAGGTAATAACTGATAAAGCGTATTGAATTTAATATTTAAACTAAAAAGAATATTATTAGTTTTAAAAATAGAGTACTACTCGTTTAAAATTAATAGTTTTTATATTTACAGCTAAGATATATTTTGAATTCATAAATGTAAATACGCATACCAAGATAATGTAGTATCTTTTCTGAGTATATTTAATTTATTTTCTTTGTTAAAGCGCCAGTTTCAACCCAGAAGCACTGAGGTCAAATTGGACTCATTCTACTTAATTTTTATTTATATTGATATCTTATATATAAAAGTATGTTAAGGAGTGTGTTAGAATTTCATCCGTTTCTAATCTTAGATACATTGCATTTTTTGAGCTAATAAATTGCAATAGCAAACAATATGTTTTAGCGTCTCTCTTTCTCGACCAGAGTCTGCAACTAGACCCTGTTGTCTAACTTGAATTTGCATTGTTCATTTTTAACAATCTATAATTATCTTGAATATCCTTGGATTTCTGCCTAATATAAATTCAGGATTCCCAAAATGCTTACTATAATATAATATAATATCACTGACTTACATGTTTATTTTTGGCTCAGTGTTTAATGACTTTCGTTGCGATATGCCTTGGCTACTCAAAAGTAGGTTCAAGACCTCTATATTGAGTCGACGAGCTTTTTCGGCAAGTTCGTAATTTCTTTTATTATCATGTATGTCTTAGCGTTCTGGTATTTATCTTCTTCTGGTGCCATCTCCTAATGTAAGTTGACGACCACAATATTTTTACTTTGTTTTTAGCTGTTTTGAACAACTTATTGGAAGATATTCCAAAATATTCTCTGAAATGTTGAAACCTGGATGTTTTTCTTTTGCTTTTTAAGCTTACTTATGACTTCTTCTTGCTTGTTCTAGCTCTAGACTATTTCTACATTCGTGACTGCTACGATATATGCAGCGTACGATAATAGTACTCCTAAAATGCTTTTAATTTTGTAGTTTCGGTTTAACTTTCCCACCCTTAGTTCTCCACAACAAGGTGGTACTCACTATATCCTAAATTTGTTTTTTTTTTCAGAAGTATTAAGTTTACTTTGATATTTCCGTACCAGTGCAGATGATACATTTTAACTTACTAGTACCTTCGAGATTATATGGATCACCTACATATATTTATTTTATTTCATATATATCTCAATCAGTTTAAATAGTTTTCAAAAGGATGTTGAAAGAATGTTTACAGCTCCATAATGTTTTTTTATGTTATATGTTATACGGAAATTACACCTGTATACAAGAAGATTTAAAAAAAGGTTTTAAGTTAATTTGCAAAATTTTATGCAGTCAAGGATATATTTTTGATAAAATTTTACTTATTTTAGCTACGCCACTGAAACATAAATATGACTTCAGTAAACATGTTAATATAGAATTTTGTTTAGCTATCCATCTCTTTCTATAAACCATTAAAGACGTAAACGTTTTTCCGTATCTTAAGAATGACATCAAAATTTATTTATTATGCCTCTCGGAACCATCTTTTAAAATATAGTAAACTACTTTCATAATTCCCTATAGAAACATCTCTCATCTTGCATAAATATTTTCAGAAAAATAAATAAAACTGTCCAACACGTATAATTATTTATCCTTTCTTTTAAAAATTTCAAATTCCAGAAACAACAAAGAACTATTGTTTACTTTGGGAAAAAGCCAGAAACTGCATTTTTTAGACAACGTTGCTATAAACATTTTATTAAGTCACAAATGTTTGTTCTCTTATAAACAAATTTTAAGTGCTTTTAAACTGTTTTGTATGATGCATTTTAAAGTACCATTAAAAACATCAACTATTTAGCAGTATTTTAAAGATTTATATTTTCGCATGAGAAAAATTAAATATATATATATATATATATATATATATATATATATATATATATATATATATATATATATATATATACATTATATAGATATGTGTGAAATAAAGTAAATATGTAGACGAAAACTTAAGGAGAGCTTATACAACAAAGTAGATCAATATTTTGTCAGTCTTGAATGTGCTAATGCGGCAAAGTGTATCATCTGTACTGGTACGAAATATCAAGGTAAACTTATTTAGCAGGCAATTTACCTTATCGGCTCTAAGTTTTGAACCGAATTGTATAATTTAATGGAATTTTAATATTTTATAGAGGCCATAAAGAGTCATTAATGTAACATTACAATAGATGTTTTACATCATCAGAGATTAGGAACGGACGTGCAGCCACACTCGTTGGGCTTAATTTTTGACAGGTGTCATTTGACAGAGCTGAAAACTGATATTTTAAATACTTTTCAAAAAAGGTACTCTTAATTTATATCGATAAAACTTTCGATTTTCGAGAAAAATCGATTTTTATTCGAAACACTCCAAAGTTATTAATGCTAACTACAAACAGGTAAACATCAGGTTGTTATTGTTAATACCTCCATAATGAACTACTATCTACGGAACTTGTCAAAACCGCCTTCAAGTAAAAATAATTTTAAAAATGGAATGAATATACTTACGCAGCGTAAGCTGATATGTATTTAATTTATGGTGAAGCGCCGCCAAATTCTTCAAAGGCAAGAAGATTTTATGCTGAAAGATTTCTAGCTCGAATATTACCAAGTTTAAAAATTTTTCAAAGGGTTGATGGAAGCCTAAGGGAAACAGGTAAAAGATGATTAAAAAATAATTATTAGTGTTAACGAATTAATTTTTTACATGTTTTATTCAGGGTCATTTTTGCCGCGATGTGGTGGAGAGGGCCCTCCCAGGAGAGCCTCACGTATAGAAACAGATTTTGCAAGATATTCCTGACAACCCTTCAAAACAGCATTAGAAAGTTCGTGACACAAAACAATGTTACAAAACGGATTGTACATGAAACTCTAATAAAACAATTACTTCACCCGTCCAACGTTGACAAAATATACGCTATGTCTCCGGATGATTATCCCGCAGAGCTTCAGTACTTGTCTATGCAGGTACATAACCTTACCAGTTTTACCAGAGATGGCATAATAAATTCACATGATTTACATTGTTGGACTGATGAAAACCCGCACGCTATAATTCAAAACAAACACCAAAAAACATTTATTGTAAATATGTGGGCTGGCATCATCGGAAATAACCATATAGGTCTATTTATGTTGGAAGAAAAACTCAATGGTGTGATTTATTTACAATTTTTGCTGCAGAATTTAAATAATTTATTGGAAGACGTACCTCTTGACAGACAAATGCAAATGTGGTACTTGAATGATGGTGTTCCACCTCATTTTAATTCTATAGCACGTCAACACTTAACAAATGTTTTTGGCCATCGATGAATATGTCGACGTAGACCTGTTTTATGCCTACCAAGGTTTTCAGACCTAAATCCCTTAGACTTTTACTTCTGGACATCCAAAAGAACTAGTTTATTGAAAACCAGTGAATACTAGAAAAGAACTACTAGCGAGAATAGCACAGTATTCTAACAAAGTCCATAATAATGCCGGAATATTATTTACAGTACAGCGGGAAAATATTCGAAGAATAAGAAAATTTATTGAAGTACGTATATATTGAACATTTTCCAAAGTAACATTTAACCGTTTTCACTATTTTTGCATTTTAATAACATCAATCAAATCAATTGAGCCCTGATCAACCTTTTGAAAGGTCTCTGGACTTGACATCTTCTTGCCTTTGAAAAGTTAGACAGCGTTTACCCATGAATTAAAGCACATCAGGACACTGCATATTACATTTTTAACCGACTTCCAAAAGAAAGAAGTTCTCAATTCGTCGCGTATATATATATATATATATATATATATATATATATATATATATATATATATATATATATATATATATATATATATATTTTGTTTTTCCTGGGATTATGGTCCGTTAAAAAATGGAATTAAAATGTAATGGTGGTGTTGTATTTTATATTACATTTTTTTTAATACATTAACGTTTCGGTAATTTTTATACCTTCGTCAGAATGTGTGTAGCTAAAAAGACAAAGTATTTGGTTGATTTTACTATTAAAATATTTACATATTATTTATTTACCTTGAACAATGATTCAGGAACAACACTGCACTTACATGTATAAATTTATTTAAAAATTTTGTTCTATTAAAAATTTAATTTTCGCGAGATTCACAGAGTTCAAGATGACCACGTGTGTCATCTTGAAGTTAAGATGGTACTGAGAGAACAGATGGTATTTTTTTGTAGGTAATGAGGGTTGTTTTGGCTATTGTGGGTTAAAAGGGTCTAGTTCGAAAATGCAATGCGTATTAAATGGACACGAATACGACAAAAAAAAATAAAACGGCTTTAACAACACACAGCATGGAAAATCGCCACTCCTTTAACTTTGAAAAAGTAAAAATCTTGAAAACTGAAAACCATACAAAAAAACGAGAAATCCTAGAGATGATAGAAATACAAAAAAACAAACATGCAGTAAATGCTAAGGCAGATACCAAACAACTTAGCAAAATATATAATAATATTATAAAATAAGAACCAAAAAAAATTAAAATTCTAAAACCAAAAACGCATTGCATTTTCGAACTAGACCCTTTTAACCCACAATAGCCAAAACAACCCTCATTACCTACGAAAAAATACCATCTGTTCTCTCAGTACCATCTTAACTTCAAAATGACACACGTGGTCATCTTGAACTCTGTGAATCTCGCGAAAATTAAATTTTTAATAGAACAAAATTTTTAAATAAATTTATACATGTAAGTGCAGTGTTGTTCCTGAATCATTGTTCAAGGTAAATAAATAATATGTAAATATTTTAATAGTAAAATCAACCAAATACTTTGTCTTTTTAGCTACACACATTCTGACGAAGGTAAAAAAATTACCGAAACGTTAATGTATTAAAAAAAATGTAATATAAAATATAACACCACCATTACATTTTAATTCCATTTTTGAACGGACCATAATCCCAGGAAAAACAAAAAAATAAAAAATATTTTAATAAAGGTCCAAGAAATAAATAAGAAATATCTCATATATATATATATATATATATATATATATATATATATATATATATATATATATATATATATATATATTACGTATGTACACCAATTACTCCGGAGCCGCTGCACCCATTTGAATGAAAGTTTTTACGTTATGTTCAGGAAGTTGCTGCAGTGGTCCCATATTTTTTTGGACGAAATTGATGCAGTAATATCCACGATGGCGCTTACAATATGGCGGCCAGAAAAATAAATTTTGTCCGATTTTCTCCAAAATTGGTATGGGGGAATTTTCGAGGTTATACCTAACGAATTTGAATTTTAAAAAAAATCAAAATGGGGATCCAATATGGCGGACAAAAAATTTAATTTTGTCCGATTTTCTCCAAAATTGGTATGGCGAGTTTTCGGGGTCTCACATAACGAATCTGAAATTATTTTTTAACAAATCAGTATGGCGGACAAAAAACAATTTTGTCTGATTTTCACCAAAATTGGTACGGGGGAGTTTTCGGGGTCGCACATGACGAATCAAAAATTATTTTTAAAAAATTCACTATGGCATATCCAACATAGCAGAAAAAAAAATTAATTTTGTTCGTTTTTTTCAAAATTGATATGAGGGAGTTTTTGGGATAGCACATTACGAATCTGATATTATTTAAAAAAAAAATTAAATATGGCGGATCTAAGATGGCGGATTAAAGATTCTACATCTCTCGATTTTGTCTAAAGTCAGTATAAATGGATTTTTGTTAGTGTTAATAATAAAATTAAAATATTTTTTGAAAATCTCAATCTGGCGGATTCAATATGGAGTTCTAAAAATTTTACATTTTTCGACTTTCTCTAAAACTGATATAGAGGGTTCTTGAGGGTGTAAATTTTGAATTTAATAGTATTTTTTCAGGATTCAATATGGCGAATGCAATATAGCTGACTAAAAATTTTACATTTTTCGATTTTGTTCAAATGTGGAACTGAACTGTTTTTGAGGATGTAAATAGCGAATATAAAATAATTTTAAGAAAATCTGATACGTCAGATGCAATTTTTTTTTCATCTAAAATTGGTACTGGGGGGCTTTGAAGGGTTTAGATTTAAATTAGATTAAGACGTTAAAATAATTTTTTTGAAATTCAATATGCCGGATCCAATATGGTGGGTTGAAAATTTTACCTTATTCACATTTTTTCAGATTTGGTAATAGGGCGTTTGAGGGTGGTGTATTACGAATATGAAGTTAATTTTTTACAACTATTAGGTTGATAAGATGCAATATAAAATATATCGGGCTAAGAAATTTACGTCTCAAATTCTTTAAATATCGATATTGGAAGGTTTTTGGGCCTATATTATTAATCTAAAATTAATTTGAAATTTAAGATATTGGATTTACTATGACAGACTAAATATTTGTTTGACACAATTTCATTGGTATTTAGAGAACTTTAAGAATCAAAGAATTTTTAGGGTGATTTACAATTCTGTGTACTTTTTTGCCACCTTGGAGTCATTGCAAGGTACATTAATCTCGATTAGCACGTAGTTCTAATAATTTATGAATATCATAAAGAATTCAAAACTAAAAATCGAAAAATAAAATTTTTACAAAAAAATTGAACCGACTTCTAAAAGTGCTTTAAAAAGAAAAAAATAACTAGAAATTTTTATACGAAATTGAAATTTTTGATGTCGGCGCCAAATTATTTCTAAATGAAATAAATAACTACTAATATAGACAAATTATGGTAAGCAAGCAATTACAGATAAAGTATTTTTAATCTGTTTATGCGAATCACATTTTGTCAGGTATTAGTTTGACGCCGACTTCAAAAATTTCAATTTCATATAAAAATGTCTAGTTATTTTTCCCTTTTTAGCGCACTTTTAGAAGTCGGTTCAATTTTTTTTATAAAAATTTTATTATCTGTTTCATTTTAGCATTAGTAATTTCTGAGTTATTCGCATAAAAACCGATTTATCTCGAAAAACACCAGTTTCATCGAAATAAATTAAGAGTACCTTTTCGAAATAAAATGACCAGATTGTTGAAAAAATTAGTTTTTAGTTCTGTAGAATGACATCTGTCAAAAATTAAGCCCAACGAATGTGGCTGCAAGTCCGTTCCTAACGTCTCTGATAACCTAAAACATCTACTGTAATATGAATTAATGAGTCTTTATAGTTTCTAGAAAATGTTAAAATTTCATTAAATTATGCAAGACTCTGTATTTCCGTTAAGCGATACTTCAGGAATTTTTTTTCTATGACAAAGTAGGGATATTTTGACCTCTCCTGTACACTCCCGAGAAATTAGGAAGTACTTACTGGACACCTTGTATATAACTAAGGCTTGAAATTTTAAAAAAGCCGAAACTAATAAATTAAAAACGTTTTTGAGATGCTACCGTCGTATGCTGCGCATATCATGGTAGATTCACGAACGTAAAAGTAATCCAGCGGTAGAACAAGCAAGAAGAAGTGACTAAAGAAGAAGAATCTCCAATGTTTTGGGCTTATCATTAGATTCCAAAGAACGATTAGTTGCAAAATATCATGGAAAGAAAGACTAAAGGTAGAAGAAGCTTGAATAAAAGAAGTACATCATGGTTGAAAAATCTAGGAGAATGATTTGGAATGTCTTCCAATAAGTTTTCAGAGCAGTTGCCAACAAATTAAAAAAAAAATACAAGACGGCACCAGAAAAAGGTGAGTACCAGAACACGAACCCATACATGATAATTGAAAAGCCGATCAGTATGCCAAAAAAATTCTTTTACTGAACCTGCTTTTGGGCTTGCAAAGTGCATTGCAACGAAACGCGTTAAACAGTGGGCCTAAAATGAATACAAAATTTAGATAGATCATGATAAGCATTTAGGAAATCCTGACTCTAAACTAGCCAGAAAATAAATAAAAAAGTTATAAAAGGTATAATAATAGGACACAGAGATGTCAAAAATCATTAGAACAAAATGAAGCTAGGTCTAGTTGTAGACTCTGGTCGAGAAAGGAAGACATTTGAGCACATTTTGTCGTTTGTTATTGTGATATATTAGTTCAAAAAATACAGTATATCCAAGATTAGAACTGGATGAAACTCTTTCCCACTCCTTAACAGACATGTGTTCAATGATACGAAAATGAATAACAATTAAGCAGAATAAGTTCAATCCACCCTCTGTACTTCTGTGTTGGAACTGGCCATTGAACAACGAAAACAAGGCAAATAAACAGATATATGCTAGTTGAATTCGACAACTCTATTTCGTATGTATATTTATATCTATGAATTTAAAATATATCGTAGCTGTAAATATAAAAAACCATTGATTTCAAACTAGTGGTACTCTATTTTTAGAAATAATAAGATAATTTTTAGTTTAAATATAAATTTAATATGCTCTATCAGTTATAAGCTAACTTTATAAGTATGGTTATTTATATTTTAGTTTTACTTATATTTTTACTATGCAATATAGTTATATTTTTATTATAATATTATAAATTGTTGTATATAAAGTTATTTACAGTGATAAGGGCTAGCGAAGTTGATAGTGGAGTGTTTTATTCTTATTTTTCTGTTTCGTCTCACTCTCGAGGATTTAAAGTTCCTAAAAGGAATTGTTTTTTAAATTCTTTCGCGATTTATGTATGCCTAGAGATTTGAAGTACTGAAAGTGTCACGATTCAAATTTTGTTTTAATTTTACTATGATCAATTGAATTAACTTTACCTTTTTGTTGCAAATTGTCACCTTATGGGCAAACACAATATTCTTTTCTTCAAGCATCTCTGATAAAATCCTTGAATAGAAACATACCATTGGACGGTTAAGTTGCATTTTTCTTAGTAATTTCTTTCCCAGTTCATTTTTTTATTGTCCTGAATTTTGTCTACATTCTTACATTAAAAAGTACGGTTTTAAGTTAGGTTTCATTAACAGTTTGACTCCTATTTTTGTTGTTTTGCTTGGCATTTAGTACACTGTCTGTGGTTATTTCTATTGATGCTGATACTATTTTGCCTAACTTCATTTTCCTGTTTGATTTGACTGAAGGAAATGTAGATTTTTCAGTCTCAATTTATTTGAACCATCCTTTGACTTTTTGGGCTGGAATGTCGTTTAATTTATCCTGTTATTAAGTTTAGTTGATTAATTACTTTATCTTTGGTCTGTTTGGTGTTTTTAAGTTATTTTTACCGGGATAAAATTAGGCACGGGGATTCAGCAACATGCACGTTTCAACGAAGGAATTGCTTTAAATTCCAATAACAGTTTAGAGAAAAATCCAGTAATTATAATTTATTAAAACCATTTTTTAAGACTTAAGATTTATTAAGGATTAAGCTTAAAACTGATTTTTACCGAGTCAGTTTATTGTATAATTTGAATCTAGCCACAGTATGTTGCTTTAAATCTTATTAATACTTAAATTGATTGTGTTACTCTATATTAAGTTTTATGTTTGATTTTAGGGTGTTCTCTTGTTAATTTTTCTATAAATATTTATAAACCTTTCTCGAATTTCCCTTAGTATTAGTTGTTATTTTGGTAATGCTTAATTATTCCATTTATATTAATAGGAGTTAATTTTGAAAGCAGATTTGCTGTTTATTGTAAAATTCACTAAATTTTTGTTTGTATTTTCTCTTTGGATGTATCACGAAAGTCCTAATTTATAGAAAAATTAATTAGTATTTTATATTTTAGGGTATCTATACTGTATCCAATCTCTTGGCCCTACTCTAGGTTTAGAATTGGTGAAAATAAAATAACCAAAGCATCGTAGTAGGTTTGGTGGCTATACACTTTCAGTTTGACTTCAGTGTTAATTTTCTTTCTTCACTGGAACTGGATTTTTGAAAAAAGGTCTAGAACATTCGATTTCAAAAATATAAGAGATAGCAAAAAAAAAGACTTCACCATCACATTTGTCACTAAAAAAGAAGCTAGAACCGAATGTTCGACAAAATTCTCGAACATTCTACTCGAAATCTAAAAGAGATTTCACTATTGGCTTTGTCATTAAGAAAGAGTTCTACAATTGAATTTTTGACAAAGTTCTGAAATATTCTATTTGGAAACTGAAGGGATAGCGAAAAACTGACTTCACTGTCGGATTGATCATTAAGAAAGACGCTTATAATCGAATTTTCGACATAGTTCTAAAACATTCTATTTGAAAACTAGAAGAGATAGCGAAAAACTAACTTTGTCATTGGCTTTCTCATTAAGGAAGAAGTTTAGGAACGATTTTTCAAGAATATTTTAGAAGTTTCTATGATAAATATTAGTCAGCCGAAATGGAGTGAATAAATAAAACATTGGTTAATTTTTTGGAACAACTTCGCCTTAAAAAAAAATAAGAGGAAGAAGCACGTCGCCAAAAGGAAAAATAGAAATATAAAGCACGTTGCCAAAAAGAAAAATAGGCAGAAGAATGACGGCTCAGAAAGGAAGAACAACGTCGTCCAAAAGAAAAACAAGAAGAAGAACGTCACCAAAAAGAAAAACAGGAAGAAGAATCACGTCGCCAAGAGGAAGAACAATGTCTCCAAAAGGAAAACAAGAAAACCATCGTAACCAAAAAAAAACAGTGTGAAAAAAAGGAGGAGAACCTTGCATTAAAGATCAAAAAAAAAACTTTACAAATGGATACAATAAGTCATTGTATAAGAAAAGCAAAAATTTGATCAAATTGTAGAGCCAAAAAAGCCATAGTTCAAGAGATAAGTGAAGTAAGCCAATACATAGAAGAAGGGCAACAAGAAATGAAGGAAATCGTAGACAAAATAAAAGTAGTATCTAGAAGTATACAATATAGAATCAACTGTGCTACAAAAATTGAAGGAAATTGTATACGGAATAGAATCAGATGTAAAAATCTAATATAAAGGACCTACAGAGAAAAGTCAATAAAATAAAAAAGCATGGCTCTTCTGATAAAGTAATAACCACCGCATTAGCAATTTTACTTCGGTAACTAACACTGGAGTTATTAAAAGCAATTTCCACAACCCAATAAAAAGGCATGAAATCTTTAGTGCAATATTTGAAGGGAAGTTCGTTGAACAACGCCGGCGCCAGCTTTACCAGTCACAATTTAAATCAAGATATCAGAAAAATGTAGAAATTTTGTAAGATTATGGAACAGATATCCGACGCCTTGTTCATCTGGTTTACCTAGGAGCTACAGAAGAATTCCGAGAAGAACTTACGATACAATATTTTATTGATGGAATCAGAGATCAGGAAACACAGCTTATGTTACCTATAAGCAAGTTTAGTTATTGTAGTAAGGCGTTGAACAGGGCTTTAGAAATAGAAGCAGCTTATAATGTGTCAAACCTAAAATAAGAGACGTTATTACAGAGGAAAACAAAGATTCACCGAACCAAACAATAGCGACAATGTTTTCCCAAAATTCTTAAGAAACTAGACACGAAAGGTGATATTTGACGTTATCGAAGAAACCAGATCAAGTGCTATAGATGTGGACGAATTGGACACATGAGAAGTGACTGTCGGGTACCATTAAGATCTAGATCACCATTTAGATACCACACAGGAGAAAAACAGGAAACACCACTACAATCCAATTCTAAAATTAAACGTAAAATGGCGTTATAGCAGAAACCTAATTGAGTGTTACAGATGTGGACCAATTGAACACATAAGAATGGACTGTCGGGTGCAATTAAGAGACCAGATAAAGTGCTACAGATAAAGACGAACTGGACACATGAGAAGGGACTGTCGGGTGGAATAGAGAAGACATATAAAATGCTACAGATATAGACGAACTGGACACATGATATGGGACTGTCAGGTGTAAATAAGGTCTAGTTCACCATCTAGAAATCGCACAGAAGAAAACCGGGAATAACTGCAACAGTACAATGTTAATATTAAATAGGGATCAGAAAAACTGCTTAACAACGCAGAAGAGTACAAGCACTGCAGCAAAATAGAACAAAGAGAAGAGTTTCCTACTCGAAGAGTCACTTGTGATATTGATTTAAACTAGAGTACAGTTCAGGTAAGAAAATACTAACCTGAAAACAATGAACTAGAGCCATTTTTTTTCAATCCAAAGAAAAAGTCCATGCTACACATTTTATCATAAATGATGACATTGGTGCTGCAGTATATCTGATAATTGTTGATAAATTTAAAATCCTACTATTGTCCAGAAAAGTAACATTAAGAACTGTAAATGGAGAAGCAGCTGATGTAATAGGAGAAATGCAAGTGATGCTTTAACTTTGAAGGCTAAAATTATACCATTTGATGTTAGTTGCTGATATAAAAGAATATATTCTGGGAAAGTACCTGATTTGTCAACATGGATTTTCCTTCGACAACCAGTTTAACATTCTAAAATTAGACACCGAAGAATTTATTCTGTCACAGAACCGTGATAGCGAAATAATCAAATGCATTACCGAACAAACAACCAGAGTAACTGGGAGCACGAAGAAAATCATCTACGGATTGAAGCAACGTCGGAATAATTTAACACTCCAGTAAACCCTGTAAATAACTATTAATGAAGTCATTAGTCAATTCGTATGACATCAAAACAAACTCGGCAGGGTTCCAGCAAGGTGACAAAGTTTGGTTATGGAATTCATAGAGAAAGAAAGACAGATCACCACCATCAAGTTGATATCAGTATGGAAAAGCCATCTATTATTCTGAAAAGAATTAATGACGTTGTTTATAGAATCCAATAAAGTCCCAAGGTCAAAATGAAAATATTACAGGTTGAAACCATACTATGGAGACATCGGGGTTGATCAAGACGATCAGAATTAGAACAGGGCAATGTTACGAAGGACTAATAGAAATTACTGATGCGCCCTCGTAGAAGAATAATATTCTGATACGATAAAAAATGTTCTCGCCAGAAACAAATTTCTATGAGAATTTCTTTTGTATTGAACCTAACTTTCCTGTGTACATTTCGTCATCTTTTCTATTTGTCTTTTATTTTTTTTTTCTAGAAACTACATATAAAATATTTTTGCTTAAAAATGATGTGAGAAACTTTCTATGTTTGTCGTAGAAAACTGGAGGATATGATTCTTCTTAAATTCAAAGAAAAATCCCTTGAAATAGGCATCTGAGTATCGTCAGAAATAATAACAACAATAAGAGTGATGTGCTGGTTCAAACTGATAAAAAAAGGATAATTAACTTATGATTATAATTTAAGCTTAACTTATGTGACGCCTATTTTGGAATTGGATTGCTTGCTTGATTTCGCCGTTGGGTCTCAAACAGGCCATAATGCTGGACATTATGTTAAGTCGTCTTACCTTCATAGGTACGCGTGATTATATAATATGTCGAATTTTCTATCAAAATTTACAATTTTAAAATTTTAAGATAACTAATAATTAATTTTATAAATATGTGAGAAATATTATGTAATATTATTATTTCCAGGTTCCAAAAGTTACTTATATTTGTAATATGAAAAGATAAATAAAATAAAATAAAAGCAAAAAGAAGCGATGTTGATTAAAATGAAATAAGCGAGACGGGACGAGGCAGTTAAATACGCAGAAATGCAGTCCACATCAAACCAAATTTTTCTCTGAAATGCTAACTTTCATCACATGATATTCTAATGGTCTCGGACAGTTTATCGTATTGCCAGAAGTAGTTTCCTGCGCTTGAATCACAGGTCTTTATACATATGCTGGTTCAACCTCGCCTTGCCTCGTTTCCATTAGTTCATAAATGAATATGCGCTTTGAACTAAGCTTTAGTGTAAAAATATTTGTCCAAATGACTAACAAAAAATATAAAATATGAAATTATCTAATAAAATTGTGTTACAGATTTTTATAAAAAATGCCTGATGTATTTACTAACTGTTTCTAAATATATATTCTATAAATTGTTATCTCAAATCATTCGAATCCTAGAAATAGTAAGAAAGAAGAAAAATGACTAGTTTCTTATACTACACCTAAATCAATTGAAGAACTATATCTTATAATAACTCTTTTTAATTTTAGTCATCACTATTACGTGGTTTTGTTTCTTATTTTAATACTTTTTCCTAGTGTAGCAGGCAGGCGCGGATCCAAGGAGGGGCGGTGTGGGCGATCGCCCCCCCCCCCCCAAGAGCTCTGAGTTCAGGAAAATAGACCCGATTTTGCCTCATACTATAGTTTATTCAAGAACTAGAGAAAGTAATAAATCATTTTTAACCATTTTTTTCTTCGCAAACTGTGTTCTTTAGTCCGGTGTCTTTGGCAAAATCTGTTAAACACATATATTTTTGGTAGAAATGGGTTTGAAATTTTATAATCAAAATACCGGTCTATAATAATGGACTATTTGGGTTGGATAACAATAGATATTTGGAAGTGTGAAGTGTTAAAATGGATTTTAATTCTCGTCAAACCGTCGGAAGGAGGTTTATTTTATCTCTAAGTATTTATGGCATAGAATAGTATTTCGGTAATAAACATAAAATAAAAAGCTTTTATAATATTATTTTACTTCTTACTGTTTCACATACACACACACAAATCATAACTGTATTTTTATTATTTTTAATTTTGTCATAGAAACCGTTTTAGGCACCTTCAGACAAAAACGTAACCTTATTCTCTCAAAAAATTCTAAGTTATAATTTAAATATTTACAAAATACCCATTGTCAAAAATACAAAAAAATAAGCATATATAAAAAAATAAATTAGTCCATATAATATCAAAATTTTGTTGAGGCTTCAGTCATTTTATTATTAATTAAAAACATTTTTAGGACATTTGACGTTTCATTTTATTTATCTCTTAAACCATCTGCAGAATTACAATTAAACACCAAAAAGAGATTCGAATATAATTAGTTTTTATATGTTACAGTTAAAAATAGACCTACTTATTTTTATTTCTATTGTACTGATATTTTAATTTAATTTACTTTATTATATGGACATCCGATAGCCCCCCAAAAAAAATGCTAATTCTACACGCTTAAGAAAAAGACACAAATACAATAATAAAATAATAAATAACTTACGGCTAATTGGAATTCAATGTATATAAAATTAAAGAAAAATATATAAAAAATAAAAAAATATATAAACAACATTAAACAATAAAATACAACAAAACCAAAAATTTAAATAATAAATTGTGTTTACACTGGTAAATATTACGTATCTAATTCCTAATCAAAGTCAGTGAAGCTATCTTCGCTCAAATTAATTATAATTGGTTCCTCTATGTCACAGATCAGGAGATTAAGTTTCCACATTTTGTTTTATTCTCTTATTATATGGATTTTTTCCAATTTTCCACACTAGCTTTATTCAAAAAATCTTTCAAAAGTTCAGTTAAATTACTAATTTTGTAAGTTGTGTTATTTCTAGTAACTCTACCTTTTACATGAGAGAGATATTTCCTTCTCCAACGAACAGTTTCCGGACGATCTATAAGCGCAGATTTTCTATCCGGTTTTTCCCAGAAAAAATTAAGTTCTCTGAGCAATTTCCAAAGTACAGTTCTTTTAATTTCAGGTAAATCGCGATCTTCATTGATTTTAGTTAGAATTTTGTTGACGGTTGGGTTCTGTTTCTCACAATAAAATGTATGTACAACTCCTTTTATTGCAGTTTTCATCTCTTCTTCCAACGAGGTTTTTCTTCTGCCTGTGATCCAGTGTGGCTTGGGAGTACTAACAATTCCAGTATTTTTTTCTTCTTCAGTTGTCATGTTGGAACACATCTCGAAAGAGCTTTCAACATTATTATATGTCGTAATAAGTTTAACGATTTTGGAATAAATATAGAGGTGGAAACCATATCTTTTGGGTATCTCACTAATCTCAAATAATATATAAAAACAAGCGCAAACAAGAAAAATCACTAAGGACACACTGTAAGGTATACTTTGCTCACTGACAGAAATTAAATTAAACTATGAGAAATTTTATTGTTGCAGTAAATTTATAAAAGCTTATAATTAAATATAATTAGATTTAGGGCAGTCCTTAGTTATCTGCGGCACTGGAGCAGGTACGTTGGAGGTTTCGGTAACAGTTTTATTAGTCTCTCTAGTTCTTAAATAGAGTATAGGAATGTGTATTCTTGCGATCGTCCCTCCCTCCCAAGAGCTTTGAGTTCAGGAAAATAGAACCGATTCTGCCATTTTTTATATTAGAAATCTGTATGCTGCTGGCACTGCCTATCGTTGACAACTTGTTTTTCTTGCGATAACCTCCCCCAAGAGCTTTTTGTTCAGGAAAATAGACCCGATTCTGCTCTTAGACTTATGCTGCTGGCATCCCCCTTGTCGGCAACTTGTTTGTACTTGTGATCGCCCCCCCCCCCTCTCCAAGAGTTTCAAATGTAGAAAAATAGACACGACCATGCTTTTTACACTAAAAATAGGACTGTTGCTGATGTCTACCTCCCCTCCCCCCCGTCGATAACTTATTTTCGCTTGCCATATCACCGCCCCCCCCCCCCAAAGAGAAAGGCTGGATCCGCCCCTGCTAGCAGGGCAGATAGCAAGGCAATTATGGTCAAAAAAATTGGATCCTTCAACTTCAAAGACACTGCTATGAATGATTTAATTTGTAGTATAATCAAACAATTACCAAAACTAAGCTATGTTGTTTTTATAATAAATAATAGTAATCACATAATTATGCTAATATTACCCAACAAATACTAATAAAAAATGGACTCCTATCGTGTTAAACTAATCCTCGTGAAAACCCATTCATTATAGTGATAGTCAAGGTAAAAAATTTCTAGGTAAATATGAATGAATTTTTGTAGATATGGTGCACATTTTTTTTGTTATACTCTGATTTAAATGTCTTAAATATTGATCATTATGATGAGATGGAAATATCGATTTATTTCAGAAGGCTATGTAACATACCTGGAAAATAAAAAGAAGACCTTACTTTTTGTAAAGTTTGACTTGTCTCTAAAACTTATTTACATCTTCTCAGATATCACAATACAACGTTTTTTTAAATTATATATTTTATACGTATGCCTTTTTCTTACAAATTAAAAACATAGTGTCATACATTGGTCTATATACGAAATTTTTTAAGTTTGAAATTATAAATATAAAAATTTGAAAAAAATTATTTTTCGAAATTATTAACGAAATAATTATATAATATCTAAAAAATATAATACTAAATTTCTTATAAAATATAACAATTTATTATTTACTTTGAAATACAATGATAAAAAGTGTTACTTAACAATCGCGTGATTTTCGCGAAGGGCATGAAAAGACTATCCGATGCTCCTACCGGTCAGAAAGGCGCGTCGCGACTGAATATCAAATTTGTCTGAGAAACTGGAGAAAACACACGAAGCAAACTTGTTAAGTATCCGTTTTTCTGCAAACAGACTTTTATGTGATATATATGACAAAATTATTGTCCTATATTGGAAAAACTTATTGTGGGAAATCAAAAAGAAAATCTGAAATAAACAATTAAATTGTGATACGTACATATATATATATATATATATATATATATATATATATATATATATATATATATATATATTGAGGGTTTAAGGGATTTAGTCTGAAAATTCAATGCGTTTTTAGTTTTAGAATTATATTTTTTGGTTGTTATTTTATAATGTTATACAGGTGTGGAAAATCCAAAACAGAACCTCTAAAAAAGGGAATGTAACAGAAATCGAAGAACAACCCGTTTAGTCATGTTGAAGAAGTGAAATAAAGCATACTGTTGTATCGTAGCTTGCTTTCTGGTTTCCGGGGTCGTTAAAACACAGTGGGTGGAAAGCACGGATTTAATATTAAAAATAAAAATCGGATCCAACATAGCAGACTGAATCTTTAAAATCATGAAAATAAATTCGAAAAACGTCTAATGTGGTTCAATAGCTGTTAAATATGCAGTTTAAAAACAAAATAAAAAAAATAATTATATTTCCATGAATAAAATATTTCGCTTGAGTCCAAGATGCATTTTAAAAATAATACTATAATAATAAATACGTGGATATCGATAATCGTTAAAAAGGCAAAAGTACTTTTTCCTCTATGCTTAGGACTTCCTAACAAATACCAATGAAAATAATTTGTAATTAATATAATATTTATTGATTTACACAAATGAATAAATAATACGACTGTATTAAAATAATAAAAAGAAGTCTTTAATCATTGCCTTCTTTGTTAATAGCTCTTTTCTCATTCTCCAATACGTAAGAATTGTTGTCCGAATTCTTACGATGTCAAAAAACAGTGCCAAAAGTTTTGGAACATATCGTCCATATTTTTCTCGAGAAGATTTTCGGGCAAAGTCTAGGCGATAGTTTCTTATTAACTTGTCCGTTGATTTTTGTGCATCTTTCGATAGTTTACCTCTCGGTAATATTGCAAATGCTATAATGTCTGGTCAATTGAGTAAGTAATTTGTGGATTCCTGTTGGAATGTTGTACCTTTGAAGAATAATCTTTAGTGGCACTTTTTTCCGGGTATGTAAAATTTTAATGTGTAGAATTTTTTTATCGAACGCCACTGACTCAATTTGATTACTTAGTTAGCTGTCCCGTTTTATTGTAAAACTTTTTTGTCTCTTAATTTTTTCTCTAGAAGTCAATAGTTTTTCCACAAAAAAAGAAAATATATAAGTAAAAAATCATCATGTATCTGTTTTAATCAATTTTCATTCATATTTATTTTAACCAACAGGGTCTAAGAAAAAAATATAGCATAATAATAACAGAGTTTGAACAACCTCAGTCATAATGCAAGAATCCGATCTTCGTTTCATTGTAGAGCGTATTCGTTGAAATAATCCTGGAGTATTTCTTATCCTTTCTCAAGACGCAATAATGCGATTTCTCAACATCTTCAACAGAAGATGCATAAACCAAAGATTTAAAGAAACCCCAAATGCAAATATCCAAAGGATTTAAAACCGGAGATCAGTCAGACCAGTTTTGAGTGGCGTATTGACCCATCTAACGATTTGGATGCATTGCTTCTAAGTGACGGCGTGTAATGATACTGAAATGTTCTAGACTGCCATAATACATAAACCATAAATCCTTTCTAACTAGAAGCGGAATCTCTTCAAGAAGAGCAGCTCACTCTGCATTAAGAAAGTGACTATTTAATCTTAATGAAAGGTAACATGGACCAATCAGATAATCGCCTATAGTGAAAATTTTTTATGGATTATTTGCTTCATTAGTAAACAAAATACGAGATAAAGAAAGAGGAGATTGGACTATCATTTAAAGTATCCAGTAGTAAAAAATTATACGCGGCAAAATGTCTCAAGGTAAAAGCGCCTGCATCCTCTGGATATGTTAGGGATACAATTGATATTCTTTTAAAACTCGGAATACTGTGGAACTGCTTATGTTTGATATATTGACAATTTTTCTTTTAGTTATTTTAGTGGAATTGAATAGAAAATTCTCAAATATTCTCTCAAAGTATAGCAACCGTATTTGGGTATATAAGCAGCTACAAAGCGGAGGGGTTAGTCAGTTGCAGTTAGTGAGTCGAATCGAATCATTGAGATTCTAAGATGTCTCGAAACTGTGTAAACAATTCAGATCATTTATATGTATTAAATTAAGAAGTTCCTCTAGCTCTACGGTTCTTAACTCCCGAGGACGTCCAAAATCAGAATTTCGCTTTAGAAATGTACCATTTTCTCATAAACGCTAATGAAGACGAGCAAATGTGTTATAATGGGGTAACCTACATTATGGATATAATTCAGTATAAATCCGTTGAGCTTCTAGTACATTTTTATTAACACGACCATAAACAAAATGCATATCTGACATTTTAATATTCGTAAACTCTACTATTTTTACTATTTTGTTTTATTTACTTTACATTATGAGTACATAAAATCAATCATATTTATCCACAAAAATTATAACACATTTTTTCGCCATTAAAAAACTTGGCATATATAGCCAGTTATTTAAATATAGCAACAAACAATAAATCGTTTGAAATAAATATTGCAATTCATACAAACTGTTAAAATAGATGGATACAAAGCTTTTAAATTTAAAAAGTTGCGAACTTTTAGTAAATCTTGCTTTTTTAAGAGCCGTAAAATATTTAAAAAATTTTTCGCCAGTAAAAAAATTGGCATATATCGCCAGTTATTGAAATATAGCAACAAAGAGTAAACCATTTCGAATAAATATTGCAATTTATCAGAACTGTTAGAAATTGATTGATACAAATCGTTTAAATTCCAAAAGTTTCGAAATTTTAGTAAGTCAGGCTTTACTAAAAAAGCCGTAAAATATTCAAATGTTTTTGAGCCAGTAAAAGAATTGGCATATATAGCCAGTTATTGAAATATAGCAACAAATAATAAATCGTTTCAAATAAATGTTGAAAATCATCCAAACTGTTAGAAATACATGGATAAAAAGGTTTAAAATTTAAAAAGTTGCAAAATTTGGTAAGTCATGCTTTTTTAAGAGCCGTAAACTATTCAAATATTTTTTCACCAGTAAAAAAATTGTATATATAGCCAGATATTGAAATGTAGCAACAAACAATAAATCGTTTCAAATAAATGTTGCAATTCATCAGAACTGTTAGAAACAGAGGGATGCAAAGCTATTAAATTTAATAATTTGCGAAATTTTAGTAAGTCATGCTTTTGTAAAAGATATTCATATATTTTTCTACCAGTAAAAAAATTGGCAAGTGTAGCCAGTTATTCAAATAGAGCAACAAACAATAACTCGTTTCATATAAATATTGAAATTCATCCAAACTGTTAAAAATAGATGGATACAAAGTTTTTAAATTTAAAAAGTTTTGAAATTTTGCTTTTTTAAGAGCCGTAAAATATTCAACAATTTTTTGACCATAAAAAAAATTGGCATATATTGCCAGTTATTGAAGTATAGCAGCAAACAATAAATCGTTTTAAATAAATGTTGCAATTTATCAGAACTGTTGGAAATGAAGCTTTTTTTGAAAAATAAAAACTCTTTTATTAATTGTTAGTTACATATTTTTGTAAATATCAACTTTTTCCCAAAGTTTCTACTGCCACCAGTAGCATTCAAAATAACCGCATTATTTCATTTGCTTATAAACAAAATTGAGGTAAGTTTTTATTATAATTTTTGCAGAATTTATCTTGCAAAACTTAATCCCTCGGCGTCTCTATACCATTCGGAAAAAGATTCTTCCATCTCAAATAAAATTATAACTTTTTTATCTGTAAGTTCGTTTACGATTTCAACAATTCGTTGCAAAGTTACCCACAATAAGAGAAATTGCTATTTTTTATGTTTTTTGCAAATATTTTATTAATTACTAGATTGGTTTTGACAACAAATAGCATTGCAAACGGGATTTTAGTTGCTACAACTCTGTAATGATTCATTTTTGAGTGAAATAATATTTTTCAATGAAATAGAAAGTAATTATTTTGCTCTTAATAAAAAATGCTTGTCAAATAAAATTCGAGGGTATAAAGATGAGAACCGTTTTACATCCTTTGGAAATATGGTTTCTAAAAAGAAAAATTCCATTTGCAATAATTTTTTTTAAAGTCTAATATTCCTAATTTTTTGTCGCTTCCTAATATTTTTTTTTGGATTTTTTGAGTCTACTGTAATTTGCTGAACTCAAATATAAACTCAGTTTTAACCTATCACCTATATGTTATTAGAGAAGAAAAGGGAAGAATTTAAAATAGGAGAAACCCAAACCTTAAGCAACATAGTGAATTACCAAAGGTTTAAAAAATCACTTTTTGGCAAAATATACTTAATTTTGCATTGGAAAAAGTATAACACAATCAAATAAATAATTTTTTTGTTTTTTTTCGCTTGTATTCGCCGAGATCGGTTTCACGTTTGAGGGTCCAACAGTAGTTCGCTAACATATTTGGAGTCCATCGCTTCTCCGTTTTAACAATTTGTTGGTGAAATATTTCGCCGTGTTCGTCTGAGACTGCACCTAAATTGTGAGGGTAGAATTCCGAATGGGAGTGAAGAAAATGTAGCTTAAGTGATATGTTGCAACCTAACGTAAGATTGGATCAGCTCTTCAACTGGATCTTTACAGCTCTCCTATTTCTGGTTACCTAGAAAGTTGCTACATATATTTTTGAAGGAAGTCTATGCCCTATTTTCTTTTTTCGAAAGTGTGGAGTCAAAATTTTCGTCTTTAAAATGTTCTGGTATTTGCGACCTAACGAACATTCATTCTTTAAGCTTTCACTAACTTATACGTGCGAATTTCCGTCTCAAATAAAGAAAAGCATTTCCTTTTCTATTTAAGGCTTAAACAAAATATTTTATAAGCGTTAGTTTTATGTGCAGATGAGGTAAATTAATGTTCTGCTGCTCTACTAAGGGTTCATTAAGGACTTTTGTCAGACCGGGCACAATGTTTTTACGTTACGGCCATTCTTTAACGACATAATGTTGGTTTATGGCTTCACTGTCCCATGCGCATAAAAAACAACAATATTTGGTGTATCTATTTTGCAGTCCTATAAATGTGCCCTAACTTTTAGATCGGCACAGATCAGTCCATTTATGATCTTCGTGCTTTATGTTTTGAAGGAGTACATGTATGTTCTCTTACGTTACTTTCATATTTACAGCATGATGCACGGGAACAGATGATTGTTCATTTCCATTACAGATTAAAACTGCCTTTAGACTTGTCTTCGAAGAGTCAATAAACAGTCGTCACTCAGTAGGTTTATAGGAAAAGCCAAGTTCGTCGATTAAATCAGAAATGTCATTACAGGGAACTAAGTTATTTGAAATTGAGAAAAATACTGCCAGCATAGACTGCTTTTCCCGAACTGCTGTAAATGAAATTCAAGGACTTGTGACTTTGTTCTGAGGAGATCCAAATCATGAATAAGATTATTGAGCTCTTCCTGAAATAAACAATGAGGCTCTTTACGGTTACTACATTGGTGATCGTCTTTCTATTGAAAACTTGGACAGGCTTTTAGTACAAAATCATCTAGATCATCCAATGCCGAGTCGATTTCGTATTTTTCTGGATGCTTATTGGCAGGTTTGTTAGAAGCGTCATGACGTACAGGTCTAATGGATGAGGGATATTAGGATATTTAATTTTTTGTTTTCTTTTACTGGAAAATCAAAGAATTTTTGTTAAGTAAAATTAGCAAATCATCAACACGATTTCGAGGTTCCCGCCAAATCATTTTCACCGAAACATAATAGGCTGATCATGAGTATCTAGTAACCATCCTGTTAAGGTTCTTTAGCAAGTGTGGCAGCAAATTTTGGGATCTCCCGTTTTGTCTTGATCGCCGACTTTGCACCGAAAATGTAACTCGTAGGTTTGTCTTATAAGGAAGATCAAAGTATTTCGTTTAGATTTCGGTGTCACTTGATCCCATATATAAAAAAAAACTGTTAGGTTTAGCACTACACTTCGCTCGTATACCTAATATTGATCTTAGGACGACAGGCCGGCTGCTTATATACGCGTTTCGTACATCTGGTGTTTTCTAGGAACACCGAGTATCGAAAGTACCAAAAGCAGTGACATAATTCCTGTATACAGAGACCCTTCGATAAGTAGCTGAACCTTTGACGACTATAGGTATGGTCAGATTTGGAATTATATTGGGTTTGATGGGTCTCTCAATTATTTTAAGCCCCAGGAGATTGAGACTTCGTAGATGGGGGTCATCCCCAGATGTTCCCATGCGATGTTGCTAGATTGTGTACAATTTCCCTAAATTTAGATAAAGCATATATTTGGCAACGTCGCATCCCGCTATGCTATAACAACTTATATATCTTATAGGTATATTCTTATACCTGCTTTGCAATTATTTAAAACATGTTGTTGATGTTCTCTAGATTTTGCTACGTGATACAACAATTTACAGGTCAGTGTAAGGGCAACATAGGTAGAAATTATCAAAATAGCACATTAGTTTGACGGGAAGGATTTTCGTACAGAAAAGTGTTATTAGAAATAGAAATATTCGTTCTCGCAAATAAAAAATATAATAATAACTATGGCTAATTTAATTTTGGAGCACCCTTTATTATTTTTGGGAATTTATGTTGTCCCCTGAAATATCTGAGGAATATTCAAAGACTATGATTTTTCAGCATAATAGAGTTCATTTTGTAGTCTATACAGGTTGCCCATTTAGTAAGTCGTTATTAGATTGCGGCTATATTGTTAGATAGAAAATTTAATAGGTGGAATATTAATGAGGTTAAAGGGGCGAAATTTTTAAAATAGTTTAGATTATACAGAATATCCTGAAAAAGCTTGATGAATAATATTTATTTTCTTTTAAATGTACGACCCACATTTTTGTTATCGAAATTGAAGTTTCATTGAACTTTCTTTTCAACCCTAAAATTTGTTTGCCTTAAAATGCGATGTTGCTAAATTTTTAAATTTTTAATTATTTTTCTTTTATCGAAATCAGTATCTCACTTAAATTTTTTTACCCACCCCACGGTTCTTCACTTGTTTGTAAAACTTTGTAAGAAGTTTTATCTGGAATTATTTTATATCACAATCGTCCAATATTTAGTTTTTTTTTTATATAGAGTATCCAAAAGTGTTATTTAGATATTGATATGTTTGCTCTAATCTTTTTCCTATTTCTGAAAATTTTGATTAAACAAAAAATTACCGCGTGTTTACGAGAATATGAATGAAGTATGTTTTTTTATAAGTGTAAATCCAATAAATGCTTGGTTGCTCTGTAGAATTATCTTTTGTTGATTTTTGATTTTCCAGTAATAAAAAAAACATCAATATTATTAACCTAATACCTAACAACAATAACCTAAGTCCAAAATACAACGAGAAGATGGCCAAATACAGAGATCTGGAGGTGTAAATCCGAAGACAATGGGCAATAAACAGCGTCCAAACGATTCTCATAATACTGTCCACAACTGGAGTGATACCAAAGAACCTTCTGCAGAACATCAAGGGACTGGGTCTTAGTGCGCATCTGTATAAACCGATGCAGAAGCAACTCTTCTTGCAACTGCGCGAACCGTCCAAAAGTTCGTAGGAAATACAGCAGACCACGTCACCTAGGACCCGATAACATGGAAAGGGTTCCCACAGAGATTCATACTTTTAGTATCTTTATATACCTGGTATGAGTCAATATTCCCTGGAAAGAGTGCGAAGCCGTTGGGCCTGTAAATCGTAATAATAATACATATAACTGGAGGATGCCAAGCGTTTGCTGCAATCGAGTATAAGGAAAGACACGACTTAGCCGCTAAGATACTCCACCAAGAGTTAGCAGAAAAGTTAAACCTATTACAAGTAGGAAAACTGCCTTAATACAAATACAATCCGGAGCCTATTTTTAAAACAACGAGTTATATTAGGATCGGATCGTTCTAAAAGATCAAACAGTTGCTCATAATAGGCCTAACATTATACTAACAGATAAAATTTCTACAGAGATCTGGAGGTGCAAATTCGCAGACACTGGGCCATGAACAGCGTTCACACGATTCCCGAAATACTACCAACAACTGTAGTGATACCAAAAAACCTCCTAGACTGAGCGTTAGTGAGCATCTATACAAACCGATTCAGAAAGAAGTTCTCCTTGCAACCGCGCGGATCATCCAAAGGTTTGTAGGAAATACAGAAGACAACGCCGCCTAGGACCCGATAACACGGAAAGCGTCCCAAAGAGCTTCATACTTTTGGTATCTTTTTATATCTGGTATGAGTCAATAATCCTTGGAGGGAGTGCGAAGCCGTTTGGCTTGTAAAATAATAATTTGGTTTATCTATTTAATATTCTGGTATTCCATTGCATTTATATTGCTAAACTGGTATAAAATTTGATATGTGAAATATTAATAGTGTTAAAGGGGTACATTTTGGAAATAGTTTAGCTTATATAAGATGACCAAAAAGAAAAGGCGCATATATATTTGTATTTTCTTTTAATCATAACGATTTATATTTTTTTATCAAATTTTAGAATCATTGAACTTTCTCATTAAACTTAGAATATTTGGCTTTAAAATACGATGTTGTAAAATTATTAAAGTTTTCATTATTTTCTAACCGAATTCAGTATATAACTTAAATTTTAATATCTACTGCACGGTTCTTTACTTTTTTGCAATAATTTTTATAAAGTCTTAGCAAAGTTCATTTTATCTCATAATAGTTCAATATTTTGTTTCTTTATACAGAGTCTCCAAAATTATTATTTAAACATTGATAAATTTAATTTTGTTTTACTGCATTTTTAAAATAAAACACCACTTACTGGATTATTATTAAACATCAAAACTGACATATTGTAAACATAACATGAAACAAAGAAAATCGTTTCATTTTCTGATTTTTAAATAAAGTAATATTTATATTACCTTTTATAATTATCATACACAATAGTACAAGAGATAGACAATAAAATTAATTTTTTAGATATCACCATTACAAAAATAAAACATATTTTTTCTTTGACATTTACAGAAAATCTACTTTAACTAATTCTACTATGCCACAACACTCAACAAACTTTTAGCCTACAAGTCTATAGTATACAAAGCATTGACTATCATAAGAAAAAAGAACTTATTACAATAAAACAAATCGCATTGGGTATAATGATATGAAAATTTACAGTTTAATAAATAAAAAACAAAAACAAACTACACACAGCCGAATATACTCACCAAACATAAATAAAAGTAAATACACCACTCTCAAATAATTTGGACCTATTTGAGATAGAATAGCCAATGTCTTAAAACAGAATTTAAAAATCGCATTCAAATCATCACAAGTACTGTCAAACATGTTTAATGTTAAAGACAAAATATCCTGTGTACAAAATATAGGAGTTTATAGATGATTTTGTTCAGATTACAATCACTGTTACATCGGACAAACGGCAAGAAATTGTCATACAAGATTTAAAGAACACAAGACTGCATTTTTATTGAAAAGACATAATTCAGACTTAGCTAACCATTTAATAGAAACAGGTCACAGTTTTTCAGGCGCCAAAAATATTCAAATTTTGCATACCGTACCGAAAAGTAAAAAACCTAATATCCTAGAGGCCATAGAAGATTATAAGAGTAATAAAATCAGGACAATTAACCTCCTTAATGATCTAACAAACTTACGAAATTCTTCGTTGTTAGATGTCCCATTTTAGTACCTAAAACGTAGTAATAAAAATTATTGCGAACAAAAAACACCCTATAAAATATTGTGAATATGTAATTTTTTAAGGCATTGCGTTTGAAAATGTAACAGTGTTACGAAACCGAGATCTTGTCAATTTAATAATAAAAGTGATGAGTTTAACAAAATAAATTTTGCATCATTAATTATTTATAATGTACGTTTACAAAGAAACAGAATACCTTGGTAATACGTACTCACTAATAATATTGATTTTTTTATTACTGGAAAATCTACCAAAGGGAATTGTATAGAGCTATAAGGCATCTATTGGGCTTATACTTTTGCATTGATTTAAATATTCGTAAAAATCGTAATGAATAGGTAACACATGTTACTAGATATAGGGTACTTAATTTAACAAATGAAGTAAAACGCAATTGAATACATCAATATTTAGAAAACAGTTTTGGAATATGGTATAAATAAATATCGGATGACTGTGAGATAAAACCATTCCAGTTAAGACTTCTACAAGTTTTTACAAAAATTTTTGAGAATTAAAATTTAAGTGAAATACTGGTTTTAGTCAAGTAGCATCTTTGTATAAGTTTAAATATTTTTAAAATCTTTATTGCTATTAATATTCTGCTTATTCAGTTTTTCATCAGTTTAACAATATATCGGCAATTGAATACCTGAGAACTAAAGGACACATTGCTTAGAGGCTAGTAGATAAAATCGTAAAATTTGTTAATTTTCTTTCAATTTTACAACAGTTAATATATTAATTGTAAAAACGGCTTTTGTTTTTTATGAATAATTAGTTCTATGATCATAAAATACTCTATGATCATAAAGCAGGTTCCAGAATGCTGATTGGGGATCATATTCAAATATATTTTGAATTCTTTAGGCATATTAACCTCGAAATAAAATAAAAAAACTCTGGTGTTTATATTTCTTTATTCACTTTGAAATTGAAGCTGTCCAAGATTCAAAACGCACCGCAAAGATTGTGATTTTAATTTATTGCATTCAAATATTGTTAAACTTTTGAAAATAAGAACAATTTTATAACTGTAGCCAGCTAGTTAGATGCATTTTCTGATAAGTACTCAGCGACTGAGCAAAAGTATTTTTTTACGTCTATTTCACATGTAGATAGAATTATAGTTCTAAACAGATAAATAAAAGGCAGAAACACATTTCTAAACACATAAATTTTAATTTTTTCTTAACACTATTACTACAATACATAAATTTATCTTACTGATTCATTTAATGCTGACACTTAAATTATATTTTTTCCATTTTAATTCAAATTCCAAAAAGTTCTTAAAAAAAAAATTAAGTGCATACATCGACAAACTCTTTACATATTACTTGTTAAACAAAACTACAAAGAATTTAACCATAAAGAAAATACATGTTTGCAACAAAACATAGTAACCCCTAAACCTACTGTCAATAAAACTATTTTAATGTACCTATTTTGTCTTAAAATTTGAATAAAAAAGCACAATTATGTACGTTAAAACTAGAGATCTAAATTTAGTAATTAATTGCTAATAATTAGAATATATGTATTAATTAAAATTAACCACAAATAATAATACTTCATAAAAGCAAAATGAGAACACTGCACCGTAATACCTAAATAAATTTTAAACTTTAGAAAATAATTACGTTTTATCTTTGTTTACTCCGTTGTTTCTAAATTGAAGAAACCATAAATATCACAATTTAAATATAATAACTGGAAATTTGGAAAATGGATTTTGTTATATAAATATCTTTAAAAGTAAAGGTGTACCTGTAGTGGCGGTTTGGAAAAATCAATTATTTTTTTAACCGACTTCTAAAAGAAGGAGGTTCTCAATTCGTCGACTATGTATTTTTTTTTTTTTATGTATGTACACCGATTACTCCGGAACGGCTGCATCGATTTGAATGAAATTTTTTACGTTATGTAAAGGAAGTTGCTGCGGTGGTCCCATATTTTTTTAGATGAAATTGGTGCAGTAAAATCCAAGATGGCGCTTACAATATGGCGGCCAAAAAAATTAATTTTGTTCGATTTTCTCCAAAATTGGTATGGAGGAATTTTCGGAGTTGTACCCAACGAATCTGAAATTATTTTTTAAAAATTCAAAATGGCGGATCCAATATAGCGGACAAAAAAATTTAATTTAGTCCGATTTTCTCCAAAATTGGTATGGGGGAGTTTTTGAGGTGCCACATAACGAATTTAATATTATTTTTAAAAAATTCAATATGGCGGATCCAATATGGCGGACGAAAAAATCAATTTTGTCCGATTTTCTCCAAAATTGGTACAAGGGAGTTTTTGGGGTCGCATATGACGAATCTAAAATAATTTTTAAAAAATTCAATATGGCGGATCTAATATGGCCGACAAAAAATTAATTTTGTCCGATTTTCTCCAAAATTGGTATGAGGGATTTTTGGGGGTCGCATATGACGAATCTAAAATAATTTTAAAAAAATTCTATTTGGCGGATCCAATATGGCCGCCAAAAAAATTTTTTTGTCCGATTTTCTCCAAAATTGGTACGGGGGAGTTTTCGGAGTCGCATTTGACAAATCTAAAATAATTTTTAAAAAATTCAATATAGCAGATCTAATATGGCGGACGAAAAAATCAATTTTGTCCGATTTTCTCCAAAATTGGTATGGGGAAGTTTTCGGGGCCTCACATAAAGAATCAGAAATTATTTTAAAAAAATTCAATATGGCGGATTCAATATGGCGAACAAAAAAAATCAATTTTGTCCGATTTTCACCAAAATTGGTACGGGAGAGTTTTCGGGGTCACACATGATGAATCTAAAATTATTTAAAAATGGCGTAGCTAATATGGTGGATAAAAAATTAATTTATTTTCTTTAAATATCGATATTGGAAGGTGTTGGGGCCTGTATTACCAATCTAAAATTAATTTGAAATTTAAGATAGTGGATTTTCTATGACAGACTAAATATTCATTTGACCCAATTTGATTGGTATTTGGAAAACTCTAAGAACTAAAGAATTTTTAGTGGTTCATTTTAGGGTGATTTACAACTTTGGATAAAATTTGTACTTTTTTGCCACTTTGGAGTCATTGCGAAGTACAGTAATTTCGACTAGTTTTTAGTTCAAATAATTTATGAATATCATAATGAATTCTAAAACTAAAAATAGAAAAATAAAATTTTTATAAAAAAATTGAACCGACTTCTAAAAGTGCGCTAAAAAGTGAAAAATAACCATAAATTTTTATATGAAATTGAACTTTTTGAAGTCGGCGCCAAATTATTTGTAAATGAAATAAACAACTACTAATATATATAAATTATGGTAAGAAAGCAATTACAAAAAAGGTATTTTAAATCTGTTTATGCAAATCACATTTTGTCAAGTATTAGTTTGGCGCCGACTTCAAAAAGTTCAATTTCATATAAAAATTTATGGTTATTTTTCACTTTTTAGCGCACTTTTAGAAGTCGGTTCAATTTTTTTATAAAAATTTTATTTTTAGTTTCTATTCTCTCAAGAATGCCTACGAAAGGATTTTAAAAGGTTTTTCCAAAACTTGACACCCGTTTTCAAATAGGTGACCACGATATCTCGAATTCTACCAAATCGATTTACTAAATATTTTTACAGTTCCTTCAGTAGACTTTCCGCTATCGTTGATGGTACGATTGTCTTTATACGGTTTTAATTTTTTTTAAGTAAATATTTACTCTAAAAAAAACTCCTAAAAATCGCCCGTTTACTCTCATAAATATATTAACCATTCGGCCCTACGAACGATAACCAATTCAGTAAAAATTAATAACAACTGAAAATTTATGTTTCAGGGGCTGCAATCATGGTTACAATTTTACACGCTTCCGTAAAAATCCCGAAATTATGCTCCAAAAATGACCGTCACTACGGTCTGAAAAACCTTTGCTTAAAACTATACAACAAGAACGAAACATAATTTCAATATCTACATTATTTCTATATAATTAACAATATCTATCTACTGTTTGCATATCCTTAAGTCATTTAAAATTTTTGTTTTTTTAATATTACTTGACTGAAAAAAAAATAAATTTTTCTTCTCGTTAGGAAACCTAGCATTGCAATTTCAAATAAACTGAAACTTGGCCGAATTTTTGCTATACGTATATGATTATATACGTGCATATATATATATATATATATATATATATATATATATATATATATATATATATATATATATATATAATTATCAAACATTTTTTAATGCTGATTTATGGTAGTCTACAATAATTTTCTATAACTTTTATCTGCAATTGGTATTTGTAGAGTAGGAGCCGAATTAATACTAAATGAAACAAATTACTATATATAACTCAACAGGACCAAAGCATCAATTATTAATAAAACCAGTTATAAAATAATCATGTGGAAATTTATATATTATGTATTGTAAAATTTTGTTAGTTTGTGTTAGTCGATTTATTCTATAAGTAAAATTTGACATCCATCTAAAAATAACATTTAAATAAACATATCAATTGCATTATTTTTAACGAATTAGTGCTTTTTGAAAGCTGTTCAAATTTTTTTCTTGTATTATAAATTTATGATATTTTTCATTGAATATAAATTTAGAGTTTATTTAATTTTTTCCATGTATCCATTTTTCTTAACAACTTCTAATTGGATATTTTTTGGCTTGTGCAGATCAACCATTTTTGAAACTTAAAAATTTTGAATATATAAACCAGCACATATATATATATATATATATATATATATATATATATATATATATATATATATATATATATATATATATATATATATATATATATATATATATATGTTTATTTTATGGTTCGGTTATCGTTCTTTTAAATGGTGGGGATATATTTTTCAGATGAATAATCAGCTATATTGTGGCTTCCATTTGGACTTTTTTTTTGTAATTTATCATAACTGCAGTGTAGGAATATGCTGTCTGCAGTAACTGTAATTGAAAAAGAAATATATTTATAAAGAAACCAAAGTTACATGAATTTGAAGAAAAATTTGTGCTATGGGTTTTTGGGGATGCTAATTTTGACTCTGAGATGGGATTTGAAAAATTCAAAGTGACCAATCTAAGATGGATTCCAAGAAAAATATGTAGTAATGAATTTTTATATATATATATATATATATATATATATATATATATATATATATATATATATATGTATATATATATAAATATATATATATATATATATATATATATATATATGTATATATATATAAATATATATATATATATATATATATATATATATATATATATATATATATATATATATATATATATATATATATATAAGCAACTGACTCTTGCAAGACTCTTTGGATACTTAAAAATTTCATTCGTTTCACGGCTGTAATTATGGCGTTCGCGGATGTGCCAGCACTATAATTATGACCCGTTAAATCATATCATTGTCGGCGTCTACACGACTATAAATATTATAAATATCGTTTCATAACAAGTAAACAGTTGAAAATATAATGTTCTCCTCATTCTTATACTCCAGACGATTATAATTCCACTTTCATGTAAAATTTGGTAGATGTAGCTAGTCTAGGTAGGGCGGAGTGTAGAGCGCCTCTCGTTATTACTGTTTTTTTTTTAGGTGAGTCTATATGTAGTCAGCATACATTACATTATGAGAATGTTTATACTATTTTCAAGATGCCGTATGGCGAAAAATGTTACTATTTTATCGAACATCTTCAGGAAAGAAGATGTCAAAAGGTGTAAAATGTTACAGTTTTTTTTTAAAGAGCTAAGGCAACATCTTCGAGGTGGAAGCCATTGAAAATCAGGAATTTTGTGACACGTAAAAATCAGCACAGGTAATCAATCATTCACCGTCCGTAAGAGCGTCTTATCGAAGTTCGTATGGGTTGCGCGAAAAAATTAAGAATTAGATAGACGAAATGTTGAGAAATTGTATTAATAAGCCCTCTGTATCTCTTTTAAGTAGATTAGTGGTCTTAATAAGAAAAAAGTCAGTACCAAACCAAGAAATTTAGATGTTGTATCGATTTTTACCAAATGAGTAAAATTATACTTTATTTTGGTTCTCCAATCTTAGTGTACTTGATAGTATAGATCGATAAGATAAGCTAAAGAGTTTCCTACACCAGACACGACAAAAGGCTATTGACAGGTTAAACTTGATCCAAGAAATAAAGAATAAATAACATGTTTAGTCGATGGGGTCACTAGAAATGTAACCATAGCTAAAGAGTTTTCTACACCAGACACGAGTAAAGGCTATTGACAGGTTAAACTTGAGCCAAGAAATCAAGAAAAAATAACATGTTCAGTCACTGGGGTCACTAGAAATGTAACCGTATGCCTTTTGGACTGGCTAATTTTCCATTTGCCTAGGAGCAAATTATGATGTGTATAATTTACTATGTGGTATACTTACATTGTGATGTTTATTTCGATGGCAAAATACTATTTATAGAAAGCCACATTAAGCAGCACATAGCAAAAGCAAACGATGATTTTTCTTTAAAAATATATTCACCGATCAAGATTGACATCTAATTCAATCCGGAAAGGTCTGCTTTTATAAAAATGAAAGTCCATGATTGGAAATTTTTTTAAAGAAAGAGCCAAACCCTGTTCATAAAAGGTAGATTTTTTAAATGGTATTCTAGACCAGCTACCGTTACAGAAATTTGATCTTCCATCATTGTTAGAATTAGTTGAGTGTTAAAAAGGATTTATACCCAATTTGTCACGATAGTCAATAACACTTGCGAATTTGGTCAAGAAAAGTGTCAAATTTATATGAAATAACAAATATAAATAATCATTTCACTATCGTAAAGACAACTTGATTTGTCAGTTAATTTAAAAATACCTAAATATTAATGGACAGTTCTTCTTGCCCATGAAAAATTCCAATTTAGCATTTGCCGCCATTTTTTTACATCAGGTCTACGATGGTCAAAAGTTTCTTATTAAAGATTCCAATAGACAATTAATATATATATATATATATATATATATATATATATATATATATATATATATATATATATATATATATATATATACAGTAAAAATATTACACTTCGAAACGTGATTGTTTGGCTTTAGTATGGGTAATTACAGAGTTTAAGAGTCACTTTTGAGGGCTATAATATACCACCGAAACTATGCTTTAAAGGTTAATATAGGACGCCGAGTATGCACACGATCCAGTTAGGAATGTTGGAATATGAATTGTCAAATTAAGTGGTATAATGGCAGAGGTTAGGAAGATACATGATACGGAAATAAAAAAAAGTTCAAGTGAGGGGGATTTACAGAAAGGAAATACATACATAAATGGGTTTAGTTATTTAAAAATTAAGTGATCAGTTAGCAAATATTATTACAAATGGTATACGAAATGTTATTATATATAGGAGTTTATCTCAGTAAAAATAGTTCAAAAAACTATGGTGAGTGACATAGAAGAAGCAAGAAATTGGAAGAAATGGGAAGCCAGCAAAAGTTGTGTGTAATCCCAGAAGTTGTCACATATTTCTTTTAGTGTATTTGGGTATTGTCTTCTTTTCATTTATTTATTTTTTTGCCTGGAGTTTTTAGGTGTTTTTTTTGTAGGGAATATTAGTAATATCTTAAGGTTTTAGAACAAGGAGGTTCTTTCATGTTGATAGCTGGTGGTAACGCTAAAACTGGGTCATCCAACATAACAGGCGATATTTGACGATCAAGTTCTCCCTCCTGTGAAGTCATGCCAAAGTCCAAAAACTTCAATGAAGACGACACGGAAAACTGATCCAGTTAGTTTGGAATTGCATCATAGAATGACAGAAAAGAAACCAGAAGATGACGACGTAGACTAGGAACCTTCAACGAGGGGATATTCCATTTCATCGATTAGCTGCAAAGAGGTTTTGGATTAGAGTAACATGGAGAAATGAAAGCAGTACCAATTCCATAGCGAAAATATTTATGAGCATCAATCACATTGATCCAATTCACCTAAGCTGCAACAGAGGCAATATAGAACTACTCAACATTAGGGGATTTTTTTGCACAATTATGGGTACAGAGAACATCCAACAAGCGTGCGAGTAGCCTAGACTTTAGAGCAACGTGGCATTCAGTAGCAGCATCCACTGCAACGTTCGGGTCCAGTAAGAGGAGTTAAAGACACGAAGAGGACTATGAAGGGCTAAATAAAGGCTAAAAAAGGACGTAACAGTGAAACGTGAAAAGCGGTACGTTTTCATACTAGTCGAAAAGGGCGTGTTCGTGGAAAACTGAAACTCGACCGCAAAACACTGCATTTAGCAGAATTTTTCAAAAATACTTTCCTGGTGAAGAAAAAAAAACACTGTGGATTAGGTTAAGGTTAATTGTATCAATTTACAAATTGATATATTGCAGAGTAGTTGAGATTTGTATTCTTTTACTTTCCTTTTGTGGGAAAATGTTCAATCTAAGGGAGAGGGTAAAATGTAATGTAACAAGTATTAGTTGTTTTATGCTGATCAACGTGAAGTATATTCCACTATAATGAAAAATTAAATAATCACTCTGTAGTTAAATTTTAGCCATGGGAACGAAACAGTATGCGTCTTATATCACCACCCAAGAAAGTCTAAAGAAAAAATTAAATCATTTGTCGTACTTAAGCCTAATCTTAATTTTATTACTTTTGAGTCGTTTAAATGTTTTCTTAAAAATATAAAAACTCAGACAATTTATGACGACATAAACTATAAAGATCGTACCCTCTTTTAATATTTGTAAATAAATCTGTCGAAGAAATCCTACTTTGGTTATGTAAGTAAAATGAAGAAATAACTGCCGAGGGAGGTCTTGACATGTGGCAATGGCAAATAATGGAATGAATTAAAATATTAAACGATTTTCCCATTAATAGGAAACAAAAGAATTTTTAGATAAACTGACTATAATTTAATATATCGTTTGATAAAATGTATAAGAATTCATAGAATATTTTTTTTTTCTATTCACCAGGAAGAAGGAGTCAGATATCTAAGAGAGTGATTTTTTTTTCTCACGCTCGTTAAAATCGTTATTCTTATAGTTATAGGAAGATGTAGATTAATTTGATTAACTGTTTTTTATATAAAAAAAAATAAGATTGCAATGCTCAGAGGCTAATTCGGGAATTAAATAATCGTCACATGAATGGCTAACGCATTCTGCAGATGAATATGACCGAAACCTTCGAGCTTTAGGGAATGAAATTAAATATTACAGGATGTTTTCAGAACAGTGTCTTAGAAGATTACGTGTCGTGTATATTCGGTTGTAATGAAGGTTTTCTTTGTTTTTGTTTTTTTTTTCTGGGAATTGGAGGGAATATTTCCTTTTTATATGTACTGTTTGTTTAGACAATTTAAATGTCTGGTTTAATTCTTACATCAATTCATATTTTTAAAAGCTAATTATACGTTTTATCTTCTAATTTAGGTAGTTACATCCTTTTCTTAATAAAATGATCAAGCTAAGGAACCTATAACTGGGCCTAGTGCACGGCGTACTAAGGGGCTTTCCTCCTTGGGAAGGAAAGAGCTGCGAATTGTGGTGGTATTGTTAATAGGACATTGTCACCTCAGGGGCCATCTTCATAGAATCGGTGTCGAAGACGACTCGACATGCAGATGGTGTTTGGAGGAGGATGAAACTGTTGGCCATGTCCTCAGAGAGTGCCCAGCACTCAACGGACTGAGGCAAAGATATTTCGGAGATGCAATTTTGTTACCCGAAACAATTAGGCAAGTTCAACTAACGAGGCTGCTTGGATTCGCAAAAGTGATCAGCCTCAAATTACCTGCAGATATGGTAGGATGTAAAGGGCCCAACGGAGGTATAAGCATCGATGATCTAGTATAACCACTCCTTTTTCATTCATTCATTCATTCATAGAACGGCGAACAAGAGTAATTATTTTAGTATTTCGATATTGTTAATCATTATTATAAGTTTCTCATTTTAAATAGTTTTATTTTCAATTTTTTTTTGTTAATAGATTTAGGTCTTTTGAGAAACTTATTTTGTTTAATTTTGTAAAAACCTTCTCACAATTAAACTCACGGGCGCGCTGAGGAAGAGCTACAATTCAAGAGGCAAGATCTGAGTAGCTAGTTAGCAGCCTTATCCGAGTCCTGAAGTCCTGAGCTTTCGGACTGGTAATCCCTAAATAACCTATTTGGTACTAAAACTGTAAAAAAAACAAGAAAAAATACCAGACTTCCAAGGAGCCGTTGTCATTGTGATAATTAATAATACGATTTTAAAATAGCTACAAATAATTATGGAACAGCAGTACAATTGTAGGCGGAACGGCCATGGGCTACCCAAAATATTCCGTCATGCTGTCATAAGTAATTACAAACTATTTTAAATTATAATAAATCTATTAGGAGCAGTTTTGGCTTTTTACTCAACACTTTTTGAAGACAGCACCGAATTCAATTTTTATATAAAATACTTCGAAGCAAGACAAAGACACTCTTAACTAACATAACATGAAATGGAATACAAATCAAAAGCTATCTCTACAATATGTTAATCGCATAGAAATCAAGTTTGTTAAAAATACCTGGAATTAATATAAAAATAACCCCATCAGCCACTACGGCGTCGACTTCAAAAAAGTGCTTGGTACACGAGTAAATCTATATTTATTAAATTGATTGCAATAAAAAACAACCTGTAATTTATTTTGTACTTTTTAGCGCTATTTTTAAAATCGGTTCAATTTTTTCGTAAAAATAAAGGATTAGTCAACGATTTTCCATTTTCATACCTTCAAAACAGTTTCTAGAGTCATGGATCCAAATGCGCCATTAAGCATGGTTAAAGGCTTTTGTGTTTGTTGAATTATAATAGGAATAATTTTTCTGACTTTTTCATCTTCATCGTACCATTTGGCCTGGTAAAGAGCGTCTCCAATAGCAAGGCTCTGAAATAATTTTAAACCATTTTATTTATAAACCTCAAGATATCAGTAGGTGGGCCTCAGATATATACTTTTTAAATAATATTTTTTTGGCTTGTTGTGGTTTTATATAAATATTACATATATTCTTTAAGGTTAAATATAATAATTTCTGTGAAGAAAAATTATTATTTTTAAGTAAAACACTAAAAACAAAGTTATATTATGCCAATTAAACCAAAAATATAATTTCATTGTGATAAATGTTATTATTTTAATCTTACCGTTATTTGTATTTAATTATTGTTAAGTTTTATGAAACTATCTTTATTATTATTTTTTTTTGCCATTTCACCAATATGCAGTGGCCAAAAAATTATAAATCTCACTGCTGCATGTGGTGGACGAACTTTCAAAATATTTGAAGTATTTTTTCCTAAAGTTTATTGTTTCGTGCTCCGATATAACTAAAGCTATCGTGGTCTTATCTTGCATAACTGCCAAGTCGCTTATTATCATTTAACTTATAACATCGAGACTTACAAATATTTATAATTAAAACTAATAGATTTAAAATAAGAGGAATACTTGGCACTATATGTTATCCCACTAGTATTTAATGCTGAACAATCTCTAGACTTGGCTTCTGTTTTTACAACTATACATTTTTATTCGATTTCACTTCTTTTCATATGCCTTTTTTTATTATTTTTTTTTAAAAGAACCTAAATATTTAAAAAAAAACAGTTAAACGTCTATTAGTGACAATTAAAACCAAAACCACAATACGAGCTCGTAATAATATCAAATTAGTAGTCACCAAAAACAAGGCAAAGTTATGTTAAACATTCATTGCTGATGCGCTTAAATAAATATGGAAGTGTGAGTTGCACAGTACACACTTGTATTTCCCTTAATTATCAATGAAAACAGATACACAATATTTCTTAATTTTTTCTTTCTTTGTGTACTAAACACACATACCAAATTTCAAGGGCACCAGTAACTATGAAAAAAATTGGAAAGCGAGTGAATGTCCAATTAGTGAAATTTTTGCATTTAGTTAACTTAGAAACCGGCAAAGCTAGAAATAAAATGATGAAAATGAGAGGTTAGGTCTAGTTTGCAACACAAAAATATTTCTTTCGCTTTGTTGAGAAACCTGAATTTTATCACAGGCAGTTTATATTATCTAAAGTGAAAAAGATCCTAAATTCGAAAAATAGAATACGCAGATACAATGTTTCCACAACAGTAGTAGAGTCTTATTGAGATTTCTAAAACCACCCAGAATGGCCTAGGTGTTAGCCGAAATAGCAACGTCGCATATGCTAGCTTTTTATAATTGGCAAGAATCGACCTAATCCGTGCTACGGTTTTAGAGGATTATTTCTATTGTTTTGAATCGATTAGCTCAATTTCTTACTCTGTATTAATTAAATGATTATAAGAAATCAAGGGAAGAAAAAGAGCATAACTGTTTTTTACCGCCCGTTTGAGGCGTCATTACCTAATTTTATCCGGTACGAAAGGTTCTATTATATTTGAAAAGGGAAGTATTTGTATTGATATGACTAATGAGTTTGAGTGTTATTATCAGAAACATTATCCTTCTATATAGCTTCCTTTATGATGCGTTTTTCTTGTATCGATTTTTATCTTATTTAAAGTAATATTTAGAATATTGCGGATTCAGTAAACAAAAAGATTAAGTTTAGAGTTTAATGGATTTCTGTAACAACTACGCATAATGTTAAAATTGCTTTCTTTAAATTATTTGCACTCTTAATTATTTTAAAATAGTCTTTAGTAATACTTAAGACAATAAATGTCTACTAATTCGGTTATTCGGATGCATCTTGATCGAAGCTTGTCAATACCTGTTTTAAATTGTTCAACGTTTAAAGGACACAATTAAAATTTGAATAAGGATGAAGCATGTATATTGAGATAGCTATTAAGTATAGGTTCTGTTATAGTTTTTATTATTTGAATGCAAATAAATTATGTCATTGTTATCTAAATCCTTATTCTTCTTGGGATTTCAGCTCTAGGTGTTGATATTCTTAGAAATATTATTGTTCTATATATCGTCTTAAATGGTATTTTGCGATCATTGCGAGTAAAACGAACAAAGGAATTAGGTTTAGATTTCTATAAAATCTTTGGTCATATCGAAATGTTGTGTGTGTGAATCTCATTTCATGTGATTTTTCGAGCAACATGGGTTTTGTTAGTTAAAAAAGATATTTTCTGGATACGTTTCGAACGATCTACTGTAATCTATAAAGTCATCTTTGCTAAATCATATTCCTGGATGCATCTTTTTTTCAGAAACATGTCAATTATTTAGAAACGGGAGGGAGGCTTCCCGAGAACTATTAATACGAAACAAACTGGGTTATGATTCGTCACTTGTACCCACTCATTTTTATAGGTATTTGCACAAAAACCGTTTTTATTTTTGTACTGTGCAGCAGAATATAATTAAAATGTAAGTATACTTTTGTTCAAAATGTTTTAACTAATCAAAAAGTTCTGTATATGTGTATGCATGTGCATATATAAGTGGGTAACTATGTGCATGTCTTTGTGTATATGTATGTATACGTTTGTATGCATAGGTGTGCCTGTGTGTATACATAATATGTGTGTATGTGGGTATGTATAAATGTGTATGCATGGGTGTATACATATGTGTATACATATGTGTAAGTATATGTGTTAACAATCTTGAATTTTTTAAAATATTATAGCTCATTTTTAGCATTATTGTTTATATCTCGTTTCAGGGAGCCATTTTCAGTATGTTTCTTGTGCACTGTATCTCTATTTAATTTTATATTGAGATGTAGATGCTTCAATAATCACACATCATGTTTATTATTATACCCATTTATATTTATTATTAGTAATCGTTGTTTACTGAATAATTATTTTACTACCATTTTTCCTTTTCAATGTATAGGACCAAAGTGAACAGCGTAGTAATGAGTCTGATTATCATTATGAATCCAATTTAGATCGAATTATCTCCCTGATTTTTGATTATGACACTTCCAATTACGGTTCTGGGGATGGTGATTCATCCTACGAAGCCGAGGCAGAAGTCATAAATATGACAGTGGAAGATCTGAACAGGATTGGTGGTGCTAATGAAGTCATTGAGGCACATATTTTAATTGAAGATGATGATGATTTTAATTAAGTGTATTAATATTTGCTGTATTTTAGAAAAAATTAAACTATTTAAATGTAATGTCTTTACTTGACATACAAAGTCATTTCGGAACATATTGAAATACTTAATCTAAAAACTATATTACTTCAATAAATATTAAATAACAGGAAATGTTCATAAATTAACCTATAAGCTTTTAAAATTTTACTGGATTATTGATATTTATTTCAAGAAATAAAAGCTTGACTTAGGACCATCAACTATTTCTTCGCCATGAAACAGCCAGATTTGTGAAGACGTGTGTTTGGGGGTAACATATCCTGAATTAAATTAAAAACACAAAAGTACCATTATTAGGATAAAATTCCATTATACTAAGTGTTTCCAATTATTTAAGTATCAAATATATTTTGGAAGAAGTAACACCATTTCTTAATCTACCCGTAAGCTTGTTTACGTCTCTACAATCTTCCAACTCGTCTGCGTTGGATATTTCAAATATCATTTACATTCGTTTCGGTGGAAAAATCTTTGAAATAATATTGACATTATCATTTTTTGTTCAAATTAATTCTTATATTTCGTTTAAAATGTCTTTTATGTGGATTAGTAAGTAGTACAATTTCCTTATATTTTCTAAACCATTACTGAAATAATAATACAGCCATACAAAAAAAATTTCTGGCTTGGGGTTCTGACTATGTCTACTATATATTCTCGGGGTCGCTGAATCGGAACTCTGTGACTCTATGACCCCATAACCATGTTACTGAAATCAATGGGTTTAAGAGGTCATGGGGCTCAACAGTATCGGTTTGAAGACATTAAAGCCACGACTAGTTCTTTCGCTATGAAAGATTGAGTGTAATGACTTAAGCAACATGGTTGAGGGTTTAGAATCAAGGGGTTTAGAATCATGGGGTTCAACAAACATAGTTTAAAGTAACTGAGGTCAAGACAAGCTCTTCCGCTATGAGAGAATGAGCGTAATTATTTTTGTAACATGATTATGGGGTTATAGAGTCAAGACATTTTTAGGTTATAGGGTTATTAGGGGTTTACCAATATTGGTTTTGAGTTAAAAGCATCCAATAATGCTTAATAGTTTTCATTTTGAGGTTCTTTAAGCTTAGAGCAAAATCCTGACCTGATGGGGTTTAATGGATCCCAGATTCGCATTTAACGACCTCAGAAATAAAACTTGACCTAGTCAGCATCCAGGCCAGAAAAAATTTCTTTTGTGTGGCTATGGTATTAGGTCATGTATGTCTTAGCAGATTTAGTAAACTATTGGTTAAATTACAGCTTTTACTTCCAACTACAAGAATGTGACCTTTCTACTTGATTGATTAGTCGCCAATATACCACCGAGAATTCTCACTTATAAGACCGAATATATTCTCTTTTGGTTGTTCTAAAACTACAATTTCATTTTACGGTTATCCATCTTAACTCTTTAAAGTTTGATTTACTTATAACATGTTATTTGTGACCTTATACATTATTAGGAACATAACAACATGGGAGTAACGTAACTTATCAATACTACAATCCACACTCATTCAAATGATAGAAGATATTTATCGATCGAGGATGCTGAAGTCATTTTTTATATTGTGTGTGTATATTTTTCTCTCCCAATTCGGCTAAATAAGAGATTTGTTCACATACAAACAAAATTTTTTTATAAAAACCCATGCCACAATTTACACATATTAGATTGTCTACTTTTTAAAATTTGAAAACCATCATTAATTAACCCGCACTAACCTGAATTACTATTAAAAAGTTTAATGTGATACTGCTAAAATATTGGATTAGAATAGGTATTCACTCACATTTATATAGGAATAGGATATATCTGCCGTAATATTTATATATATTTATATATATATATATATATATATATATATATATATATATATATATACATTAGAAAATGCACACATATAAGATAATTTGGAATGATAAAAACATTTGGAATTGTTTTAAACAAAAGTGATTGCCCACCCATTTCAATTACGTGTGTGTGATAGTATTCCCCTGCATAATTGGCTTTCTGTTTTTCTCGAACATAAATTGTCCTTTTATTGCTCTTTTAATGATACCTTTTTGATATATGATGTAGAGATTAATTGATTTCTATAACAATTACGCGTAATATTAAAATTGCTTTCTTTAAGGACCCAACATTCCTCTAAAATAATTTTTTGTAATCTTCAAACTTATGAGGTCACCATAATTGGACTTTGTAAAAAGAACTTTCTAACAATTAAGGCATGTAACTAATCTGTTCACATAGAGCTGATATAGCAGACTAGGGTTGACGTGTCCTTACACTATAGCTTGAAGATTTATTGCGTTTTCTATTCTATTCTTCAAATTTGCCGGGTGATAACATGCGGTTGATGACGATTCTCGACAAAGATGAATCGGGAAATAACTTTTTTGTAGATATTTATTCGTCTAAGGATTACAAAAGACTATAAAATATTCCAGGGTACAGATAATTTAAATAAAGCAATTTTAAATCTAACCGTAGCTGTTATATATACTGCAAGAAGTTACGGAATTTTCTTCAGACACAAAATTACTATTAAGAGAATAATCGAGATGTATAGTATCAAAAATTTATATTTAAATTTTGTATAGCGAGTATACCCAAAAATGATAAACCAATAAGTTTACAATAAATAAGATTTGTGGTGCATTTTTATGTTTCCCGGCAGTATTGGATTCATTGGAATCATATTTTCAATTAAATACCTTTGCAAAAATTCATAGTTGGTTATGAAACAGTCATATGGTTGACATTGATGATACATCATCTCCGTCTATTAAAACAGGCCTCAGTACTCTCATTGTCACCACCACCACTCTAGTCCTCGTCTTCATCAAGATCTTTACAACATACTACATCATGAAGAGTGTCAGTTTATGTCAAATTTACGTAAAATTTTCTTATATACAAATGACCTACATGTGATGTCAATTTATAGTCATGTGTTCACTACGTTAGCATATGCGACGTTGCCATTCTGAGGATGCAGAACATACAACTTCCTTGTACTTACATTAGTTTTATTTTCCCTATTTTATCTGCAAATCAGTAGAAATATAAAGAAATTGTTGAGATGAGAGAGCGCGTGTTCCTAGGATTGAATTTTCTTGCGTAATGTTTGCAGTTTATAAGATAATGTACTCGATAATTACCAGAAGGTAGCGCAACTGTATGCTACCCTGGCGATCGCGGATTTTGCGTTGAAGAGATTTATTGCTTATTTTACTCTGCTTAATCTCTCGATTCTAGTAATTACCACTAAATTCTGTATTTAGATTTTTCGGATCTAGGCACGCATAAAAATATGTATGGGTCATTCCATACCAAAAGACCAATGGCGATCGTCAGCCAAATCATACCAGTTATTTTCTGACTATTATTGCTAAAGCTCATAATGATTAATAATCCGAACCAACCTAACAATAACATTTTTTTAATATCTTTTTTATTAGCAGATAATTTTACTTTTGAATTTTTATTTTATGATGAGCAACAATAAGATACAAGGTTCAACAAGATGCATTTGAGATCAACGGTAGTACTTTTTGAAGATGTACCTATGTTACAGAGATCTATACCCATAAGAAGTAATATTTAAAACTAAATAAAAAAAGGTGTAAGATGTTTAAGAAATACAACATGTCATACTTAAGAAATCAGTACGATCACTATTTAAGATTTTCGTATCCAATTTTAACCAAATTTGATATTTCAAAGTCAATTTATTTTTTATTGCATTACGAACCTGGTCTTTAATATCATTAGCTAGCCATCCTACAATATAGACTTGTAAAAAAATTAGGAACAGGTTCAAGAAAAGAAGTACAAGGGCCCTTAAGTTGTGTTCCTGAAATATATAAAAAACAAAAATAAATTTTTCTTTAAACAACATATATGGTGTTGTCTTAAATTATCCGACTAGTTTTTAAGTTTTCTAAATTTATAAAATTATATTTATAATACTGTTAGTTATTTTAGCCAATCGGGTTAGTTGAAATTTTGTATGTAACAATTTTTATGAGTTAGTATAATGGACGAATATAAGGTAATTAAAATAATATTAAAACATTCTACAACATATTTTCTGCAACTCATCTATTAAAATGGATAATTTACATTTCACATGGAGTTTTATGGTTGATTTTTATGTATTTTAATCCTCTGAATACGAATTTCGAATATACTTAGCCGCCAGAATAGGCAGTGATTTGTTATTAATAATTTAATTGTTTAAAACGTTGTACAAAATAATTAGCAATATATACTAAAACTTTTTTATCGCAGATCGATAGTTTCACTCAACAGAAATTTTTTAGTCCAAAATTTATAGAAAAATATTGATTCGGGCCGAAGGTATGGCAAATTTAGTCCAAAAATTGAAAAATTGTTGGTTTTACGAGCTTTTTAACTCATAATTCGGCTTCTGGTTATCAAAATGAACTCCGAAACAATTCGGTTTAAAGATAGAGTTTTCAGCTTTAAGAAGAGTCTTTTTGCAATGTATACGCTACGTTAATTTAAAATTGGATTTTTTGTTAAAAAATGGCAAATAATTTGTTTATACAAATTTTTAATCATGACCGGTAAATGTTATGCATGAGTATGTTTCACAGAATTATTTTACAGCACAAGACGAAAATTTTGAGCTTTGGTAGACTTTTTTTAAAAAAAAAATAACAATTATATATTAATGTTAAGTGCTATTTATACTATATGATGTATTAATATATAAACAATTTATTATACTTAATATCAAAAGTTTACAAATCAATTATTGTTGTTCTAAATTTTCTTTATAAATATTTTTGCATATTTTTTTTTCTACATATATAAAAAACAACAGAACCACCCTAATGACACACAATTTCTGCAATTTCTAATGAACGTTCCATCAGTGAAACTAGAACTTAATTCATATTATAATGAGAGATATTAAATATCCATATAGTTTAAATAGCACTTAACATTACCATGTAATTGCATTAATAAGAAACAAAGCATTAATTTCAACCGCAAGTGGATTCGCGCCAGGATGGCTGCGAGCGCTCTCGTTCTTGCGCTAGGAGCTACCCGTGCGCATAACCGTGTATACATTCCAAAATTGATATATTTCGGCAACAAATAATCTTAGAGAGGTCTATTAAAACTGAAATTTTCGTCTTAAGCTGTAGAATAGTCCTATGAGACATATTTGTGCATAACGTTTACCGGTCATGGTTGAAAATGTCTATAAACAAATTACTTACTTTTTTTAACCGACTTCTAAAAGAAGGAGGTTCTCAATTCGTCGACTATGTATTTTTTTTTATTTATATACACCGGTTACTCCGGAACGGCGGCACCGATGTGAATGAATTTTTTTACGTTATGTTCAGGAAGTTGCTGCGGTGGTCCCATATTATTTTGGATGAAATTGGTGCAGTAAAATCCAAGATGGCGCTGACAATATGGCAGCCAAAAAAATAGTTTTATCCGATTTTCTCTAAACTTGGTGTGAGGGAGTTTTCGGGGTCACACATGAAACCAAAATATTTTTAAAAAATTCAATTGGCGCATCCAATATGACCGACAAAAAATCAATTTTGTCCGATTTTCTCCAAAATTGGTAAGGGGGAGTTTCCAGGGTTGCACACAACGAATCTAAAATGACTTTTAAAAAATTCAATATGGCAGATCCAATGTGGCGAACAAAAAATCAATTTTATCCGATTTTCTCCAAAATTGGTATGGGGTAGTTTTCGGGGTTGCACATAACGAATCTGAATGTATTTTTAATAAATTCAATATGGCGTATAAAATCAATTTTGTCCGATTTTTTTCAAATTTGATATGGGAGAGTTTTTGGGATCGCACATTACGAATCTGAAATTATTTTTTAAAAAATTCAGTGTGGCGTATAAAAAAGGCAAGATGGCGGATTAAAGATTCTGATCTCCCAATTTTTTCTAAAATCAGTATTGGGGGATGAAAATCATGGATTTTGGGTTTAGACTGTGTCAAATTGGAATTATTATCCGATGTTTCGCCTACGATTGTACAAGGCATCTTCAGGGATCTTTACTCCATGAGATTAGTATGGGGGGATTTTTGTTATTATTAATTACAAATTTAAAATATTTTTTAAAAATTAATCTGGCGGGTTCACTATGGCGTGCTGGAAATTTTACATTCTTCGATTTTCTCCAAAACTGATATAGGGGGTTCTTGAGGATGTAAATTATGGATTTAAAAGGATTTTTTCATGATTCAATATGGCGAATCTAATATAGTGAACTAAAAATTTTACATTTTTCGATTTTGTTCAAAGGTGGGACTGAATCGTTTTTGAGAACGTAAATAGCGAATATAAAGTTGTTTTAAGAAAATTTGATATATCAGATGCAATATGACGGTTTAGAGATTTCATCCAAAATTGGTGAACGATTTAGATTTGATTAAGATGTTAAAATTATTTTGTTGAAATTCAATATAACAGATCCAATATGGCGGGTTGAAAATTTTACCTTATTCGCATTTTTTTAGATTTGGTATTAGGGGGTTTTCCGGATTGTGTATTACGAATATGAAGTTAATTTTTTACAGCTAGTAGGTTGATAAGGTACAATATGAGGGACTGAAAACTGTACATTTACCGATTTTGTCTAAAATTGATATTGCGGGCTTCTTGGGGTATATACAAACTAAATATGCAACATAAAATATATCGAACTAAGAAATTACCTCTTAAGATCTTCAGATATCGATATTGGAAGGTTTTGGGGCCTATATTACTAATCTAAAATGAATTTGAAATTTAAGATTGTGGATTTACTATGGCAGACTAAATATTTGTTTGACGCAATTTCACTAGTATTTGGGGACCTCTAAAAATTCAAAGAATTTTTGGTGGTTTATTTTAGGCTGATTTACAACTTTGGATAAAATCGATACTTTTTTGCCACCTTGAAGTCGTTGCGAGGTACACTAATATCGATTAGTACTTAGTTCAAATAATTTATGGATATCATAAAGAGATCAAAACTAAAAATTCAAAAAAATAACTATAAATTTTCATATGATATTGAAATTTTTGAAGTTGGCTCCAAATTATTTCTAAATGAAATAAATAACTACTAATATTTACAAATTATCGTAAGAAAACAATTACAAATAAAGTATTTTTAATCTGTTTATGCGTATCACATTTTGTCGAGTATTAGTTTAGGGCCAACCTCAAAAATTTCAATTTCATATAAAAATTGATAGTTATTTTTCACTTCTTAATGCACTTTTAGAAGACGGTTCAATTTTATTAAAATTTTATTTTACAAAAAATTAGATTTCCAACTAAGTAATATTTTTTAAACTGATTGAGGAGTTTCCGAGTTCATTTCGATAACTAGAGCAATTTTGTAACTTCGGCCCAAATCAGTATTTTTGGATAAACCTTGGACTAGGATATTTCTCTTGAGTATGGCTGTTGATCTGCGATGAAAAATTATTGATATACAATGCTAATTACTTTCTATAGCATTTTAAGCTATTATATTCGGATTCAGAGGATTAAAATACATAAGAATCAACCATAAAACTCCATAAACGTTTATCGGCCATGAAACCACCGGGCTTCTGTACTATATAAGAGTGAAGGTAATTTATCAAATTAGTTCTAAAATTCTTAAATTGTCATTCGATATATTTAAAAATATATCCTCGCGGTGTTGGAAGAAACCATATGGATTTTTAACTATTTTTAAAGATTACGATCTCAACAACGGACGTTACCTACTGGGATTTGATAATTTTATAATAGCATGATATCTCTAAAGTAGCTTAGTCAGGATCCATACTTTATTAGAAGCGGATTGTTGTATTTTCAACCTGATTAAACCTGTTTACAACCTGAATAAACCTGTTTATAACCAGATCAGATCTGTTCCTAACGGATCAAAATCTATTTAAAGCTGATTAAAAGCTGTTTATAAGCTAATCAAAACCTGTTTACAAAGCACATTAAAAAAATGAAATCAAGTGAAAAAGAACTTAAAAAAAAAACGAAAAAACGTTAAAAATAAACTATACCTATTAAAACATAGAGAAATTGTACAGCAACAAGTATTTTTATCATTAACCAAACATTTCCAAAATATTCGAAGAGAATTAAGCACAAAAGCTAGAGTTACAGCAGAAGCACTACCACCACCACCACCACCACCACTAAAAACTGAAGAACAATCTAAAATAAAAACTGATAAAAGATCTTTAAAATATCCTTTTCTAGTTGAACATGAAAATGATGAAGACGATTATGACGATGATGCAAATAAGACATTAGATTCAATAAAGGAAAATGATAATGATGATGATAATGACGATGAAAACGAGAATTAAAGTAATTCATTTTTTTGTCCGACAACAACAATTGGAAGACAAATCCTTAACAATTTTTTTAAAACAATATGATCCATCACCTAGAAAATATATCAACGATCATGTATCATGATTCTCGAAACAAGTTTGATTACAAATATGGTGTTCGACTTAACGTTGACACTGAAAAATTTCACATTGGTGATTCTAATCTGAATATTAATGGTAAGGATATTATAGTAAAAAACAAACGCTACAAAGTGACGCATGGTCTCTACGAACTACTATTTAAAAAACACCCTACAAATTTCTCCAAAGATGGTGAAACAAACTATAGACAAATTATTTTTAAAACAAATGCACATCGTCGCAACTATCAGTCTAATCAACAAGTTGATAGTAGCAGATCAATTAAATACAACCTTACATAACGAGAGACGGTTTATACATGAATGTTACTGATCATCTCATAGATTATGTATACTGGGATAATCCTAATAAACTAGTAGATAGATTACTTTTACTGCTAGCCTCTCAACAAGCTGGACACACAGGATATCAAAACGAAATTAATTCCATAGTAGAGGAACTAAGAGAAGCTCAGATTATTAAGTGAAAAACAAAAAAAAATTACAGATACAAAGCAACAACTTATTGAAGAAATTCACAAGCCAGTAAGAATCACTTTTAAAAGGCGAAAAGTAATTTATAAATCTCTAAATGACCTATTTCAAGCAGATTTAGTTGAAGTGATTTCTTATGCTAAAATAAACAACGGATACAAATACATACTTATTGCTATTAATTGCTTTTGAAAGTTTGTATACGCTTTAACTTTAAAAAACAAATCAGCTATGGAAGTAAGCAAAACATGGAAAAAGTTTCTGAAATACAAACTCCACAAAACATTCAAACAGACATGGGTAAAGAATTTTACAACAAAGAATTGAGAAACTCACAAAAATATACAATATTAACCACTATAATATATTCAGTGAAAAAAAGAGGCATCCATAGTGGAGAGAGTTAATAGAACTAACGAATCCAACTCTTGAAGGATACGCAAAATGAAAACATACTTGAGGCGTTCTACAAAGAGCGATTACAAAAAAGTTTCAATCATAATGTATATTTAATTGAAAAAATTCTAAAAAGATATAAAGATCAAGTATTCGTTAAATGGTTTGGGTTCACTAATAAGTACAATAGTTGAATTAATAGGGCAAACATTATATAAAAATCCGTTTTATACATAATAGATATTTAGTACGTTTGAAACCTCTCAACGGAAAATATGTCTTTAGCATATTTTTTGTTCATAATTTTACAATTTTTTGTTATTATTTCTGTTGAAAATAACACCTTAAACAAAAACAATAAAACTGAGTACTGTGAATACTTATAAGATGACTATGACGTTCTGTATAATACAAGTTTAAGCCTATACCTACTATGTTCAAAAGAACTTGATAACTATATGAATTTATATGAAACTGAATCAAATCTCAACGAATTATATAAAAAATATATTAAATACTGTGAAAACACAGCAGCTAATCTATCATCCTCCACTAACTACACTAATATTCTCAACCTTTCAGCGGACAAACGTTAAATTGGAAGCAACTTTACTTCTTGAAATGAAATAAATCGATGTATGTGAATTCAAAAAGTTAAAGCTTACAACCTACTTGGAAAAACCAAACAAGAATTGGCAAATGCAAAAAATTATATTAGTTATTTTCTACTGGATATTAATAAATTAAATTAATCGTTGGACCAATGTAATGACAATTTTATACAAAGCTTAATGCATCAAAATAAACTGTTTGATAATCTCAATGATTGCTTGGAAAGAGAAGAGTTACTTCTTGACCAGAAGAATCGATATGTTGTCAAGCAACTTGCTGTCGAAAACGTAACAATAAAACATGCAGATAAGTATTGTAGCCTATATAATTTGTAAATTTTCTTTTAAATAACATAAATATTTTTAAATATATAAAATTTGTTGTATTCCACCCAATATTCCCCTCTGATTTGCTAATTCATTTTACCGATTGCACCATTTTACACCAAACTAAAATTTTTGCTCGCGATTCAAGGTCACTTCAACAGCCTCTGGTTAATGACATCATAGTTGATACTTCTTCGGCAATAAGTTGGCTGAGGGTTCCTTTGGTCCTTCTTAAGCCGCTGTGACATTTCTTTGGCAATAAGGTTTTTTCGGATAGGGATTTTTCAGGACTTCTTAGGCGATAAGGCCTTTTTGGTTAGGGTTTCCGGAGGATTTCAGGCACTTCTTAGGTCAATCCAAAGCTTTAGAGACCTACTTACACAAATAACGACTGTGTCTGCGTTACGTAGATGACACATTCGTTATCTGGCAACATGGAGAAGAAAATCTCAAAAATTTCCTAAATCACATATACAGTATACACCTGAAACTCAAATTCACCATGAAGACAGAACAGGAAAGAAAACTACCTTTTCTAGATATCCTACTGCAAAGCCCACTCACAAATATACCTCAACTCCGATTCACATCCTCACCCCGCCCAATTATTTGCAGTAGTGAAATCACTTGGGTTTTGATTGCAGTCCTTTACAAGTTAAAGAAATTACCACAAAGAGATGAACATACTGCAAGACGCTCTAACAAAAAAACGGTTATAAAAAAGAACATACAGACAAGGCTCTAAAAAATCGCGAAAACCAAGAGAATAGCTCCAAAGTTTTTGTTCCTTATGTCACAGGCACCACAGACAAAATCGCAAAAATTCTCAAGTGGCATAATACTGAAACCATTTTTATCAGCGACCGTAAAGTAAAAGATCTCTTGCCAACACCTAAAGATAGAATCCCTCTAGAAAACCAGGGAGTGTAAGAAATTTCATGCGGAGAATGCAGCTCATCTTACGTAGGTTAAACCAACCGTAAAATAAGCATCAAAAGAGACGAACATATAAACGCTATCAAGCAAAAAACAACTTCTTCTGCACTGGCCCAACACTGGTTAAACACAGGACATAAGATAAATTTCTCCGGAAAGGATATGATGGAACGAAGTTTGCATTTACTGTTCGCATTTTACTTCATCTATACACGGAGTTGCATATAGTTGTACGTTTGCTGAATATGATTTCAGCACTACAACGGCATAATGTATATCCACTGCTATTGCATCTCACACGGAGGAATCCGTGAAAGCCGCATAAATATATATACGCTATCCGGCGGTAGGTCGGCGAAGCCGCGTTCAGTGTTGCACACTTCCTTCCGATCTGTCCTTTGCACAAACAGGCGCATGTCGGTACCCTGATGAGTCTAGTAGAGAGTGAGAACTTGTACCTCTGCCGTATCACTGTGGCGGGGAGGGTAAGTTTGACTTTCTTCTCGGTACGGTGGTATTTTGTTTGCAGTAAAAATGTAATAACCTACTTTTATTATTATGAAATAAGATTTTATGTTTTTAAAAAGTTTTGTTTGAAGAAAAAGTACGATTATTATTTTGTTTTGTTATTATAAAATGAGCATTACATCCTAATAAACCTTGTTGACAAAGAAATGTGTTTATTACTTTATATTATTGTTATAAAATTAATTACTGTGTGCTAATAAATCTTGTTAACTGAAAAAATGTAATTATCTACTATTGCTATTTTTAAAAAAGGTATTATGTTCTTAGAAAATTTTGTTTACAGTAACAATATGATTATGACTCCTCGAAATGACATTGCCTTTTGAAATGACGCAGCACTGTTAAACATCACAGCAGTCTTTCCGAAAATTTGGTTAGTACATAAGACATTTTGTGTAACTAGAAGGCGAACCTAAATTTAAAGATGCTTTAGAGGCCACGAAAGCCGTTTTAGGAAAAAAAAATTACACAAAAAAAAACAATATTTTGTGGCATAGAATCCGATTCCGTTATAAAAATATGTATGTTCCATTTAGAAAATCTGTTAGACACATATATTTTTCATTGGAATGGGTTAGAAATTTTAAAATCAAAAATACCGGTCTATATTAATGGACTATTTGGGTTGGATAACAATAGATATTTGGATGTGCGAAGTGTTAAAAAGGATTTTAATCCTTGTCATAGGCGTCGGAAGGAGGTTTATTTTATCACTAAGTATTTATGGCATAGAATATTATTTCGGTAATAAACTTAAAACAAAAAGTTTTTATAATAATATTTTATTTCTTATGATTTCTTAATAATTCACATACTTTAGAAAAAATAGATAATTTTGACATATTTAACACAAATCACAACTGTATTTTTATTATTTTTAATTTTGGCGTAGAAATCGTTTTAGGCACATTCAGAGTAAAACATAGCGTTTTTCACTCGAAAAAATCTAAGTTATAATTTAAATACTTACAAAATACCCATTGTCAAAAATACAAGAAGTTAAACATATATAAAAAAATAAATTTGTCCATATAATATAAAAAAAATTTTTTTGGGGCTATCTGTCATTTTGTTATAAATTAAAAATATTTTTAGGATATTTGACGTGTCAGTTTATTTATTTCTTAAACCATCTGCAGAATTAAAATTAAACACTAAAAATGGTTTCAAATGTAATTAATTTTTCTATGTTACAGAAAATATAAATAATAAGGTGTGTTTACGCTGGTAAACAGTACGTATCTAGTTCATTATCAAAGTCGGTGAAACTATCTTCGCTTAAATTAATTATAATTGGTTCCTCTGTCTCACCGATCATGAGATCGAGTTTCCACATTTTCTTTTATACTTTTATTATATAGATTTTTCTCAATTTTCTGCACTAACTTTATTCAAAAAAATCTTTCAAAAGTTCAGTTAAATTACTAATTTTTTAAGTTGTGTTATTTCTTGCAACTCTACCTTTCACTTGAGAGAGATATTTCTTTTTCCAACGGACATTTTCTAGACGATCGATAAAAACAGATTCCCTATCTGTTTTTTTTTTTTCAGCAAAAATTAAGTTCGCTGAGCAATTTCCAGAGCTCAGTCCTTTTAATTTCAGGTAAATCCCGATCCTCTTTGATTTTAGTTAGACTTTTGTCGACGATTGGGATCTGCTTCTTATAATAAAATGTTTGAACAACTCCTTTTATTGCAGTTTACATCTCTTCTTCCAACGAGGTTTTTCGTCTGCCTGTGGTCGAATGTAGCTTGGGAGTACTAACAATTCTAGTCGTTTTTTTCTCCTTCAGTTTCCAGACATAGTAGATTTTCTAACTCCTGTCATGTTGGAACACATTTCAACAGAGCTTTTAACATTGTTATCTAGATATTGATATCTTATGGCAGCATAAACATTCATCGTAATAAGTTTTTCGTTGAGGTAAAAAGGCCCTGGTTTAACGATTGTGGAATAAATATAGATGTGGAAGCCATATCTTTTGGGTATCTCACTAATCTCAAATAATATATAAAAACAAGCGCAAACAAGATAAATCACTACTGTAATCACTGTAAGGTGTACTTTGCTCATTGACAGAACTTAAATTGATCTATAAGAAATTTTATTGTTGCAGTAAATTTATAAAAGCTTATAATATTTAAATATAATTAAATATAATTAGATTTACGGCAGTCCTCAGTTACCTGTGACATTGGAGCAGGGACGTTGGAGGTTTCGGTAACAGTTTTATTACTCTCTCTAGTTCTTGAATAGGGTATAGGGATGTGTATGCATGCGATCGCCCCTCCCCTTCTCAAGAGCTTTGAGTTCAGGAAAATAGAACCGATTCTGCATTTTATATTAGGAATGTGTATGCTGCTAGCACTCCCCCCTCCCGTTGATAACTTGTTTTTCTTTCGATAGCTCCCCCAAGAGCTTTGAATTCGGGAAAATATACCCGATTCTGCCTCTTATACTAGGAATCGCATCTTCTCCCCTGTCGGAAACTTGTTTTTCATGTGATCGCCCCCCCCCCCCATCTCCAAGAGCTTCAAATTCAAAAAAATAATCCCGAACCTGCCTTTTATACTAGAAATGGGAATGTTGCTGGTGTTTCCCCCCTCCTCCGTCGGCAACTTGCTTTCGCGTACTTTTGTGATATCACCGCCCCCCCCCCAAAGAGTGATGCTGGATCCGCCCCTGTATATATATATATATATATATATATATATATATATATATATATATATATATATATATATATATATATATATATATATATATGTATATATATATACACGGAAGTCCGCATTATACGGGATTTTTTTTTATTAATAGTTTTATTCGAAATTTGACTTTGGCATCAATTTTTGCTTCGATCGAGATGAAAATGGACCAAAAAAATAGTAGTCACGTGATTAGTATTATCTGTTAAATTAAAATTTTTTCACAAGAAACATTCAAAAGTGGAGTTATGTCTCAAAATATTGAAAAAATTTATCAGATTTTTTTTTAATGCAATTTTTATCCCATATGCAAAATTTTAGTTTTATAAGATAATTGAGATTTTTTTCCCATTTTTTGTAAATTACACCACTGTTGGAAAATAAGACTCAACTCAACCAACATGAAACTTTTTAGCTTTGATAATGGTGATTTCAAACATATTTTGTTTAAAGTAGCGCGCTATTAAATATGTGTTTTCCTACAAAATCCAAGTAGGACTTTTGTAATTTGGTCAAATGTGATGCAAAGTTTATTTGTTTTTGACCCTGTATAAGATAACTTTATATGATACCTATAATGGAGAATAAAAGCAACTTGTATATTCTGATACCATTAAAATCAGAGGGAGCGATGGTGGCGATATCTGTTAACTCGTGACTCAAGTTTACATTCTAACTGTAAATTGACAGCTAACCAAAGTTCTAAAAGCAACATCTCGATGTCGCAGCAAGTATGACTGGATTATAATAATATAAAACTAACATAATTATAGGTATTTAAAATTCCACCTTTTTAATTGATAACAAACTGATAACACTGTAGTAGTGGGAATAGGGGGCTCCTAGTTGACCCCCCCACCACTTTTTTGATTGGTCAGCCAAGAATGACCTTGTTTCTGATTGGCTGCCCAAGTTCGCCCCCTATTCCGATTGGTTTCATAAACTCCGCCTCTTTTTGCTCCACCTCCTACCTCCTTCCTAACCACCACAGTAGTTGGAGGGGAGCTGGTAGCAGTTGGAGGGGAGCTGGTATTTTAAAGGACTGAATCTGAGCGAGCTACATTCATTTACAACTAGTCTTAAGCTTATATAGAAGATTCATCACTAATAAAGAACAGTGTTAAATTAAAAATAAGTGGTAGTTATGAACAGTGATTTGCAAAATGAAATAATCAAATTAGGTAAACAGTTTACTAAACTTCAAAATTCCGAATTAAAGAATGCAATGCTAAGGAAAACACACCCCGAGTGGGCACAGGTATATTATGAGACTGCCTTCCAATACCAATTAGCTGCAGAAGCCTGTTTAAATTATAGAAAAACCCAAAATTTGCCGAAGTTCTTTCATGAAATAAAGAAAATAGGATTCAGTTACTTTTTAAGGATATTGAAGGATTATATAAAAGATCCTGATATATTAAAAGAAATCGTGGAAGAGGAAGAGAGAGATAAAGAGATATTGAGAAACAGGGAGGTTCTAGTGTAGGATTTATTATGGAATTATTAATAAGAGAAATGTATGAAGAGTTTTTGATGTCCGCAGCCTGTTCCGAGTTTTATGCATATGAAGGTCAAGAAAGTGAAGCGCAGAATATTATATTGTTTTTAAATTATATGGAACATGCGGAATTATGTTTACTAGCAGCTAAATGTTGTAGCGAATATTTAAAAAATAAAAATATAGATATTTTAATATGTAAACTTCAAGAACTAGGATTAAATAATAATATTTCATGTATTAAAACAATGTTAGAAAATAAAACACATAATTTGTAATCAAGTCTTTTATTACATAAAAAAATTGTTGTAAAGGTAATAAACATTTGATAATGCACATACACATGGTATTTTTTGATGATAAAAGCAGCAAGGATCCATTTTCTTTAGGGTGGGTTGTTCATCAATCTCGATAACTGGTTTCATGGAATACTTCTTTACGAAATCTGCCTTTTCTTCCCCTTTTACATAAACATAGTCCACCTTAGCGCTTAAATCTCTTATGATATCTCCACATTTGTGTAATGGTGTAAATCCTTCACACCATTCAATGCAATGGTAATTTTTTATTAACCACAGAGCTTGTTTGTGTAAATAGGATGGTAAATGACCCATCGGAAATGGAGCTTTGAAAATAAAATGACTTGTCTTTTGCCCATCGTACGCTGCTAATTCCTTTACAATAAATTTATTATTTTCAATTTTGAATCCTTGAAGATCTAGAATAAGTTTCATATTTTCAAATATTTGAATTTCTTGATCATTTCTACTTTTAATTGATATTCACTTATTTGTTTTTTTAATTTCTGCAACTGAAGTTGAAAATCTAATACTCGAACTGAAATCTCGTAAGACATTATATAAATGAAGAATTCTGGTTTGGCTACGTTAATAAATATCAAAATTGACGCGTGCGCTCTTAAGCGTAAGTAGCGGTTTGTTTAAAAAGAGTATTTTATCTTAAGGAAATTGTATTACAACTGTTTCACAATTTTTGTTAATGGATTGTAACTGAAAACTTTATCATGAATTATAACACAATATGCCGCTGTTTTAGGGGGGATTTTTTCCTTGGTTTCAAATTCAATTCTCATGGTTACTGGACCTGTTTGTAGTAAATCTCTTTGATGTGAACAATTAATGTAAACTATAGGAGCATTTTCTTTAAATTCTTTAGGATTAAAAATTGGTTCCACTGGAGAGTTATAATACCCTTGACGAAAGTCTGTAAACATTTCATACAGAGTAGCAAATTTATTATTTTCAAAGTCAAGTTGAAGATCATTGTAAGGATATCTTTCTGAATTTAAAAAGACATTCATATTTCTTAAATTACAATGATCAAATTTACTCATATCCATTTTTAGATTACCACGTCTATTTTTCTGAAAAGCAATTAGAACATGACGTGGCGTTTCGACTTTTGTAGATGTTTTTACGGGCCAGTTGTGCATCGTAGTTTCCAATAACTCTGGATATTCAACTAATTCCCAGCTTCGGAAGGTTATTAGTATATCACTATTTTTGTCAATAATTTTGGTAAGTGCTAATTCTTGCGGAATCGCTACAGTAAGATGAGGAACTCTCCAACACAACTTGGTAATTTTAACTTTGGGTTTTTCATCTTCATTACTGGATAGTAATGCATTTGTATCATCATTACTTCTTATTAGAATAAGTTCTTGTTGTGAATTAAGAATAATCTTATTATAATCTTCAAAAAATCCTGAATACATCTTTAATGGTATACATAATGAAACATTACCTTTGTCATCAATCATAATTTTTTCTTTGGATTTTGTTTTCGGATACCAACCGGCATTTTCCAATTTAGCACTTTCATTTTGATTAAATGAAATATATCCCTTAAGAGTTGAAGTTATACCAATATCCCGAACGGAGTCAATAGTAACACCATTTAAAATATAGCGTAATTCTTTAAATAAAAATGCCGGAGCATTATTAATTAAAACAGTATTAGCTAAAGGGGAATCATCTTCTTTAGTTACTTGCAATTCCACATAAATTTCACTTTTGCAAGGTAAAGGATATTTTCCTGTTTGTTGCAAAGCAATTCTGATTTCATCATTTGGTCCGAGTTTTGTAGGATTAAAAGGATCGAAAGAAAGAATTTCCCAGCTTAATATTGATTCATCAACCAATACATTTTCTCCTACATTTAAATAATCCATTTTTATTTAAGTTTAAAACCCAAACTTTGAAGAAATTTTCTATTAGAAGGTGTTAACCTTTGGAAGTTTGATTTCCTACTAAAGGAAGTTGGTTTCTTTCTTGTCTTATTAATGTTTTTATTATTAAATTTTCTAGTAAAGTTTGCAGATTTATTGTTATATAATATTACCATCTTTAATCTACTTTTTTAAGATGTAGTCTGATGGTTATGGTTTCTTCTCTAAAATTAACCAAATCACCTTCCTGATCTATTATTTTAATGGCTATTTTATCAATTACTTTAACGGTGACTGGGAAATATATGACGTTTTGAGGTGACTCAATTATTTTGAACCCTGGAGCAACGCTCGGGAAAAATTGGTGTATTATATGAACAGGTTTCCCGTTTAAATATGATCCCTCTGCAATACTGCAGTCTATATTTATTGAATTTACTTTAATTATTTCCGCGGGAAAATCTGATATATGTTCAATGTTGGCTTCCAATCGCCCATTTTTAAACCCTAATAATTTACCAATAGTTCCTTCACGAAAAGTTATGGGGGCTGAACATTTAAGATGTGTACGTAAAGTATTATTATTTGCATAAAGACTAAAACTAATTTTATCCTCATCCAAGTGTTTTTTTAAAAAATCTGTTATGTCTTCTAATTCGTAGCTACCTGGGGGTATGGCTATTTCTAAATTTTCATCATGAATTAATACATTATTCCCAACATCAATATTGGGAATTGCATTAAATGTTTCGAAATTTACAAGACCGATAACATATTCAACATCTTCATCTAAATATATTGGAGGATGTAACTCTGATGTTAAAATAGCGGAATTGCCGCTAAGAACAAAACTATATGACATTTTACTTTAAAAATATGTTTAATAATAAACTAAAATTAGGTGTTACATATGGTTATAAAGAAATTTTAGACACAATTGACCACAATTTGTTTTGTTAAAGTTTTGATAACTGTTATAATTATAATTAACAATATTATTATTTTGGTCGCTATAAAAATATTTAATTAATTCAGAAGGGGGTCGCAAATTACCATAACTATCAAAATATGTTTTTTCCTTTTTTTGTATATGCTATCCAGTGAGTACCAACACCACTGTGATTATCTAGATTGACAATTGCACTTTCAATTAACTTTATCTTTTTTGGTAATTTATCCCTCATAAAAATACCACGAAAGTTGGGAATTTGTAAATATTTAGCGTATTTAAGTAAATCGTAATTTGTAAGTGCTTTTCGAGGTATATGTTTTAGCAGTTTTTTGAATAAGGTTTCAAGTATAATCCACATCCTGTTTTATAGGGTTTTAAATAAAGTCCACTTCCTTTTTTTCCTACCGCAATGGACTCCATCATTTGATTGTGTCGTTTAGATTCTTCTAATTTCGCTTTGGCTGCTTTTGCATCATTTACTGCTTTAGCAATACCTGCAGCCCCTCCTCCAAGAGCACCAAGAGCAGACAAACCAGCAAATAAAGGTATAAGTGGAAGAAATCCACCAGTCTTTGGGATTGGAATTACCCTTTTCTTTGGAGGTAACACTTTACCAGTTTTTTTAATAGCTTTTAAAGCAGTTTGAATACTTTCATTTAGGTCTTTAAAACGTTTCCCCTTAATTCCTTTTCTAGCTTTTGAAATTACCTGAGATAATGATAGTCCTCGTCCTTTTCGAGTTTTTCGCTTGAACTTTCTTCTCGTTCGAAGTCCCATACCTAATTTTCTTTTAATTTTCATAGCACCAGTAATTCCTAGTGCAGCAGTTTTTTCCCCAAAACTAGAATCTTTAGCTTTGAACCTTGATAAAGCTTTGTCAGCTAATACTTTATCAGCTAAATGCCTTCTTTTTATATCATTTGATTGTGAGTAAGCAATATCGTGTTCTTTACAAGCCTCATCCAATAAATTTATACCTTTATCACCTCTTGACAATCGTTTTTCCAATTTTGTTCCAGGTCCACAAAAATTATAACCAGGAATATGCAATTCAAAGGGTAATTTATTTATTAATGAGTTTACTAAACCACTTCCTTTCCTTTTGCTGTTTGTCTTGTAAATGATTCGTTTATTATGTGATGGAAACATTATATATAGTTGCAATCCTAGTGATAACTAACCAGTTACATCACAATACTGAATATTAATAGTTTGTTTTATATATAAAATGAGAGTTGAGAAACAACCATACTCTATAACAATTAAGGATCATGAAAGTTCAGTGAATGGTTTTAGAAAACATGGAAAACTGTTTGAGGGAAATAGTAAAAGAGGGTTAATTATTGGCCCGTCAGGCTGTGGCAAAACCAATGTTATTATTAGTTTGATTGAAGATCCGAATGGTTTGCGATTTGAAAATCTGTATGTTTATTCAAAATCCTTATATCAACCAAAGTATAAATATTTGAGAACACTTTTTAAACCTTTGAAAAAAATTGGATACTATGAATCTGAAAATGAAGAAACAATTGTTTCACCAAAACAAGTTAAACCAAACTCTATAATAATATTTGATGATATAGTGTGTTGTAATCAGAATGTTGTAAAGGACTATTTTTGTTTCGGAAGACACAAAAATACTGATTGTTTTTATTTATGTCAAACATATTCTTCTATTCCGAAACAATTAATTCGTGACAATGCAAATTTAATTGTTATATTTCAACAAGATCGAACCAACTTAAAACATATTTATGATGATCATGTTAATGTTGATATGTCATTAAACCAATTTAATGAGTTGTGCTTAATATGTTGGAAAGATAAATTTGGATTTTTAGTAATAGACAAAGACTCTAATGTGAAATCTGGCCGATATCGAAAAGGATTTGATTCATATATTTACTTATAAAAATAAACGTTTGATGGTAAATTATACCAATCATGGATGAACGTTTAGCAAGAGAGCTAGTTAAATCAAGAAAAGCTGTTAAACAAAAATATCAGAGTTTAAAAAATGCGGAATTTGAGGCGCAAACTAAATTGGAGGAAACATATAAACCGATAACTCAACCCTTACAAGAATTAATTTCAACGATTGGTAAAATTGAACCTGTTGAAATAAAGGAAGAGCTACACACACCAATTAAAAAAATTTATGAAACACCACAGAAAAGATCAATTCAAACACTAACACCAAAGAGAAAATTACAATATGGAACATCAACACCAGAAAAAAGAAAGACGGGAAAAACTCCACTCCTTCCTACAGAAATACCATCGATTATTGACTGGGACGCGAGTTTAGCTTCAGCAAGTCAAATGCCATCTATACAACAAACAAGTATTATTGCAGAAACAAACCCTTCTTCAGGTTCACACTCCACAATAGGAAATCTTTCAGATATACTGGAACAAACACGGCAAACAGTTAGAACATTTGTTGATACAGATTTATATAAAGAATATTTATTAGGATTTGATGAATTACCTCGCCAATATATTGATAGCGGTGTAAAAGATGTTGAACATGAGTTTGATCACCAATATGGAATAGTTCATGATTTGGAAACCGAGAAATTCTTTTTGGGTTTAACTCAAAAACCTGTCGAAATTATTGGTAAAAACATCAAAATTGAAGGAATAACCTATACAGGTACACCAGGTTTATATGAGTTATTATTTAAAAAAGAACCAATAGGGTATAAAAAACAAGATTTGGAAAATTATATGGATATTTTAAAAAGAACCAATGCATACCGTAGAAATAATGATCCAAATGAGCAGGTGCAGGGGAATGGATCACATAAATATATTTCTATAATAGGACCTTATTTGCAAAGCAAAGGAATTACAAAAACTAAAACTCTAAATCCCGAATCTCAACAAGCAGTCCAGGGATTTTTTGAAAGACGCAAAGCTCCATATAGAGAAAGTCGAGTGTCTTCAAAAAAAACCGGATTTGGTATAACTTTAAAAGTTAATAAACCTAATACAGATTACATATATTGGGATAATGTAAACGAACTTGTTGAGAGACTTCGACTATTGGTAGCATCCATGCTTGCGGGACACACTGGTCATAACAATGAAATTATTTCCATTATTGAAGAACTAAGAGAAGCGAATATTATTATATAAAAGGACATAATAGATACTTTTAAACATTTCTAAAATGACCATCGATAAATTTGGTCGTCATATTTCAAAAAAATCTGCTCTAAACACATTATTATCACTAGAAAATAAAATATTATCAAATGTTGAAGAGAAAATAATAAAAATTTTTAAAAGCGATGTCAAATATATTGAAAACAAATTAATTCAAAATTTAGATCCCAGGTTGAAAAGCGATGTTAATAATTTAAATAAGAGAATAAATGAATATGATAACAATATACAAAATATTGCAAAAAAGATTAAGTTATTTGAGGATAAAGTTATTCCTGAATATAATGACAAGATAATTAATTTGAAAAATACTGTTGATGGAAATGATGAGGCAGTAGAAAAATTTTCTCGGAAAGTTTCTAAATATGCAAATGACTTTGACGTAGTGAAGTTAAAATATGATAAAGTTGATGATTTTGAAAATGAAATAAAAAATGAAATTACATCAATTAAATCAATAATTAAGGATACTTCAGCAATTGACAATGTCAAGAACAGTATTTCCAAGGAAATTACATCAAAGTTTCAAAATTTTACTAATTTGCTTAATGATAGAGTAGCAGAAGAAGTAAGGAATTTTAAGAAAATACATGACGTTATGGATAAAAATACACAAAATCTTGAAAAATCAATGAACACTCATTTCCTAATTCACAAAAAAGATACCGACAAAGTTAATGAATTTAAAGAACAAATTAAAGAATTTGAAATTAAAATCAATGCATATAAATCAAATTTACAATATTTAGAAGACAAATTGAAGGAGGATTTTCAAAACGAAAATGAAAAAATTGAAACAAAATTCAAAGATCAAATTACAAAAGATAATGAAAAAATCGAGGATATACTAAAGCAATTAAACAATCTGAAAACCAAATCTGAAACGTCTTTTGACGAGGGAAATTTTACAAAGGCAATCGATGAGAAATTACAAAAAGAATTAGAATCCTTACTAGAAGTAGTGCAAGCTATAATAGAAGTTTCTAAAAAGGATGTATTAATTAAAATTAAAAATAATAGTTCAAAAATCGAGGAGACTTCTTTACTCATAAAAGAACTTGAAACATCTTATACAGATATACTACACAAAGCTGAAAAGACAGCGTCAGACATAAAAAATATAGAAAAAAAAATTGTGAAAATGACATTAGATATTACAAATGCAGAATTTCAATTAGGAAAAGATATAAAAAATCTAGAAGATAAATTAACAAAAGAAATAAAATCTTTAAACGAATTAGTTCAAAGAGCTGCTGAAGTTTCTAGAAAAGAATTTAATGATACAATGAATTATGCAAGAGAAGAAATGAATTCAACATTAGGTGGTTTCAAAAAAGATTATACGTTATCAAATGTTCTTTTGGAAACTAAATTTAATGTAAAAATGTCTGATCTTAATAACAACATCACCCAAATAAATTCGTCAATAAAAGAAATTAGAAATGAAAATAACAAATCATTTGAAACAATGGAAAATAAATTTAATGTAAAAATTTCTGATCTTACTAACAACATCACCCAAATAAATTCGTCAATAAAAGAAATTATAAATGAAAATAAAAAATCATTTGAAGCAATGGAAAATAAAATTAAAGAACTTACTAAAAAAAACTGAGATGATTTTTTTTATATTTTACAACATCAGCGATAAAGGGCTTTTATAAACGGTTTAGAAGGAGGTAAAGTTATTTGTGGGATTTATTTTCGAGAGTAAGGTATAAATTAATAATGAGTAAAATTAAGCAAGACGTTGTAAATGAATTACATAAACCGGCGAGAAGGCGATATAGAAGGAGACGAACAATTGTAAAAGGGCTTAATGATCTATTTCAAGCTGATCTGATAGAAATGCAGCCATATGCGAAATTTAATAGGGGTTTAAGATATATTTTAATGGTAATAAATGTGTTTTCTAAATTTGTATGGGCAGAACCTGTAAAATCCAAAACTGGTAAAGATGTAGCAGCTGCAATGAAAAAAATTCTATTAACTTTAAAAACTCCCCCAACAAATCTGAATACTGATCAGGGTAAAGAATTCTTTAATCAAGACTTTCAGAAACTTATGGAGCAGTTCAAAATTAATCATTACAACACATTTTCTAATATGAAAGCTAGTATTGTAGAGAGAGTAAATAGAACGATAAAAAACAAAATGTGGAAAAAGTTTAGTTTACTAGGTAATTATAAATGGATCAGCTTTCTTAAAGAAATAATTACAGAATACAATAATACTAAGCATTCAACAATCGGAAAAAAACCAAACGAAGTTAACAAAAAGAATGAAATGGAAATCTTGAAATCAGCTTATACTCATAGGAAAACTGTGGATCCCAGATCACCAAAATTTCGTGTCAGTGATAGAGTACGAATAAGCAAGATTCGCGAACAATTTTCTAAAGGTTACACGCCCAACTGGTCAAACGAAATTTTTCAAATAAAAAAAATCCAGCTTACTAATCCAACAACGTATTTGATTCAAGATGGAAATGGGATAGATATTCAAGGAGGTTTCTATGAAGAAGAACTTCAAAAAGTAAGACACCCAAATGTATATCTGGTGGAAAAAGTGTTAAGAAAGAAAGGAAACAAAGTATTTGTAAAATGGTTAGGATTAGATAAATCTTATAACTCTTGGATCTTCAAGAGAGATGTGATGTAATAGTAATTAATGCTGTAATAATAATTGATGTTTGTAATAAAAAAAATGATTTTTTATATATATTTGTTTTATTTAAAAATAAGCTTATTACATAAACATTTTTTTAAATACAATATTCCTATAATCAGAGTCTAATATGGGATTTAAAATTTCTTCAGTCAATTTAATCCTTCTTCTAAAATGTTTTTGATTTATAAACTCTTCAGAAGTCATACGAGCTTTTCTGTAGGCGAAGTTCCAAGCAACCATCAGATGAATTTGGTTTCTTGATTCATCAATAGATACTGTCTTCTTCATAATAGGGCTTAGACTTTAATTTTTGTTCTAGTTCTTCGGGATGATTCAACAGCAGTTCCAGCATGGAGCACACATTTTCACTATTTAGATTTTGTTTTGGAGAAAGGACATTATATATTTTGTCAAAAGAATCTCCGTCGTAAAAATTGTTATTTCTAAAAACGTTGAAATAACGTCGAAAGTTTTGTTTTTGTAAAACATTTAGTCTATATTCTATAAGTGGAATTTGTTCCCATAGTCTGCACACAGTTTCATTTCCATAGTAAATAAAATCACAGCTTTTCACAATCTTCACTATTGGTAATTCACCAATCTTTTCAAAATGAATAGATAAATTTTGCAAATATATCGGTTCATTGAAAACATTTGGTGAAAACATATAATTTGTTATAACTCCTTGATATTGCAATAAGTTCTTCCAATCATCTTCATTTAATATCACAGACTGACCATTTTTACCACCAAGTTCAATGCATGGTAGAAAATCACTTTCCACCCACAAACCAATCACAGCATATTTAGAGTTAGAATTATTTAAATTATATTTTGTAGAATTTATAATTGTTTTTTTTATTTTCTTTTTTAATGGTGAATTTTCAAATATATTTTTACTCTGATTACTGAACATTTTAAATGATGTATTTCAAAAACTAACTGGCTATCTGCTTGCTCTCAAAAAACTAACTATCAATCCGTTTGCTCCTAAATTTTATACATTTTCCCTCTCCTCTCAAGTGGAGGGGTAAACTTATTTTCCCTCTCCATTTAAGAGGAGGGGATAAACTTTAAATGTCTTTATACTAACGAGAATCAATAAAAAACAAAATTTATATTATTTTTTTAACATTTATTAAATATTTTTATAGATATTTTTTCATGAAATACAAATAAATATTGCTGCTGTAAATATAATAACAAATATATAACAACAGACACAATGACAAGATTCTTCTTTTTTATTATTGAAAGGAATCCAATCTGAATATTGTAATGGTTTGTTTGTCATGGAATATTTAATTTTTATGTATGTATTTTCACACAAAGCAGAATCAGTTACATTATAGGTAAAAAAGTGTGAATTTCCAACAAGATATGTCATTTTCATCTGTTTGTAGCAGTCGGTTTCATTTTTGAGGGCATTTATACATATATCAGCCCTAACTGTATTAGGAATGTAATTTACATATATCACATTTCCAACAAGGGAAACTAAAACTATTAAAGATGCAGCAGTCATTGTTGTAATATTACTAACAAATAATGGTATTTCTATACAATATATATGTTTTTGGATTCAGTTCCCCCTCCAACTTTTAAAGCTTCAAAAACGACTTACATAATTTATCATCATATAAAATGATGTCTTTATAAAGATGAAAAATTACTAGGAGTAGTTAATTCTAATCGCGGTTTTTTATTTTTAGATCCATTTTCGTTTCCAGAACTTAAAAAAGTTAGAGTATCATACATCATTTTCATATCTTTATCAAAAAAATCTGTTTCCAAAATATCCTTATGTCCCCATGCAAGAGTTTTTGTGGAATTTGGTATACAATATCTTTTATCATCATGAGTTGTTAATGCCAATTTATTTAACAAATTAGTGTATATATTATGCATATCTGACTTGAATACATACATGGTGCAGAATATTTTGTCACCTTTCTCAACAACATCTTTATAATCTGATAATGTTAATTGATTTTTTATACATGATCTACTAACGCCTTTTGCTTTTTATCTACACTATTTTTGGATTTTATACAATATGCTTTAGCACCAGTTCCATAAAAACTTTCAATGGGAATCCCTTTGTACTCATCTTTAAATTTACCAACAACTGATGTTGTAATAGGCATGCAATGAATATTTTGTTCAGAAAAATTAGAAGTATCAAATTTATCCAGATTTAGCTTCATATCTTCATAAAAGTTTTGGGTCTGAACTTCAAGAATTAAGGAATCAGTATCCGTATATAATAAATTTAAATTATTACCATATTTTACTTTTATATACCCATAATAAAAATTATACATTACAGTTTTTGCAATATCCAGAATACTCATCCCAACATAAATTGGTTTATTGTATTCAATGCAAACCTGTTGAAGTTGAAGAGCAACTAGATTTTCAGAGAAAATTTTAAAATCCTTTAATTGAGGTTTAGAAATAAGTTTTTCGGCACTAAATTTATTACCCTGTCTTTCCCATTGAGATACTAATTTAATATCTGCTCGCCTATCAACATTTTCCATGGTTTTACCGAAAATTGAATTATTTGCCAATTTATAACAATTTTTATCAAATTTATTTTTAGATAAATTTCGTAAATTTGTATTTAAATCTATATATTCCGCTAACCATGGTGATTGTGTAAACTTAACTGCTCTGTGTATTTTTATGATTTTGAGTCCAAATTGTAGACATTGTTTCAGATATCGGTAGTGAATGATATAGTTATATTTATTATGTAAGTTTGGAATTAATTTTGAGTGGTTTGAAATTGGTGGTGTATATTGTTCAGGACAAAATGGGAAATCATTATGACTATCATGTAAATAATTTGGATATTCTAAATCAACTTCAAATATGTATCCTATAGATGATGTATCTGAAAGTTCGGATATATTTAAAGTTTCTATTTCGAGCTTAGGTACCCAAGCAAAATTTTTTTCAGGCAAATATTGTTTCATAGCATAACCATACAAATTTGTGGCGTCTAAGTAAGCGATATATGTTGTAGGTCTTTCAGGATTAAAATTTTCTAAGAATGGATTATTTGCTTCAGATTTGCGTTTGAAACAAGTGCTAACCCCACCACGAACACCTTTTTTGAAAAAATGAAGCATATCTGGTTCCGTTAATAATTCTAATTCTACATTAGTTAATTTCATCATTGCATCCCAGCACATAGAAGGGCTAGTGACATAATTAACAGGATCTAACTTATAGGTTTTAATACATGTGGATCTATAATTTTCAAAACATCAGCCAAAAGTAAAACATCTGATTTTAAGTAAATATCGGAATAAGCCCCTATTGTAGAACACTTAAATAGATTCCACACTTCTACAGCGCGATTGTAGTCTTGAGGAGAGATATTTTCATCGGTTAAGTTATTATAAAATTTATCAATCAATGGTAGAGATTTCTCATTTAATTTTTCGTTGGAATCTATGTAAGAGTATGGAAATACCCCTTTTTGTCTAATGTATCGAAATTCATCAGCATTTGAGAAAAACTTTTTAATTTCAAAACATTGTGAATCTTGTAGAGTTTGTGATAGTGACTCTAAAGACTCTGGGAGAAATTGAAAAGAATCTATAAAGCGTAGTCGCAAAGCAACTGGTTTCCGCTTTTCTGACACATCAACGAAAATTTCCTTACTAAAAGAAATATACTTTTCTTTATTTTGAGCTATAACACTAATATTTTCTTTATTATAGCAAAGCGATTTAATAAATAGGTGAGAATCATAGTTTTTTAAATTATGCAATACTATTGGTATATATTTTGGAGGTTTAAAATGCAAATTACATATTGAGTGGGCGGCTCCTCGATATTTACCTGTAATATGACAATGATCCCTACACTTTATGAAATTTCCTTTTGAAAAAGGTTTTTCACATATATAACAAATGCTAGAATTTTCATATTCAATCTGTTCCATAGATGATAAATCTTTCAATGGTACTTGATATTTTAAATATTTTTTATAAATTTCTTTTACATCATTTTCAATGTATTCAATAAATTTTATAGCACAATCTGTACCTCTATAAAGTTTAAGACACACAACATTCTCATCAAATGATGATTTAATATAATAAGCAAATGAATAGGGTATATGTTCAGCAGTTTTAATAGTATATGAGGTTGTCGAATCAGGTGTAGATTGTTGGCACTCAATGTTTTTCAAATAACATTCAAAATCGGCATAAATAACAAAAGGAGCTTTATACTGTTTCTGAATATTTTGAAACTTTAATATATTTGCAGGAATATAATTGCCAAATTTATCCAAAATCAAATTATCTGAAGGAAGCTCAATTCGAACAAAACTACAATCACGTTCTAAATGTGTGTTAAGTTTTTCATATGTTCCAAAATATTGAAGGCATCCATCACATAAGTATTTTTTTATTTTCTTTTTTGATAATTGTTTGGATACCAAGCAATCTAAATCCTTTATCCAACAGTAGTGGTTATTTCCATCATCAGAACTTATTAAAAGCAAATTAATATGTAATTTTTTCTTTTCATTATTATAATGTAAAGGACCGACAATCTCATATGCCTTTTTATTATCCCTTAAAAATTTTTCAACTCCATATACATTTATGGACAAATTATTTTTTTCCTCAAACTTTTTTATATCTAATAATTTTACTGGAAATTCAATACCTGTAAAATCGAAAGCGTCTCTGAAGTCTGGATATGATGAGGTCTTTCGAGGATTACCGGTTGGCTGGTATGCTGCTGAAACCACTGCCCAGGCGAAACAGCAATTGTCCTCATTCATCACATTCACTATTGATTTAGAAAAGTGATGCATCTTAATGTAGGAGGAGGCATTCAATGGGTTGTACTTATTGATGTTGACTTCCAAATGCAGAATTCTTTGTAGAGCCCACCCTGTAATAAGAATTAAAAAATTAGTTCTGAATAATATTTGTTAGAGATGTACAAGTGATATTAAGAAAACTTAGCTCTTGAGATTAAGAAAACTTAGCTCTTGAGATTAAATAATATTTACCTGAGTCTCTTTCCGGTAATTCATCTGCTTTGGTTTCAATAATCTTGAATAAATCATCGTAAAGCTGTTGTAGATCAGTTGTATGGGTTACAATGAAGAACGGTGTATTAAATGACTTAATTGAAGTAGAGGTTAAAGTTGGAGAATAATATATTCCAAATAATTCCAAATTTACTTTAGCACATGTAAATTCCTGTTGACGCTGGCGTATTAATGTTTGCACTTTATTACCAACATCTTGCTGAAACTTTTTGATGTCGATGTGATAATTCTGCGAATATATTCTGTAGGAAGCTATTCGACATTTAAATGCACTCCTGATAATGTCAATTCCATTTCCATATTTTATGCAGCTCCTGTTTTTATGAATATTTGTCCTCAAGTGTGTGCTCCAGGAATTAGATTTGACATTTACTTCACAATCTTGGCAAAATCGCATTGGAGGTCTTGAAAGTAGTTCATCAACTGAAACAATTATTATTTTTTAATTCCTCTGTAAACCTTTATTAATAATAAAAAGAAAAATTAAAAGGAAAATTATAGCTAAATATGTTATAAAAAAATACTTACGATTAATTATATAATCTTCCAAGTTAAAGGTGTTTTCGTTATTAACAACATTTTCTCGAAGGTGGCGTACAATATGTGATTTTCTTTTAAATTCTCTTAAGCAGTGTGTGCAAAGGAGAGTCATTTTAAAATGGAATCGGTTAGGGCCGTGTCGCTTTTAAATAAATACAATTTTGATCTATCAAGACCCAATGACATAGAATAATTAGCAATTTTTTCAGCTCGCGCAATTTAGAAAACTTTTGGATTTACTTTTGAATTAACTTTTGGATTCACTTTTTAATTTGAAGAAAAACATGGATTTTTTTAAAAAATATATTTCCCAAATTTAAAAGAAGATCGCCTTGTCGTTGAATACAATTTTTAACGTCTTTTAAAGTCGAATTAGATAAATTATAACATATATTATCTAAGTTTAAATAGGAATAAACCATTGACTTAAATCTAGATGTGGCACACCTTGTTTCATTCCTATTTAAGCTCGGCTTAGTTTTCTTATGTAGAAACTTATCTAATTCTCCAATAGCGACTTTATTTGTTGGATTGATTTTCGGAGCTGTTGTTACAGCGACTGGTAAAGAATTTTTTGAAATTTGTGCCCCTAAAGTTTGGGAACTAGAAATATCACCGTCCAATTTTGACTTTTTTAAATCTGAACAATCATTTGTTTCTGATAAAGAACGTTTTTTGGGTAAATTTTTTTCAATTAAATTTTCAGAACTTTGTTCTAAATTTAGGCCAGAAGGATTTTTCAAAAATTGATTTTGATTACAGGAAGAAATTAAGGGACATTGAGGCTGCTCATCTTCAAAATTTTCAGTATAAGTATATACCTCAATGTCCCCCACAATTTCGCCACAACTCAAATCAAAAACATCTACCGAATTTACTGAATTTCTGGTATAGCCAAATTTGGATGGTTGTTCAAACCCCTGAATAAAATTTTGATCCAACCCTTCAATTAAATTTTGATCCAACACTTTAATAAAATTATGCTGAGCTTTGGCTGAGACGTTTATAACAGTCTCAACGCTGTCGTTGGAATCCTCTGATGAATCTGACGATGCATCTGAAATTGGCGAATAGTGGGGGCGATAAACCTCTTCCATATTATTTTTCGAAAAACCCCCAATGCCAATCCTCTTATCATTATTTAAAGCTCCCTCATTACCAACCCCATTATTACTATTGTTTAAAACCCCCTTATTATTTTGTTCCTCACAGCTCTCAAAAGTCTCCTGATATTCCACATCACCCTTAATTAAATTTTGCCCTGAGCTATTTTCACAAATTTCACCCCCTTCTAATATATCTAAAAGTTGTTCCAAATTATATCCCTCATTTATTTCAGAATTGTTAATTAAATTTTTCCTTAATATATCATTATTTAAATCATCGAAATTAATTGTTTCAAGAGGTTCTTGAGGAATATCAGGGATAATAGATTCATCCAAAACTTTTAAGAGCTGTGTCAAAATATCGCTTTCACCAATTTCGGAAGAATCGCCAGATTCAGATGAATTGTTAAATGTATTAATATCAATTTCCCTAAATTTAATATCTAGCTCCTCGTCGCTTAGCCCACAAAATGAACAATCAATCAAATCATGCACAAGGCAAGCGTCGTTTAAATCGAAGGCTGTTAAGTCGATGTTTTCAATTTTTACATTTAAAAATGACATTTTAAATTATAAATTAAAAAATAAAAAAATTATGAATCAATAAAAAAATCAAAAAATCAATAAAAAATCAATAAAAAAATCCACAAAAATGAAAAAATCAATCAAAGATTGGCTTTTAAAAGATGAAATAAAAATTAATTAAAAATCCAAAGTATTAAGTCAAAAATATTAAATCAAAAATATGAAATCAACAATACAAACCAAATGAAAATTAATAATATGTCACTACGTCACACGAAATAAATCCGACTATCAAGATATATTAAAATCGATTCGATAATTTTACAAGCGTACGCTAATAGCGAGATGTAAACTGAAGAGACGCTTCGTACCCAGCCGCCTTTTAAAGCAGCCAAGAGCCTGGTACCGGCTGGTACGGCGTGGCACTGCATGGTACGACGGGAACCGTGAGACCGTGAACTCGAGAGAGGTCGTTCAACGGTCGTAAGTTGTTTTGTTCTTAAGAAAATGACGAGTAAAGAGGAGAAGAAGAAAAAAAAAAAAGTTGTTTTTTGGAATAATATAAAAAACATTTTTTTTTTTTTTAATTTTTTTTTTTTTTTTTTTTTTTTTTTCGTTTTTTATATTATTCCAAAAAACAACTTTTTTTTTTTTTTCTTCTTCTCTTTACTCGTCATTTTCTTAAGAACAAAACAACTTACGACCGTTGAACGACCTCTCTCGAGTTCACGCTATCTTTGCCTTCTTCTTCTTCTCATTCTTCGGACTGGTTTTGCCGCTGGAGGTAGGAAAAGTGGTATTTCAGTATTGTATATAAGGATTTACAGCGTCTTGACTTAGCATTCATTGAATAACATGAGTACCTTCATCGTGTTGACTCTGGAAGATTTTATAGGCTTCTTAGAGCATCAGGCGAACCTGATGGATAGCCTAAGAAGCCTTTCACCGGATTCAGAAGACACTGTGATGTGGCCGCCGCCGTCAGAGGCTGAATTTTTGGAAGAGGAATTTAATGATGAATTCCTCATGGATGATTTGCCAAGTGAGGAATTCCTCAATATGTTTGAGCCCTCCTTAGATCCAGAGCCCGTCGAATTTGACCGAGCTCTGGATGAAATAATGAGAATGCAGCCTCTGCCGGTTTATCAGCAACAGCCACAGCAGCAGGAGCAGCAACAACAGCAGCAGGAGCAGCAGCGGGAGCAGCAGCGGGAGCAGCCACAACAACAGCAGCAACAACAGCAGCAGCAGCAGGAGCAGCCACAACCACAGCAACAACAGCAGCAGCGAAGGCAGAGTTACCCTCGAAAGTGTAAGAGGCCACAGCAGCAACAGCAACATCAACAGCAACATCAACAGCATCAGGAGCAGCCACAACAACAGCAACAACAACAGCAGCAGCAGCGAAGGCAGAGTTACCCTCGAAAATGCAAGAGGCCACAGCAGCAACAGCAACATCAACAGCATCAGGAGCAGACACAACAACAGCAACAACAACAGCAGCAGCAGCGAAGGCAGAGTTACCCTCGAAAATGCAAGAGGCCAATAAATTATAAATTATAAATTGGCCTCTTGCAGAGCAGCAACCTCTTGCAGAGCAGCAACCTCTGGCAGACAACAACAACAACCGATGGCAAAGCAGCAGCCTATGGCAGACAACAGCAACCTCTGGCATGCAGCAGCAACCTCTGGCATGCAGCAGCAACCTCTGGCATGCAGCAGCAACCTCTGGCAGACAGCAGCAATTGGCAACCCAAAATGGTATAAATTATAAATATGTATTTATGTATATATGTATATTTGTATTTTGGATATAGGAATAATAAAAAACAAAGTCGTTGAAGAAAATATTTTATTTTTTTCTATTTCTTATACAGAATCACACCTAATAACCAAGTTTCTTTAACTTGAAAGAATTATTATGAATAGGATGAATATAATTTTTTTTACAAGCATAGTAATGAAAACTAGGTTTTTTTTTTAACATTATTCTACACTGAAAGAACAAAATCATTAGTTCTTCGAATCTTAATATAAACAAATTTCTATTTATTTAGATGGCACCCTTATATTTATTTAACTTAAACTTAATATATATCTTATAACTTATATCTTACAACTTATATTTTATATGAAATCTTATTTAAATTAGTTGACATTTTAAACTTAATATTCAAAAACTACTAGGGTGCATGAATAAATTCAAGTGGAGTATCAAATTCATTTATTTAAATTTGATATATCGGTAGGGTTGTTGTGCATATTATTTGAAAAGAATTATTCTACACTGAAAGAACAAAATTATAATTTCTTTCAATGGGAATAAATACAAATTCTTATTTATTCACATCATTCCCTTATATTTATTTACATAGTTTCTTATATTTATTTAACTTAGCAGAACAAAATCTAAATTCTTATAAAATATTTTAAACTTAAACTTAATATTAAAAACGCCATAGTGCATGAATAAGTGCAAGTGAAATAAATTTATTTAAAATTTGATTTTTCGATTAGATGGTTTTGCATATTCTTTAGTTCTGGTTTGTTACATATTATACATGCTTGTGAAGGAGTTGTTATGAATAAATCGTTTTCACACGTGTTGCATTGCAGATCTTTTTCGCAACATATAAAGGATCGTTTATAGTGGCTATTAACAAAATTATTTTTCCCATTTGGGCAATTTAAAGCATGTATATAGTAACATTCACAACATAAATTATATGCACCGCCAGAAGATGAAATAATTACGACATAAGATTGAAAAACGCACACTTCTCGCGTAAGGTAATTTGGTGTCAATGTATCACTTGCATTTATTTTTGCCACTTTCACGAGCCCCTCTTCTCCACACCCGTTTGGAACGCCATTATCCTCTATCCATCATCTTCTTCATCTTCATCGTCGTCTTCGAAATTATTTCGATCAATAGTGATCAGAGAATCCTGTCTTGCGTGAAACTTTCCTCTTCCAGCCAAGTTAAAATGAGTTGTTTCATCTTTTACATTGACTGGATCGTTTCATCGCAAGCAGAATCTAAATATACATGTGTCTGATCCATTTCGAAGACTGTCCGATGAAACTCGATTCACTTGTTCACACTATTTTTTAATTTTACAACACTTTTTAATTGATAATGGCGGGCCGTCTATGTGGTGTTGATATAGTGGATAGTGTTTAAAACACGGCAAATTTAGCTGCAATTCTTCGTCACTTCTATAATTTTCCGGCAACCTGTTCCAAATTTGTTGTAAACTAAGTGAATCGACGAATGTTTTCAAGTAGTTGATGGGAAAGAAGGCCAGTCTTGATCTTCAAAATCGGTAAGATTTTTTCCGTGTTTTTGGTAGGAAATTATTACTTGGCCTACACGTTCAATGAGTTGCTGTTGTTGTTGTTGTTGGTCGCTATTTGACATCGCGCACGAATGACTGAAGTTCGCTCAGATTCGATCGTTTAAAATACCAGCTCCCCTCCAACTGCTACCAGCTCCCCTCCAACTGCTACCAGCTCCCCTCCAACTACTGTGGTGGTTAGGAAGGAGGTAGGAGGTGGAGCAAAAAGAGGCGGAGTTTATGAAACCAATCGGAATAGGGGGCGAACTTGGCAGCCAATCAGAAACAAGGTCATTCTTGGCTGACCAATCAAAAAAGTGGTGGGGGGGTCAACTAGTAGCCCCCTATTCCCACTACTCACTGTATACCTGTTTCTCTTAATTATAATGTGTATTACTTTTAGACACTAACTACGTTTTCAAATTACCCTATTTGGATTTTGTAGAAAAACACACATTTAATATGGAGCTACTTTAAACATAATATGTCTGTCAAAACTAAGAAGTTTTAGATAGGTTGCGTTGAATCTTATTTTGCAACAGTGGTACAATTTATAAGAAATGGGCAAAAAATCAAAATTTACTAGTACACATGAAATATTCTATATAGGTCAAAAATTGCATTAGAAAAAACTATTTCTTATAACTTGAGATATAACCCCACTTTTGATTTTTTTTTGGAAAATAATTGAAATTTGACAGATAATTCTAATCACGTGACTACTATTCCTTGGGTTAATTCTCATCTCGATCGAAACAGAAATCGATGCCGAAGTCAAATTCCGGATAAAGCTATTTACTTTTTCATGGCTTCAAAAATACCAAATTGGCGAATTTCCCTATAATAACTTTATTTTGTACAATTTCATCTTTCCATTTTGTAATAAATACTTTCTTTAGGCCAATAAACGTCTTTAGTTTTGTTAGCTTTGTGATATGGTATTTGCTAAATCTGTTTTTATTAGAGGCCCTATTGTTCAAATATTTTCTTCAGTTTTAGTATTCAATATTGAAATTTAGAAATAATTATAATCTACGTGAATAATTCCTAACGATATAAAATTTTTGATACAAATTTTCAACTGGAAAAGTACTATACTATGATTTTATAATACAATCTATCATAAAGACGGGTATAAGTTAAATTTAGTGAATCTCTAAACAAATGTCATCGCAGACGCGAGCAATTGTCAGTAATGTAACAAGTTATCGAGGCTGGTTTGGGAATGTCAGAGCGAGCTGGAAACTCTGACAAAAGACAACAGAGTTATGTTAAAGTGGGTACCAGGACACGAAGGCATACATGGAAATGAAAAAGCTGACGAACTAGCTAGAGCAGGGTCAGCATCTCAATACATTGGTCCAGAACCGGCCTTTGGGGTGCCGCGGTGTGCAGCACGAGAAGCAGTCAAAGAATGGATCAAAAGAGAACATAAAAACCACTGGATGACCAGACAGGGTTTAAACCACAGCAAGCTATTTATTGGGAATCCGGACCCGAAACTGGCAAAGAAACTACTACAAATGAGTAGGAACCAATTAAGGACTATTACAGGTATAATGACGGGACACATGGCCGTCAAAGTACATCTGAATAGAATGAATCTATATAACGGAAACCTCGGCTGCAGACTGTGTGGACAAGCCGAGGAAACGGTGAAGCATATCATATGTGACTGTGAGTCACTGGTGAGATTTAGACAACAAACTTTCGGGTCAGTAAAACTGGAACCGGAAGAAATACTCAATCACTCTTTAGCAGGACTGTACAGATTGAGCCAGGGGGCTAGGTTGACAGAGTGGCTATAATGTCTAGGGTGAGCACAATAGGCCTACTCTGGTCGCAGTGCATCCGGCTTTAGGACGGACCCGAGAATATATAAAAAAAAAAAAAAAAAAAAATGTAACAAGTTGCATTCCATGTATGGTATACGTTATTGTAATGTAACATTGCTTTAAGAATAATTTAAACAGTTAGTGTTTTGGGGCTGACTTTTAAAATATTTTATAGGTATTTTACTTACTGATATTATTCCTACAACAAGTGGTGCAACACTTATTGAATTAAAAGAAAGTCCGTTAGCATAATGTACCTTATTGAATCGTTTAACTCATTAACAAACCTAAAAGTGTAATAATTATAAAAACAGGAACTACATAAAACAAATTAGGGTTGTAATGTATGCAGAAGTATGCTACACATCTCCCTCTTATCTGTGAGACTGTTTATTGTACACAGTAAAGAGTCAATTTTAATATTACATCATTCTGTCTTCTGTGTTCTTTTTTCTAGGATACACAAACCATTTTTAACTTTTAAAATTAAGTTATGTAGTCAGGACTCCTTAGGCTATTAAGGGTTAAATCTAATAACTTATATCAAAAATATATACACCTACACAAAACTAATTCAATAATAATCACACATACAATTGAAAATATCTTATATATTGTGTTACAATAAACATTCATTATTCTGTATTTCGAGTAAAATAAGAATTTGGAAACTTTGCGAGGTCGCTATGAGGTAAGGAAATTAAGTAATAAGATTGGCAAGCTTACGCTTACGCGTACGCTTACGCTCACGCTCACGCTCACGCTCACGCTCACGCTCACGCTCACGCTCACGCTCACGCTCACGCTCACGCTCACGCTCACGCTCACGCTCACGCTCACGCTCACGCTCACGCTCACGCTCACGCTCACGCTCACGCTTAAGTGAAGTTGAAAGCTATAAAAAGGGCAGTCGGCTTTCAGCCTGTGTCCTTAAATCGATAATAAATTTTAAAAATATGTTTAAATTTGGTTATGTCTCGTAAAAACTCATACAAAAATTCCCGTTCTTTAAATTATTGATCTTAGTGTCCATAACATAATAATTGAGATCTACCTAGTCTAACAAAGTCAACAGAAAATAGGATTTACCTGCTCTACGGTTGTGAGCTACTTTTTATACAGGGTTATTCAGAAAAAACAGTTAAATTTTATCTTTTGTTCAAATAAAAAAAAACTTTACTCTTCCTCATATACTATAAGATTTTTACCGGAGTTCCTATTTTGATTTGGGGATATGCCGAACATTTTCGAAATAGAATAAATTCAAAACCTAAACATCATGGATAGAACTACTGACTTCAAAAACTTTAGAGTATGCAACAACTAACTGTTCTGATAAATAATATTTTGCTTGATCCACAGAAAAACTAATTGTTTCTAACACAAATGGTCACGTAACTCTTTCCAAAGCTTAACATACTACACAGATCCTGTGACACAACTTAATAATGCACACTGCGAGCAAAACAATATCAATGCAATTCATCAAAAAGGATATGCCAGATACGCAATGGGTTGCAAGGAGCAACTTATCTGTAATTGGGCATATACCAATCGAAGTGCCATTTTCTCCACCTACGTGAACTACCAAAATGCCTTCGATATGCCACATGACTGCCCAGTAACCATATTGAGAATATATAGATTCGATGTAGATATTGGTTCCTATTTAGAACACCTGTCAACTTGGAGAATTAGAATCCAAATCCTTCCAGCAGCAACATCGAAACATATGCAAAAGGTGAGTATTTCAGAAAGATTCATTAAGTCAATTATGTGATACCGTTTAAATTCCACCAGATACGGCTTCAGAATTAAGAACAACCGTAGAGAAGTGGAAAGACTAAGTCATCTTCAATATATGGATGGTCTTAAATTGATGGTTACTACCAAAAATTAGCTAGAACAAATGCTAAATATTATGGAGAAGTTCTTTGGGGATATAGAAATGCTGTTTCGCCTTGATAAATGCCGCATTTTAAACACAATTAGAAGAAATATAAAATCGGGGCCAGTTCAGATACAGAACGATTAAACCATTGAAGCAACGGAGGCAAAACAGACGTATAAATACTTAGGCACGAAACAAGTACAAAGAATTCACCAAGACCGAATTAACCAACGAGTCCATAAGACAGGTGGGGCAAGTACTTCGTATCAACCTAAACAGTTAAAGCGCTTAACACCTATGCGTGTTCTCCACTTAGTTACTCTTTTAAAATTTTGAAATGGAGCAAGATAAATTTAGAAAATCTGCAAATGGATGTCAGAATACTCCAGACAAAGACACACAAATAACACTGAGCGGACAATGCTATACCACAGAGGAATGGGATCGGTGAATATTGGTGAGTAATCGGATCAACGAATAACAAACTTACGTTCTTATTTTCACAGGCCAACAGAGTCTTTGGCTCTTCACCGGGCAATAAAAAAAGGAAATGATTCAACACTATGCAGTTAAGGGATCACGAACTGGCATCTCATCACCAACCATGTCAAAAGAAGTTTCAAACCTGACTACAGAAGCACATCCATGAATGACACCGAAATGAGATTAACCAGGAAAATGTCGATAAATTAGTATCGAGCTACGGGTCGACGTCAGGGTAAATGTTTTTTGAAACCGAGATTTTCTACTAGCGATCCAAGATCAGGTCATATCAACGAGAAACTATCTGAAATTCATTGAGAGTTAGCGGAGAAATTCAAACTTTCCAGTTTCCTGTTCCCTGTAAATGTCACTTGAAAACGGCTAGAGATGAGTACTTGCCGAAACGTTGTGATATTAACAACAAAATTAAGACAATGGACTAATAGGTATCTGCTACTTCACAAGAAACATCGTTGTCTATGACCTTCAAACAAAAACGTACTTGTACGAACATTTAAAGAATTCTAGCTCAACTTGGTGGGACACTCCGAAGTTTGTGTACTGGTTAGCATATATCAAATTCATAAATTTTCATCCAGTTATCCATGATGATAGATTTCATGAATGTGTATTCGAAAATGGTTCGTTCAGGTATTTATTGAGTCTATGGGGTTTTTCATGCAGAAAATTCAACTCTTAGGTATCAAGTCGTGTTGCAGCTTGTCTGAAATTCAAAACACTGGCTAAAAAGTTACGAACATATTCTGGAGACACATACATATTCTTAATCTTTTATCCTAAGCTCGAAAGACGATTTTTCATCACCATTTCTTATTTTTGTCGCTATTTGCATTAGTCAGAAATATGATCATAAACTCGGCCTTCTTCGAAAGCTTTACTTCGCCCGTATGAATATTATCAAGTTTTTGTTAAGAATACCTGCTGTAGTTCTCTTCAGGATTTACAATGATTTAGCAAAAGATAGTTTGACAGAAACACAAAATTGCTCCTTGTGTCGATATTTATATCCATTTTTAGCGATTTTCGAGTATATTTGTGGTCGATTCGACTAACCAGCTTCGCTGGAAACTATGTATTGGTGAAAGAAATGTTTTGGTTAGCTCTCAGATATACTAACCTGCTAAGGCAAAATGAAAGAATGTTGGTGTATGGTTGGCTATTTAGAATTCTAGCCCTATATGAGCAAAACAGGAACGAACCACTATGTGTTTACAAAAAGTAGAAGTAGGTAGACAAACCGGTTACGAAATTTTACGCAAAATGAATAAAGCGTCCAAAACGTTAAGAGCTGAATCTAAAAATTTTGAAATTTTAAATTTTGATATATTCAAAGCAAATACTCCCATAACTAGTACAAATAATGGCTATAGCATAACATGAACTTCCCTTACCTTTGTTAATTTCCTCAGGAGACGTCAATGAAAGAGGGTCTGCAACTTTTTAGAGAATTATATTTCTTTATTTTTAACATGTAATGCCTATGATAGAAGGTCTAGAAATGGCCGGATTATTTCTTTTACTTATTTTTATTACACCATGTAGTATGGATATCCTTCTAGAAAATTGGGAAATCTTCCGGTATCGACCGAAAGGCTTTATAAAGGGTCCAGCTCGGCTTTCAGGGACAGTTTAATTTGAGCGTTCGTCCATGCAAATTGAATTTGTTTAACAAGTGTCAAAAGTGAAGTTGTCAATAAAAATCTTTTGAAATAATAGAGTGTGTTCAAAAATCGGCCGTCCGGTACAATATATATATATATATATATATATATATATATATATATATATATATATATATATATATATATATATATATACATATATATATATATATATATATATATATATATATATATATACATATATATATATATATATATATATATATATATATATATATATATATCAGGTCTCTGAGGAGAAGGGGTCAGAGTTGCTGGTACTATTCCAATAACATTCGTTGTTACCAGTGCGGATACAATGGTCACTTTTACAGAAATTGCCCAGAATTACTGCTGGTGGAGGCAATGGAAGAAAGGACCCCTGCGGAAGAGGTAAAAGAAGTGCTCTCAGCAACCGTGGAGAACGAGACGAAATGGACCCTTACGACGAAAGAGGCTACGGAAGAAAAACGTTCTACAGGTCATCCTCGAGAGGGTACGTCGAGAGGAACCGCGACCGCGAAAGATACTATCGAAGACGAACATCCTGCAAGTCATCCACGGAAAGGTAGAGAGGCGATTGTAAATAGAAAGCGACGAAAGGAAGCCTTCTATGATCTCAAAGCCAATACTGGTGGATTCATGGTTGGTGAAAAAGTTTGGTTTTACAATCCGAAACGAACCAAAAGGCGTTCACGAAAACTTCAAAAGTCAAGTGAAGGTCCGTACAACGTAGTGACCCGACTAAATGATCTAGCGTACTGAATTCAGAGAAGTCCTCACGCGAAGATGAAAGTTGTGAATCTTGACAGATTGGCCCATTATCAAGATCAAGAAGGTTGATCGGGACGATCAAGGCTTAGAAGGGGACAATGTAACGAACTTTGTAGTGTTATACATTTCATAGTATTAGTTTATGTTTATAGTTTGTAGGGTTTAAGGTTTATTTTTTACGATTTCATAATTTATTTAATTAATTTTTCCTTTGTTAATTTCCTCAGGAGATGTGTATGAGAGAAGGTCTGGAACTTTTTAGAAAATTCTATTTCCTTATATTTAACATGGAACGTCTATGGCCGAAGATCTAGAAATTACTAGATTACTTCTTTTTCTTATTTTTGTTACACCATGTAGTATGAAAATCCTTCTAGAAAGATCCATAATCTTCTGGTATCCAGAAAAAGGCATATAAACTGCTTTCGTGGACACTTTAGTTTGAGCGTTTGCCGGTACAGCTTGATTGGTTTGACAGGTGACAAAAGTGAAGTTGTCAATAAAAATATTTTGAAATAATAGAGTGTTCAATAATACAGTGTGTGTTCGAAAATCGGCCGTCCGTAATAATAACATTATTTATTTTTTCTCAAAATTACCAATAATCCTTAATATATGATATAGCTTTGCTTATGATGTTACTTAAAATGTGTTTTAGATATTTAAATAAAAGGTGATTGTACACATTATACAATCGGTCTTGAAGGCATCTCGTTTGCATGTAGTTTCGGAAGGCTGTAAATCCTTGGTGGTGTGAGACCTTAAAATTTTTAGTTGTATTAGGAGATATATAATTTTTTTCTTCCCATCTTTTCGTAATTTCGTTATTTTGTTTTTGAAATATACTTATTGGAGCATTGTTAATTTTTTTATGTCTGTTGGTCACAGTTTTGTTAAATTCATTTAGTTTGGGTACTTTAAGATTAGCATGTTCAATAAAGAATTTATGAGTTTTTTGTTTTTGATACATGACTGTTTATCCAGTATTTTAGACTAACATTTGTCCAAGTGCGTGGATAATTATTTTTATAGTTTGTTAAAATCGAAATATTCATTTTTTACCTCAGAAATGGAAAGCTGTGAGAATTCCGCTCCCTACAGTATAAATGTTGTGGAAATTTAGGTGTCATCTGGAGGTCATTTGAAGACCAAATTTTCTCCTATTATGAATTTTACGATAACTCGGAACCTAAGGGCAATTAAAATAGATGTTCTCATTTCAAAAAATCGATAAGAGAAATAAATTTGTTATAAAGGGCCATGTATCATTTCGTCCCAAATGAGCAGGTTATAATGAAGTGAAAATATTTCGAAGATTATTGCCATTAGAGAAGAAACTCTCAATTTAAGCATACTTAGTAACTCCAGGTGGTTAATTTTTAGACTAAGTACTTTATGATTGAAGGAATTGGTAAGTTATATTGTACACTTTTCAAGAGATCCAGACTCAAAATATTTAGACACTCGGAATGTGAGAGCGACGATTTATTAATATTAAGTTTAAATAGCAACAACTTGTTGAATTTAATTTGTACTGTTTTAAGTACTAAAATATCTCTAAACTCAAAACACTATTTTATTAGAAACCTTAATATCCTCATAGGCTGAGAAACCATTCAGTCGATCTAAGAGGCAAATATTTACTCATTGTCAAATAGAACTCATTTACTGTTGTCCCACGGACTAGTTTCGAATCTCCAATATAGTAATTCTGTAGCGCTGGTACATTTCTTCTAGTAATATAGAAGACAACATTCTAATATATTCTCATCTATACAGTTTGCATAGCATCATGTATCCAAAGGTATAATATCAGACTGCAAAAGATGATCATCGTCATGATCTACGTGAAAATTTTTTAAACCATTAGTGAAAAAAAGGCCAGCAATAATGCTAAAAAACATGACACAGATTATTGATAAATACCAAAAATAGAATAGGTACAAAGTGGGAACATTGGCGCACTTCAGAATTTACATGTACTTCAGAAGAGGTAACTTCATTAACCTTGATGACCCGCCAGCGATCACTAAGATAACTCTTAAACCACATAATTAATGGTGGATGTACGTGGCAACATTTCACTTTGTAGAGCACTCGTTAGTAGTTAACCCGATCGAAGGTGTTTAAAAGTCGAAAATATGACATCCACTTATTAAGCACCGTCCAGTGAGGAATCTATAAAGCTTGAGAATAAAGAAATACTGTTGATGTATGGATAGTAAGCCCCGAATAGTATGGATTAATGCTTAAATGATAATCTGTTCCGAGACTTTTTCGAGGCAGCTTAATTCAGAAATTGGTCGATAATTAGATATTTTATTACGGGTACCATACTTAGACAGAGCAGTGATGTTAGCAAATTTCTCAACGGTTGGTGAAAGACCAGCAGTATGAGACATATTATAGATGTAACAAAGAGGTATTGCCAGTGTAGGGCTACAATTAAATAAAAAACAGGAGATCTGCTCCCTTATTTACATCCAAAATCAATATTCTTATAAAAACACTACTTCCAAGAGAAACCCTATGGAAATTAATGTCATTTATAAGAAAAAGATGAATATTACTATACTGTTATATATCATGTCGAATATAAACTGACTGGTCAAAAGTAGAGTGGCTATTTCTTTAGTTACATTGTGAAAAGAAATACATTAAATTTAATGTAAATGTGCTGGAAACAAATTTCACAAACGTTTATTAAATGCATTTAATGTAATGCATTATATTTAATGATTTACATTAACCTGAATAAACTTATTCTATTACATTTAATGTAATCATACATTAAATTTGAATTTTGATCATTACTTTTTAAGGTGATTATGTACATTAAATATACAGTCAGGGTTTATTGTATTTTAAATATGTTGTCATATATTTAATGCAACCACTTTTTGGCGATCGCCCCCCCCCCCCCCCCAAGAGCCTTGAGTTCAGGAAAATAGATCCGACTTTGCCTCTTATACTATAGTTTATTCAAGAACTAGAGAGAGTAATAAATCATTTTTTATCCTTTTTTTTCTTCGCAAACTACCTGTGTTCTTTAGTCCGGTGCCTTTGGCAAAATCTGTTAGACACATATATTTTTCATAGGAATGGGTTAGAAATTTTATAATCAAAAATACCGATCTATAATAATGGACTATTTGGGTTGGATAACAATAGATATTTGGATGTGTGAAGTGTTAAAAAGGATTTTAATTCTTCTCATAGGCGTTGGAAGGAGGTTTATTTTATCACTAAGTATTTATGGCATAGAATATTACTTCGATAATAAACTAAAAAGTTTTTATAATATTATTCTATTTCTTATGATTTCTTAATAATTCACATACATTAGAAAATATAGATAATTTTGACATACTTAACACAAATCATAATTGTATTTTTATTATTTTTAATTATGGCATAGAAACCGTTTTAGTCACATTCAGATTAAAACGTAGTTTTTCCTCTCAAAAAATTCTAAGTTATAATTTAAATACTTACAAAATATCCATTGTCAAAAATACAAGAAGTTAAACATATAGAAAAAAATAAATTCGTCCATATAATATTAAAATTTTTTGGGGCTATCGGTCATTATTAATTAAAAACATTTTTAGGACATTTTATGTTTCAGTTCATTTATTTCTTCAACCATCTGCAGAATTACAATTAAACACTAAAACGGGATTAAATGTAATTAATTTTTATATGTTACAGAAATAATTTTACCCTGGTAAACATTAAGTATCTAATTGGTAATCAAAGACAGTGAAGCTATCGTCATTCAAATTAATTATAATTGGTTCCTTTATCTCACCGATCGAGTTTCCACATTTTCTTTTATTTTTTTATTATATGGATTTTTCCCAATTTTCCGCAGTAACTTTATTCAAAAAATTCTTTTAAAAGTTCAGTTAAATTACCAACTTTGTAAGTACTTTTTGTTTTGAGGGAGATATTTTCTTCTCCAACGGACATTTTCCGGACGATCTATAAGAACAAATTTCCTATCTGGTTTTTCCCAGCAAAAGTTAAGTTCTCTGAGCAATTTCCAGAGCTCAGTTCTATTAATTTCAGGAAAATCCCGATCTTTATTGATTTTAGTTAGAATTTTGTCGACGGTTGGGATCTGTTTCTCATAATAAAATATATGTACAACTCCTTTTATTGCAGTTTATATCTTTTCTTCCAACGAGGTTTTCCGTCTGCCTGTGATCGATTGTGGCATGGGAATACTAACAATTCCAGTCGTTTTTTCCCCTTCAGCATTCGGTACATAGTAGATTTTCCAACTATTGTCATGTTAGAACAAATGTTAACAGAGCTTTTAACATTATTATCTAGATATTGATGTCTTAAGGCATCATAAATATTCATCGTAATAAGTTTTTTGTTGAGGAAAAAATGCCCTGGTTTAACGATTTTGGAATAAATATAGATGTGGAAGCCATATTTTTTGGGTATCTCACTAATCTCAAATAATATATGAAAACAAGCATAAACAAGATAAATCACTAAAGCCACACTGTAAGGTGTACTTTGCTCACGGACGGAAATTAAATTGAACTATCAGAAATTTTACTGTTGCAGTAAATTTATAAAAGCTTATAATATTTAAATATAATTAATATAACTAGATTTACGGCAGTCCTCAGTTACCTGCGGTACTGGGCAGGTACGTTGGAGGTTTCGGTAACAGTTTTATTACTCTCTCTAGTTCTTGAATAGAGTATAGGAATGTGTATGCTTGCGATCGCCCCTCCCCTTCCCAAGAGCTTTGAGTTCAGGAAAATCGAAGCGATTCTACCTTTTATACCAGGAATGTGTATGTTACTCGCATCCTCCCCCCCCTGTCGGCAACTTGTTTTTTCTTGTGATCGTCCCCCGTCTCCAAGGGCTTCAAATTTAGAAAAATATACCCAACCCTGCTGGTGTCTCCCCCCCTCCCATCGACGACTTGCTTTCGCTTGCCATACTGTACTTTTGTGACATCACCGCCCCCCCCCCCAAAGAGAAAGGCTGGATCCGCCCCTGTTTAATACTAGGATGAATGTGATTTAATTTTAATATCCGGAAGTTGAAATATCTTTTCAGTTATTTTTTTTTTGAAATATAAGATACCATTTAAACAAATTTAACTTACAGAGAACTGTTATTTGAATGAATTACTTTAAATTCAAAATAAATGTAAATTATTTTATTATTGATTTTTGGTATAAAATCATTAAATTTAATGTAGAATGGACATTAAATTAAAAGTTATTTTTAACAGTGTATATAGGAGATATTATTGTTATAATTTATAACTTTTGGGTACTCCACAATATTAGGCTTTGAGTTAAATATCCAAATTATCTAATCAAAATTTAACTGCAAAAAAGTTCGCTAACGAACATTTTTATATATCTTTTTATGTGTTAGCCTTATTATAGGACACTTTTCGTGAGTATATTTTTAGGAAAAATATTATAAAAGTCACATCAAAATATGCTGCTCCAGTCAATACTTATACACTAAAAAATGTAAGAATATCCTGTTTTCTTGAAGACAGTTATAATATCATGGAAAATTATGAATTCCCTGGCTAAATTATAAATAAAGAATGCACCTCAGCTAATATTTAAATATGACAGTTATATGAGCAAAAAGGAAATTTGCGTTCATATAGCCTACTTCACACATTGCTTCATATATTCGCCCACATTCATTCGGGATAAGCTAATGGATTTTCATTTAGTATTAACGCTATTAAATCAGAATGTTCATATTCGAATTTTAAGGGACCCAGTAATTTCCAAAATAGAAATAAAACGTATGTTTATTATTAGTGCTCAAAGTCAAGATTATTTATACTATAAAAATCTTTGTTTTTAATGAATCAAAAATCATTCTCGAATGTCCATTCTTTCAAGAAAATATAAAGCTATATTTTAAATACAATAATTTTTTGACTTACCTGATCATAAATATATGTTTTCTAATAATTTTTTTTAACTGAATATAATAGTAGTCTATTGGTTGCTTGTCATTTTTATTGTCGAGGCGTACTATTAAAAATTGTAAAATTTTTAACTCAGAAGCAGTGAATATCATGAGTGTAAAGAATATCATTTGAGAGGCAGAGTATAATGTTCCAATAACAAGACAAAAAGTTGTACTTATTATGAATACTATCACTGCATGGTTCCTTTCATTAAAAGGGAGCCATATTGGCAAAACCAAGGATTTTTCTAGCAATTCGTTTTGGCTTTTCTGTTCTGATGATTCATTTAAGTACATGACCAAATTAGCCAGTACATATGCAAAGGTGCCAAAAATACAAAATACCATTAAACCTATACTTATTTTCTTGCTTAGTTTTGAGCCCTGATTGTAGAGCAGTACCATCTCTTCATCGGGAGACAAGCGCATTTGTTTTTCTTCCTCTATTATTGTCAGGAATAGTTTGGAAACTTTATTTCTCCGATATAATAATATTTTTATCAAAAGCGGAAAATATGTTATCACTAGACCGGCACTTTCAACCATTAGCCCACTATCACCATCAATTGCTATTAATTGATAGAACTTCATAAAAAGTAAAATAATAAAAGTTATTATTATTCCTAGAAAGCCGAAAGACAGCCAAGGGTAAATTCCTTTTAAACGTGTGTTTTTTGTCCATTCTATATCCCATGTACCAGATATTATCATATATATTTTTATATTTTCTATATGCATACTGAAATATAATTAGTACAAAATAACTCGAAATGGTTTTATAAATATGATGTAGTAGAGGCTTCTGCTTCTATGATGACTGTTTACGTGCTCTCTTTAATATTACTGTTATTTATACTTCTTTAAAAAATACAATTTATCAATTTTTCATAGACATTAATATATAATTATTCGATATTTTTTTTTTTAATTCTATTTTTTTAGAAACTCTTGCAGGTGTAATACACTGCTCTGCTTAATAATTCTTCGAAATAAACTAATCTGGTCGAGTTTAATAGTACCAAAATTTGCTTAATTAGAATTTATTTATACTCATTTCCTGCAATTAATTTCCTATAGCAGCTCTTTCCAAAAATTCATGGCCAAAAGTAAATTAGATAAGATAGCTTTACTTATTTTCAAGAGACATTGATGAAAGATAATGTCCAGAGTTTGATAATGGAGTCGGTGAGTAGTTAACGTTTTACTGGGTGACATTAAACCTGCGGTATTTGAGCTCGTTTTACTTGTATTGAAGAAACCTCAGGTAAGAATTCCTGATTATAGTCTAATGGTGTGATCGAAAGTTAGCTTATAAACATTCTCAATGACCACAAAGTTTTCAAGACACAGATAAAAGTTAATAATCTTTCTAGAAATGATCTGAATCTTGTTGCGTAGATATTGATTCCTTGCGTTATAGTCAAGTAAAGTCTCTTTGGGTTTCGAGCGATTAAAAATTATATCATCTAATACGCTTGCATATAACACGCAAAGTTAAGTTCATGTGAGTTGACGATTAAGGTAGTTCACTAAATGTAATTGTGCCCAAAATTATTATGTACAATTCAATGCTCTTTTTTATGATCCACCCTCCTGCTGTCCTTCTGAATTATACACTCTCATAGAAGCGAATCGAATATAAATAGCCAGGGGATGTTTCGGGAACACTACGACGTGTGCCCTATTGAACTTATTTTATCCTTGCATAACGTTTATCTTAATCATAGACTATTGAAGAAAGTTGGCTCACGCTTAAAGAGATATAGAGCCTTTTCGAGGAGTAGTACCTCTCTTTCTAATTTTGGTAAGGTAACAGGGACATTTGGAGTATCGTTCCTAGCTCCGCCATTAGAATAAGAGGTACTATTCTTCGAAGACGCTCTATCTTTTTTTTAAGCGTGCACCAATTTTCTTTTATAACATCTGAAGTCTACATTAAGTAGTTTTAATTTTTCTTGCATCTATGATTTTTAAAGTTTATCTTAATTTAACACTGTATGTCGTAGATCAGCAAGATGTACCTATAACTATCAAAACTTAAACCTCAACTGATGACATGCTCACCGTAAATAAAAAATTTAACTTTCGCGCGAGTACCTGACATTATAGCGTTGCTGGTTTTCCATTCTAGTCTGAGTTCCACGGAAAGAACACTCAAAGCATTGTTAAATAACGAAATTTACAATAACAGTAAATTAGTAGCATGGCTATGTGCCTTCATCTGGTTCTAAACCCTATATTGTTTTTTTAGAAAAATATGGAAAGGCATTTTAAGTTATGTATGATTTTGTCATAGTTAGTATAGCTCTCTCCTTATAGCCCATAGTATGTTGCATTTCTTATATTGATTATCACCACTATGAGATAGATAAAGTGAATCGAATTTTGCAGATTTACGGAAAATTATATCAAAAATGGATTTCTGAAGTTTCAGGGAACTTAAAAAAACTAGGTTAGCTGAATGTTGAGTGTATGTTGGCAAAAACATAATTTTGCCAACATACACATTTTCATAGCTTTTGGGTATACTCTGTTATTTGAAACTCTTGCTTCTAGAGGATGAGACAAAAACAAAATGTAACCAAATTAACAAAAAGCTTTTTAAAATAAATGAATGTTATAAAATTTCAAGATTGTTTTAACTTTAATTAGTGATTAGCGAAAAACTATTTTTAAATAGTTTTTAGGCTTATTGATTCTTCGATCAGAAGATCAAGAACTTGCCGCCGTCGTGGCTCTCATCGATATGATCTCCGCCAAAAACTACACTTTTTAATCGACTTTTGACAATAAGTGGGTTTTGAATTCGACCATTACTTTTACTATCTTATGAATGTACGCTGTTTATTTCGAAATGTCAGTTTGAATGAAATTTTTTGCTTTATATATTTATATTAGAGATACTATTATAGTTCTGAACTATGCTGGAAGATGGCGCTGTTTGTATTAGAATTCATATGTGGTCTGATATATCATGCTTAAAGACTTTTTTTTTCGTAATCGTTGCACTAGAATTTTCTTTTCGCAGCCTCAAGGTCCCCGTCAACTCATTACGAGATAATTCGATGTAAATTTAATGTATCAGAACTTAAGTGCATCACGGAACTTGATCTACGTTGTCCCATGCGTGGATTTCCCCCACAAGTATATAAGGCTTAAAATTTCACAACTAGTTCTTGAACAGGAGAAGAAGTGACAGGTTCCGAAGAAAGCTAAATATTCTAAATACTCATCTTGAATTACAAGGTGTGATAAATCCATCAAGTCAAAGGCGACCCCATTTAGGCCCACAGAGATTCCGTCCTATCCGGGAAGCCTCATTTGACTCGGGAAGAATAAGGCAGTTAGAGATCTGGACATTTGGTGATCGAAGTTTTGGCTTACTTTCTCCATGTTTAGCAATTTCAGAAAGATTTAATTAGCACCAGAGGAGCCTAGGAGGAAGGCGGTAGAACATAAAGCTACCGCAGACCAAAAAAACAAACTAAAACCTAAGAAGAGAGGAACGCGCAAGGCCACCACTACCTTCTCCACAGATGCTCTGAAATTAACCAGGATTACCATCCTTCCCAATATGATCTTTGAAACTACCCTCAGCGCGAACGGGCAGGCTCTATTAGAGGAAGCACTAGTGAGAAGAGACGTACGAAGGATGGGAGTATAATCTCCAGTTTGAGGCATCCAATTTCTTCCGGGTATGATCCTGATCGACTTGTGAGCCAAGAAACAGGAGTAGAAAAGCTTCTACAGCTAATAGGAGCCCAGAATAAAAACATTAAAACAGAAGGTTATTAACCTAAAGAATGAAGGTAAAGGCCAGATACTGAGGGCAGGAATCGACGATCTATGCTGCCAGAAAATTAAAGACAACGGGCACACCATCTACTATCGGTTTAGAAAATCCCCGTGCCCCACCTAAAGAAGAACAAGAAGGAAATGCGGGAAGTGACTCATAAGATTTCTGAAATGGCAACGGAGGTCGAAGACACCGAAGAAGGAGATGATAGGGGGGACATCGCCCATAGGAGTAGACATCACTCTCATGGGTGTGGACGACACTCTCTTTCAAACAAGAAAATGGCAAGTATCAACACTCTCCAGTGAATGTTCACCATGCTGAAGGCACCTCATCTGTAATCGCTACGATATTCACTAAAAACCAGCTGGGGATTGCGCTGATCCAGGACCCTTCGATAAACAAAAATAAGGTAAAAGAAATACACTGCAGGAAAGCTAAATCGACGTCAGTAATGACATATCCAGAACATGTATCAAGGTAAGAAAAAATATGAATTATTTTTGTCTCTAAGAATCCTTAAGGAGAGACCTCGTTCCTATTCGAGGATATCTCGAATTGAAGAAGAAGAAGCTGGAGATCATCATGCGCTCATGCTACTTCACAAGAGATGGGCCTATACCACCTACAGAAGTGTAAAGTTTGGTGGAGTACTGCCAGGAAAAGAAACGGCCACTATTACTGGAGTGTGATGTCAACGCTCAAACCCAATTTAGGATAACGACGACACCACTGAAAGAGGTAAGCAACTCTTATTATACTGGTTGAGACTTTTGATCGAATGGGATATTAAACCAAGAAATAGAGTATTTGAAATCGAAAAATAAATAACTGTAATTTTGTTTCAGAAAAAAATGGCGTGTCATTGTTTTTTTCAAACATTTAAGCACAAAAGTTGGATTTTTCCATATTCTGAGGAAACTAAGGAGAAATTACGTGAAATCGCTCTATAAACAAAGAAGTTATTGCAGAAAAACCTCCGAAATTAGCATTTTTAATAATAACAACTTTTCGAATATTCGTCAAGAATTGTTCACAACTTTATGAAGATAAGAGCTTTTAAAGAATGAAAGCTTTCACGGCTTTAGTCCAGTGGAAAAACAGCATTTGTAATTCCAAATATTGGCTCTGGTTCAATAAATGGAGTTGCAGACCCCTATCTTGCATTTGGCTCGCTTTTTCATTGCCCGGGATGCCCTTATGCCCTGAGACCCACGCGAGAGTAACCCTGTTGTGTTTTGGCAGACCGGTAAATACTTGAAGACAGTCCCAGATCTATTTTGATGTTATCTAATAGCAAGCCTGCAGCGCTGCTCGATTGAGAGACGATGAGGACGGTCCTGGTCCTGTAACCCTTTCTCAAACTCTCTCGAAGACAGACATTTATAGCGTGAATTTCGGCCTGAAATAATGTGGTATGCTGCCCCAGTGCTATACTTATATTTAGTCTGGGTGAACCCCGTGTTTTCTGGCGTCTATACTATGGTCAGTTTTGGATCAGCCGTGTACCAGAGGAGGATTCCTGGCTGACTCACTGTTCAGTCATACTCCATCTTCCCGTAAAGCTGAATTGTGTAGGTTCGCCAAAGTTGTAAATTCTAGTTATGGTGTCACTGCTCATTTCTAGTAATGAGTTCGTGATCACGCCTTTGGTGTTGGTGTGTCCGAGGACAGGTCTAGTCCACCAGACCTTATTTCTTTCCCGCCAGTACACCCCTATTCTCACTTCAGCCCTGATTATATTATCAAGGGGAGGGAGGTTTACTAGGGTTGCTTTTGGGGCGCTCCTCATGGCACTCGTGATCCACAGGCAGGCCAGTCTTTGGAGTTTGGAGAGCTCCAGAGTGGCCCATCTTTGTATGGTTTTTGTCCACCATGCTGCCGAACCATATATTATCATGAGTCATACAACAACAGTGTACAGCCAGTGCACAAAGTGTGGCTTTAATCCTCACGTCTTGTCCAGAACCCTTTTTGCTACCATTTTACCTTTAGAGATAATTTTCTGCAGATGTAAGTTCTAGGTAAGCCTTTCATCCAGGGTTACGCCTAGATATTTAACCTCCCGGTTCATCTGCAGCTATAGTTGAGGAGAATTGGTAATTTTAATTCACCCAACTTTCTTCTTTTACTAAAGGGTGTGAGTGTGATTTTCCAGAGTCTCTCTTAAGGTGCTCCTTGGTACACAACTCCTCCACTATAGTCAGACCCCTTGCATGAACTCCGATAATATTTTGCCATGTTCCCCTATAGTGAGTATGACTATATCATCAGCATATATCCCTTGGTACAATAGCTTCGGTTGTTAAGATCTACCAAGTTCTACAGAAATGGGGATAGTACCCGTCCTTGCAGGCAACCATTGACTATCGATACCTCCATGGCTTTCTCCAAAATTTAGACTCTACTCGTCTGCCCTGAAGCATGTTCTGGATCCACCTGCACAGAGTATCTTCAATGCCATGTCTTTTGGCAGACGCTATCATGGAGGCAAAGGAGATGTGATCAAGTGCTCCTTTGATATCAGGGAAGGCTGTCAGTGCTATTTCCTTGTTATCCGTGGTAGACTCTATTCTCCTTACCAAGAAAGCTGACTCACAAAATTTTTCCAATTGGTTACATATTGGTGGGAATATAGCGGTCTTTCTTTAAGAGAGGTTTCCCGTATATGCCTATCAACTAGTTTCTCTGCCAGTTTCAGCAAAAAAAATTACAGATTAAAGGCCTGAATGACTTCGCCTGAGTCTCAGTCTCTTCCAGGTTTTGGTATGAAAATAATTCTAGACCTTTTTCAGGTCGAGAGCAAGTAACCGGTGTCCTTAGAATTTTGCACAGCACCAGGGTGATGAGCATTTTGCTCTGCTTTAAAAGTACGGGAATGACCTCATCGGGTCCCGGTGCTTTGCAATTTTCAAACGATTCTATAATCCACAGTATCTCGTTGTGGGTTATTACTTGGTTGGCTGTTTCCCAGTCTCTTTTTGATGTCGTTCTGCTCAGGGTTGGGAGATTGATTTCATCATCTGTTGTGGCGTCAGGGATGATGTCGAAATCTGGCAGATGCGTCCGAAGAAGTATTCCCATTGTTTCCCCGCCAGTCAACGTAAAGGTCCCGCCGATTTTCGCAGTGTCCCTACAGGATCTATGAGATTTTTAGCCAAAATCTAGTGGAGGCGTGATGCTTCAGACATATACAGACAATATAAGTGTGAAAAACATTTTTTTTGAGCAGTAGAAAGAGCTATGGTTTTTAAGAAAAAAGTTTATTTATTGAATAAGTTGAAATTTTCTAACTGATTTTTCTCTTACTTTCATAAAACCGGTTATTTCCTAATTTCACATTTGTTTAGATGATAATGCAATATAACGTTAATTTTTAACTTGAATCATGATGCCTTAACAAACGAGCTCCACTGCCTGTCTTTACTGTAATAACTAGCGGTTTTGAGCCTTGACAAAAATGTTAAGGGACTTTTAACCGAATGCCAAATTGAAAAAAGTCATGGGCCAATGTGAGCTGATAGAAAATAGAGGAGCACGACTTTTCGATTCAACGGTGTTAGTTAATGAGTTGATGAATTGTTGAGGACATCGAACGATAGCAAGTTTTAACAACCAAGCTACTTAAAAGCAGATAAATATTCACACCATTTCTCAATATTCTTTTGTGGTTACCATTAGAAGAATTATATGTAAGTAATAAAATAAATATTCTTATTTTCTCAAGTAGTCCAAGACTAAAATAATCGAATAGTGGTAATTTGGAAAATGGTTTTTCACAATATTTATCGAACTCAGAGGAAGATAAAATTATACAAACTCTTTAAATTAAACTGTTTTATTGTCATGATTAATATGCAGAAAATGGCAGAAAATAACTATTTTTATTGTGAGACTTTTTGGTCATATGTGTAAATTTATATTATTAAAACAAAACCGTGTATAGCTTTATTAGCTTAATAAAAAAACTTTTATAGTGCGGTCCACGAATTAACTTTAATTACATAAAACCGAATGATAAAACAATCCTAGGTTTATAAAAGTAATTTTTTACATTTCGGTTTGTAAATGGTCACTTTAAATAAAACCTTTTTTTTTTCTTGTTTTATACGAGTTTAAACTGAACCAAGTTAAAAAACATGGAGAAGAATTATCTATTAGTTCATAAGTAATCGATTATGAGAATTTTAAAAACTATCTATTTTAATTTCTCTTTATTACACGTTCCTTCAGTAATTTTCGCAGGTAAAAGTCTTTTGATAAATTGTTATAATATTTTGAATAGAGTATAAAATCTAATGATAAAAATTGAATTTAAAAATAAAATTTTATATTCCCTTGTACTTATTTTACGAATAAGAATAAATAACTTGTCTTCAATATATTTCTTATATATGCCCAAATGCTTTGGAAGTAATACTCGTACCTACGTAGGTAGGGTCAACTTGCAGCTGAACATAGAATAAAAATCCCTCTTTAAAGGGTAGAATGACCTCCATTTTCATCTTCCCTGCTCAACAAAGCTACCTAAAAAGCTTAAATATGTCTTACAAAGAGTTATTGCTGAAAAGAAGGGAAATACTCCTGAAAATTACAATCTAAGAAGGTTCAAAACTTCACACAATAATGCAAAAAACTAGTTCCTCCTCCAGCGCGACCCCGACCAAAATTCAGTCAGATAACAGAAAGATTTAAAGACGGTATTCTACCATGGCAAGCACTGGGCGTAAATTTCTAAGCTCTCCTAAAGATCGAACTCTTTGGCCCTGATATCTGTCAATAAAATTACTCTATCGTGGTTCAAGGACAATATCAGAGGAATAAAGTCTCGGGAGGGTAGGTCATTGAGAGTCGTAGAGGGACCAGAACTTTCTCCCTTAGAGATCTTGGTAACATACATTTCAAGCAGTCAGGGATACTCCCCCAAAGAATCTTTGGGCTCATATAGACAGAAAATGATGGCATTAATGCTACAGGCTGAAGAGTTATCTAAAGAATCTAAGACAGTCTAGTCGAACGTTTGATACTCTCAGTTGACCAACCGTCAAATCAAGTATCTCGAAAGCCCGTACTCTATGGTAAAATAAAAAATGCATAGTACCGAGGAAGAAGAGTGATAAATCTAGCTCAATCCCAATCACCTCACAGGGTCTTAAAGTCTCAGGTCAACCAATAGCGATAACAGAGGCATAAGATCTGTTTAAGAACCATACAGCCTCTAGTGGCTTGACTTAAAGGGAAAAGAGGGAAACCTTAAGCAGCAACTAAAACCTTTCCAATAATGACTGGCCAAGAAATTTCTACAGATAAACTTTCAGCATTCAAAAGAAGCAACTAGCGTATTTAAAAGGTTTCCCGAAGAACAATTAAATATACGGCGCAGATAACCAGAGAACAGATACACGAAGTCGAATTAAACTCATGAAAGTCACTAAACTATAGCACTCATGACCAACGAGCAGCTATAGTGCTTGATGCTAATATAGATAATATCAATAAAGGCAACAAACAATCAGGAAAGATATTTTTAATTTAACTCTAGCAGATCAGTATAAATCTAATTTTTTACAAAAATACAACATATTTGACGGTCCTTCAACGACTGGTTGCCAACAAATAAAGTTCAAACTAAAATCACCATGCAGACAGGTTATGGAACAAAGAGTAATAAAACTGACTGATTAGGAAACGTAGGTTATACGAGTATACCTCAATTATCCTAAAAACAATAGAGAAACTTATTGACTAACATGTAAGAAGAGAAACACTCAAACAGGAACTTCTCACAAAAATTAGTTTGTATCTACAGTTGGTAAATCCATAGTGAATGCCTCTTTTGGTATAGAGGAAGCTTTTAATACCTCCTTACATGAATCCATAGCTAGAATCCTAGATGCAAGACAGCTCCTTTAACTCGATGGATTCAAACCGGGAAACTTTGTTAGGCATAACTTGGCATATTACAATTTTGAACATATTTCCAATAAAATTCATATTAAAACCAACAGACTTCATATCTATAAGTAACGAACTGTGAGGGATTACCTCGACTAGAAAAGGATCCTGTGTTATGGTTAACTGATGGAAGAAGACCAAGATACAGATAACGTGATATAGCCAAACGGCGCTAAAGGCTCTCAGGTAAAACACCTACGAGCTTAAATTGACTTGGCATAACAAGCAAGTCCTAAAACAATCCACAAGGAGTAATAAGGTAAACCTGATAAGGAACAAAAAACTCATTTTTCTGCCCTGAACTTTTCTGTCAATTAACAAAAGTCACATAAAAGAGTTACAGAGCTGGAAACAGAGTTAGATAAAATTAAGATAGAATAATATGCCTGGTCTTAGACAAGCAAAGAAATTTATAAACACATCGTCACAAAAAGCAATACTGCTTCTTGATCTCCTAAAAAAGCATATGAGAGTAATAACGAATTTCTTCAAAGGACGCGGAACTTGATTAAAAATCTAAATATCCTGGGCTTATATCAGATTAGGGTAGTGTACAAACGATCTTATAGGTCGACGTGGTATTAATAGGCAAGCCTTAATTTATTATTAAAACATAAATTATTTATTGAGGAAAAAATTATTTTTTGGGATATTTTTTAAGTCGACTATTGTGACAAAAATTATTTAACCAATTTATTTTTATTTTATAAACTTTTCCACGTGTTGCTATTGAACCAAGGATTTTTTAATTTTTGCTAAGGCCATTTCTTTATCAATAAAAAAAACTAGTCTTTTTTAACAAGATGTAGAAATTTTATTCGTTATTGATTTAATTTGAATTTTCTTATCCCAATTCTCGTCATGTTAAAGACGTGTTGTGGGAGAATTTTTGAGGGATTTTTGTTTATTTCTATGACATTTGCATTAGGTTGCATCTATAATCATTATGAAGTATAAATTAAATATTTTATCATAAGGCTACGAACTGTGTATATTGATGCGCGAAGTTTTACTTCAATGATTTGATGGTACAACGGAATGGTTGCTAAAAATTAGGCATCTCAACACTGAACTAACCTGATTATTCCTTTATAATTTTTTATTTAAGCTGCTTCTATAAATTTTCTCTCTTTCATGTTGGGTTCCATATATATTGCCACAGCATTAAATCATTTTATGTGGTGTGTTCTGCAGTATCAGACCTCGACGTCTCCCGTCTTTGTGTGTATGTTATTTCAGATGGTGTATTCTGCAGCATCAGACCTCGACCTTTCCCCTCTTTGTGTGTCTGTTATATATATATATATATATATATATATATATATATATATATATATATATATATATATATATATATATATATATATATATTTCACCACACTCTCATTGAACTTCGTAAACGCATTCTTTCTTATCGGTAATTGTCTGATTTGTTTGATATATAGGGTGTTTCCAAATAAATGAGAAAAATTTTGAAGAGTTAATCTTGAGCTAATTTTAAGCATAAAAGTTCATATAAATATATGTCCGATAAGGTTTAGTTTTGAGTATATAGGGTATTAAATTTTATTATTTTTTTAGTTCTGTAGATATATATCATTTCTTTTTAAAGATAAGTAAGTGAAATTTGGGACACATAACACTTTTTACAGTTCTCATAAAAAATAATTATTATGTGAAATAATATATAGAGTGGTACTTTTTTCCGGGTCTGTAAAATTTTATAGTCTCGAACTTTTTTCTCAGGCACCACTGACTCAATTTGACTATTCATTTAGCTTTCTAACCTTATTGTCCCTCAATTTTTCCTCTAAAAGTCTATAGTTTCTCCACAAAAAAATAAAACATGTTTACATGCATCTCCAATTAAGTTCTGTAGAGGTGGTTTAGTGACGAAAAGATATAGTAGGCTGATGTCAAATAACTTCACGCCTAATTTGTCACATTGTTTTTTTTTGTATTTTGTTATAATTTCTATAAATAAGTGTGATTGATTTTTTGTACTGTTAATGTAAAGTAAGTAAATAAAAATAGTAAAAATAGCAGAGTTTTCAAATGTTGAAATGTCTGATATGCATTTTGTTTGTGGTCATGCTAATGGAAATGTAATAGAAGCTCAACGGATTTATGCTATATTATATCCGCAACGTAGATTACCACATCATAACACATATGCTCGTTATCGTAAGCATTTACGAGAAAATGGTACATTTCTAAAACGAACTTCTGATTGTGGATGTCCTTGGAAGATAAGAACCGTAGTGCTAGAGGAAGCTGTTCATAATTTAATTGTAGAATCTCCAAAAGCAAGTACCAGAAAAATTGCCAATATATTAAATATAAGCAATTTAACTGCATTTCGAATTTTGAAAGAACATCAATTGTATCCCTACCATATTCAGCGAGGGCAGGCGCTTTTACCTCGAGACTTTTTGCTACATATAGTTTTTTGTCAGTGGATACTTCAAATGATCGCCCAATCTCTCCTTTCTTAATCCCGTATTTTGCTTACCGACGAGGCAAAGTTTTTAAAGGAATCCATAGGAAATTTTCACATTAATCACATTTGGGCTGAAGAAAATCCGCATGCATTCCTTGAAGCCAATTACTAACACCAGTTTTCATTAAATATATGGATTGATGTCATTACCTAAGTTGCCCATGTTTCCTTCCATTAAGATTAAATGGCGGCCAATACTGCCACTTTCTCGAGGAAGAGTTACCTGCCCTTCTTGAAGAGGTTCCTCTTCAAATTAGACAGGAAATTTCAGTATCAATATACGCCGTCATTTAGAGGCAGTGTATCTTTGGATTGGTCAAGGAGGTAATCAACACTGGCCCGTCCGACCTCCGAATCTAAATCCTTTGGAAGATGTTGAAGATTTGAGAAATCATATTATTGCGTCTTGCGAAAGGATAAGAAATACTCCAGAATTATTTCAACGAATTTGCTCTTCAGTGAGACAAAGATGGGATTTTTGCATTATGGCTTAGGGTGGTCATTTTCAACATTCGTTGTAATTTCCGTTATCAATATTTTGTTAGTGTTGTTCAAATTCTGTTAATATTATGTTGTATTTTTTTCTTAGAACCTGTTGGTTAAAACAAATTTGAATGAAAACTGATTAAAGCAAATTGATTATGATTTTTACTTATGTATTTTCTTTTCTTGTGGACAATCTCTTGACTTTTAGAGGGAAAGAGACAAAAAAGTTTCACAATAAGATGGAAAAGCTAAGTGAGTATTCAAATCGAGTCAGTGGTGCCCGATAAAAAAGTTCGACAGGGTAAAATTTTATAGACCTGGAATAAATACCACTCCGTATATTATTTCACACAAAAATAATATTTTATGAGAACTATAAAAAGTGTTTTGTGTTCCAAATTTGACTTAATTATCTTTAAAAACAAATAATCTAAATTTAGAAAATTAGAATAATCAATAAATTTTAACACCGTGTATCTTCAAAAACTAAGCATTATCAGACATATTTTTATACGAAATTTTATGTCTAAAATTAGCTCAAGAATAAGTCTTTCAAATTTTTCACACTTATTTGGAAATACTCTCTATAATGACACTTATGTAATATTAGGTCCGTAACTCATTTTTCAGAAGAATTAAAGTAACGAATAAATGGCAACTTCAAAGTAACTCCATAGTATGTTAGGAAAATAACGTTTATTAATTTAACCAATCGTTCGGAATATCATATTAAATAAAAAAGTCCCTTGCAAAAATAAAACAGTTTGAACCAGATTTCCCATATTACTCTAAAAGAAGCAATCCAAAGACTACAAAATACATTTGTAATTTAAATCAAAATTAATTACATCCATTGATTGACGTTGTCTTTGTTTACAAAATATTTAACAACTCATATCATCCACTTCCCAAAAAACAGCTAATATTTTTATGAAAATAAAAGAATGAGAAACTACATTAATTAACTCTATGAAATATGTGGATATCAATGGCTGCAGTGAAATGCTTTTATCTCAGGAGTTTTGTTTGGTTCGAGGCTGGGATTGGTGATGGAAAAAGAAACTACGGTCTGAATCGGCTCAAGTTTATTGCCTCAATCTTGTTTCTTTAAACTAACAAGAAAAAATAATAGTTCAGTAGTCCAAGATTAATTAGAACTATATTAAAGCTTGCTAAAATCTAGTCAATATTATAAACAAGAAAATATAGTTTCAGCAATATACACAAAATTATTAGATATTTCGGTTCGTCTAATTACATATGCCAATAGAAATATTTTTAAAACTTTAGAGTCTGTGTGTAAAAACAAAATTATTAAAAATAGATAAATTCTAAATGCGTTTGACCATAGGCGAAGGAGGAATATTATGTTACATCTCTATCCCCCTTAAACTTAGAACTCGAAACAAACTCTATGGTTAAGTCAGTCTAGAGTTCGAAGTGGAACCAAAAAACTATTTCAGGTGAGAGAAATGACACACACCCTATATTATTTTTAGTCTTGCGTAGAATATATGTCGCAGAGTTTTCTTCTAGATGCGATAACGTCTTTCAAATAACAATAGTATTTTCTCCACTTCTGCACGAAAAGTAGATGACGCGGTCTTTGCGTTAAGTAACAAAAGCTCTCCAGGCTCGAATTCAGTAAAAATATGACTCGGAAAACTAGCGCATGACGAGCTGCCGTCTCTCGTAAAGTGGCATCAGCCAAAATCAGTTTTTCACGAAACGTAAAAGCTTTTCGAAAATTCCGGAGATAAAAGAAATGGTGGAGATATTCCAAAGGGCAGTTCGTTAGCAGGAAAACCCGTTGATTTAAGTATGATCATATTTAGGAACGTTTCTAAATGTGAAACCTCCCATGCCATCGCGAATATTCTTCTGAACAGTAAGTGCTTAGAAGTCGCTCTATCTTTCGCACAAAGTATTCTGTTGGATTTCGATAAGGATGATGTTCACGCCAAATCCTTGACGTATATTACATACACAAGGGATTACCATTTAAAGAAAATATTCCTCTATCAAACGATTAAGCATAGCGCGTAGTTTTCTTTAATGGATATAGCCGTAAATAAATTTGGAACCACGAAGAGATACATTACTCCTCGGCAACTACATATTAAAAGCTCCAAAATGTCCGACGCTACAATATAATTTTTTCAGAAAGGTATTATTTGCGTTTGTGGTGGCTTGGCCAATATACTAATTTTAGCTTTTTGACAAAATACATATTGTTTTAGGTTTTAGGGTGCATATTATTAAACCAAACTTCATTCTTCAGTATCAATCACGTTTTATGAACCCAAAAATTCCCAAACACTGAATGAAAATGAAAAGTTTACGAGGGACGCATATAATGTATTATCCTTCAGAATTTTCAATTTTATACAAAATTTCATTATATAAAACAAACTGAGAATGAAGGGACCTATTCCCAGGTATATTTTTCCTAATAGTACCACGTTTTTCAGTTTTTTGGGAAAAATTTGGCATATTTTTAAATAATTTTTGGAAAATACTAAGTGAATTGAAAACAGAATTTGAAAACATTTATTCTTTGGCTTAGAAAACCAGATCCTCAAATAAAGACTAAGCGTAACTACGGAAATATTCTCGAGTTCCGGAATGTGTTTAATCTCAAGATGAGATTTTTATAAAATTAAAGCTTAACAGGCAATTTACTCGCAGATTTCCTTTTCAGTAGAATAATATTTTTTTCCTTATCTATTAACAATGATAAGGCGTAGGTTACCTCCTGATGCTAACCTTCAATTATCTGAATAAATACAACACTGCTACTTGTTTCCACAGAGAAGAGCTCTTTCAAAACTAGACAGTATAATCGAGTAACTCGCTGTAAAAATGTCTTAAGATACAGTTTCCTGCTTTTCGAACTACATTCAGGCAGTTTTTTTTTAACAATAATGACAATGGTTCCGATACTTCAGCAAAACTTTGGAGAAAACATCCTATCATACTAACACAGACGGGAAAACGCTGGTAACTGTTTAGCGTTTGTAGAACGTTGATAATCCTGTAGGCTCTGAATTCGCCCAGAATCTGGTCTCATCCCGTCTCCTTTCACAATGTAGACTAAATAGCCTACTTCTAAAAAAAATGTAAATTTTTCCAACCTTACCGTCAAGCCCGCTAATCCAGGTGGTTTAAACGCTCTTCAAAAGAATCACTCAAAACCAAAAGATCATCGAAATAATTAAGCAAAACACTGTGAAAAGAATTGCCGAAAATAACATCCACAGCACGGTTAAATGCACTAACGACCATTCGGATATCGAAAGATATGATACAGAACCTATAAGTTTATGAATCAATGATAAAACCCATATACTCTATGTCATTTTTGTGTAACAAAATTTGACTATATCTATGAGAAAGGTCGATGCTAGTCAAAAAATTTTTTTCAATTATCAGTCATACAATTTCCTCTATAGGTTTGGGAAGCTAAAAATCCGGCATTATAACTGCGTTCACGCGACGTGAATTGGAACAAATGGGAAGTTGCTGCGGTGGTCCCATATAATTTTGGTGGAAATTAGTGCAGTAAAATCTAAGATGGTGTAGGTAATATAGCGGCCAAAAATTATTAATTTTGTCCGATTTGGTCCAAAATTGGTATAAGGGAGTTTTCGGGATCATACACAACGAATCTCAAATAATTTTAAAAAATTCAATATGGCGGATCCAGCTTTGCGTTGACGACAAGTTGCAGTGAAACACTTCTATCTCAGGGATTTTGTTTGGTTCGAGGCTGGGACTGATGGTGGAAGAAAAAGCCACAGTCTGGATTTATACAAGCATATTGCTCTACTCTTATATCTATGAACTAACATAAAAAACAATAGCTAGTTTAATTGGAACTATATTAAAGATTGCTAATGCTTAATCAATATTATAACCATAAAAATATGGCTTAAGCAATATACATGAAATTATTGTACACTTACTTAACACGACTAGGCCCACAGTAACTCTAAATTTCCAATTTAAGCACCGTGGATAGATTTTTTTTTCCGTGAGGACGGAACAGTATATATTTTTTTATTACCGTCCAAGAAAGTCTAAAGGATAAAGAAAGCAATTATCGTACTTAGATTTATTATCTTTGTTGTTTAAATGTTTATTAAAAAATATATAAACTCAAAATTTATGATGTCATAAACTAAAAGTAAAACGCCCTCTTTAAGATTTGTCTATAAATCTGTCGAAGAAATCCTGCCCTGATTATATAAATAAAACTAAAGAGATAAGGGCGATGGAGTTCTTACATATGGTATATGCAAATACCGTTAAAATGTATTAAAATATTGAACGATTTTACCATTATTAAGAAACAAAAAAATGATCAAATAAACTTACTATAATAGAAATATATCGTTTGACAATTTGTACAAAGAATTTGTATACTAACCGTTTTTTCTATTCACACGAAATAACGAGTACGATGTTTATTGCCAAAACAGCCAAGAAGAGTTAATAGTTTTTTTACAGTAACTATCACATATTCTTTTCGTTATAGGAAGACTTAGATTAGCTTGTTTTACTATTCTTTTATATAAATAAAATTTTTATAAAAAAAAAATTGAACCGACTTCTAAAAGTGCGCTAAAAAGTGAAAAATAACTATGAATTTTTATATGAAATTGAAATTTTTTAAGTCAGCGTCAAATTAATACCTGATAAAATGTGAACTTTCTTACCATAATTTGTTTTGTTTTGCTTTTCATTTAATTTGGAAGTTAAGAAAATATCTTGTGTTATTTTACTCGAGAATTTAACGACTTTAATACTGTTTGTTTAAGTAAAATAAATAGCTGTTTTCTCCGCGATTTTATTCATTTCTTTGTTTAGTGTATTAGTAAGCTATTTAAACGTGTTTTTCAAAATTGGGTTTTACATTTTTGTTAATATATCGGTCAATAAGAGTAATTATGTCAGTTTCTTCGTAATTGTTATTAGTTACTAGTTTAAGTTTCTCATTGTAAATAATTCGTTGTTCTATTTATTTTTGTTAATAGATTTAAGTGTTATGGAAAACTTGACTTGTTTAATTTAACTAAAAACCTTAACTTGAGGACGCGCTGCTGTTAATGTTTCATACAAGAGATATCATCTGTCCAGCTAGTTAGCAACATTGCCTTAGTCCTCAACTCTTGAGTTATAGTTTTGGTAAGCTTAAATAACCGTAGTTGTCTGGAACTAAAGCTGCAAGAGAAAAGATGAACGATCAGACTTTCAGAGTATCTTTGTTACTGTAAAATTTAATTATAGGTTTTTTAAAATAGCTCTAAATTAATATGGTGCAACAGAATGATTGTAGATGGAACAGCCAACGCTACCCAAGATATTCCGTTTGCAGGAGTCCAGTGCAGAAATTGTCCCGACGTCAATAGCTGCACAATTTCGGAATTTACGAACAAGCTGCTTTTACATTATATTTGATTTACAGCTTTGTAATGAATAAAATTATACATCTGTTGTTAACAATGTTAATTAGTTTATGTATAGTTTTTTTGTTAAATAACAACCAATTTAAGTTTGTGAAATACACTTTTAGATATATTTCCATAAAATTTTAAATCTTCTAGTCATATCATAATTTTTTTGGTTGCCTAAAAATTTTATATATTTTTTGCGACAACCGTTCCTCGTTGTAAAAAATTTTTTCTTTAAAGGGATGTGCAGAACACCCTGTATATCTGACCGAATCACTTTAAAGTTACGATGACTTCGTTATTTTAATACTTTTAAGAAAGGAACTGAGGATCTAATACTACATCAGTGTCACTAGAATCTTTTCCAAGTAGGTAAAGGTTGAATCAAATATATTAATATGTGCCTCATTCTGGAAATTTTTGGAAACCGAATATTGTAACTGTTATCTCTTTGATCTCAATAAAAATGTGTTTATTTTGTCATTGTATATGATTAATGATGAGACTTTGGTTACATTTGACACACATATGTTTCAATTTTATTTTTGTCTTCAGATTTGTGGTGGTTGCAAACCATTTGAGTATTTTCAAAAGTTAGGATAAATATGAATGTTATATTGTCTGCAAGAACGGGCTTAAAAAAATTAAGATTATCACGTATTATGTATATATTTAAAATAATATGGAAACTAGGTAACCAGAATTTAATCGGAATCTATTTTATTCTCTGATAAATATATTAAGTATATTATACCTGTTTTATTAATGAAATGTAATCAAAAAGTTATCAGGTGATCCACGAAATACACAGCGGGCTCTAATTCTGGAGATATGTTAACTTGAATTGAAAAATTATTGGAAAACTGCATAATAAAGATTTGTTATTTTAATAAGTATTTGGCTAAGCTGACATAGCCTTCATCGATTTATAATATCTCAAATAAGATTATTATTTAAAAAGACTGTATTTTAATAGAATAAAACCTTTTAAATAACTTTCTAATCATCCTCTCTGACTGTGCATTGGTTCAATTAGGTGTATGAATGAAAAGTCTGTAGTGTGACAGAATTTGATCATAAACTCTTGCAAATATTATTTGTATTGTAGTAGCGTTAACCATTTCATCTATAATCATTTTTTCTGCCTCATATTAATTAGTAGCTATTTTGATAACCTATAATTATATTTTACCATAGTGAAGACACTCTAGAAGCATGGACGTTCATCTTCTAGCTTGCAGCTTTAGTTTCAAACAACTACGGTTATTTAAGCTTACCAAAACCATAACTCGGAACCTCAGGTCTCAGACAAGGCTGCTTATTAGTTGGTCAAATGATATCTCTTGTTTTGTACCTCTCGCAACAGCGCGCCCGTGAGTTAATTTACGTGAATATTTTTGATTAAAATTAAACAAAACAAGTTTCTCAAAACCCTTAGTCTATTAACAAAAATAAATAAAAAAAAACAACTATTTACAGCGAGAAATTTAAAACTAATAACAATTACGAAAAAACTAACATAATTGCTCTTCTTAGCCGTTCTTCTAACTAAAAACGTAAAACCCAATTTTGAAAAAAATACTTAATAAACATTAAACAGAAAAAAGAATAAAACGCAACAAAAAAAGATATTTATATTTCTTAACCAAATAGTATTAAAAATTGCGAAATGCTTAACTAAAATAACTTACGATATTCCTTTAACTTCTCAAATTTAATGGAAAACCAATCAAACAAAGAAAACCTTCAATATTGACAAATTTACGTTGTTTACTAAAACACTGTTTTTAAAGAGTGGTACCAACCACAGTCTATGACTTCCAGAGTGCAACTAAAGTTCAATATTTCTTAAAAGAGCGTCCTCGTACCTTACCCCCTCGACACCCCTCTGTATTCTGTTTGTACCCACATTACCTGATGGAACCCTGTAGATGTCAAGTTGAATTTCGAAATGTAGAGAGCGTTAGCCCTTCTATACTAGATATCTAATTCCTGAATGGGCCATTGAGCATCTTAATCATAATTTTTATATAAAAAGATAGTAAAACAAACTAATCTACGTCTTTCTATAACGAAAAGAATATATGATAAAGACTGTAAAAAAACTATTCACTTTTCTTAGCCATTTTGGTAGTAAACATTTTAACTCGTTATTTGTTGTGAATAGAAAAAACAATTAATATACAAATTCTTTTTACAAATTGCCAAACGATGTATTTCTATTATAGTGAGTTTATTTGATCATTCTCTCGTTTCCTAATAAAGGGAAAATCGCTGAATATTTTAATATATTTTAACGGTATTTCATATACCATATGTTAAAAACTACCCTTATCACGTCTTGTTTTATTTACATAACCCGAGTAGAATTATTTCGAGAGATTTATAGCCAAATCTTAAAGAGGGTCTTTTACTTTTATGAATTCATAAATTGACTGAGTTTATATATTCTTAAGAAAACTTTTAAAAGACAAAGATAATAAAAGTTTCTTCAGACTTTCTTGGATAGTGATAAAAAATATATACTAACTTATTCCCACGGGAAATTTATTCACAGAGTGATTATTTAATTATTCATTTTAACAGAATATCGTTCACATTGAACAGCGTAAAATAATTAATATTTGTTCCATTACAGTAGTAATAATGTTTTTTATGGATGGTACATATGATATGTTATATAAGTATATTAACTACGAAACGGAGAGAAAAAGTTTCCGGTCTCCCCTAGGGATAGTGATCATACCACTATTATAACTATACCACCTTAAAATATTACCTTTTTTAAGGCATACCTAAGTATCTAAGTATATGAGAGAGGTGTTTTTTGTTGATTGTATTTATATTCTGCGACTTTATGAAGTTTTTAAGTCTTGTTGCTTTCCAAATACATCAAAAAACGAAATCAGTGACTTGATAAAATAGTTTTCATCAAAAGTTAAGCCGAAATTAGACGCTACATTATGGAGTCTAATTTCGTGGAGTTCACTTACAACTGCAAAAATGTCGATTGGGGATTTCAAATGTCGCAGTATGAGTATTCAAGATTCTGAGCGTTCTGAAATTTTAAAATCAACCATACTGGAAGAAATCATCCAAAAAGTCTACAAAAACCTTATGGATGACTGCCAATTGAAACAGTAGTGAACATAACCCGATCCTCTTCATCCCCCCCACTCCTCGACCTTGACCTTGACATTGCCCCACTCCTCTTTGGCCCCGCTCACATGTCCTTGTCGTTGACCTTGAAAGTGCACGTGCGCTTTGTCCTTGACCTTGTGTTCAAGGTTGTGTGTGTGTGTGTGTGTGTGTGTGTGTGTGACCTTGACCTTGACCTTGATCGATACGACCTTGACTTTGTTGGAGGCCATCTTGGGTGTGTGACCTTGAAGTAGTTATTTGTGCATTGTAATAGTGTGGGATGATCTTGAAATGATTTTGACCTTGCAAATTGTTCTATAAAATTGTGTGAGTCTATTTGCATTCATTCAGTGTGAAATGTCAGATACGGAACTATCTAAAGAAAAAATTATAGAGCAAGTCGGCAGAGTAATTTGTTTATATCAGAGTAATTTAAAAAGTTTGTGTGATTTTGAAGAGAAGGATCTAGCATTTTTTCCTCTCGAATATTTAAAAACTTGCGTTGATACGCTGAGTTTACGGCAAATTTGGGATAAACTGCCTGCGCCATATCGGTGTGACAAGGAACTACAGTTAAGCTTACCCTGTTACATTCACTATGAACAAATATATCGTCATTATATAGATGGGCCACCACCAGCAATAAAAAAGTGTCGTGAATGTAAAAAATGAGTGAATAATATGAATAGTGCTTTGCAAGAGACAGTAAAAAAATTGGGTGATGAGTTCACTGAAACGGCTAGTAATTATTTCATTGATGCAATGAAAAGTCGAGCAGAATGGGCATCGCGCTATTGTGATTTGGCTTATGAATATGAAAAGGCTGCGAATGCATGTCGTAAATATTGCAGCAAAACAATAAATTTACAAGACTTTGTTCGTGAAATAAAAAAGTTGGGGTTTAGTGACTGCTTGGAAAAACTGATTAGGTTCATTGCAGATCCGGTTGTGTTAGATGAAATTAGAGTGTAGGACTTAAGTTTAACGTAGTAGTAGTTAATATGGAAAGTTTAGTGCGAGAAATGTACGAGGAATTTCTAATTTCTGCAGCCTGTTCGGAATTTTACGCATTTGAAATGCAAGATTCGGAGGCTCAGGATTTTAGTGTATTTTTTTAGTATATGGACCATGTCGAAGTGTGTCTTTTAGCGAGTATAGTTTGTAAGAATTTTCTAAGAAATAAAAACAAACAATTATTATTGAACAAATTAAGGAAATTAGGTTTAGGTGATAATGTTACACGTATAGAAGAATGGCAGAAAAAAATCAATCAATAAAGTACATAAAATGTAGTTATTTGTTTCATTATATTTTGTCCTTGAAGTTATCCTTATACCAATTTAAATGTGTGACGTCATTTGACCTTGAATACTCCTCCCACTATTTCTATCGTTAAGCTACCCCCACCATTGTTACAATTCGACCTTGAAACCTCGCTGTAAAGGTTCGTGGGAAAAAAAGTGACTTCAAACAGTCGCAGATATCAGTGGCATAAACATCAAATATTGTGTTCGTGTAGTGTTCTGAAAGAACTTTAATATTCACGGTAATTTTTGGATTTATATACCATTTTTTCAATAATGAGTATTGCAAAAGAAACTCTAGAAGAAATTAATGAAATGTTCAGCAAAGATTTCGAGGTTTTAGAGAGAAAAAAGTTTACCGAAATGATTGTAGGCAAAGTGTATAAAATTGTAAAGATGGTTTCAATGACTACACGATTTGGTAAAACTCTTTTAGTGGCTTTACACGATGACGGTGATAATAGCACATTTGAGACTTTTTTGCCAAAACGTGTGGCCGAAACACTATCTGACGATATTGTAGATATTATGAGTAAAACTAAAGGTAAATACACTCTAATTTATTTGGGGCAGGGCACTAGAGTTTTTGGAAACAATACTCGAACATTATTACGTTTTGGCTCATTGGAGTAAATTGTATGTAAATTGTTTGAAAAAAAGGATGTAATTAAATTTAAAATATAGTTGCACATGTCAGAATAATTACGCGTGTTCATTATTTTTGTTAAAGATGTCTGCTGATGCGACGACGACGACCGCCAACGAATGTGTAGATAGATACATATTTTGATTGGGGAGAGAATTAAGAAATATGGCTCACGATATGTTAGATAGCGTAAATGATTGGTCGCATATTGATGCAACCAAAGATCAATATAAGAACGAGATCAGGGATGCAATCAATTTTATGGCTGGGGCACACTTGTGCGACAAATTTTTATATGGTTCCATAGACATGGATACATTTTGTGCTGAAATGGTTGAAGAAGAATTAAAAGAATACCTCGTCAATATTCCACATTTACCAGGTGAGCTTGCTGCAAAATATGAATTGGTTTCTGCAACAGCAACAGCCCAAGACGTTGACGATCGAAATAGTGTCGGATGGGATAGAATTTTGAGCAACGAAAATGAAGACATGGAAAATTAATTTTTATAATTTTTTTATTTGTGCAATTAAATAACTGTAAATAAATATCTGTTACAATCACAGTTTTGTTTTATTTCTTTTATAAACATACCAACCCAGTAGATCATAGTCAGTGTTTCTTTTTCTCAGCTGAAATATTTAATATAAGTAAGGCAAATAAAAATAAAATAGTTTAGTAAAGATTGAAAATGAGTCGGGGAAACAACACAATTGATAAATTTGGTCGTCAGAAATGTAATGAAAAATATCATATATTATCTGGACCACAAGGGATTGGTTTTAAACTTACAGCGGATGGGCAGTATGATATAGGTGGAAAAATCATAACCAACTTAGGCGCCCCTAAAGATGATGACGATGCTGTGACAAAACACTTTGTTAATAGAAAGTTTTGCAATTTTGCAGTTGTAATATGTGACATATTTAACAAGGATGTCCTCCCCATGATATACCAAAATAATAGTGAGCTTAAAACAAAAATTGAAGTTATTCAGAAAATACTGTATCATCAGCCTTTAAATGACCCATTAAGCGCTCTGTCGTACGGCTCGACTTCAAAAAAAATCTAAAAAAAGGGAAAGCAGGTTAAAGAATAGGAGAACGCACTCCGAGTGGCATAGCCTTGAAGATAACGTCGTAGTCGTCGGTGAATTGGACCTTCCCTCCAAGAATATTGAAATGTTATTTATGTGTATGATGTTTTATTGTTATTGTTTTTAATGATGAAGATTGAAATAAAAAACTTTATTTTACAATATATTGTTTATTTATTTTACATTTTAAATTAAAAATATAGTCATACAATATGTTATTTAAACAATATTAGCTTTATCTATCCAAGAGTTGAAGTGGTTGGGAAATCCTAGCCATTTGACAAATAATTGATCGGTGTGATTTTTCTTGTATTTTTTAGGTACAATTTTTAAATAATCGTATGCTTTAATTTGTGTTTTTTCTTGCACGTCTGCAGGCTTCATTCCAATGGTGCGATGTTTCGAATGGTTATAGGTTTTTGTTACTGCCGATAATATATGTATCCATTTGTAAGATCCTCTTGTCAAGAATTGTTTATATAAATTATTTTTTAAAGTCCTTATGACTCGCTCAACAATTGCAGCTTTCTTTGTGCTGTAAGTGGAATAATGATTTATATTATATTTTTTCATCAGGGCTTGAAAGTTTGTATTATAGAACTCCTTTCCTTGATCACTTTGCAGATTTATTGGTGTATATGATGCCTCTTCAATGATGCTTTTCATCGCATTAGTAACTTCTATACCAGTCTTGTTTTTTATGGCTTTGGTATAGACAAATTTAGAGTAACAATTTATACAGACCAAAATATAACGATAACCATCGTTTTCATCAGCATACTGTTGCATTTCAGCCAAATCAATTTACCACAAATCTCTGTATCCTTTTATTATCGTGCGCCGTCTTACAAAATTTTTTCTAGCCGTTCTATGTAGTTCATTAACAATCTTGATTTTTTCTAGACTGGGCTCCATATTAGATATATTAAAGGTTTCAGATCGAAGGAAGAACTGAATAATATCATTAAATATTGAGCTTAATATATTATATATTATTCTCGTAATTCCTCTATGATTGACATAATTTCATTTTCCTGTCCAGTGTGACCGGCCATTTTGGAACTCCACAATAAACGTAAACGATCCACCAACTCTTTAGCTTTGTTCCAGTAGACATGTTGAAATTTTTTCGAAGATAATTTCTTTTTTGTGGGTAACTGTAGTTTTTCCGAGAGATTTTTTCTTGTAATAGTACCACCTAATTTTGTGCCCATTATCAGAGGTTTAATAATTCGTAAATATTTGTTCCATCTGGTCTCCCGTAAACCATCACTTTTTTTAAAATTGTTGTAGACAGCATTCGTTGATTCCAAAATTTCCTTGTACGTTGAAAGTACATTATCACTTAATTGTTGTTGTTCCTTGCCTACACTTGGGGGTGTTTTAAGAAATAACAAATCATAAAGTGCCGGTGATCCACCATATTCTGCAATATTTTTTTGTATAAGACAATATTTCCATTTCGAAAACGCACCTCTAAATTACCAATAAAATTTTTGTTATGATCTGTTTTTGAACCAAAACGTACACCATATACAGTATCGTATAGAGATGGTTTCGAACGTAATCCTTTCAGGTGTGCGTTTAAAGTATCGGAAGTTGTTGTGTCAGCGGATGCGAGAGATGTATTAGTTGATGTCGAGGGTGTATCAAACACCGATTGGCTAATATCTTCTTTTGAAATGCGATGCTGCTGCTGCTGCTGCTGAATAGGTGTGGAGGTTTGAAAGGAATGTGTAGGTTGGGGAAAACCTGATATTTGAGTCGACTGCACTGATGTACTGAGACTATGTGACTTTGTAGCTGGATAATTTTGTTGCTGCTGTTGTTGTTGTTGTTGTTGCTGTTGCTGCTGCTGACGTTGCTTAACCACATCAGATATAGTTGTCAACGGCTTAGAAATGGGTTCGTAAAACTTTTCCAATTCCACAACATTAAATTCTTTAGCCGCTTTAATTTGTTTAAATTTTTTTCTGACGGCATTGGTAGCTTCCACTAGTTTACGTTTTAAGTCGATCGCGTTATTCATGATGTTAACAAAGGACGTTTCAACAATCAAATGAGTGTTTCCTCTTATTATTACAGTAATATATAGCTATCAAATCCTTTGCGGTATCTTCCCGATTTCACATCACTGTCTTTATCAATTACTAAAAATCCATACTTATTATCCCAACATTTTGAGCACATTTCTTGAAATTGAGTAAAAGTTAGATCCGGTGAAACGTGGTCGGAAAATATGTGTTTCATATTCAACTCATTTTGTTTAAACATAATAATAAAATTGGCGTTGTCTCGCACAAGCTGTTTAGGCACTCGCGAATATGTTTGCGCTAGGTAAAAGGAGTCGATATTTTTATGACGTCCCATGCTAAAGTACGATTTTATAACATCTTGTTTTTCACATATAACATCATCAAAGATAAATATAGAGTTTGGTTTTGCATCGGACGGTTCCACAATATTACTGGAATCACTAAAGGCATAGTAGCCTAAACCTTTGATGGGCGCTAAAATTTTCCTTAAATACTCATATTTCGGTTGATATAGAGATTTCGAGTAAATATAGACATTTTCGAAACGTAGCCCAAGGGGGTGTGTAAGCAGCGAAATCATGACATTAGTTTTTCCACAATTGGATGGACCAATTAACAGGCTGCGAATAGAGGAAGGAAGTAGAGGACCGTGTCTCTTCATTATCTTCTTTTCAAATCCAAGTCCGACTTTTTCATCGAGATTGCCATTAGGAAGTTTTTGTTTAAGATCGATAACGCGCATCTTAGGAAAATTTGATATTTTATAGGCAATTTTTCACAAAAACTGTCATTCAGATGCCGAGCGTCAAACGAAGTGGACGGTCTCACGTTTCCAACAAAACTGGATACGGTATTGTGAATTCGTTAATAAATAAATTACCATTCGAGGTACACATTCCTGGTTATCAATATTGCGGACCCGGAACAAAAGTAATAAAACGTGTAACAAGAGGTGATCCACGCATTAATTCTTTGGATGCCGCATGCAAAAAACACGATTCAGCCTATTTACATAATAAAGACAACATAAGTGCGAGACATCGAGCGGATTACGAGCTCGAACAAAATGCTTGGAATAGAGTAAAATCGAAAGATTCCAGTTTAGGTGAAAAAACAGCAGCTTGGTTAGTTACAAACATTATGAAAGGAAAACAACGTTTTGGTATGGGTGTACCATCATCATTATCAACAAAAAAAACATCTAGTAAAGGCACACGTCATACAAAAAGGAAAGGTGTTAATAAAAATCGACGTGTTCGGAAAGTCAGTTTCGGAACAGCTATTCGACAAGCAGTTCGAAAGGAATTATTAAAAGCCGGAAGTAAAAATGTGTTGGAAAAAAATATCATGAATGCATCTAAAATAGCTCTGTCGGCAGCACGTAGATCGGTAAAAGCGGCAGGTGGCAAAAGGAAGGTTCGTACACCGAGAATAATACCGATTCCTAAAACTGGTGGAATATTACCATTAATACCAATTTTTGCCGGGTTATCAGCTTTGGGTTCATTAGCCGGTGGGGCAGCGGGAATTGTGCGCGCCATAAAAGCTGTAAAAAAAAGCAGCGAAGATAAAACCGGTGCCGGCTTGTATTTAAAATCGAAAGGAAATGGTTTGTTTCTAAAGTCATATCGTAAAGGTATGGGATTATTTTTAAATCGTAGATCAAAAAACTAATTGAATCCCTACCTCGAAGACCACTATCTAACATCGATATAGAAAAATATGCCAAAAAGAAAAAATAGGACACTTTCGAGGCGTTTATATGAGGGATTTATTACCTAGACAAGGTCCTCGACGTTATGAAGCAGCAATAGTGAATTTGGATAGTACGCGTGGTGCAGGGACTCATTGGGTAGCTTATAGAAAAAATAATTCTAAAGTAACATATTATGACAGCTTCGGCGATTTACCCCCACCGATCGAATTGGTACGATATCTACAAACGGGATCGGAACTATCAAAAATTATTTACTATACATACAATCGTCAGCAGGATTTTGGAACAGTCTGGTGTGGACATTTGTGCTTATAGTTTCTTGTCGAATCATCAGCGTAAAAGATGTCATCATCATCGTCACCATTAACACCGTAAATAGATCGCAATAACTATACTAAAATGTTGCAATCACTGAAAGCATTTCATCTAGCCGGTGGATTAAGGAAAATGACCGTGAAACAGTTAGAAAACATGCCCAAAGAAGTAATGATTGCATTAGCCCCAAATGAAATTCCATTCGTTTGGGAAAAGTTGCCCGAGCACCTCAAAAGCGATATCGATATATTAAAATATCAGTGTGGTTGCAAACATTATTTCAGCAGCAGCAATTTAAACGAGGTTACGGCTGATGAGGATCTTACAGCTAGAAAAATATTTTGTTGTTATTGCAAAATTAGCGATGTGCGCATAAAAGCAGAAAATAGCATAAAAACATCACTATCAAATGCAGTTAGAAAAGGTGTGAAGATGAATCTTTTTAAATGTTGCCGCTAAGAAAAAAACCGAGATGTGTGATGTTTTAATGGTTAGTCATGTCTTATACGTTCACATTAACAGGACACTCGAGCGTCTTAAGCGCCGATTTTTATCCACCAGTCGAATTAAATAGAGAAAACAAATATGGTCTGGCATTGCTTGGATTTAACACATACAATTCAATTTTTAATGTGGACGAAAGCAACAATAAGTTTGCCTACATGAAGGAGGGTTACACCACCGAGCCGATACAATTGCAGATTCCACCTGGGGCCTATGAAATAGATGAGATAGGTAAAGCTATGTCGGAGGCTTTGAGGATTTCAACTGAAGAAAAGAACGATGGAATCTTTTACTTGGTCGCTAATAATAATACGCTGAAATGTGAACTGAAGTCCATAACAGAGATACGGTGAGTTATAAAATCATATTATTCTCAAACTTATATAATGCATATATGCACTCCACCTTACCCCCTCCAACTTTCTGAATGTATATAGAGGCCGGTATTAGAATTATTTCATCATTACACATTCGATCGTCAAGATGGAAGATACACCAAAGAAGATCATTGGCATTGTCAGGCCATTCGTGCCCGGCAAAATATGCAAGTGTGAGGAGTGCGGGGGTACCGCACCAGGAGCAGCACCTTCGGCACCACCTGCAACACCGACACCACCAGCGACGGCGATGGTGCCGCCAATGAGAAGACCAAGGGCTGCACCTAGGTCGGTGTTAATATCGTTGAGTATTACTCCACGGTAGGCACCCCACCCTCCCCCCAGGCCCTTTTAGGGCCACAAAAACGGTCCTTTTCAGGACCACATTATATTTTGATCGTAGTTTAGTAATCGTCACTTATGGGGCGAGATATTCGTTTAACGACGATTTGTCTCGTAGCTTAAGTGCCAAGTTATATGCTTGAGAACCTATGAAAATGTTAACAGTCCAAACAAGGTTTCTATTATTTTTTTTTTGTAATGTATTCTTCACAAAATATTAAGAATAAGTCTTATTGTCTAAACAAAAAAAAAACAAAACAAATCTAATTCCTTATTTAAAGTTTTTGAAAAAATCAATAATTCTATTAGCTCTCACCAATACACAACATTTAGAATCCGTTGGTGGGGTGGGGGTAGTTCTATATATATGAGACTGGGCCAGTTACACAGTCATATATTCATCAACCCTCATACGATGAACATGGAGGAAGAAAGACGCGCCAGCAGAGGCTCATCCATCTTTAGTGATGACACCGTCGCCGACAACGCTGGAGACCTGCAAGTCTTCGACGACGACGAAGAGGTGGATTTTGAAATTGACGTCCTACGTTGAGACGACTTGGATGAGCCGATTCCGCTAGTGTATGACCACGATCCGGGTCTAGTGGTATTAAACGATGCGGGCGATTGGGTCTTACAAAGACTCGAAACTCCGTCGCCGCAGCCAGAGCCGGACTCGACGGAAGATGCGGTGCTGGAAATTCCAGCATCACCAACACCCGACGACCCGCAAGGCCCCTGCGATTCGTCAAGCTGGTGGTCGACCAGCGAGGATGGGGCACCATAAGCCCCACACTCTCCCTGGCCCTTTTTAAGGGCACATAACAACGGTCCTTTTCAGGACCACAAAATACTTTGATCGTAGTTTTAGTACATATTAGTACTTTGTTACTGATATTGTATGTATAGAATATACAATATTAGATACAAAATATTAAAACTTTAAGTGCTGGTGGAACCCAGCTAAATCGTTCGTTCGTATTTGAGACCGCAAACAACTTTTGGTCTCAATACGTAATACGACATTTGTTTTCACCCCCCACCATTAATTTGTCTCTATATATACGACCACCAATACTTATTACAATCATTTTAGTTCAACATGTCTGCGAGTGAACAACAACCTATCCAATGCCCTGTGGTAGATTCTACCACAGAGAATTGTCTCGAGTGGGAGTCAGACGATCCCAGATGGGATGAACTTTGGCGGTTCATCATCGAATATGCTGAGGACAGCACCGCCACCACCGCCGTTGATGATGACGGGCCGTGCGACTCCACAACACAATAAAGAGTCGCATGTTTTACAACCCAACGGTCCTTTTCAGGACCACAAAATAATTTGATCGTAGTTTTAGTTGGTTATAATACTTTGTAACCAATATTTTATGTTTTTTTTTCATAAAAACATACAATATTGAGATGCAAAGTATTAGAAGTTCTGGCGGCAGAACCCTAACTTCTTAAACCGAACCATGTTTTAGCATACTAAATATTATCAAAAAATATTTACAACTATTGCTATTGCGTAGTTTTAGTGGATTATTCACTCTTTTTTTTATTACCTAATATTATGTGGGACAGGGCCTATATAAAATAACACACAAAAATAAATTTTCAAGTCATTTAAATCTGATCAAAGACTTTTTTTTTTATTAACTACAATATATATATATATATATATATATATATATATATATATATATATATATATATATATATATATATATATATATATATATGTATATATATATATATATATATATATATATATATATATATATATATATATATATATATATATTTACAAACTTAATGCTATAAATTAAAAGCTAATACCCTACAACTACCTAACACCTACTACATAATTTATTAAAGTCCTCTAATTGTCTTTTATACCGAGCAGATTCCATCTTTTTTAACTCTAATTGTCTTTCAAGTTCTAAAATGTCACTGTCACACGCACTCACTTTTTTCACTAAGTGTTTTTTCATTCGATAAATGTCTGTTAGTTTACTCTTCTGAGAGTTGGTGAAGTCTTCAACCCACTCCGGTTGCGATGGCTCGGAATATATTAAAGAAGAAGAAGCGGTTTCGTTTGGTGAAGACGACGATGACGACGACGACGACGACGACGAAGCAGTGGAAACTTCATCGCCTTCAAAACACCGCTTAAACCGCTTCTTCATAGGTTTCTGGCACTCCAATATCGGCGACAGTGGCGCTGGGGAAGACTTTACCTCCGACACTATTTCCTGCTCTACGCTGGCCGGTGTTGGTGGTGTTGGTCTATCGGGGCCTTCTATCATTTGCACTTCTACCGACAACGGCTCTTGTGGTGCTGTTTTCAGGAAGTCGGGTAATGGAACAGGGGTGGAGGGATGCTTAAAGTTAAACTTCTTCTTCTTTCCTTGTCCCACACCTTTAATCGCCGAATAAAACGTTTTTTTATCGGCGATTTCCGACTTCCGCATAGTCAAAAGCTTTTTTAATTTAGAAGCTTTCGGAGAAGATTCTCTGTTAGGCCGCGATGCTTTTCGCACAACCACATCACTTATTACGTTGATCTTCGGCTCCTTCTCCTCCGTCCAACATTCGAGGAATTGCGCAGCCGACTGAACCAACTCTTCGTCGCGACCATCATTCAGGGCTCTGTCTTCGGCATCTTCTTGCTCCCTGCCATTCCAATTCTCGAATACCCCCGGACTTAACACTTCCAAGCCACTAATGCTATCCAACATGCCTTATTGCGAACCGCAGCTCACGTCAAGAACATCCAAAAGAGACCTTACACTCGACATCTTCGATATTACAACTCACACTATAACTTTATCTTAGTACTGTACTGTTTGGTGTTCTGACGAACTGTGAAGAGCTCGAGCCAGCAAGTCTGCTTTTATGCCCATTTCCCCCACTACACCACATTTATTCCTTTTGTTCGATGCATTAAGTATAATATTTAAACTTGTCAGATGCAAGGCCAAGACCAAGGCCGACGTAACCGGCAATACCAGGGTCGTTTTCAAGGTTATAATTTTCATGGATTTTTTTTTTGTCCCTGTCAAGGTTATTTTAAAGAAACATATAAATAGAGTACTAAACTTGTCAGATGCGAGGCCAAGGCCAAGGTCAATGTGAGGGTCGTTTTCGAGGTTGTAATTTTCAAGGATTTTTTTTTTTGGTCCTGTCAAGATTATTTTAAAAAGTAATACATAAATAGAGTACAGCGATTGAAAAGTACAACATATTTAAACATCATGTTGCCAGCTGATGAACAACCTAGTGAAGCAGCCAAAACATACAGTCATATACCAAAAGCTTTTTATTTAACTTGTCATCATTGTAAAAGACTAGGTATCTGCTGGCGAAATGATCTTACGTACGACTTCAACTACATTGACCTTTTCAGGGTTAAATTTGTACAATGCGGCTTTTGTGGACTAGTTTACTACCAGTTCAAGGACATTAATGAACGTGCCATCCAGAGAAGAAATTGGGTCATAGAAGAAGCTTACCTGTACAGAAGAAATTAACATGTATTTTATTTCCTAATTTTTAATTTTTTTGTTTGTTATATTTTTTATTTTTTAATAATAAAAAGTAAACTCAATCTTTTGTTATATTTTATTTTTTTTTTCAATAAAACAATAGTAAAATGAATCTGTATGTGTATTTATTAAACATCACCTAAAATACGTTTTGCAATCCATATTTTTCTGCAGAGTCCGTTTATTAATGAAATAGAACCATATATTAGGGTGAAATCTAATGGTTTCAAATCAGTTTCACATAACAATGTCAGAAGTAAACACTATTGATAAGTTCGGTCGCAAAAGAAAATTTAAGGATTTTAACTTTATGCGAGGTCCTTCAGGAATAGGTTTTAAACTTACACCTAATAGAGATTACGACATGGGAAACAAAAGATTGTGCTATTTAGCAGAACCTCTTGAAGGAGACGATGCGACCACACGAAATTATGTTGATAATAACCTTGCTCAGTGTGTGCAAGATACGCAGAAAGCTTTACATGACTCAACAATTGTTATTAAAGATATATTCAGAAACCAACTTGAAGGTTACGTACGCAAGAAATTAATTGAAACCGGTCAAGAACTTAGAGGATACATTGATGATACTGTTATTGCAATATATGAACTTAGGCAAGACGAACTGCGTGATGAACTTAACTCTAGAATGTTGAAAATTGAAAAGACTATGGAGGATCTTGTCAGCAAACCTGTTTCACATTAAACATTTACTCGTAGACCTGTGCGTTTAATTTACTATTAGACAAATTTTTCAACAATAACTTTTACAGTTTGTTATTTGTCGACACTTCATTATATTTATAATTTTAAAATAAAGGTTCAATAAAAAAGCAATCAAGTAATGAATACATGTTTTTTATTTAAAAAAAAAATTACAATACTATCGTTACATATTAATGTTGTATGTTTAATAGAAACAATAAAAACAATACAAATAATGAAATATGGATTTTCCAGATTACGTGCTGTCCTGACTTAGAAATGATTCCAACACGGTGACTAAATTTGCTAAGTTTTCTTCCGGGTCTGTTTTGTAAAAATCTATGTCTGCATGCCCCCAAGGTAGAGTTTTGGTTGAACTGGGAATTACATAACGTTTATCATCGCTATGTGACAATGCTACTTTATTTATTATGTTGGTATAAATGTTATGTAATTCACTTCTAAATGTCTTCATCTTTCTTAATATCAAACCACCCCGTTCAACAATTCTTTGGTAGTCTTCCTGATGAAGGTCTTTCTCGATAACACATTTTTTGATACCTTTGGCTTTTTTTAATTCATTATTAATGGACTTTACATAATAAGCCTTCGCGCCGGTATCATAAAAACTTATTATCGGATCACCAGGAAACTCATCTTTCATTCTACCAACTACAGAATTACAGTTAATTATGTTGAAATTATTAATTTCGGGGTAATTTGACGTATCAAATTTTTCGGGGTTTTCTGATATAGTTTGATAAAAGTTTTCCGTATACACTTTTAATATAAGCGAGTCAGTATCGGTGTAAAGTAACGAAGCATCATCGCCAAACTTGGATTTAATAAAATTATAATAAAAATCGTATATTACATTCTTTGATATATCTAATATGGAAAAACCGATATAAATTGGTTTATTGTAAAATATTTTAACTTTATTCATATGTATAGCAACAAAGTTCTCGGTAAATATCGAGCTACTATTGAAATTGGGGCGGGATATTAGTGCTCTAGCTCCATTTCTGCCTACACTGTTATCCCAATGTGTTACTAATTTTATATCCTTTCGATTTTCCACATTTTCCATAGTTTTACCAAATATCGCGTTATTTTTTAATTTAAATGTGTCCTTCGCAAATTTTGTGGTGGCCTTGTTACGTAAATTGGTATTAAAATCAATATACGATTTTAGCCATTTTGATTGCTTAAACTGTAATACTCGATGGGTTTGCATTACCACTAAGCCGTTGGCGATGGCTTGTTTTAAAGTTCTATAGTGTACAATGTATTTTTTTTTATCTTGTAAATTAGGAATTAATTTCGGTTATTTAGCGTTTTCTGTTGGCGGTATGATATTTTCTACTAGAAATGGAAGATCAGAATGTGCATCATGCAACTCAGTCGGATAATGCACATCCACTTCCAAAACGTAGCCATGTAAACTATCATCACCAACAGCCATAATATTTAAATCCAGAATTTCGCGCTCGCTTAACCATCGAAAACCACCATATGGTAATGCTTGTGACATACTATGACCATATAGATTTGTAGCATCAAGGTATGTTATAAATGAAGAAGGTTTTGTTGGGTCATAGTCTGGTAAAAAAATATTATTAGCGATGTGCTTCCTTTCTGTACACTGGCTTATGCCGCCGCATATACCTTTCTTAAAAAAATGTATCATGTCTATATCAGTTAAGAGCTCTAACTCTACCTTAGTCATACGTAGCATACAATCAAATGATAAACTTGGAAGGGTGTGCTGGATCAAGTTTATCGAATTTTAAACAATTATTCCGAAATTGCTCAAAAACATCACACAATAGCAACACATCTGATTTTAAATACACGTCCGAATAGTCCCCCAAAGTTTTACACCCAAACAAGCGCCATACTTCTTTTGCTCTTCTATAGCTTTCATCGCTAATATGTTCTTCCCGTAAATTATCATAAAATTCATCTTTACTTGGAAGACATGTATTTTCCATTTTTTCTATAGAGTCAATAAAGCTATAGGGAAAAACACCCTTTTGACGCATCAAATTAAATTGGTTGATATTTGAAAAATGTTTCCGCGTTTCAATAAAATCGTCGTCGTTTAAACCGCAGCCTAAATTTTCCAAAGACGTTGACAGAAATTTAAAACTATCAATAAATCGCAACTTTAAATATTTCCTCTTGACTTTTCCACATTTACTATCAAAATAATCGTGCACATAAATGCTTTTGGTAAATGATATATACTTTTCCTTACTTTGAGCCAAAACACCAATTTTATCCCCATATTTACATAACTCTTTTATAAATAAATGGCTGTCGTAGCCGCTTAAGTTATGAAATATGATAGGGATAAAAGAGGGTAATTTATAATTTAAATTACAAACGGAATGTGCAGCACCAAATCTTTTTGCACCAGTTATGTGACAGTGGTCTCGTACTTTAATCTCGCCCTCTTCAAAAGGGCCTTCACATATACCACATATTTTAGCATCATTAAACTCCCTTTTTTCTTCAGGCGTTAACGGTTATATAGGCTTAATGTCTTTTAAATATGTGTTGTATAGAGCCCTTAAATAACACTTGATACGATCCACAAAGACTAGAGCTGCATTATTACCGCGAAATAGCTCAAATTTCGAAAGTGAGTCGTCAAAAGAGCATTTAATTAAATAAGCAAAAGAATATGGTTCATGTTTAAAACTTTTTACAGTGTAAGAATTTTGTGGGTTTGGTTGTACCGTTTCAACGGGTTTTAAAACAGATTCGAAATCTGCATAAACCACGAATGGAACGCGCATTTGCTTTTCTATACCCTCGAATTTTAAAATATTTTCCGGCACACTCTTTCCAAATTTATCGATTTTTAAATCCACTGAGGGTGTTTGCGTGAAAATGTGGTTACAATCGTAGCTTTGATGTAAAGTTAAAGCTGACGGTGTACTAAAATAAATGAGGCAACCATCACAGAAATATATTTTATGTTGTTGACAACTAATTTGACTTGAAACTAAACGTGATAAATCCCGAATCCAACAATAATGACTCTTTGAACAAGTCGTATCACAAAAATGTTCACCGCCATCTTTACTACTACAGTCTTTTGTAATTAACAATAAATTTACATGTCTATCCAACTTTTTTGACGCATACCTCAGTGGACCAATAACTTCATGTATTACTTCATTATTTTCATATTTAGATTCCAGACCGTATACGCTAATTGATATGTTGTTCATTTCCTCAAATTTTTTAATGTCACGTAATTTTACTGGAAAATCTATACCTGTTAAATTTAGCACTCTAGAAAAATGGGGGTAGGATGTCTTCTGTGAAGGCGCTGCCGTTGGAGGAAACAATGCTGATGTTACAGCCCACGCAAAGCAAAATTCGTCCTGGTTAATCATATTGACGACAGCTCTTTTCTTTTCAATAGAACACGGCAACTTGATGTATGATGAGCCACCCATAGGCATATACTTGTTGATACTAACTTCCAAGTATAAAATTCGCACAAGAGCCCATCCTATAACAAGAAAAATAATATATAAAAATCAGTTTAATATATCGGGTTTTGATTTTTCCATACCTGAATCTTTCTCCTGGAACTCTGTCGCCTGCGTTATTATTAATTCGGTGAAAGAATGGTAAACGGCATCCAAATCACTTTCTACACTAATTATTTGATTAGCAGTGTTGAAGGATTTTTCACTGAATATTTCTTGTGATGGACATGTACTCGCCAACAGCTGTCATGTTAACTTTTAAAGCATGATGCACACGCAATAAATTATTAACAAATTCCACCACCTTGGATTTAATGTCTGCAAAGAACATTACGTAATCGGAATGCTCCATATCACTGCTAACCCGATAGGTTGCAATTCTCCTTTTGAAGGTACATTCAACGAGTTGCACACCATGACATACCGGCAAACATGAATTATTTTTGTTGTTGTGTTCGTTTATGCGCTGACATATGATTTATTGGAACATCTACATTACATGTAGCGCAACTAATTACCGGAATCTTCGATGTATACTCTTCAATTCGGAGCCGTTTTCCTCCAGGCACTTCATTAAATCTCGCCGCACACGATTCTCTTTTATGACGTCTCATATTATAACTATTAGTAAACTTAGAACCGCAATTTTCACAAACATATGCCATGATTTGTCAAATATTAACACATGTACTACCTATACAAGTCAGAGCCAACTGATGAATGAAACTGCCCCATACCCTATATAAAACCATTCAAGGTCACCCCAAACCACGTAACATATCTTCAAGGTCACACACCCAAGATGACCTCCAACAAAGTCAAGGTCGTATCGATCAAGGTCAAGGTCAAGGTCACACGCACGCAACCTTGAACACAAGGTCAAGGCCAAAGCGCACGTGCACTTTCAAGGTCAATGACAAGGACATGTGGGCGGGGCCAAATAGGGGTGGGACAAGGTCAAGGTCAAGGTCGAGGAGTGGGGGGATGAAGAGGATCGGGTTATATTCACTACTTGAAACTGACAGAGATAGTTAAGTTACATGCATAGCAAAAGAAATAGCGCAACAAGCTAAATTTGTGGGAAAAAGAGTATCAGCAAGATCTGGCAAAAAAGTTCTCCCTTATCAGGCGGCAAAAATTCAAAAACTGAAGTTTGAAGTCATGCCTCAAGCCCCTTTCTATCCAACATAGACCCTTTTGCAAATTTAAATAAATTCTTTTGTTGGAAAAAACAATAGATTTAATTCCGAAATAATTGCAGGGATAAAAGCTCATTTTGCAAACTTGGAAGGAAGACCCTACAAAGAAGGGATCCAAGTACTCGAGCACGGGAGGCGCAAGTGTATATCTTGAGAATGAGTTGATATAGAAAACAAAAGTTGAATTTGTGTCATAAATTTTGTATTTTATATGTTATACCAGAAACTATTAATCCTCGAACTGGTTAGTCTTATATAGAATAATCAACCTTTAATATTAATTATTTTCTTGCCCATAACCAAAAAGATTCTACTAACTTCTTCAATTTTCATACAAGTGATATGATATAAATGAAAATTTTTATCTATATTAAATAATAAAGATGATAAAAGTTTTTAATTTGAAAGGAATAATGTAAGAAAGCTCAAAATTTTCCATTAGTTTGACCTAAATTTTTATTCAATTTTGAAAAGAACAGAACAGAAAGTCGTTATTGCGGACCAACTTTATGACATTAACATAGATATGCTGTGGTCGCCTTGTAGATATTTCTATAATCTAAAATTTTCATTATTTTGATACATTTCAAGCGATGTAATCCGCGAAGGCTAAGATATCAAGCATACCTCTGTTTTCTGTCTGTTTTTATTTAAATTTATTATCATGTTATTACTTTACATTAATCGAAAAATTATATAATTAAGAGGAAAATCCACATAAAAATGCATATTGAAGTTTTCGTGATTATCCTCGACAGACAACATGTTCGAGAGACTTTCTTATATACAAAGTATTGATTCTAAAATGTAATTTTATGCATAATACAAGAAGTTTTTTTCATCATATAATTTCGCCGTCACAATTACAAAAATAAAACTTATATTTAACTTTCAATTTATTTATGAAAACAATAATTTAGCGAAAGCAAAATAATTATTTCATTAAAAATAATTACAAATTATATAGTTGGGTTAGCAATAATATTTATAATTAAATTTATGTTCGTTGAGATCGATAAACAGAAATGTAGGATACTCTTATTATTGCTAGAATAATAAATATGAAATGGAATTATTTAGAAATAATAAAACATTAAAGTAATTTACTTGGAATTTACAGAATATAACAAAATTATGAGCTTTTTAAAATTCAGATGTTATTATTAGTTTTTACGATATAATCAAAATATTGTTTCAATTTTTACAAAACATAGATTCGTTTTTTGAATTAGAACAAAAACGTTGAGCAACCATCTTCAACGCGTATATTCGAAATTTTAATACAGTTGCATTCTGTGTTTACCATTTTTCGTGCTTTATCTCTAAAACCACATATTTCACTCGTGACCTATTTAGAATAAGAACTGGATAAAAATCTGTATCTGACTTTTTAACAGAGTTACCTTTCATCCGATAATGACTTTTCCATCGCATGCAAACTTTTTGCCATGTATATTTTCATTCACTTTTGGAAACAGACAATAGTCACTGGCAACTAGTGACAATATAAGAATCGTGACTATGAGCATTATCCTGATGATAGCGCAAAACTTTTATTAATTCTTCTCAAGGTTTTTATGATTTTAATAAAATTTAACAAAATCCTGCAAGTTTGTGCTCTTTCTTAAAATAATGAACAAAATGTCCCCTTAAGTTTCTTAAAAAAAACCATGCTTTGAATTTTTTTAGGGAGTGAGCCATCCTATTTTTATTGCATGATAACACTTCTATGTTCATCTATTTTTAATTAATTCTTGACGTTCTGTTAAGAAAGCCGTGTGTCTTTTGTCTAAAGCTAGGTAATACTATACGAGTTTACTTTTGAGATATCGTTAACATTTGAGTTACCCATTTTACTCACAACTTTTTCATATCTAAATTTGTCCAAGTTTTTCAACTCCTGGATATGGGTAGTGTGATTCCAAAATTTCAAGAACATGGACGACAGCGATAGATCGGCCTTGAAACCGAAGAACAAATTATACATCTTGGTGAAGAGGATCCTATCAGAAATACTCGAAGTATGTGGCGACGAGTCAGAGTTTACCATGATTGCACATAGAACACTAACAGGGCATTTACTCTACCCTTATCATGTATAAAGCGCATAGGCTCTCCTACCCGTGGATTTTGCTCTCAGACAACAATAGTGTGAATGATTTATTGGTTAAAATAAAAATCCAAATCTTTGGTTCAATATTTATCAACCGACGAAGCTTCTTTTACACTGAATGGAATTTAAAATTATTATTAAACCATTTGTTTTGCCCAATGATTAAATAGGCAGCAGCAGTAGATTTTTTAAATAAATTCGTGATAGAACCTCACTGAAAATTAACCGTTGGGGTGCACTTAAATAATAACACAGATTTACAAAAAAAAAAAAATTATATGCCTATTTCACCAGACTATTTTATTCCTATGTAGTTAGACGCCCTGAATTTAAGTCTGAAGTCTTACCCCTATCATGTCAGGTTCAAGATTATTTCAAGGTCAAATGGAGTAAAATTCACTAAATAAATCTGAAAAAGTAGATACGCATGATTTTAAGGTCGTTGAATCCGAATGCGCGGTTTGTTTAATCCCCCAAGGTCGACTAAAGGTCATTTTAGGGTCAGTATAAAGTGAAATTGTGAAAAATCCACTAAATAAACCTGAAAAAAACTGTAGGTTTCTAGGGTTGCTAAATCCGAATTTGTGGATGTTTAATTCCCGAAGGTCAGCCAGAGGTCATTTCAGGGTCATTTCAAGGTAAAATTGAGAAAAATCTACTAAATAAATCTGAAGAAGAAGATATGTAGGTTTTTGGGGTAGCGGAATCCAAATACGTGGTCTGTTTAATCAGCCAAAATCAGCCAGAAGTCATTTCAAGGTCAATTGAGAAACATTTTCTAAATAGATCTTTAAATTAAGATAGACTTTTGAGGGCACTGAGTCTGAATTCGTGGTTTGTTTAATACCTTAAGGTTAACCAGAGGACATTTGAAGAGCATTTCAAGGTCAAACTGGAAAGATCCACTAAATAAATCTGTAAAAAAAGACAACCCACGCGCAGCTAGATCAATATCCGTTATATAGCACACAGGCAAGCGGACTAAGTTTTTGAGTTGAAACACAAGCTCCAAAACCTCGTACCCCACGCTCAGCTAGATCAGAAGTCCACAGCAGATATGCAAGCGGAGTTAGTTATTATGAAATAGTAATCCAAAACCAAAACTCCCAAACTTATATAACCCACGCACAGTTAGATTGATATCCATTACACATCAAACAGGGGAGCGAATCGAGTTTTTAAGGCAAAATCCAAGCTGCCAAAACCACACACTCTAGATTGCTAGATTGATTGCCACTATACAGCAGACAAACTACCGGACCTTGTTCTTATAAATATGTCAAAATATAAGCTCTCGTAACCACATATCCCACGCGCAGCGAGATCAATCCCCGTTACGTAGCAGACTGAGGCGAAAAGCAAGGATTTCTGATTTTATGAAATAAAACTAAAGCTCTCCGAAAACTATATACTCTGGGTACAACATATATGAGAGTTTGGGTTTTGTGTTATATACTTATAAGAACTTATTTCGCTAGTCTAAATGTTAGGTAACGGATATCGATCTAGCTGCGCGAGGGGTATGTGATGTTAGAAGCTTGAGTTTCCCTTAAAAACTCACTCCGTTCACGTGCGGTATGTGGTTTTGGGAGTTTCGGCTCACAAACTCGATCCGCTTGCCAGTCTGCTGTGTAACGGATATCGATCTAGCTGCGTATGTGTCCTCTTTTTTACAGATTTATTTAATAGATTTTTCTCAATTTGACCTCGAAATGACTTTTAAATGGTCTCTGGATGAACTTTGGGGATTAAACAAACTACGAATTCAAATTCTGCGACCTCAAAATCGTAAGTATCTACTTCTTCAGATTTATTTAGTGAATTTTACTTCATTTAACCTTGGAATGACCTTAAATCTAACGTGATTGAAGTTATCGAACCTCAGATTTGGATTCAGGGCATCTAATTACATAAGAATAAAATAGTCTGGTCACATAAGCATCCATTTTTTTTCGTAAACCTGTGTAATTTTGACAATAGGTGCACAGGAATAAATGTCCATGCTTAATTTCCTGTATTTATTCCTTTGGATTTTTTTATTTGGGGTTACATGAAAAAATTGTGTTTATGCTTCTGAAATAAGAGACGAGAACAGTGACGTAACTAAGATTTGGTGCGCCCCCTCTTCGCAGGTTTTTGAAGGCGCCCTACTATTTTGCACTCTTTTTGATCCTTCATATTTATTCACTTTCATCAAGGAGTCTTTATTTACACCACTGGATGAGAATCATTTGCTAAAATATATTTTTGTTGCTGCCAACCATATTACAAATATACCATACCAGGAGTTTTCAGCCCCTTCCGGAAAAACTGGTTAAGACTCTGCCAGGCTTGTATGTTTGTGCGGAGAGTTGGGGGTTTGCACACTGCGACCTGGTAGATTTAAGGTGCCCCCTTACTGCTGCCTAGTCATTAGAGTTACCTCATTCGCTAGAGCAGGTTCTTCAGTCCCATTTCCCTCAGGAATCTCAGGATGTTGGACTGCTTCAGGGCAGGTAGCTCCCCTTCTTCGATTCTGTGTGCTCCCAAGAACCACATCCTAGGGTTTTCTAGAGCGCTGCACTCTGTAAGGATATTTATAGAGGTTTTTGTCTTCCTCCTCACTCTTGCACTCTTCTCTTTCTACTAGTTCGAGTTTCTTGAGATGTCCCCTCGGATGGCAATACCCCATCAGGACCCCTGTCAGAACTCTGAGCTAGTTTTTAGTCAAGGTTATGCATTCTTTGCATCTCTTTTGGTCGTAGTTCCCCAGAAGTATCTTCGCTTGTCTCAATCGTTGGAGCTCCGTCTAATAATTGGTTCCCCTGCTTTCTTCTTCTATCTTTAGTTCTTCCAGCAGTACCCTGCTAGTGATTCTATAGGAAGGCTCTAGCCCCAGAAAAGGTATCTTAGCCCCTTTTCTCGTGAGCTTGTCTACTATTTCATTTCCCTCTATCCCGGTATGTCTCGGTACCCATGTGAGGGTGACTTTATTATTCTTACTCAAATCATTCAGTTCCTCTAGGCATTTCCAGACCATCTTGGAACTGATAACTTGAGAGCTCAGCCAACTGATGTCTGCTTGACTCTACATAATGATGATAATCTTGTGGCCGTTATAGTTTTTCTCCTTGTTAAATTGAGTACACATCCTAATGGTATGCATTTCGCCTGGAAAATGCTTGCTGACTTACCCAAGCTTCCGTAGTGTCTGGTGCAGGGTCTATACGCTCCTACTCCAGTTCCCTCCGTTCTTTTGGAGCCATCTGTATATCATACAGTGGATTTCTTGCTGAGTTTTTCAATGGGATTTTGTCCCATTCGCTCTTGCAACTCAACTTTTTGCTGAAGTTTTTCACAAAGTTGAATTTCTCTTTCATTTCATCTTGGTCAATGTCCCAGATTTGTTGATTTCTGGATGAGAGATTGGGCCTTCATTTTATGACCTCATCTCTTATCATCCAATAAATCGTCTTCTTCGCCATGTTCTCTAGAAATATATGTAGAGGTGTGAGGTTTAGGATTCCTTTTATGGTGGCAGTTGAGCAGGTTTTCATTGCACTGGTTAAACATGCATAGGCTAGTCTTTGAACTTTCGAGAAGTTAGCTCTCGTATAGCCAGATTATTTCTTTCACTTCAGATCACTGCTCGATATGTAATGATTCGTCTCATTGTTGCAGTGTACATGCACTGCAGGATTTTTGAGTTTGCACCCATCTTTTTCCCGCAAAGTTTTTACAGACTATTAAGGCTTTGTAGCCTTGTTGATTATTCTTTTTTCATGCTTATTCTAGGGGAGTTTGTTGTCTAGGGGACAGTCCCAGATATTTGCCCTCTGACTTGCATTTAATAATATTCCCATCCATTTTGATTGTCTTCAGATTGAGGATTCCTGGTGAAGTCTACTAGGGTGCTTTTGGTGGGGTTGATGTTTAGTCCCATCACCTAGCACCATTCTCTAATGTATTCAAGCCCTTCTTGAATTATGTCATAGATGATATTCTCAAATTTGCCTCTTACGATCACGACCATGTCATCGGCATATCCTTGACAAGATATGCCGAGGTTATCAGATCACAGAGGGGCTGATCTACAATTAAGCTCCACATAAGTGGAGAGGTTACTCCCCCTGAGGGCATCCTCTGGTGGTACACAGGGCTATAGTGTTCTGTCCTATCTCTGTCTCTAGTATTCTAGTGGAGAGAAGTCGTGCTATCCATTTGGATGTTGTTCGGTCCACTCCCCTGTCGTCGAGTGCTCTTTCGACTGCCTCATGTGGAATGTTGTCAAAAGCCCCTCATATATTAAGAAAAGCACATATTACAATTACCTTCCTATTTAGTGCTTCTTGAATCTCATCTGTCAATCATATCAGTGCGGTTTCCGTAGGCCTACCCGCTTAATACGCATGTTGATGAGGATGCAGTGGCGCCTGTTAAAGAATTTCTGTTCTGATATAATTATCTACTGCTTTCTCCATCGTTTTTAAAATAAACGATTTGAGACTGATGGATTACAGGAATTTAGGGTATGTAGTGTCCTTTTACCCCACTTTCGGAGTGAAGGTGACTCAGGCCCTTCTCCATATTTCTGATATATAGCCCAGTTTCACGCTGCTTTGATGCCTACTATGTGTGGTAAAATCTCTTCCTGCTTTCGTTGAAGCAGGACTGGGATTATTTCATCAACTCTTAGCGTTTTAAATGGTTTGAAGATGTTCATTGCCTATTCTAAACGACCGCTACTGCTTATGTGTCTGGCAATTGTTTTAGCTTCTCTGGTGGGTATTTCGCGATGTTCTATTACATCATTCGCGATACTACGCTTGCTCCCCGGAAAGTGAGTGTTGAGTAAGAGTAATGCTCTTTCCTCCTCGCTCTCCGTGAAACTGCCGTCTGGCTATCTGAGTGCCTAGGCTTCGCCATGACTTTGTGAAGTCTAGCTGTGTTCTTTTAGTTTTCCTGATTTCCTTGTAGATTAAAATACATTTTATTTTCAAAAAAAAAACGGATCAAACAGACAAAAAATATATCTCATTTGACACGCGCCGAATGGTTAACGAAATAAAGGCTGTTGTCAGTAAGATTTAAATTTACCTAAGTTTCACTTAAAAATGGGTAGGAATAACTATTAGCCGAAACATCGGGATATTTAGCAAAAAAAGGTAACGAAATTCCAACCATATATACTAATTCGCAAAATTTGGAATGTTCTAATCTGCTTTTTGCAAAGATGGTTTTATTTTGGACATATGTTTTAAAAAATTGTTGTTGAAAATATTGTGCAAGAACATAATTCAAATGTACGGAAGTTATTTTCCTAACATCTCGTAAAGCCTTTACATTTGAAGTCCATTTTTTACACTATTTTTTGTGTCATTGAATAGTCCAATTCGGGTTAGATATTGTAAAAAAAAATATTCCTGTACGATCATGGACATACGTCTAATTATAAATTAAGATTATAGTCCGGACAGCTATGACACAAAAATGTTACCCCATTGATTTAACGGAAATTTTACTTTTGTAGGCATAATTGACTAACACCAGATACATAAACCCATAGTTATCCAACCTCTATCCTGGTGCGAAAGGCGTGAGAAAGTGACTCTACTGTTCTTCGAGAGTGCACAATGGCCCCACTGGGTGATGAATAAAACTATACTTATTTTATTGCATTTAGGAGATTTTAATATAGGTCATTTACGTAAGCACTACGTAAATAATAAATATTTTTATCGTCGAATAGAATTATTACTTAACATTATGGAATTCTTTGATTTTACTCAAAAAAATTATATTTTGAATTCTAGTCAGCATATTTTAAACTTAGTTTTAACCAGATATGAGAGCAGTGTATTTGAGAGTACGTATAGCTTTGTCAAAAATCGATACTCATCATCCACCATTAACTATTGAAATTGTTTTAAAAGCTTAAAAAACTAAAGAATTAATAAACAACTACAACACTATGCACTTCAGTTTTAGAAAAGCTAATTTTCCGGCAATGTATAAACTATTTAAAAATGCTAACTGAAAGAAGACTTTAATGATGTGAACTTAGCAGTTAAGCCTTTTTACGATAAAGTTAATTCTATTTTTGAAATATATGTACTAAAAGTCAGCTACCGTAAAAAATATTCGGTATGGTTTAGCAAAACTATAACTAAAGATATTAAAACTAAGGATAAGCTTCGAATAAAAAGCAGAAAATCAAAGAATTTAAATTTATTAAATCAATTTATAGAACTTAGGACAAAAATTAAAAGAGACGCTCATATTCAATATTTAAATAAAATTCAGCAACATATAAGTACGGATCCTAGGTCATTCTGGAAGTACATTAATGATAACAAAAGTACTCCTAGTATTTCCGGGAAAATGCATTGTGATGGGGAAGAGTACGTTGAAGGCAGGACAATTTCGAATTCTTTTGCTTCATACTTTGGATCTGTATATAGAGGTGATAACTTGGATGATATTGGCATCAAGGATAAAAATAATATCTATGAGCTTTTTGATATCAAGGAAATTAATTATGATGATGTGTATGATGCTGTTAAAAGTCTTAAAATTAACAAAGCAGTTGGACCTGACAATATACCATCATATATATTTAAAGGCATGATTGACTTCTTTGCGGAACCGCTTAGAATATTGTTTAATATGTCAGTTAGTACGGGTTGTTTTCCTAAAATGTGGAAAGAAGTCAACATATGCCCAATATTTAACAAAGATGATTTAGCAGTCGTTAAAAATTATAAACCAATTGCTATTTTGTCATGCCCTGCAAAAATATTTGAATCGATTATATATATTTATATATATAATTGGTTTTATTAATAAATGATGCTTTGGTTCTGTTGAGTTACATCTAGTAATTTGTTTCATTTAGTCTTAATTTGGCTCCTTCTTTACAAATACCAATTGTAGATAAAAGTTATAGAAAATTATTGCAGACTACCATAACTCAGCATTAAAAAATGTTTGATAATTATATATATATATATATATATATATATATATATATATATATATATATATATATGCATATGTTCATAATAAAATAACATGTAGACAAATTTGTGTTGTATAACGCAATTTATATCAGAAAGTCTAGACAAAAAACACCAAGTTGATGTTGTCTATATAGATTTAACTAAGGCGTTTGACCAAGCCTCACACAAAATACTTTTGGAAAAACTTAAGTATCAATTTGGGTTTAGTAATAGATTAGTACAATTTTTTCAATCATATTTAAAAGACAGACAGCAAAAAGTTTTTATTCGAGGATATAGTTCAAAATACTTCCTTGCCACATCGGGTGTACCGCAAGGATCTAACCTTGGTCCAGTGTTGTTCCTTTTGTTTATTAATGATTTGATTAATGAGGTTAATACTACGGAAACACTATTTTTTGCAGACGATTTAAAATTATATTCAAAAACTCAAAAGCTCGAAGATTGTGAAAAACTTCAGGATGACTTAAGCAAAATATCGTCTTGGTCTGCAAAGAATGGTTTATCGTTCAATGTTGATAAATGTTATGTAATGACTTTTACCCGTAAAAAGAACAGCATAGTATATCCATATGAGGTGAATGGAGCGGTGCTGTCTAGGGTTGGTGAAATGCGGGATCTCGGTATTACTTTTCATGTGCAACTTAATTTTAAGTCTCACATCTATACAATTATGAATAAGGCTTCAAAAGTGTATGGCTTTATTGTAAGGAGTTGTAGGGGCTTTAATAATGTAAAATATATCATAACACTTTATGTCACGTATATTAGGGGCATTTTGGAGTACTGTTCGGTTATATGGAGTCCTTATTATGATGTTCACAAAAATAATTTAGAAAAGATTCAAAATAAAGTATTAAGATACATACATTATAAGAAAACAGGTATATATGAATTGCACATACCTAAATTAGAGATCACGAATGAATATAACTTAAAGCCATTAGAACCTAGACGCAATTTAGCCTATTTGACATTTTTGTATAAACTTGTTAATAATAAGATTGACGATCATAGTTTATTGCCTATGCTTAGTTTTAATGTACCAAATTACAGAACCAGGAACCCATCAGTGTTTTATGTAAATACTGTTCATACTAATTATTGTTTAGGCTCTCCAATTATAACAATGTGTAGGTCATACAATCAAATAAGAAACCAGACAATTTTAATATAAGTTTAATTAGCTTTAGGATATTAATAATAGAATATTATTAGAACAAAATTTTTTCCCTAAAAGATGGGTATCCTTCCTACTCTATAAATGGATTTGTGTATCTGTAGAGTTTGTACTGAAATAAATAAATAAATTTAAGTTGTGTTGCAAAATAAAAAATGTTCGTCTGTAAATTCCGAGGGGTACTTTAATTTATCGACTTAATGAATAGGAAAATGAGAAACATATAAATGGACATAGGGTATGGCTTACAGGGATGCTTCGCTTCTTAGGTAGAAAAGAGCTGCGAACTGTGGTGGGACTGTTAACAGGATATTATCACCGGAGGGACCATCTTCACAAGATTGGTGTCGCAGATGACCCGATATGCAGATGGTGTCCGGAGGAAGATGAAACTGTTGATCAAGTCTTCAAAGAGTACTACGCACTCAATGGATTTTGACAGAGATATTTCAGAAATACAATTTTGTTAGCGGAAGTAGTTAAGCAAGTTCAATTAGCGTGGCTGCTTAGATTTGCAAAGGCGATCGGCCTGAATTAACCCACAGCTATGGTGGGATATAAAGTGCTCAACAAAGCTGAGGTCGATGCTCGATTATCGTTACCTTTGTTTCATTCATTCATTCATTCATGGTTGTCCTGGTCACAACTTTTGTGGTTAACCAAATTTACCGCGAAAATCAAATTAAGGGTTCATTCCATCATTCTGATGAAATAAAGCTACATAGCATGTGCATAAATAATTGTAATTTCTAAAAATCGTTGATTTTAGTAATTATGTTGATTTTTTAAGTATATTTGTAACTTAAGTTAAATACTTTTGTACATTAATCTGATCTCAGTATATAAGTATAATAAGGATGCATGAATCTAAGCATACCTTCGTTCATGCATGATGAAAAGAGAGAAAGAGAGGGAGAGAAGCGTATGAAGAAATAGGAGAGAGGAGTTAAAGAAAGAAAAAACAAAGGAGAGAGGGGAGGAAGGAAAATGAGCAAAGAGGAGCAGAGTAAAAAAAGAGTGGAAACTCAATAGCCCCCTAAGGGGTAACATTAGAAAACTAATTTCACAAATTATTAGTTTCATCTAGTCTTTACATAAGTGGCTTGAGAAAATTGCTACAGAATTAGATGTCTAAATTTTATGATAAGGAATTTGTTCCATATATTGGTGTTGAATTTAGTAAATGTCGTCATTACTTTTTTATTTCATTCAAAAGTCGGTATCAATTTTATGTAATAAAATGGCATTAAAATATTTTTCTTTTTTTTTTTTAATTTTCATGTTAGATTTCTTATTTTTTTTATATATGTTTAAAAATTATTAAAAGCTATAAAAATGGTTCCATATTGATTCTAACCTATATAGATTAAAGAAATAAAATATTTTATGACTGTAGAACTAGTTTAATAAGATATCGCTTTATTCATTTGGGTCTTTAAAGGAAAAAAGACGGACAGACAGTTTATTTCCTGCGAATTAAATTCTGATTATCTCTCTATATGCTTTTCAATCATCTTATGAACTCATCAGTGCAACTGTGACGAACCGAAAGCAAGACCTACAAGAAACAACTGTCTATATAAAATTTTAATTTCTAGATATGTTTTCAGGATGTTAAATCTGCTGATATTTTCGATGTCAGATTATAAAATATCAATAGCCAAACGATATCATACATCCTAGTGTATGCACGAAATGAAGACATTTCGAGACATAAAATTTAATAGTGTTACTGGGAATTTGGCATATTTAGCTTAGGAGCAAGAAACAATGTAAATAAATGCTAATAAACTTCCAACGAAGTAGACATTTATATAAAGTCTCCTTAAGAACCCAAGGCAAGATGCACTTGGAGAATCCCAAATTTCTCAGTAGAGAAAAAAATCAATTATGTCCTAGTGAACAGCTAAAACATATGGAAAAGTGTTAAAGTTCCAAATCGGTTTGACACTGGTTACAACTTCAATATCCATCAGGACAAAACTGGAGAGAAATAATATGATTAAAATACCTAAATTTTCTTTAAGTGAAGAATTGTTGTTAAAACAAAAATAAACCAGAAAGAACTACTTATAAGATTGACACCCTTGGAGAATTTATAAGGCATTAGTTTAAATTTACCAACATAAAAAATACCCATAGAGCTCCAAAATCAAAAACGGGAACTCAAAAATTAGTCTAACAACACATAAATTACTAAATAAAAGAAAAATATAAAATATTAAATAAAACTATGAAAAATTCGGAGAGTAACTATAGCACATGAGATAAAACTGAAAAAAATATACGTACAATAACACACAATGAGCGTATGAGGGTTCGAAGATCTAATGTATGTTCAGGAAAAAAGACAAAAATTACAATTTTTTGACAGAAGTTAAGCTATAAACATAATATGCGCCATCTATAAAACATATTTTACATGTTTTTCGGATGATCAGAGTAGTGAACATAACCCGATCCTCTCTATCCCCCCACTCCTCGACCTTGACCTTGACCTTGCCCCACCCCTCTTTGGTCCCGCCCACATGTCCTTGTCATTGAGCTTGAAAGTGCACGTGTGCTTTGGCCTTGACCTTGTGTTCAAGGTTGTGCGTGTGTGACCTTGACCTTGACCTTGGTCGAGACGACCTTGACTTTGTTGAAGGTCATCTTGGGTGTGTGGCCTTGAAGTAGTTATTTGTGCATTGTAATGGTTTGGGATGATCTTGAAATGATTTTGACCTTGCAAATTGTTCTATAAATTGTGTGAGTCTATTTGCATTCATTCAGTGTGAAATGTCAGATACGGAACTATCTAAAGAAAAAATTATAGAGCAAGTCGGCAGAGTAATTTGTTTATATCAGAGTAATTTAAAAAGTTTGTGTGATTTTGAAGAGAAGGATCTAGCATTTTTTCCTCTCGAATATTTAAAAACTTGCGTTGATACGCTGAGTTAACGGCAAATTTGGGATAAGCTGCCAGCGCCATATCGGTGTGACAAGGAACTACAGTTAAGCTTACCCTGTTACATTCACTATGAACAAATATATCGTCATTATATAGATGGGCCACCACCAGCAATAAAAAAGTGTCGTGAATGTAAAAATGAGTGAATAATATGAATAGTGCTTTGCAAGAGACAGTAAAAAAATTGGGCGATGAGTTCACTGAAACGGCTAGTAACTATTTCAATGATGCAATGAAAAGTCGAGCAGAATGGGCGTCGCGCTATTGTGATTTGGCTTATGAATATGAAAAGGCTGCGAATGCATGTCGTAAATATTGCAGCAAAACAATAAATTTACAAGACTTTGTTCGTGAAATAAAAAAGTTGGGGTTTAGTGACTGTTTGGAAAAACTGATTAGGTTCATTGCAGATCCGGTTGTGTTAGATGAAATTAGAGTGTAGGACTTAAGTTTAACGTAGTAGTAGTTAATATGGAAAGTTTAGTGCGAGAAATGTACGAAGAATTTCTAATTTCTGCAGCCTGTTCGGAATTTTACGCATATGAAATGCAAGATTCGGAGGCTCAGGATTTTAGTGTATTTTTTAAGTATATGGACCATGCCGAAGTGTGTCTTTTAGCGAGTATAGTTTGTAAGAATTTTCTAAGAAATAAAAACAAACAATTATTATTGAACAAATTAAGAAAATTAGGTTTAGGTGATAATGTTACACGTATAGAAGAATGGCAGAAAAAAATCAATCAATAAAGTACATAAAATGTAGTTATTTGTTTCATTATATTTTGTCCTTGAAGTTAGCCTTATACCAATTTAAATGTGTGACGTCATTTGACCTTCAATACTCCTCCCACTATTTCTATCGTTAAGCTACCCCAACCATTGTTACAATTCGACCTTGAAACCTCGCTATTAAGGTTCGTGGGAAAAGAAGTGACTTCAAACAGTCGCAGATATCAGTGGCATAAACATCAAATATTGTGTTCGTGTAGTGTTCTGAAAGTGCTTTTATATTCACGGTAATTTTTGGATTTATATACCATTTTTTCAATAATGAGTATTGCAAAAGAAACTCTAGATGAAATTAATGAAATGTTCAGCAAAGATTTCGAGGTTTTAGAGAGAAAAAAGGTTACCGAAATGATTGTAGGCAAAGTGTATAAAATTGTAAAGATGATTTCAATGACTACACGATTTGGTAAAACTCTTTTAGTGGCTTTACACGATGACGGTGATAATAGCACATTTGAGACTTTTTTGCCAAAACGTGTGGCCGAAACACTATCTGACGATATTGTAGATATTATGAGTAAAACTAAAGGTAAATACACTCTAACTTATTTGGGGCAGGGCATTGAGTTTTTGGAAACAATACTCGAACATTACGTTTTGGCTCATTGGAGTAAATTTTATGTAAATTGTTTGAAAAAAAGGATGTAATTAAATTTAAAATATAGTTGCACATGTCAGAATACTTACGCGTGTTCATTATTTCTGTTAAAGATGTCTGCTGATGCGACGACGACGACCGCCAACGAATGTGTAGATAGATACATATTTTGGTTGGGGAGAGAATTAAGAAATATGGCTCACGATATGTTAGATAGCGTAAATGATTGGTCGCATATTGATGTAACCAAAGATCAATATAAGAACGAGATCAGGGATACAATCAATTTTATGGCTGGGGCACACTTGTGCGACAAATTTTTATATGGTTCCATAGACATGGATACATTTTTTGCTGAAATGGTTGAAGAAGAATTAAAAGAATACCTCGTCAATATTCCACATTTACCAGATGAGCTTGCTGCAAAATATGAATTGGTTTCTGCAACAGTCCAAGACGTTGACGATCGAAATAGTGTCGGATGGGATAGAATTTTGAGCAACGAAAACGAAGACATGGAAAATTAATTTTTTATAATTTTTGTATTTGTGCAATTAAATAACTGTAAATAAATATCTGTTACAATCACAGATTTGTTTTATTTCTTTTATAAACATACCAACCCAGTAGATCATAGTCAGTGTTTCTTTTTCTCAGCTGAAATATTTAATATAAGTAGGGCAAATAAAAATAAAATAGTTTAGTAAAGATTGAAAATGAGTCGAGGAAACAACACAATTGATAAATTTGGTCGTCAGAATATGAAAAAATATCATATATTATCTGGGCCACAAGGGATTGGTTTTTAACTTACAGCGGATGGGCAGTATGATATGGGTGGAAAAATCATAACCAACTTAGGCGAACCTAAAGATGATGACGATGCTGTGACAAAACACTTTGTTAATAGAAAGTTTTACAATTTTGCAGTTGTAATATGTGACATATTTAACAAGGATGTCCTCCCCATGATATACAAAAATAATAGTGAGCTTAAAACAAAAATTGAAGTTATGCAGAAAATACTCTATCATCAGCCTTTAAATGACTCATTAAGCGCACTGTCGTACGACTCGACTTCAAAAAAAATCTAAAAAAAGGGAAAGCAGGTTAAAGAATAGGAGAACGTATTCCGAGTGGCATAGCCTTGAAGATAACGTCGTAGTCGTCGGTGAATTGGACCTTCCCTCCAAGAATATTGAAATGTTATTTATGTGTATGATGTTTTATTGTCATTGTTTTTAATGATGAATATTGAAATAAAAAAACTTTATTTTACAATATATTGTTTATTTATTTTACATTTTAAATTAAAAATATAGTCATACAATATGTTATTTATTTATTTATACTTTAGCTTTATCTATCCAAGTGTTGAAGTGGTTGGGAAATCCTAGCCATTTGACAAATAATTGATCGATGTGATTTTTCTTGCGTTGTCTAAGGACTTTTCTACTAGATAAACGCCAGGACTGCTTGTTTTTTGTAGTTCTGATTCGTAAAAACACCCTCTTATAGGCTGACCTTCTAACGATTCCAACAAGTAAGTAGGTGGATTTGTAACGTTAACTTTTACAACTTTAAACAATTCGGTTGACCAAGAGGGCGTATATCCTTTCTCGAATAAGCTTTTGTACTTGCTAATACGCACAATGTCACCCATGGAAAACTTAAATTTTTTAGGTACAATTTTTAAATAATCATATGCTTTAATATGCGTTTTTTCTTGCACGTCTGCAGGCTTCATTCCAATGGTGCGATGTTTCGAATGGTTATAGGTTTTTGTTACTGCCGATAATATATGTATCCATTTGTAAGATCTTCTTGTCGAGAATTGTTTATATAAATTATTTTTAAAGTCCTTATGACTCGCTCAACAATTGCAGCTTTCTTTGTGCTGTAAGTGGAATAATGATTTATATTATATTTTTTCATCAGGGCTTGAAAGTTTGTATTTTAGAACTCCTTTCCTTGATCACTTTGCAGATTTGTTGGTGTATATGATGCCTCTTCAATGATGCTTTTCATCGCATTAGTAACTTCTATACCAGTCTTGTTTTTTATGGCTTTGGTATAGACAAATTTAGAGTAACAATGTATACAGACCAAAATATAACGATAACCATCATTTTCATCAGCATACTGTTGCATTTCAGCCAAATCAATTTGCCACAAATCTCTGTATCCTTTTATTATCGTGCACCGTCTTACAAAATTTTTTCTAGCCGTTCTATGTAGTTCATTAACAATCTTGATTTTTTCTAAACTGGGCTCCATATTATTAGTAATATTAAAGGTTTCAGATCGAAGGAAGAACTGAATAATATCATTAAATATTGAGCTTAATATATTATATCTTCTTCTCGTAATTCCTCTATGATTGACATAATTTCATTTTCGTGTCCAGTGTGACCGGCCATTTTGGAACTCCACAACAAACGTAAACGATCCACCAACTCTTTAGCTTTGTTCCAATAGACATATTGAAATTTTTTCGAAGATAATTTCTTTTTTGTGGGTAACTGTAGTTTTTCCGAGAGATTTTTTCTTGTAATAGTACCACCTAATTTTGTGCCCATTATCAGAGGTTTAATAATTCGTAAATATTTGTTCCATCTGGTCTCCCGTAAACCATCACTTTTTTTAAAATTGTTGTAGACAGCACTCGTTGATTCCAAAATTTCCTTGTACGTTGAAAGTACATTATCACTTAATTGTTGTTGTTCCTTGCCTACACTTGGGGGTGTTTTAAGAAATAACAAATCATAAAGTGTCGGTGATCCACCATATTCTGCAATATTTTTCCCTTTTCTGTATAAGACAATATTTCCATTTCGAAAACGCACCTCTAAATTACCAATAAAATTTTTGTTATAATCTGTTTTTGAACCAAAACGTACACCATATACAGTATCGTATAGAGATGGTTTCGAACGTAATCCTTTCAGGTGTGCGTTTAAAGTATCGGAAGTTGTGGTGTCAGCGGATGCGAGAGATGTATTAGTTGATGCCGAGGGTGTATCAAACACCGATTGGCTAATATCTTCTTTTGAAATGCGATGCTGCTGCTGCTGCTGAATAGGTGTGGAGGTTTGAAAGGAATGTGTAGGTTGGGGAAAACCTGATATTTGAGTCGACTGCACTGATGTACTGAGACTATGTGACTTTGTAGGTGGATAATGTTGTTGCTGTTGTTGTTGTTGTTGTTGTTGTTGTTGTTGTTGCTGCTCCTGCTGCTGCTGACGTTGCTTAACAACATCAGATATAGTTGTCAACGGCTTAGAAATGGGTTCGTAAAACTTTTCCAATTCCACAACATTAAATTCTTTAGCCGCTTTAATTTGTTTAAATTTTTTTCTGACGGCATTGGTAGCTTCCACTAGTTTACGTTTTAAGTCGATCGCGTTATTCATGATGTTAACAAAGGACGTTTCAACAATCAAATGAGCGTTTTCTATTATTTTTACAGTAATATATAGCTATCAAATCCTTTGCGGTGTCTTCCCGATTTCACATCACTGTCTTTATCAATTACTAAAAATCCATACTTATTATCCCAACATTTTGAGCACATTTCTTGAAATTGAGTAAAAGTTAGATCCGGTGCAACGTGGTCGGAAAATATGTGTTTCATATTCAACTCATCTTGTTTAAACATAATAATAAAATTGGCGTTGTCTCGCACAAGCTGTTTAGGCACTCGCGAATATGTTTGCGTTAGGTAAAAGGAGTCGATATTTTTATGACGTCCCATGCTAAAGTACGATCTTATAACATCTTGTTTTTCACATATAACATCATCAAAGATAAATATAGAGTTTGGTTTTGCATCGGACGGTTCCACAATATTACTGGAATCACTAAAGGCATAGTAGCCGAAACCTTTGATGGGTGCTAAAATTTTCCTTAAATACTCATATTTCGGTTGATACAGAGATTTCGAGTAAATATAGACATTTTCGAAACGTAGCCCAAGGGGGTGTGTAAGCAGCGAAATCATGACATTAGTTTTTCCACAATTGGATGGACCAATTAACAGGCCGCGAATAGAGGAAGGAAGTAGAGGACCGTGTCTCTTCATTATCTTCTTTTCAAATCCAAGTCCGACTTTTTCATCGAGATTGTCAATAGGAAGTTTTTGTTTAAGATCGATAACGCGTATCTTAGAAAAATTGGATATTTTATAGGCAATTTTTCACAAAAACTGTCATTCAGATGCCGAGCGTCAAACGAAGTGGACGGTCTCACGTTTCCAACAAAACTGGATACGGTATTGTGAATTCGTTAATAAATAAATTACCATTCGAGGTACACATTCCTGGTTATCAATATTGCGGACCCGGAACAAAAGTAATAAAACGTGTAACAAGAGGTGATCCAGGCATTAATCCTTTGGATGCCGCATGCAAAAAACACGATTTAGCCTATTTACATAATAAAGACAACATAAGTGCGAGACATCGAGCGGATTACGAGCTCGAACAAAGTGCTTGGAATAGAGTAAAATCGAAAGATTCCAGTTTAGGTGAAAAAACAGCAACTTGGTTAGTTACAAACATTATGAAAGGAAAACAACGTTTTGGTATGGGTGTACCATCATCATTATCAACAAAAAAAACATCTAGTAAAGGCACGCGTCATACAAAAAGGAAAGGTGTTAATAAAAATCGACATGTTCGGAAAGCCAGTTTCGGAACAGCTATTCGACAAGCAGTTCGAAGGGAATTATTAAAAGCCTAAAGTAAAAATGTGTTGGAAAAAAATGTCATGAAGCTCTGTCGGCAGCACGTAGATCAGTAAAAGCGGCAGGTGGCAAAAGGAAGGTTCGTACACCGAGAATAATACCGATTCCTAAAACTGGTGGAATATTACCATTAATACCAATTTTTGCCGGGTTATCAGCTTTGGGTTCATTAGCCGGTGGAGCAGCGGGAATTGTGCGCGCCATAAAAGCAGTAAAAAAAGCAGCGAAGATAAAACCGGTGCCGGCCTGTATTTAAAATCGAAAGGAAATGGTTTGTTTCTAAAGCCATATCGTAAAGGTATGGGATTATTTTTAAATCGTAGATCAAAAAACTAATTGAATCCCTACCTCGAAGACCACTATCTAACATCGATATAGAAAAATATGCCAAAAAGAAAAGAATAGGACACTTTCGAGGCGTTTATATGAGGGATTTATTACCTAGACAAGGTCCTCGACGTTACGAAGCAGCAATAGTGAATTTGGATAGTACGCGTGGTGCAGGGACTCATTGGGTAGCTTATAGAAAAAATAATTCTAAAGTAACATATTATGACAGCTTCGGCGATTTACCCCCACCGATCGAATTGGTACGATATCTACAAACGGGATCGGAACCATCAAAAATTATTTACTATACATACGATCGTCAGCAGGATTTTGGAACAATCTGGTGTGGACATTTGTGCTTAAAGTTTCTTGTCGAATCATCAGCGTAAAAGATATCATCATCATCATCGTCACCATTAACACCGCAAATGGATCGCAATAACTATACTAAAATGTTGCAATCACTGAAAGCATTTTATCTAGCCGGTGGATTAAGGAAAATGACCGTGAAACAGTTAGAAAACATGCCCAAGGAAGTAATGATTGCATTAGCCCCAAATGAAATTCCATTCGTTTGGGAAAAGTTGCCCGAGCACCTCAAAAGCGATATCGATATATTAAAATATCAGTGCGGTTGCAAACATTATTTCAGCAGCAGCAATTTAAACGAGGTTACGGCTGATGAGGATCTTACGGCTAGAAAAATATTTTGTTGTTATTGCAAAATCAGCGATGTGCGCATAAAAGCAGAAAATAGCATAAAAACATCACTATCTAATGCAGTGAGAAAAGGTGTGAAGATGAATCTTTTTAAATGTTGCCGCTAAGAATAAAACCGAGATGTGTGATGTTTTAATAGTTAGTCATGTCTTATACGTTCACACTAACAGGACACTCGAGCGTCTTAAGCGCCGATTTTTATCCACCAGTCGAATTAAATAGAGAAAACAAATATGGTCTGGCATTGCTGGGATTTTACACATACAATTCAATTTTAATGTAGACGAAAGCAACAATAAGTTTGCCTACATGAAGGAGGGTTACACCACCGAGTCGATACAATTGCAGATTCCACCTGGGGCCTATGAAATAGATGAGATAGGTAAAGCTATGTTGGAGGCTTTGAGGATTTCAACTGAAGAAAAGAACGATGGAATCTTTTACTTGGTCGCTAATAATAATACGCTGAAATGTGAACTGAATTCCCAATATACTATAGATTTCCGGGGAGAGGCGAGTATCGGTAAAATGTTAGGATTTAATCATACAGTGTTAAAAAGAGACATAAAGCACGAATCAACCGAGATGGTGGAAATAATGAAAGTACGTATCATACGCGTAGATTGTAATATAATTTCCGGAGCATATATGAATTCGGTGGAAGGTCATACCTTGTTCGAATTCGATATCGACGTGGAGCCCGGTTACAAAATCAGTAAAGAACCACAAAATAATATTTATATGCCGTTAATGCCGGCAGGACGTCAGTTTATCGACAACATTACTCTTCGCATCTTGGACGATAGCGGTGATCTAATAAATTTTCAAGGCGAGAAAATAATCGTGAAATTGGAACTGAAGACACTTTCATAGAAATGGGTTTTTGCTTCAATCGTCAATTGTGTGTGCTGTCGACTAAGATGGGGGAACCGCCGAAACATAATAAAAGTAAAAGAAGAGTTAACGTCAAGGTTAGTCGTCGTCCAGACGTTAGATCACAAACATCTCAACAGTTATCTGCCGAAAACTATAAATTTTTAAAATCAATCGGTCTTAAAGTGCGAAAATGATTTCCACCACCAGCGATAAAATAGAGGTTTTCTCCGAGCCCATCTTGGACAATTCCATTATTAGTCTAGAAGAGCATACGTATAAACCATACGGATCTCCATCATTCAACAATTCGGATGAAGTCCTTATCCCCATTAATTTTCAAGATATTATACTGGATATCACCGAAAGTTACATATATATCGAAGGAAAATTTAAACCCATAGACGCAACGAAAAGATGTTTTTTATCAAATAATGCCCTCGCATTTTTGTTCGATGAAATTCGCTACGAGATGGGAGGTGAGCAGGTCGCCGTGGTTCGTAAACCTGGAGTTACGACGACATTAAAAACCATGGTTTCATTCGGAAGTTTGCAACAAAGATCTCTCATGACGTGCGGATGGGGTCTCGACGAAGCAAACCAAGATATCGTAGACACGGCAAGTAACGTATTCTCCGGGAAATTACCCTTAAAATATCTTATGGGATTCGCCGAAGATTACGCAAAAGGTGTTTTCAACGTAAAACAAGAGCTTATTATGATTATAGCTCGCACTTTTACCAATTGTTACGTCGGCGAAGTAGAGGCAGAAATTAGTATCGACAAAATCGAACGGAAAATTCGTCACATCATTCCAGACGACAAGCAAAAATTGAAAATACTGTCTCGCATTAATAAAGGAGGAAACAATGCCAGTATTCAAATGGCATATCGTAAATGGGATCTGTACGAATTACCAGCTTTAAGGCAAACATCTTCCGACGTGTGGGCCTTGAGAAAGAGTACAAGTTTGGAAAGACCGCGCTATATAATCGTCGGGTTTCAAGACAGCAATAATTGCGACAAGAAAGAATAAAACGCAACCCAATATACCCACGCCGACGTATGCGACATTAGACTGTATCTGAATTCAACCGTTTACCCATACGAAAGATGGAATTTAGATTTCGTCAAGAAACTGTACGCAGCAGCCTATTACAATTATGAAAACTTCCAAAGCAGCTACTACGGGCGCGAAATAAACGATCCGATGATAACGTTCGCGGAATATATGAAATACCCCGTTTTTATTATCAATTGCAGTCATCAACCAGAGGCGATTAACTCATCGACAGTGGATGTAAAATTGGAGTTCCAAACGAGAAAGAATAAATTCCCCAAAGACACTAAAGTGTACGCATTAGTTATTCATGACTCATTTTTTAGTTATAATGTATTAAACGGTTCGGTGACCAATAAATCTATATTTTAATGTATCTATTATATGTAACACAAAATAATGTTCTTGAATCAATAAATTTGTAATGAGTGAAGTAGTAGTTTTATATTTATTTGAAACCCAACCAAAAAAAAGCTGACGGAAAAGCCCGCTCTTTAAGAAAGAAGTACGGGAGTTTAGAAAATGGTGGTTTATTAAGTGGAGAAAAGAGCTTAAATAACACAAGAAAAAATTTTTAAGGCAAAATATGAAAACAACGATTTAGAAAATTTGTAGGAAAGTAACGGTTAGGAATAGGGAAAAAAGTTATAAGAAAAAATTATAGAGGAAATCGAGTACTATAAGCAAGCATTTTTCTCGATAGTAAAAACGTAAAAAAAATTTTTTTCAAAAAAAACTTGAAAAATGGTGAATGCACGCCAAAGTTGAAGTTTTGGAGCAAAATGATATTAAGAAATTAAAAAGAGAATTTTTTTCTACATATTGTAGTACTTTTGAAAATTCGAAAAAATGAAATTTGAAAAAAAGGATTATAGAAAGTTAGTAATTTGAATTCTTTAAAGCGCTGTAGCTCGGGAACCGTTCAAGATAGAGGAAAAATAAAAGCACTTTAATTATCTAGAATTTTGAGTAGAATACAATGGTGAAATTTGAAAAATCTTAAAAATGAAAAAAAATTTAGACAAAAAAATTGAAATTCTCGAGTTAGGAGGCTAGAGCGCAGAACGGGAGTATGTGGAAGTTGTAGGGGAGGGTTTTTTTTTATAAGTGTGCCTGCGGCCCCTCCAACTTTTTGAATGTATATAGAGGCCGGTATTAGAATTATTTCATCATTACACATATTGTCAGGCCATTCGTGCCCGGCAAAATATGCAAGTGTGAGGAGTGCGGGGGTACCGCACCAGGAGCGGCACCTTCGGCACCGCCTGCAACGCCGACACCACCAGCGACGGCGACGGTGCCGCCAATGAGAAGACCAAGGGCTGCACCTAGGTCGGTGTTAATATCGTTGGGTATTACTCCACGGCAGGCACCCCACCCTCCCCCCAGGCCCTTTTAGGGCCACAAAAACGGTCCTTTTCAGGACCACATTATATTTTGATCGTAGTTTAGTAATCGTCACTTATGGGGCGAGATATTCGTTCAACGACGATTTGTCTCGTAGCTTAAGTGCCAAGTTATATGCTTGAGAACCTATGAAAATGTTAACAGTCCAAACAAGGTTTCTATTATTTTTTTTGTAATGTATTCTTCACAAAATATTAAGAATAAGTCTTATTGTCTAAACAAATCTAATTCCTTATTTAAAGTTTTTGAAAAAATCAATAATTCTATAAGCTCTCACCAATACATAACATTTAGAATCCGTTGGTGGGGTGGGGGTAGTTCTATATATATGAGACTGGGCCAGTTACACAGTCATATATTCATCAACCCTCATACGATGAACATGGAGGAAGAAAGACCAGCCAGCCGAGGCTCATCCATCTTTAGTGATGACACCGTAGCCGACAACGTTGGAGACCTGCAAGTCTTCGACGACGACGAAGAGGTGGATTTTGAAATTGACGTCCTACGTTGGGACGACTTGGATGAGCCGATTCCGCTAATGTATGACCACGATCCGGGTCTAGTGGAATTAGACGATGCGGGCGATTGGGTCTTACAAAGACTCGAAACTCCGTCGCCGCAGCCAGAGCCGGACTCGACGGAAGATGCGGTGCTGGAAATTCCAGCATCTCCAACACCCGACGACCCGCAAGGCCCCTGCGATTCGTCAAGCTGGTGGTCGACCAGCGAGGATGGGGCACCATAAGCCCCACACTCTCTCTGGTCCTTTTTAAGGGCACACAACAACGGTCCTTTTCAGGACCACAAAATACTTTGATCGTAGTTTTAGCACATATTAGTACTTTGTTACTAATATTGTGTGTATAGGATATACAATATTAGATACAAAGTATTAAAAGTTTAGGGGCCGGTGGAACCCAGCAAAATCGTTCGTTCGTATTTGAGACCACAAACAACTTTTGGTCTCAATACGTAATACGACATTTGTTTTCACCCCCCACCATTAATTTGTCTCTATATATACGACCATCAATACTTATTACAATCATTTCTGTTCAACATGTCTGCGAGTGAACAGCAACCTACCCAATGCCCTGTGGTAGATTCTACCACAGACGATTGTCTTGAGTGAAAGTTGGACGGTCCCAGATGGGAAAAACTTTGGCGGTTCATAATCGAATATGCTGAGGACAGCACCGCCACCACCGCCTTTGATGATGACGGGCCGTGCGACTCCACAACACAATAAAGAGTCGCATGTTTTTACAAACAAACGGTCTTTTCAGGGCCACAAAATACTTTGATCGTAGTTTTAGTTGGTTATAATACTTTGTAACCAATATTTTATGTTTTTTTTTCATAAAAACATACAATATTGAGATGCAAAGTATTAGAAGTTCTGGCGACAGAACCTTAACTTCTTTAACCGAACCATGTTTTAGCATACTTGTAAATATTATCAAAAAATATTTACAACTATTGCTATTACGTCGTTTTAGTGGATTATTCACTCTTTTTTATTACCTAATATTATGTGGGAAAGGTCCTATATGAAATAACACACAAAAATAAATTTTCAAGTCATTTTTATTCTCTTTATAAAATATAAAAAGTGATCAAAGACTTTTTTTTTATTAACTCAATATATATATATATATATATATATATATATATATATATATATATATATATATATATATATATATATATATATATATATCACTTTCACTTCTACGGACAACGGCTCTTGTGGTGCTGTTTTCAGGAAGTCGGGTAATGGAACAGGGGTGGAGGGATGCTTAAAGTTAAACTTCTTCTTTCCTTGTCCCACACCGTTAATCGCCGAATAAAATGTTTTTTTATCGGCGATTTCCAACTTCCGCATAGTCAAGAGCTTTTTCAATTTAGAAGCTTTCGGAGAAGATCCCTAGGCCGCGATGCTTTTCGCACAACCACATCACTTATTATGTTGATTTTCGGCTCCTTCTCCTCCGTCCAACATTCGAGGAATTGCGCAGCCGACTGAACCAACTCTTCGTCGCGACCATCATTCAGGGTTCTGTCTTCGGCATCTTCTTGCTCCCTGCCGTTCCAATTTTCGAATACCCCCGGACTTAACATTTCCAAGCCACTGATGTTTTCCAACATGCCTTGTTGCGAACCGCAGCTCACGTCAAGAGCATCTAAAAGAGACCGTACACTCGACATCTTCGATATTAAAACTCACACTATTAACTTTATCTTAGCACTGTACTGTTTGGTGTTCTGACGAACTGTGAAGAGCTCGAGCCAGCAAGTCTGCTTTTATGCCCATTTCCCCCACTACACCACCTTTATTCCTTTTGTTCGATGCATTAAGTATAATATTTAAACTTGTCAGATGCAAGGCCAAGACCAAGGCCGACGTAACCGGCAATACCAGGGTCGTTTTCAAGGTTGTAATTTTCATGGATTTTTTTTTCCCTGTCAAAGTTATTTTAAAGAAGCATATAAATATAGTACTAAACTTGTCAGATGTTAGGCCAAGGCCAAGGTCAAAGTACCCGTCAATGTCAGGGTCGTTTTCGAGGTTGTAATTTTCAAGGATTTTTTTTTTGGTCCTGTCAAGGTTATTTTAAAAAGTAATACATAATTAGAGTACCGCGATTGAAAAGTACAACATATTCAAACATCATGTTGCCAACTGATGAACAACCTAGTGAAGCAGCCAAAACATACAGTCATATACCAAAAGCTTTTTATTTAACTTGTCATCATTGTAAAAGACTAGGTATCTGCTGGCGAAATGATCTTACGTACGACTTCAACTACATTGACCTTTTCAGGGTTAAATTTGTACAAAGCGGCTTTTGTGGACTAGTTTACTACCAGTTCAAGGACATTAATGAACGTGCCATCCAGAGAAGAAATTGGGTCATAGAAGAAGCTTACCTGTACAGAAGAAATTAACATGTATTTTATTTCTTAATTTTTAATTTTTTTGTTTGTTATATTTTTTATTTTTTTTTAATAATAAAAAGTAAACTCAATCTTTTGTTATATTTTAATTTTTTTTTTCAATAAAACAATAGTAAAATGAATCTGTACGTGTATTTATTAAACATCACCTAAAATACGTTTTGCAATCCATATTTTTCTGCAGAGTCCGTTTATTAATGAAATAGAACCATATATTAGGGTGAAATCTAATGGTTTCAAATCAGTCTCACATAACAATGTCAGAAGTAAACACTATTGATAAGTTCGGTCGCAAAAGAAAATTTAAGGATTTTAACTTTATGCGAGGTCCTTCAGGAATAGGTTTTAAACTTACACCTAATGGAGATTACGACATGGGAAGCAAAAGATTGTGCTATTTAGCAGAACCTCTTGAAGGAGACGATGCGACCACACGAAATTATGTTGATAATAACCTTGCTCAGTGTGTGCAAGATACGCAGAAAGCTTTACATGACTCAACAATTGTTATTAAAGATATATTCAGAAACCAACTTGAAGGTTACGTACGCAAGAAATTAATTGAAACCGGTCAAGAACTTAGAGGATACATTGATGATACTATTATTGCAATATATGAACTTAGGCAAGACGAACTGCGTGATGAACTTAACTCTAGAATGTTGAAAATTGAAAAGACTATGGAGGATCTTGTCAGCAAACCTGTTTCACATTAAATATTTACTCGTAGACCTGTGCGTTTAATTTACTATTAAACAAATTTTTCAACAATAACTTTAACAGTTTGTTATTTGTCGACACTTCATTATATTTATAATTTTAAAATAAAGGTTCAATAAAAAAGCAATCAAGTAATGAATACATGTTTTTTATTTAAAAAAAAAAATTACAATACTATCGTTACATATTAATGTTGTATGTTTAATAGAAATAATAAAAACAATACAAATAATGAAATATGGATTTTTCAGATTACGTGCTGTCCTGACTTAGAAATGATTCCAACACGGTGACTAAATTTGCTAAGTTTTCTTCCGGGTCTGTTTTGTAAAAATCTATGTCTGCATGCCCCCAAGGTAGAGTTTAGGTTGAACTGGGAATTACATAACGTTTATCATCGCTATGTGACAATGCTACTTTATTTATTATGTTGGTATAAATGTTATGTAATTCACTTCTAAATGTCTTCATCTTTCTTAATATCAAACCACCCCGTTCAACAATTCTTTGGTAGTCTTCCTGATGAAGGTCTTTCTCGATAACACATTTTTTGATACCTTTGGCTTTTTTTAATTCATTATTAATGGACTTTACATAATAAGCCTTCGCGCCGGTACCATAAAAACTTATTATCGGATCACCAGGAAACTCATCTTTCATTCTACCAACTACAGAATTACTTTTAATTAAGTTGAAATTATTAATTTCGGGGCAATTTGATGTATCGAATTTTTCGGGGTTTTCTGATATAGTTTGATAAAAGTTTTCCGTATACACTTTTAATATAAGCGAGTCAGTATCGGTGTAAAGTAACGAAGCATCATCGCCAAACTTGGATTTAATAAAATTATAATAAAAATCGTATATTACAGTCTTTGATATATCTAATATGGAAAAACCGATATAAATTGGTTTATTGTACAATATTTTAACTTTATTCATATGTATAGCAACAAAGTTCTCGGTAAATATCGAGCTACTATTGAAATTGGGGCGGGATATTAGTGCTCTAGCTCCATTTCTGCCTACACTGTTCTCCCAATGTGTTACTAATTTTATATCCTTTCGATTTTCCACATTTTCCATAGTTTTACCAAATATCGCGTTATTTTTTAATTTAAAAGTGTCCTTCGCAAATTTTGTGGTGGCCTTGTTACGTAAATTGGTATTAAAATCAATATACGATTTTAGCCATTTTGATTGCTTAAACTGTAATACTCGATGGGTTTGCATTACCACTAAGCCGTTGGCGATGGCTTGTTTTAAAGTTCTATAGTGTACAATGTATTTTTTTTTTATCTTGTAAATTAGGAATTAATTTCGGTAATTTAGCGTTTTCTGTTGGCGGTATGATATTTTCTACTAGAAATGGAAGATCAGAATGTGCATCATGCAACTCAGTCGGATAATGCACATCCACTTCCAAAACGTAGCCATGTAAACTATCATCACCAACAGCCATAATATTTAAATCCAGAATTTCGCGCTCGCTTAACCATCGAAAACCACCATATGGTAATGCTTGTGACATACTATGACCATATAGATTTGTAGCATCAAGGTATGTTATAAATGAAGAAGGTTTTGTTGGGTCATAGTCTGGTAAAAAAATATTATTAGCGATGTGCTTCCTTTCTGTACACTGGCTTATGCCGCCGCGTATACCTTTCTTAAAAAAAATGTATCATGTCTATATCAGTTAAGAGCTCTAACTCTACCTTAGTCATACGTAGCATACAATCAAATGATAAACTTGGAAGGGTATAGTAATGTGCTGGATCAAGTTTATCGAATTTTAAACAATTATTCCGAAATTGCTCAAAAAATCACACAATAGCAACACATCTGATTTTAAATACACGTCCGAATAGTCCCCCAAAGTTTTACACCCAAACAAGCGCCATACTTCTTTTGCTCTTCTATAGCTTTCATCGCTAATATGTTCTTCCCGTAAATTATCATAAAATTCATCTTTACTTGGAAGACATGTATTTTCCATTTTTTCTATAGAGTCAATAAAGCTATAGGGAAAAACACCCTTTTGACGCATCAAATTAAATTGGTTGATATTTGAAAAATGTTTCCGCGTTTCAATAAAATCGTCGTCGTTTAAACCGCTGCCTAAATTTTCCAAAGACGTTGACAGAAATTTAAAACTATCAATAAATCGCAACTTTAAATATTTCCTCTTGACTTTTCCACATTTACTATCAAAATAATCGTGCACATAAATGCTTTTGGTAAATGATATGTACTTTTCCTTACTTTGAGCCAAAACACCAACTTTATCCCCATATTTACATAACTCTTTTATAAATAAATGGCTGTCGTAGCCGCTTAAGTTATGAAATATGATAGGGATAAAAGAGGGTAATTTATAATTTAAATTACAAACGGAATGTGCAGCACCAAATCTTTTTGCACCAGTTATGTGACAGTGGTCTCGTACTTTAATCTCACCCTCTTCAAAAGGGCCTTCACATATACCACATATTTTAGCATCATTAAACTCCCTTTTTTCTTCAGGCGTTAACGGTTTCATAGGCTTAATGTCTTTTAAATATGGGTTGTATAGAGCCCTTAAATCACACTCGATACGATCCACAAAGACTTGAGCTGCATTATTCCCCCGAAATAGCTCAAATTTCGAAAGTGAGTCGTCAAAAGAGCATTTAATTAAATAAGCAAAAGAATATGGTTCATGTCTAAAACTTTTTACAGTGTAAGAATTTTGTGGGTTTGGTTGTACCGTTTCAACGGGTTTTAAAACAGATTCGAAATCTGCATAAACCACGAATGGAACGCGCATTTGCTTTTCTATACCCTCGAATTTTAAAATATTTTCCGGCACACTCTTTCCAAATTTATCGATTTTTAAATCCACTGAGGGTGTTTGCGTGAAAATGTGGTTACAATCGTAGCTTTGATGTAAAGTTAAAGCTGACGGTGTACTAAAATAAATGAGGCAACCATCACAGAAATATATTTTATGTTGTTGACAACTAATTTGACTTGAAACTAAACGTGATAAATCCCGAATCCAACAATAATGACTCTTTGAACAAGTCGTATCACAAAAATGTTCACCGCCATCTTTACAACTACAGTCTTTTGTAATTAACAATAAATTTACATGCCTATCCAACTTTTTTGACGCATACCTCAGTGGACCAATAACTTCATGTATTACTTCATTATTTTCATATTTAGATTCCAGACCGTATACGTTAATTGATATGTTGTTCATTTCCTCAAATTTTTTAATGTCACGTAATTTTACTGGAAAATCCATACCTGTTAAATTTAGCACTCTAGAAAAATGGGGGTAGGATGTCTTCTGTGAAGGCGCTGCTGTTGGAGGAAACAATGCTGATGTTACAGCCCACGGAAAGCAAAATTCGTCCTGGTTAATCACATTGACGACAGCTCCTTTCTTTTCAATAGAACACGGCAACTTGATGTATGATGAGCCACCCATAGGCATATACTTGTTGATACCAACTTCCAAGTATAAAATTCGCACAAGAGCCCATCCTATAACAAGAAAAATAATATATAAAAATCAGTTTAATATATCGTGTTTTGATTTTTCCATACCTGAATCTTTCTCCTGGAACTCTGTCGCCTGCGTTTTTATTAATTCGGTGAAAGAATGGTAAACGGCATCCAAATCACTTTCTACACTAATTATTTGATTAGCAGTGTTGAAGGATTTTTCACTGAATATTTCTTGTGATGGAAGCATGTACTCGCCAACAGCTGTCATGTTAACTTTTAAAGCATGATGCACACGCAATAAATTATTAACAAGTTCCACCACCTTGGATTTAATGTCTGCAAAGAACATTACGTAATCGGAATGCTCCATATCACTGCTAACCCGATAGGTTGCAATTCTCCTTTTGAAGGCACATTCAACGAGTTGCACACCATGACATACCGGCAAACATGAATTATTTTTATGTTGTTGTGTTCGTTTATGCGCTGACATATGATTTATTGGAACATCTACATTACATGTAGCGCAATTAATTACCGGAATCGTCGATGTATACTCTTCAATTCGGAGCCGTTTTCCTCCAGGCACTTCATTAAATCTCGCCGCACACGATTCTCTTTGATGACGTCTCATATTATAACTATTAGTAAACTTAGAACCGCAATTTTCACAAACATATGCCATGATTTGTCAAATATTAACACATGTACTACCTATACAAGTCAGAGCCAACTGATGAATGAAACTGCCCCATACCTTATATAAAACCATTCAAGGTCACCCCAAACCACGCAACATATCTTCAAGACCACACACCCAAGGTGACCTTCAACAAAGTCAAGGTCGTCTCGACTAAGGTCAAGGTCAAGGTCACACACAACCTTGAACACAAGGTCAAGGCCAAAGCACACGTGCACTTTCAAGGTCAATGAGAAGGACATGTGGGCGGAGCCAAAGAGGGGCGGGGCAAGGTCAAGGTCAAGGTCGAGGAGTGGGGGGATAGAGAGGATCGGGTTATGTTCACTACTGATCAGCAACCAGAAACCAGAAAAAAAGCAATTCTAATTTTAAGCTCAGAAAATCTTACAGAAATATGTAAAATAGAAGTAAGGGTTGTTTATAAGTAAGTGAAAAACAAAAATGGGATAACATCCAAAATACTTACGTTAGGAGGAAAAGCTGTGGAAAAGGCTGTCGAACTACTGATGAACAAATGTCAGTAAAAAGGTAAAATACCTGAAATTTGGTGCAACGTGGAATTTATAAACATAACACTAGCTAAAAAATGAAATAACCATGTTATAACTATAGAAAATTTCCGACTTACTAATCTATTGTTGCAGTTATATAAGTTTTTCACTCGAATGTATGAATGAATAAGCATAGCTCTAGATCATTCGAGGCCGATCGTCTTTGCGAATCCAAGCAGCCTAGTTAACTATACTTACCTAACTGCTTCTAGCAATAAAATTGTATCTCCGAAATATCTCTGTCTCATTCCGTGGAGTACTGGGCACTCATTGAGGATATGGTAAAAAGTTTCATATCCTTCCAGACACTATCTGCACGTCGAGTCGTCTATGAAACCGATTTTATGAAGATCAGGTGACAATGTCCTGTCAACAACCTCACCACAATTCGGGGCTCTTTTCTTCCCAAGGAGATAGCCTCCTTAGTAAGCCGTGTACTAGATCCTGTTATATGTTCCTTGCACAGCTCATTTCAGGAGCTCCTCTCTACGATTCAATAAATTTTCTTTCCAAGAACAATTTTAGTTCCCTTTTATCAACGGCAACTGGGGCAGGTAGAATTCATTGCGGCCCATATGGTTCAGTTGCGGATCGCATCTTTGCTAGACGGTCCACTTCTTCATTCCCGCTTATATCCGAGTGACTTGAGACCCACACGAGTCTGACTGTGCAGCTGTTCCTTGTCAGACTATTTGTTTTAAGCTTACTATTATTTTGGTATATCATGGGGAGGACATCCTTGTTAAATATGTCACATATTACAACTGTAAAATTGTAAAACTTTCTATTAACAATGTGTTTTGTCACAGAATCGTCATCATCTTTAGGTTCGCCTAAGTTGGTTATGATTTTTCCACCCATATCATACTGCCCATCCGCTGTAAGTTTAAAACCAATCCCTTGTAGCCCAGATAATATATGATATTTTTCATTACATTTCTGACGACCAAATTTATCAATTGTGTTGTTTCCTCGACTCATTTTATTTTTATTTGCCCTACTTAAATTAAATATTTCAGCTGAGAAAAAAAAAACACTGACTATGATCTACTGGGTTGGTATGTTTATAAAAGAAATAAAACAAAACTGTGATTGTAACAGATATTTATTTACAGTTATATAATTGCACAAATACAAAAATTATAAAAAATTAATTTTTCATGTCTTCATTTTCGTTGCTCAAAATTCTATTCCATCCGACACTATTTCGATCGTCAACATCTTGGGCTGTTGCTGTTGCAGGAACCAATTCATATTTTGCAGCAAGCTCACCTGGTAAATGTGGAATATTGACGAGGTATTCTTTTAATTCTTCTTCAACCATTTCAGCACAAAATGTATCCATGTCTATGGAACCATATAAAAATTTGTCGCACAAGTGTGCCACAGCCATAAAATTGATTGCATCCCTGATCTCGTTCTTATATTGATCTTTGGTTGCCTCAATATGCTGCCAATCATTTACGCTATTTAACATATCGTGAGCCATATTTCTTATTTCTCTTCCCAACCAAAATATGTATCTATCTACACATTCGTTGACGGTTGTCGTCGTCGCATCAGCAGACATCTTTAACAGAAATAATGAACACGCGTAAGTATTCTGACATGTGCAACTATATTTTAAATTTAATTACATCCTTTTTTTCAAACAATTGACATATAATTTACTCCAATGGGCCAAAACGTAATAATGTCCGAGTATTGTTTCCAAAAACTCTAGTGCCATGTCTCAAATAAGTAAGAGTGTATGTCCCTTTAGTTTTACTCATATTATCTACAATATCGTCAGACAGTGTTTCGGCCACACGTTTTGACAAAAAAGTCTCGAATGTGCTATTATCACCGTCATCGTGTAAAGCCACTAGAAGAGTTTTACTAAATCATGTAGTTATTGAAACCATCTTTACAATTTTACACACTTTGCCCACAATCATTTTGGTAACCTTTTTTCTCTCTAAAACCTCGAAATCTTTGCAGAACATTTCATTAATTTCATCTAGAGTTTCTTTTGCAATACTCATTATTGAAAAAATAGTATATAAATCCAAAAATTACCGTGAATATAAAAGCACTTTCAGAACACTACACGAACACAATATTTGATGTTTATGCCACTGATATCTGCGACTGTTTGAAGTCATTTCTTTTTCTACTAACTTTTATAGCGAGTTTTCAAGGTCAAATTGTAACAATAGTGCGGGTAGCTTAACAGTAGAAATAGTGGGAGGAGTCTTCAAGGTCAAATGACGTCACACATTTAAATTGGTATAAGGATAACTTCAAGGACAAAATATAATGAAACAAATAACTACATTTTATGTACTTTATTGATTGACATTTTTCTGTCGTTCTTCTGTACGTGTAACATTATCGCTTAAACCTAAATTTCCTAATTTGTTCAATAATATTTGTTCGTTTTTATTTCTTAGAAAATTCTTACAAACTATACTCGCTAAAATACACACTTCAGCATGGTGCATATACTTAAAAAAAAAACACTAAAATCCTGATCCTCCGAATCTTGCATTTCAAATGCGTAAAATTCCGAACAGGCTGCAGAAATTAGAAATTCTTCGTACATTTCTCGCACTAAACTTTCCATATTAACTACTACTACGTTAAACACTCTAATTTCACCTACCACAATCGGATCTGCAATGAAACTAATCAGTTTTTCTAAACAGTCACTAAACCCCAACTTTTTTATTTCACGAACAAAGTTTTGTAAATTTATTGTTTTGCTGCTATATTTACAACATGCATTCGCAGCCACAATGGCGCGACGCCCATTCTGCTCGACTTTTCATTGCTTCTTGAACACAAGGTCAAGGCCAAGGACAAAGTACACGTGTACTTTCTAGATCAATGCCAAGGACATGTGGGCGGGGCCAAAGAGGAGCGGGGGCAAGGTCAAGGTCAAGGTCGAGGAGTGGGGGGGATGATGAGGATCGGGTTATGTTCACTACTGCCTTGTATGAGAGCTAACATTACCAAATTTGTTAAACATTGCTTAGTATGCCAAAGAGTAAAACCTGAACAAAAGTTGCCTAGTGGTTTATTAAGCGATAATTTAATTCCAGAACATTGTTGGCAAGTTATTAGCATAGATTTATTTGGTCCATTACCAAAGAGTGAACACGGTAATATGTATATTTTTGTAGTAACTGACGTTTTTAGTAAATTTAATTATTTCTTTCCTATTAGAAAAGCAAATTCAAAAACAATAGTTAATCTTTTAGAGGAGCGTATATTCTTGGTTCATGGTATACCACAGGTCATTAGGTGTGATAATGGGGTTCAATTTAAAAGTCGGGAATTTCAGGGGTTGATAAAAAAGTATGAGGTTAGAACACTTTTTAATCCAAGTTATCATCCATCGCCAAATGTTACTGAAAGAGTTAACAGGGTTTTAGTATCAATGCTTTCAGCTTTTATCTCAGATAATCAAAGAATTTGGGATGATAATTTAGCAGCATTAGCTTGCGCAGTTAATACTGCAGTTCATGAAGCTACAGAGCGTACGCCATATTTTGTTAATTTTGGTGAAGATATGATACTTCATGGTAGTGAATATTCTAGGGTAACAGATGTAGGTGATCCAAATTTTAAACAGAATAATTTTTCTAAAAGAATAGAAGCTCTTGCAAAATTAAGAGATTTTGTAAATAAACGTCTGCAACAAGTTCATCAAAGATCGAGAAATCAATATAATCTTAGACGTCGTAATGTACAGTTTCAAGTAGGAAATTTGGTTTGGAAAAGACTTTTTGCATTGTCTGATGCTGGATATTATTATTCAGTTAAACTTGCTGGTAAATTTGAAGGACCTTTTAAGATAGTTAAAAAAGTTGGTTACAATGTTTATGAGTTACAGGATATGAATGGAAAGTCCAAGGAAATTGGCATGTTCAGGATTTGAAGCCATACTATGATCGCAATGATAATTAGGTTGCTATTTGTTTAAAAAAAAATTATTTCATAATTTTTTTTCCTTAGAAAAGGGGGTGACTGATCTTCAATAATAAATACTTTTGTTTACATTTTTCTACATTAAATTACAGGTTCAGATTACTAAAGTAATAAATAGATTTTTGATTTGTACGTTTTTCTTTAAAGGTTGTCAATGACATGCATAACTTGAAACGTAAATTTACAGTAAACGATGTTTTCTTCTATAAAACTAATGATTACCTTTTGTTTTTCATTCATTAATATTGGTTTCATCTATATTCAAATCGTTCCTTCTGTTTACATTTTGAAATTTTGATTGACATCGAAACTTAACATATTTCTGTAATTTGTAAATTTCGTCAGGTACCTTGAGACAATGTATCACAGATTGGGAAAAGCGTTTTCTTAATTATTGGATAAATATGAACAGTGTTTATTGGTTTTCTTGTTGATTTTTCTTTTTCAGAAAATATTTATTTATTGTCACATATCAGCTGTTTCAGATAGTCTGGTCCACTGAATTGCATGGATAGTTTTATGGTTGCTTATATGATGGCACCTCTGTTGAATATATCGAAATATTAAATTCGAAATAAGATAGTATCGACTTTTTCATTATGTTGTTTTTAGTTTATTAGTTGAATATTTCCCTTTTACTTTACTAGTTAGAATTTTTAGTAATTATAATACTGAAAATTAGACCCTCGAACTAATTCGAACTAATTGGATATCATTCTTGAATATTTCGAACCCATTAAGTAATTTGTTATTGGGTATTCGTTTTGTAGGACGAGGCAATTTAGATTATTAAGATATTGGTTGTCTCTGTCTGATTTCAGTACTGGCCAGTTTAAAATTGTTTAAAAAAGAGAGAATTTTTGCATATATTTTCCGGAAGTAGTTCAAATTGTATGATAAATTTCAAGGGTTCGAGATTATGGCTACGAGATTAAGGTTATTTTTTTTTTGGATAGATTTTTGATGGACTTTTTTTATTAAGTTTTTTGGTAACTTCCTTTGGAAGGAATGTGCGAGTGACTTGAGAAAAATCGTTCTCTTTTGGCTATCTGACGCAAGAGCGAGAAGAAGTGGTCTAGTTTTACTACTTTCCCAAGTTAAAGGATTTGGTCATAAATGGCCGATTAAAGTAGCAAAACCAAGTCGAGGTGCAAACAATTTTTGGTGATTTTGGTCGTTTCACCCTACAGCCAGTTTGGTGATTATTTTTCTTCAGCCAGCCAGATACAACGGCTTAACGTTTATCAAATGCCACCATTTTTTTGAGTTGAAAAGTCTTTTGGGATATCTACAATACGTCATTGGAATAACTACAGTACGTCTTTGGATTTCTTCATTGGTTCTGTTTTTCTTGGATGAAATTTTATGATATACAGCGTTTGGGAGAAAATATGCAGTTTGGGTTATCGTGCTGCACTTCTGGGATTGTGAGCCTCTGAATGGGAAAATCTCCATATTGAGCCAGGTCAATGTCCTTTCTGGTGAAGACGTCTACGTCACAGGCCTTGTTTAACCACATGTTTGAAAGTGATTCAGCTAAGTGCCTGGTTTTTAGCCAAAAACATGTACACGAGAGTATCTGATTGTAATGCCTGATGGGTATTAAACCTGTATTTCTAATCGCTTAGTTATTTAAGCACAGTTTTCTGTTCGATTACCTAGGGGGCTAACAGGTAAGGGATTCTTCTGTACATGATTTTAAACTTTTTTCTAATTAATAGATTTTAAATATTTGGACTTTAATATTTTTCTAATGGTATTTATCTTTTGCTAAATTTACCATATCATATAATATTTGCGGCGAACCAGTAAACTCTGTAAGGTGAAACGCAGTCGACTCCGTTGCGCTACAACCTCAAATTTAAATGTTTTATTTTGCGATACCCCACTGTAATTGAGGTTTTTTATTTATTATGGTTCAATTTTTAGAGTCCCAGACTGGCCAATTAACCATTTAATAATTGTTTAAATTATTGAATATTATAATGATAAATTTATTGAAAATTTTAATTGCTTAACAATTGAATATATTGGAAACTAGTTATTTTGTTCAAAATTGTAACATACTTTTCAGAAAAATTCTGTTAAGATTTTAACCACTTGAGCGACAGTTCTAAGTTGATTTCTATGATCTAATTTTTGTAATTATCTATCACTTTTTTGTGTAATTATCTATTGCTTATATTTCTGTTAACTATCATTTAAACACTCATTTTCTCCGACATTATCAATTTTCTAATTCTTTCTCTTTGAAGACATTTTTGTAACTTTTTTTGATATTACTTATTTTTTTTATTACTGCAAAGTTGATAGTCTCCTGCATTGTTGGGCTTATGGAACTTCATAGTCTAGTTTAAAATAGAGAGTGTTTTTATCTTCTATCACTAGGCTATGTCGACGTAAACCTTCCAAAGGTAGTAGTTGATTTGTTTACTTTTTGGATCGGTTTGCCGTTCACTGTGCAGCACACTATCAAGTTTACCTTGCTATCGTTTTGTTTTAATTTTCACTTTTTCTACGTCATAGAAAGTCAATAACTTTCGATTAAGTCAACAAAGTTTTTTTATTACAATTTACCATTTGTAATCGCATTTCTATTAGATAGCCCCCATTAGAGGAGCTTGCAAGAATTCACACTGGTGATAACTTTTTCCAGGGGTTGTCCTTATTTTCTGGGAAGGGGTATACCGTGAGGAATAAATGTATTGGCCTCTATTTAATTGGTTTTATTTCCTATAATCTTAAATTAGGATACTTTTAAGTACTTAGACTCTGCGATTTATTTACCCGAATATGAAATATTAAATATTTGTTCTTTTCCAAGTTTTCTCTACTACAATTGCTCGCAGTATAATCATTAGGGCAAAATTTTAAAGTAAAATTTGGTGGCGCCTTTTTCCTGAATTAGACACTTATAAAACTTACACAGGCAATATAGTAAAAGTAGTGGAAAAATATAAAAATAACGAATCTACCCTGAGATGAGCTAGCATATAGGTAGACTCCAGTCAGCATTAGGTCAAACATTAGGTAAGTCTGAACTGAAGTACCTTACAGGGTGTTGACAGGATTTGGTAAAGTGTTCATAGTTGGTTATAATATATTATATAGCAGCGTAAAATGTTAAGATTTCATTGGAGAGCAAAAATTCTTGATTTCAACAATGAGGCTCTTTACGGCTACTGCATTGGTAATCGTCATTCTATTGAAAACTTGGACAGGCTTTTAGTACAAAATCATCTACATCATCCAATGCCGAGTCGATTTCGTATTTTTGTGGAGGCTTATTGGCAGGGATGTTAGAAGCGTCTTGACGTACAGGTCTAATGGATGAGGGATATTAGGATATTTAATTTTTTGACTGCTTTTACTAGAAAATCAAAGGATTTTTGTTAAGCAAAATTAACAAATCATCAACACGAATTCGAGGTTCCCGCCAAATCATTTTCACCGAAACATAATAGGTTGATCATGAGTATTCAGTAACCATCTGGGGATCTCACGTTTTGTATAAAAATCGCCGACTTTGCACCAAAAATATAGGTCGTAGGTTTGTCTAATAAGGAAGCTCAAAGTATTTCGTTAAGATTTCGGTGTCATTTGATCCCAAATGTAAAAAAAACTGTTAGGTTTAGCACTACTACATCGTAATCACTAATCGCTAGTTCTTTGCACTTCGCTCGTATACCTATTATTGATCTTAGGACGACAGGCCGGCTGCTTATATACGCGTTTCGTACATCTGGTGTTTTCTAGAAATACCGAGTATCGAAAGTACCAAAAGCAGTGACATAATTTCTGTATACAGGGAGACTTCGATAAGTAGCTGACCCTTTGACGACTACAGGTATGGTCAGATTTAGAATTATATTAGGTTTGATGGGTCTCTCAGTTATTTTAAGCCCCAGAAGATTGAGACTTCGTAGATGGGGGCATCCCCAGACGTTCCCATGCGATGTTGCTAGATTGCGTACAATTTCCCTAAATTTAGAGAAAGAATAGATTTGGCAACGTCGCATCCCCGTATGCTATAACAATTTATATATCTTATAGGTATACCCTTATACCTGCTTTGCAATCATTCAAAACATGTCGTTGATGTTCTCTAGATTTTGTTACGTGACACAACAATTTACAGGTCAGTGTAAGGACTACATAAGTAGAAATTATCAAAATAACACATTAGTTTGACGGGAAAGATTTTCGTACAGAAAAGTGTTATTAGAAATAGAAAAATTCGTTCTTGAAAATATAAAATACAATAATTACTATGGCTAACTTAATTTTGGAGTTCCCTTTATTATTTTTGAGAATTTATGTTGTCCCCTGAAATATCTGAGGAATATTCAAAAACTATGATTTTTCAGCATAATAAAGTTTATTTTGTAGTCTATACAGATTGCCCATTTAGTAAGTCGGTATTGGATTGCGGCTATATTTTTAGATAGAAAATTTAATAGGTGGAATATTAATGAGGTTAAAGGGGCGAAATTTTTAAAATAGTTTACATTATTCAGAATATCCTGAAAAAGCTTGACGAATAATATTTATTTTCTTTTAAATGTACGACCCACATTTTTTTTTATCGAAATTGAAATTTTATTGAACTTTCTTTTCAACCCTAAAATTTGTTTGTCTTAAAATGCGATGTTGCTAAATTTTTAAATTTTTAACTATTTTTCTTTTTCGAAATCAGTATCTCACTTAAATTTTTTTACCCACCCCACGGTTCTTTACTTGTTTGTAAAACTTTGTAAGAAGTTTTATCTGGAATTATTTTATGTCACAATCGTCTAATATTTAATTTTTTTATACAGAGTATCCAAAAGTATTATTTAGATATTGATATGTTTGCTCTAATCTTTTTCCTATTTCTGAAAAATTTTGATTAAATAAAAAATTACCGCGTTTTACCTATGTATTACGACTTTTACGAGAATATAAATGAAGTATGGTTTTTATTAAGAAGTGTAAACCCAACAGATGCTTTGTCGCTCAGTAGAATTATTTTTTTTTTAATTTAAACCTCCAGTAATAAAAAAAACATCAATATTAATATCCTAATACCTAATAACAACAACCTAAGGCCAAAATTCAACGAGAAGATCGCCAAGTACAGAGATCTGGAGGTGCAAATCCGAAGACAATGGGCAATGAACAGCGTCCAAACGATTCTCATAATACTGTCAACAATTAGAGTGATACCAAAGACCCTCCTGCAGAACATCAAGGAACTGGGTCTTAGTGCGCATCTGTATAAACCGATGCAGAAAGCAAGTTTCCTTGCAACTGCGCGAACCGTCCGAAAGTTCGTAGGAAATACAGCAGACCACGTCACCTAGGACCCGATAACATGGAAAGGGTTCTCACAGAGCTTCATACTTTTGGTATCTTTATGTACCTGGTATGAGTTCAAAATACAATGAGAAGATCGCCAAATACAGAGATTTAGAGGCGCAAATTCGCAGACGCTGGGCCATAAACAGCGTTTACACGATTCCCGTAATACTATCAACAACTGTAGTGATACCAAAGAACCTCCCATACTGGGCGCTAGTGAGCATCTGTACAAACCGATTCAGAATGCGGTTCTCCTTGCAACCGCGCAGATCATCCGAAAGTTTATAGGAAATACAGAAGACAACGCCGCCTAGGACCGGATTTCATGGAAAGCGTACCAAAAAGCATCATGCTTTTGGTATCTTTGTATATCTGGTATGAGTCAATAATTCCTCTAGGAGTGCGAACCTGTTTGGCTTATAAATTAATAATACCGTGTGTCTATTTAGTACTCTGGTATTCCATTGCATCTAGATTGCTATGTTAGTAAAAAATTTGATATGTGAAATATTAATGGTATTAAAGTTGTACATTTTGGAAATTGTTTAGCTTATACAAGATAACCCAAAAATGCATGGCATAATCAGGTATTCTGTTGCATCTATCTTACTATACTGATATAAAATTTGTTATGTGAAACATTAATAGTGTTAAAGGGGTAGATTTTGGAAATAGTTTAGCTCATACAAGAAGACCCAAAAAAGCATAGCGTACTCTGGTATTCTATTGCGTCTATATTGCCATACTGTTATAAAATTTCATATGTGGAATATTAATAGTGTTCAAGGGGTACATTTTGGAAATAGTTTAGCGTATACCAGATGACAAAAAAAATGGCGCTTATATATTTTTATTTTCTTTTAATCGTAACGATTTATATTTTTTTTATCGAATTTGGAGCATCATTGATCTCTCTCATTAAACCCAGAATATTTGGCTTTAAAATACAATGTTGTTAAATTATTAAAGTTTTCATTATTTTCTAACCGAATTCAGTATATAACTTGAATTTTAATATCTACTGCACAGTTCTTTACTTATTTGCAATCATTTTTAAAAAGTCTTAGCTAAGTTCATTTTGTCTCATAATAGTTCAATATTTAGTTTCTTTATACAGGGTCTCCAAAATTATTATTTAAACATTGATAAATTTAATTTTGTTTTACTAAATTTTTTAAATAAAACACCACATACTGGATCGTTATTAAATATTAAAACTGACATATTGTAAACATAACATAGAACAAAGAAAATTATTTCATTTTCTGATTTTTAAATAAAGTAAGTAATATTTATAATACCTTTTATAATTATCATACACAATAGTACAAGAGATAGATAATAAAATTAACTTCTTGGATATCACCATTACAAAAATAAAAAATATTTTTTTCTTTGACATTTACAGAAAACCTACTTTAACTGATTCTACTATACCACAACACTTAACAAACCCTATCTCTCGTAAACTTTTAGCCTACAAGTCTATAGTATACAAAGCATTGACTATCATAAGAAAACAGAACTTATTACAATAAAACAAACCGCATTAAATAATGGGTATAATGATATGAAAATTTACAGTTTAATAAATAAAAAACAAAAACAAACTACACACAGCCGAATATACCCACCAAACATAAATAAAAGTAACCCTAAATACACCACTCTCAAATATTTTGGACATATTTGAGATAAAATAGCCAATGTCTTAAAACAGAATTTAAAAATCGCATTCAAATCGTCACAAATACTGTCAAACATGTTTAGTGTTAAAGATAAAATATCCTGTGTTCAAAATACAGGAGTTTATAGACGATTTTGTTCGGATTATAATCGCTCTTACATCGGACAAACGGGAAGAAATTGTCATACAAGATTTAAAAAACGCAAGACTGCATTTTTATTGAAAAGACATAATTCAGACTTAGCTAACCATTTAATAGAAACAGGCCACAGTTTATCAGGCGCCAAAAATATTCAAATTTTGCATACCGTACCGAAAAGTAAAAAACATAATATCCTAGAGGCCATAGAAGATTATGAAGGCAATAAAATCAGTACAATTAACCTTCTTAATGAATTGTTGAAATACGGAGGACAGCGACTAACACAGGAACTCACAAGCTTCATTCGAAAAATCCTGACACAATGGAAAGTACCAGATAGGTGGAGAACTAGCACAATGATGCTTATATTTAAGAAAGGTGACAAACAAGAACCAGGGAACTACAGGGGTATTAATCTACTGGACACAACTCTGAAACTCGTTATGAAAGTAATCAAAAATAAAATTAATTCGGTTACAACACTGGACGACGAATAGCAGGGATTTAGATCAGGAAGGTCTTGCGTGGATGCAGTATTTATTCTACGACAGATAGTCGAAAAATCTATAGAATACAATAAACTAACATTTTTATGCTTTATAGATCTAACAAAAGCATTCGATCGCATAAAGCTGGATGACGTAATCCACCTGTTATATAAGAGAAATATTCCTATCAATATAATTCAGATCATCGAAAACATATACGCAAACAATAAAGTTCAGATTCGCACTAACGGTAAATTATCAACACCCATACCAGTCAACAGCGGTATTAGACAGGGAGACTCGCTTAGTCCTTTGTTGTTTAACATGATAATGGACGAAATAATAAAGGAGGTGCGACTTGGTAGAGGATATAAAATGGGTGATACAGAAATAAAAATTCTCTGTTACGCTGATGACGCTGTGATATGTGCCGAAAATGAAGACAACCTCCAGAGATTATTAAATACCTTTAATCTTACGGGAAGAAAATATAATATGATTATCTCAGCCGGAAAAACTAAATGTATGACAACCTCAAAAGAACCCCTCCGATGCAAACTAGAACTAGAGTCAAATAATACAACAAGAAATGAGTTTCAAATATCTAGGAATCGACATAACTAGTTATGGCAACATCGAAGATGAAGTAAGAGGGCAGGTGGCCAAAGCAAATAAAGTGGCGGGTTGTCTCAACGACGTGATCTGGCGAAACAAACACTTACAACAAGAAACAAAGGTTCGGATCTACAAAACCACAATTAGACCTATTATGACATACACCTCAGAAACACGGCCAGAGAGGACAAAAACGAAACAACTATTGGAGACTACAGAAATGAGAATACTTCGACGAATAACAGGAAAAACGCTACTAGACAGAGAAAGAAGCGATAACATTAGGCAATCATGCAACACAGACTGCATTAATGAGTGGGTCCTACAGCGTAAGACATAATGGAACAAACACATAAGCCGAATGACAGAGGATAGACTGGTAAGAATCGCACGAGATAAATCGCCTAGTGGTACACGCAGTAGAGGTCGGCCACGGAAAAGGTGGAGCGATAATTTAAGTCCAGAATGAGGAAAATCGAAGAAGGAACAAGTCAGGGACCTATTATAGAAGGTAGAAGAAGAAGAAGAATGATCTAACAAACCTACGAAATTCTTCGTTGTTAGATGTCCCATTTTAGTACCTAAAACGTAGTAATAAAAATTATTGCGAACTAAAAACACCCTATAAAATATTGTGAATATGTAATTTTTTAAGGCATTGCGTTTGAGAATGTAACAGTGTTACGAAACCGAGATCTTGCCAATTTAATAATTAAAGTGATAAGTTTAACAAAGTAAATTTTGCATCATTAATTATTTATAATGTACTTTTACAAAGAAACAGACTACCTTGGTATTACTTACTCACAAATAATGTTGATTTTTTTATCACTGGAAAATCTACCAAAGGGAGCCAAATAGAGCCATAAGGCATCTATTGGGCTTATACTTTTGGATTGGTTTAAATATTCGTAAAAATCGTAATGAATAAGTAACACATATTATTAGATATAGGGTACTTAATTTAACAAATGAAGTAAAACGCAATTGAATACATCAATATTTAGAAAACAGTATTGGAATATGGTATAAATAAATATCGGATGACTGTGAGATAAAACCATTCCAGTTAAGACTTCTATAAGTTTTTACAAAAATATTTGAGAATTAAAATTTAAGTGAAATACTGGTTTTAGTCAAGTAGCATCTTTGTAAAAGTTCAAATATTTTGAAAATCTTTATTGCTATTAATATTCTGCTTATTCAATTTTTTATCAGTTTAACAATATAGCGGCAATTGAATATCTGAGAACTAAAGGACACATTGCATAGAGGCTCGTAGATAAAATCGTAAAATTTGTTCATTTTCTTTAAATTTTAAAATAACTAATATAATAGTTATAAAAATGGCTTTTATTTTTTGTGAATAATTAGTTCTATGATCATAAAATAGGTTCCAGAATGCTGATTGATGATCATATTCAAATTTACTTTGTATTCTTTAGGTTAATATAACCACGAAATAAAATAAAAAACTCCGGTGTTTATATTGCTTTATTTACTTATAAATCGAAACTGTCCAAGACTCAAAACTCACCGCAAAGATTGTGATTTTAATTTATTGCATTTACATATTGTTAAACTTTTGAAAATAAGAACAATTTTATAACTGTAGCCAGCTAGTTAGATGCATTTTCTGATAATTACTCAGCGACTGAGCAAAAGTATTTTTTTACGTCTATTTCACATATAGATAGAATTATAGTTCTAAACAGATAAATAAAAGACAGAAACACATTTCTAAACACATAAATTTTAATTTTTTCTTAACACTATTACTACAATAAATAAATTTATCTTACTGATTCATTTAATGCTGACACTTAAATTATATTTTTTCCATTTTGATTCAAATTCCAAAATGTTCTTAAAAAAAATTTATGTGCATACATCGACAAACTCTTTACGTATTACTTGTTAAACAAAACTACAAAAAATTTAACCATAAAGAAAATACATATTTGCAACAAAATATAGTAACCCCTAAATCTACTGTCAATAAAACTATTTTAGTGTCCCTATTTCATCTTAAAATTTGAATAATAAAGCACAATTATATACGTTAAAACTAGAGATCTAAATTTAGTAATTAATTGCTAATAATTAGGATATATGTATTAATTAAAATTAACCACATATAATAATACTTCATAAAAGCAAAATGAGAACACTGCACCGTAATACCTAAACAAATTTTAAACTTTAGAAAATAATTACGTTTTATCTTTGTTTACTCCGTTGATTCTAAATTGAGGAAACCATAAATATCACAATTTAAATATAATAACTGTAAATTTGGAAAATGGATTTTGTTATATAAATATCTTTAAAAGTAAAGGTGTATCTGTAGTGGCGGTTTGGAAAAATCATTTATTTCTTTTATTTTTTATTCTCTCAACAATGCCTACGAAAGGATTTTAAAAGGTTTTTCCAAAACTTGAAACCCGTTTTCCTGAAAGCCACATTTTCAGATATATGACCACGATATCTCGAATTCTACCAAATCGATTTACTAAATATTCTTACAGTTCCTTCAGTATACTTTCCGCTGTTGATTGTCTTTATACGGTTTTAATTTTTTTTTAGTAAATATTTACTTTAAAAAAACACCCAAAAATCGCCCGTTTACTTTCATAAATATCACAATTTTAAATATATTAACCATTCGGCCCTACGAACGATAAACAATTCAGTAAAAATTAATAACAATTGAAAATTTATGTTTCAGGGGCTGTAATCATGGTCACACTTTTACACGCTTCCATAAAAAAATCCCGAAATTATGCTCCAAACATGGCCGTCACTACGGATTACCTCCAAAAGTCTGAAAAACCTTTGTTTAAAACTATACAACAAGAAAAAAATATATAATTTCAATATCTACATCATTTCTATATAATTAACAATATCTATCTACTGTTTGTATATCCTTAAGTCATTTAAAATTTTTGTTTTTATAATATTACTTGACTGAAAAAAAAAACCTTTTTCTTCTCGTTAGGAAACCTAGCATTGCAATTTCAAATAAACTGAAACTTGGCCGAATTTTTGCTATACGTATATGATTATATACGTGCATATATATACATATATATATATATATATATATATATATATATATATATATATATATATATATATATATATATATATATATATAATTATCAAACATTTTTTAATGCTGAGTTATGGTAGTCTGCAATAATTTTCTATAACTTTTATCTACAATTGGTATTTGTAAAGAAGGAGCCAAATTAAGACTAAATGAAACAAATTACTAGATGTAACTCAATAGAACCAAAGCATCATTTATTAATAAAACCAGTTATAAAATAATCATATGGAAATTTATATATTATGTATTGTAAAATTTTGTTAGTTTTTGTTATTCGATTTATTCTATAAGTAAAATTTGACTTTCATCTAAAATAATATTTAAATATACAAATAAATTGCATTATTTTTAACGAATTAGCGCTTTTTGAAAGCTGTTCAAATTTTTTTCTTGTGTTAGAAATTAATGATACTTTTCATTGAATTTAAATTTAGAGTTTATTTAATTTTTTCAATGTATCAATTTTTCTTAACAACTTCTAATTGGATATTTTTTGGCTTGTGCAGATCAACCACTTTTTGAAACTTAAAAATTTTGAATATATAAACCAGCACAAACATATATATATATATATATATATATATATATATATATATATGTTTATTTTATTTTATTTTTTAGTTCGGTTATCTTTTCTTTCAATAGTGGGGATGTATTTTTCAGTTGAATAATCTGCTATATCGTGGCTTCCATTTGGACTTTTTTCTTGTAATTTATCATAACTGCAGTGTAGGAATATGCTGTCTGCAGTAACTGTAATTGAAAAAGAAATATATTTATAAATATGTATTAAAAAAATTAAATTAAAACGTAATAGATGTTGGTGTACTTTCTATATTTTACATTTTTCATCTAATTGATTTTACCACCCAATAAAATAGTAATTCTAGAAATGATAGCAATACAAAATTACCGAAATGTCAGTCACATAATAAATATAAAATATAGAAAGCACATCAACATAACCACGTTTTAATTTTTTAACGGACCAGAAACCCAAGAAAAACAAACAAGTATATATAAATATATATATATATATATATATATATATATATATATATATATATATATATATATATATATATATATATATGTAATCGAAGGTTTCCGGGCATCCCGTGTATGTGCTGAGTCCCTCTCAGAACTCTAAGGCAGCTGACGTTTCGGTGACGGGGTTCTGGGGGACAAGCGCTTGGCCCCGGAAGGTCCCGAAAGCCAAGAGAATGGCTCCGGGGCTTTTGTTTCTTGTGTAGGGGGCACCACGGACGGGATCGCGGGAATTCTCGGGAGACACAACATTGAGGCCATTTTCACCACAGACCGTGGGGTGGGGGATTTCTTGCCGGCGCCTAGGGAGGGAATCCCTCTGGAGGGCCGGGGAGTGTGCAAAGTTCCGTGCGGAGAGTGCGGCTCGTCTTGCGTAGGCCGGGCCAGCCGTAAAATAAACGCCAGAAGAGACGAACATATAAACTCTGTCAAGCAAAAAACAACTTCTTCTGCTCTGGCCCAACACTGGTTAAACACAGGACATAAGACACATTTCTCGGGAACAAAAATGCTATCGGGATGTGAAAACCTGTCCACAAGAGTTATAAGGGAGGCTATTGAAATTGCAAAGAGGCCCAACAACTTAAATAGCAGAGATGATAGCCAACGTGTGCCTAATACTTGGAAAAATCTGCTTACAAAACATCAACCAGTACCACTTAGTAACGAAGGGGATTGCAGCTCGGCAACGCAACCACAAATACTGGCAACAGGGCCGATGACGCGCAGCAGGTCACGCCACCTGATGGTTCGGAACCATTCGGAAAATGAATACGTCCGACGCGCACACGGTACCGACAACACCGGAGTCGCAGGCGTCAGTTCGCTCGTAGACGCCATACAATGAGCTTTGAAAATGGTGAATGAGATTTCACCGAAACGTCAGCTGCCTTAGAGTCCTGAGAGGGACTCAGCACATACACGGGATGCCCGGAAACCTTCGATTACACATCACACCCGTGAGAATATTCGACATAACAAATATATATATATATATATATATATATATATATATATATATATATATATATATATATATATATATATATATATCATTACCAATTTCAAGCTTACTGTCCTACATCTGTGTGCGAACTAATGCCTGCTTCTCGGATGCAGATATATATCAAGAGATATTCAGTAGCCCAGAAAAATTTGAGGACAACCTTTGGCTTATCAGTAGAAAAAAAATTTAGAGGTCTAATACTTCTCTTGCAAGACTGGATACTTAGAAATTTCATTCGTTTAATAGCTGTAATTATGGCGTTCGCGGATATGCCGGCACTACAATTATGGGCCATTAAATCATATCATTGTCAGCGTCTGCACGACTTTAAATATTGTAAATATCGTTTCATAACAAGTAAACAGTTCAAAAAGTAATGTTCTCCTCATTCTTATTACTATCCAGTACTCCAGACCGTTATAGTTCCACTTTCATTTAAAATTTGGTAGATGTTTTTTAGGTGAGTCTATATGTAGCCAGCATACAGTATATTATGAGAATGTCTATACCATTTGCAAGATGCCGTAAGGTGCAAAATGTTACTATTTTATTGGACATCTTCAGAAAAGAAGATGCCAAAAGGTGTAAAATGTTCCAGTTTTTTTTTCTAGAAAGCTAAGGCCACATCTTCGAGGTGGAAGAAGCCACATTAAGCAGCACATAGCAAAAGCAAACGAAGATTTTTCTTTAAAAATATATTCACCGAGCAAGATTAGCATCTAATTGAATCCGGAAAAGTCTGCTTTTATAAAAATGAAAGCCCATGATTGATTGGATTTTTTTTAAAAAAAAAGGAGCTTGGCCCTGTTCATAAAAGGTAGAAATTCTTAAATGGTATTCTAGACCAGCAACCTTTAGAAAAATTTGATCTTCAATCATTGCTAGAATTAGTTGAGTGTTAAAAAGGATTTATACCCAATTTGTCAATATAGTCAATAACACTTGTGAATTTGGTTCAGAAAAGTGTCAAATTTATATAAAATGAGAACTGTAAATAATCATTTCATTATCGTAAAACAGCTTTATTTGTCAGTTAATTTTAAAATACCTAAGTATTAATGGACAGTTTTTCTTGCCCATGGAAAATTCCAATTCAGCATTTGCCGCCATTTTTTTACATCAGGCCTACGATGTTCTCTTATTAAAGATTCCAATAGACAGTTAATATATATATATATATATATATATATATATATATATATATATATATATATATATATATATATATATATATACAGTAAAAATATTACACATCGAAACGTGGTTGTTTGACTTTAGTGTGGCTAATTACACAGTTTAAGAGTCATTTTTGAGGGCTATAATATACCTCCGAAACTATGCTTTAAAAGTCAATATAGCAGCCAACAAAATCATAAGGCCATAGCGAATTGTCAAATTAAGGGATATAATGGCAGAAAAAGTTCAAGTGAGGGGGATTTACAGAAAGGAAATACATACAAAAATGGGTTTAGTTATTTAAAAATAAGTGATCGGTTAGCAAATATTATTACAAATGGTATACGAAATGTTACTATACATAGGAGTTTATCTCAATAAAAATATTTTTAAATTATGGAGGTGAGTGACATAGAGGAAGCAAGAAATTGGAAGAAATGGGAAGCCAGCAAAAGTTATGTATAATCCCAGAAGGTGTCACATATTTCTTTTAGTGTATTTGGGTATTGTTTTCTTTTGATTTATGGGTGATTTATTAGTTTTTTTGCCTGGAGTTCTTAGGTTTTTCTTTTGTAGAGAATATTAGTAATATCTTGAGGTTTTAGAACAAGGAGGTTCTTTCATGTTGATAGCTGGAGGTAATGCTGAAACTGGGTGATCCAACAGAGCAGGCGATATTTGACAGTCAAGTTTTCCCTCCAGTGAAGCCATGCCAGAGTCCAAAAACTTCAATGAAGACGACATGGCAAACTAATCCACTTGGTCTGGAATTGCATCATAGAATGACAGAAAGGAAACCAGAAGATGACGACGTAGACGAGGAACCTTCAGCGAGGGGATATTCCATTTCATCGATTAGCGAAAATATTTATGAGGATCAATCACATTGATCCACTTCACTTAAGCTGCAACAGAGGCAATATGGAACTACTCAACATTGGGGGATTTTTGTTGCACAATTATAGGTCCAGAGAAAAACCAACAAGCGTGCGAGCAGCCTAGACTTTAGAGCAACATGGCATTCAGTAGCAGCATCCACTGCAACGCTCGGGTCCCGTAAGAGGAGTTCAAGACACGAAGAGGACTATGAAGGGCTAGATAAAGACTAAAAAAAGGACGTAACAGTTAAACGCGAAAAGCGGTACGTTTTCATGTTAGTCGAAAAGGGCGTGTTCGTGGAAAACTGAAACTCGACCGCAAAAGACTGCATTTAGCAGAATTGTTCAAAGACACTTTCCTGGTGAAGAAAAAAAAAACACTGTAGATTAGCTTAACGTTAATTGTATCAATTTACAAATTGATATATTGCAGAGTAGTTGAGATTTGTATTCTTTTACTTTCCTTTTGTGGCAAAATGTTCAATCTAAGGGAGAGGGTAAAATGTAATGTAACAAGTATTAGTTGTTTTATGCTGATCAACGTGAAGTATATTCCACTATAATGAATAATTAAATAATCACTCTGTAGTTAAATTGTAGCCATGGGAACGAAACAGTATACGTCTTACAGCACCACCCAATAAAATCTAAAGAAAAAATAAATCAATTGTCGTACTTAAGCCTAATCTCAATTTTATTACTTTTGAGTCGTTTAAATGTTTTCTTAAAATTATATAAACTCAGATTATTTATGACGATATAAACTATAAAGATCGTACCCTCTTTTAATATTTTTAAATAAATCTGTCGAAGAAATCCTACCTTGGTTATGTAAGTAAAATGAAGAAATAACTTCCGAGGGCGGTCTTAACATGTAGTAATGGCAAATAATGGAATGAATTGAAATATTAAACGATTTTCCCATTAAACAAAAGAATTTTCAGATAAACTGACTATAATTTAATACATCGTTTGATAAAATGTAAGAAGAATTCATAGGTGACTGTTTTTTTTTCCATTCACCAGGAAGAAGGAGTTAGATATCTAAGAGAGTGAATAATTTTTTTCTCATGCTCAGAGGCCAATTCGGGAATTAAATAATCGTCACATGAATGGCTAACGCACTCTGCAGACGAAGATGACCGAAACCTTCGAGCTTTAGGGAATGAAATTAATGATTACAGGGTGTTTTAAGAACAGTGTCTTAGAAAATTACGTGTCATATATATTCGGCTGTAATGAAGGTTTTCTTTGTTCTTGTTTTTTCTTTCTGGGAATTTGAGGGAATATCTCCTTTTTATATGTACTATTTGTTTAGAGAATTTAAATGTCGTGTTTTCATTCTTACCTCAATTCATATTTTTAAAAGCTAATTATACGTGTTATCTTCTAAATTGGGTAGTTACATCTTTTTCTTAATAAAACGGCCAAGCTAAGGAACATATATCTGGGCCTAGTGCACGGCGTACTAAGGAGCTTCTCTCCTTAAGAAGGAAAGAGCTGCGAATTGTGGTGGGATTGTTGACAGGACATTGTCACCTCAGAGGCCATCTTCATAGAATCGGTGTCGAAGACGACCCGACATGCAGATGGTGTTTGGAGGAGGATGAAACTGTTGGCTATGTCCTCAGAGAGCGCCCAGAACTCAACGGACTGAGGCAGAGATATTTCGGAGATTTAATTTTGATGCCGGAAGTAGTTAGGCAAGTTCAACTAACGAGGCTGCTTGGATTCGCAATGGCGATCGGCCTCGAATAACCCGCAAATATGGTGGGATGTAAAGGGCCCAATGGAGGCCTAAGCATCGATAATTTAGTATCTCCACCCTTTTTTCATTCATTCATTCATAGAACGGCCAACAAGAGCAATTATTTTTAATATTTCGATATTATTAATCATTATTATTAGTTTCTCATTTTAAATAGTTTCGTTTTCTATTTAGTGATTTTTTGTTAATAGATTTAAGTCTTTTGAAAAACTTGTTTTGTTTAATTTTGTAAAAATCTTCTCACGATTAAACTCACGGGCGCGCTGGGGAAGAGCTTCAATTCAAGAGGCAAGATCTGACCAGCTAGTTAGCAGCCTTACCCGAGTCCTGAAGTCCTGAGCTTTCGTTCTGGTAATTCCTAAATAATCGGTAGTTGTTTGATACTGAAACTGTAAAAAAACTAAGAGAAAATACCAGACTTCCAAGGAGCCTTTGTCATTGTGATAATTAATAATACGATTTTAAAATAGCTACAAATAATTATGGAACAGCAGTACAATTGTAGACGGAACGGCCATGCGCTACCCAAAATATTCCATCATGCTGCCATAAGTAATGACAAACTATTTTAAATTGTAATAAATCTATTAGGAGCAGTTTTGGCTTTTTACTCAGCACTTTTTGAAGACAGCACCGAATTCAATTTTTATATAAAATACTTCGCATAGAAATGAAGTTGGTTAAAAATATCAGTTCACCTGGAATTAATATAAAAATAACCCTATCAGTCGCTATGGCGTCGACTTCAAAAAAGTGCTTGGTACACGAGTAAATCTATATTTATTAAATTGATTGTAATAAAAAACAACCTGTAATTTATTTTATACTTTTTAGCGCTGTTTTAAAAATCGGTTCAGTTTTTTCATAAAAATAAAGGATTAGTCAACGATTTTCCATTTTTATACCTTCAAAACAGTTTCTAGGGTCATGGATCCAAATGAGCCATTACGCATGGTTAAAGGCTTTTGTGTTTGTTGAATTATAATAGGAATAATTTTCCTGACTTTTTCCTCTTCATCGTACCATTTGGTCTGGTAAAGAGCGTCTCCAATAGCAAGGCTCTGAAATAATTTTAAATCATTTTATTTATAAACCTCAAGATATCTATAGGTGGGCCTCAGATATATGCTTTTTAAATAAAATTTTTTTGGCTTGTTGCGGTTTTATATACATATTACATATATTCTTTAAGGTTAAATATAATAATTTTTGTGAAGAAAAATTATTATTTTTAAGTAAAACAGTAAAAACAAAGTTATATTATGCCAATTAAACCATAAATATAATTTCATTGTGATAAATGTTATTATTTTAATCTTACTGTTATTTGTATTTAATTATTGTTAAGTTTTATGAAACTATCGTTATTATTATTTTCTTTTGTCATTTCACCAATATGCAGTTGCCAAAAAATTATATATTTCACTGCTGCATGTGGTGGATGAACTTTCAATATATTTCAAGTATTTATTCCTAAAGTTTATTGTTTCGTGTTCCGATATAACTAATACCTATCGTGGTCTTATCTTGCATAACTGCCAAGTCACTTAATATCATTTGACTTATAACGTCGAGACTTACAAATATTTATAATTAAAACTAATAGATTTACAATAAAAAGAATACTTGTCACTATATGATATTCCACTGGTATTTAATGCTGAACAATCTCCAGACTTGGCTTCTGTTTTTACAAGTATACATTTTTATTCGATTTCACTTCTTTTCATATGCCGTTTTTTATTAATTTTTTTAAAAGAACCTAAATATTAAAAAAAAAAAACAGTCAAACGTCTATTAATGGCAATTAAAACCAAAACCACAATACGAGCTCGAAACAATATCAAATTAGTAGTCACCGAAAACAAGACAAAGTCATGTTAAACATTTAAAGCTGATGTGCTTAAATAAATATGGTAGGGTGAGTTGCACAGTACACACTTGTATTCTCCTTAATTGGAAATGAAAACAGATACACAATATTTCTTAATTTTTTCTTTCTTTGTGTACTAAACACATACGCCAAATTTCAAGGGCAGCTGTAACTATGAAAAAATTTGGAAAGTGAGTGAGTGTCCAATTAGTGAAACTTTTGCATTTAGTTAACTTAGAAACCGATTAGAAATAAAATGATGGAAATTAGAGTTTAGGTCTAGTTTGCAACACATAAATTATTCTTTCGTTTTGTTGAGAGACCTGAATTTTACCACAGGCAATTTATATTATCTAAAGTGAAAAAGATCCTAAATTCAAAAAATGGAATACGGCAGATACCATGTCTCCACAATAGTAGTAGAGTCTTATTGAGATTTCTAAAACCACCCAGAATGGCCCAGGTGTAAGCTGAAATGGCAACGTCGCATATGTTAACTTTTTATAATTGGCAAGAATCGACCTAATCCGACCTCATTTTTCCCTCGAAACAATTTTGCTTAATCCGTGTTACTGTTTTAGAGGATTATTTCTATTGTTTTCAATGGATAAACTCAATTTCTTACTCTGTATTAATTAAATGATCATAAGAGATCAAGGGAAGAAAAAGAGCATAACTGTTTTTTACTGCCCGCTAGATGCATCATTACCTAATTTTATCCGGTACGAAGGGTTCTATTATATTTGAAAAGGGAAGTATTTGTATTGATATGACTAATGAGTTTGAGTCTTATTATCAGAAACATTATCCTTCTATATACCTTCCTTAAAGATGCCTTTTTCTTGTATTGATTTTTATCTTATTTAAAGTAATATTTACAATATTGCGGATTCAGTGAAAAAAAGTTTAAGTTTAGACTTTAATAGATTTCTGTAAAAACTACGCGTAATGTTAAAATTGCTTTCTTTAAATTATTTGCACCCTACATTATTTTAAAATAGTCTTTTGTAATACTTAAGACAATAGATGTCTACTAATTCGGATATTCGGACCCATCTTGATCGAGACTTGTCAATACCTGTTTTAAATTGTACTACGTTTAAAGGACACTATTAAAATTTGAATAAAGATAAAGCATATATATTGATATAGCTATTAAGTATAGGTTCTATTATAGTTTTTATTATGTGAATGCAAGTAAATTATGTCATTGTTATCTAAATCAATATTTTCTTGGGATTTCAGCTCTAGGTGTTGATGCTCTTAGAAATATTATTGTTCTATATATCGTCTTAAATGGTACAGCTTTGTAGTGAGTTTTATATTCCCATTTTTTGACCATTGGTCGGGTAAATTGAACAAAGGAATAAGGTTTAGATCTCTATAAAATCTAATTGAGTTAAAAGCGTCCAATAATGCTTAATAGTCTTGATTTTGAGTTTCTTTAAGTTTATAGCAAAACTCTAACCTGATGGGGTTTACTGGATCTCAGATTCCTATTTAGCGACCCCAAAAATAAAAGTGGACATAGTCAGAAACTAAGCCAGAAATAAATTTCTTTTGTGTGGCTGTATTATTAGGTCATGTATGTGTTAGCAGATGCAGTAAACCATTGGTTAAATTACAGCTTACACTTCCAATTACAAAAATGTGATCTTTCTACCTGATTGATTAGTCGCTAATTAACCACCGAGAATTCTCATTTTTAAGACCGAATATATTTTCTTCTGGTTGTTCTAAAACCTATAATTCCATTTTACGGTCTTATCACATGTTATTAGTGGCCTTATACATTAATAGGAACAAAACAACATGAGAGTAACGTAACTTATATTAAGTAGAATGTGTAAGTTTTATTTATTGCAAAAGTATAATAATATAATAATGATTTTAATATCAATACCACAATCCACATTTATTCAAATGACGGAAGATATTTATCGATCGAGGATGCTGAAGTGATTTTTTATATTATGTGTGTATATTTTTCTCTCTCAGTTTGGCTGTATAGGAGATTTGCCCACATACAAACATAACATTTCTATAATAACCCATTCAGCAATTTGCACATATTAAATTGTCTACTTTTTAAAATATGAAAACCATCATAAATTAACCCGTACTAACCTGAATTACTATTGCAAAGTTTAATGTGATACTGCTAAAATATTGGATAGTATTCACTCACATTTATATAGGAATAGAATATATCTGCCGTAATATTTCCATGTATATATAAGTTTAAGTCTATTTTATTATTATATATATACAATACATTAGAAAGTGCACACATATAAGATAATTCGGAATGATAAAAACATTTGGAATTGTCTTAACCAAAAGTGGTTTCCCACCGATTTCAATTACGTGTTTGTGATAGTATTCTCCTACATAATTTGCTTTCTGTTTTTCTCGAACATAAATTGTCCTTTTTTTATTATCAGAAATATTATCGCTCTTTTTAATGATACCTTTTTGATGTATGATGTAGAAGTTAATTGATTTCTATAACAATTACGCGTAATATTAAAATTGCTTTCTTTAAGGACCCTACATTCCTTTAAAATAATTTTTTGTTATCTTTAAACCCATGAGGTTACCATGAGTTGACTTTGTAAGAAGAACTTTCTAACAATTAAGGCATGTAACTAACCTGTTCACATAGAGCAGATATACCAGACTAGGGTTGACGTGTCCTTACACTATAGCTTGAAGATTTATTGCGTTTTCTATTCTATTCTTCAAATCTGCCGTGTGATAACATGCGGGTAATGACGATTCCCGACAAAGATGAATCGAGAAATAACTTTTTTGTATACATTCATTTGTCTAAGGATTACAAAAGAGTATAAAATATTGTAAAGTACAGATAATTTAAATAAGGCAATTTTAAATGTAACCGTAGCTGTTATATATAATGTGAGAAGTCTCGGAATTTTCTTCAGACACAAAATTAGCATTAACAGAAAAATCGAGATGTATAGAATCAAAAATTTATATTTAAATTTTGTATAATGGATATACCCGATATTGAGAAATCAATAAGTTTACAATAAATAAGATTTGTGGTGTGTTTTTATGTTTCGAGTAGTATTGGATTCATTGGAATCAAATTTTCAATTATATACCTTTGCAAAAATTCATAGTTGGTAAAGGAACAGTCATATGATTGACATTGATGATACATCATCTTCACCTATTATAAATAGGCCTCAATACTTTCGTTGTCACCACTACTCTTATCCTCGTCTTCGTGAAGATCTTTACAGCATACTACATCATGAAGAGTGTTAGTTTTATGTCAAATTTACGTAAAATTTTATTACATACAAATCACCTACATGTGATGTCAATTTAAAATCACTGCATTAGCATATGCGACGTTGCCATTCTGCCTCCTGAATGCTCCATGGCAGGAGGATGCAGAACATACAACTTTCCTGTACTAACGTTAGTTTTATTTTGCTTATTTTATCTGCAAATCGGTAGAAATATGAAGAAATTATTGCGATAAGAGCGCGTTTGTTCCCGGGATTGAATTTTCCTGCGTAATATTTGAAGTTCATAAGATAATGTACACGATAATTACTAGAAGGTAGCGCAACTGAATGCTACCCTGGCGATCGCGGATTTTGCGCTGAAGAGATTTATTGCTTAGTTTTCGCTACTTAATCTGTAGATTTTAGTAATTACCACTAAATTTTGTATTTAAATTTTTCTGATCTAGGCACGCATATAAACATCTAAGGGTCATTCCATACCAAAAGATAAATGACCACCGCCAGCCAAATCATACCCGTTATTTTCTAACTATTATTGCTAAAGCTCATTAATAATCTGAATCAACCTAACAATACCATTTTTTTAAATATGTTTTTATTAGCAGATAATTTGACTTTTGAATTTTTATTTTATGATGTGCAACAATAATATACAACAGGGTGCGTTTGAGATCAACGGTAGTACTTTTTTAAAATGTACTTAAGTTATAGAGAACTGTACCCATAAGAAGCAATAACTGGAACTAAATAAAAAATGCAAGATGTTTAAGAAATACAACACATCATATTTAAGAAATCAATACGATGACTATTTAAGATATTCGTATCCGATTTTAACCAAATTTGATATTTCAAAGTTAATTTATTTTTTATCCTATTACTAACCTGGTCTTTAATATCATTAGCTAGCCATCCTACAATATAGGCTTGTAAAAAAATTAGGAACAGGTTCAAGAGAAGAAGTACAAGAGCCCTTAAGTTGTGTTCCTAAAATATATAAAAAACATAAATATAAATTGAACAATAAATATGGTGCTGTCTTAAATTATCGCAAAAGTTTTTAAGTTTTCTCAATTTATAAAATTATATTTATAAAACAGTTATTTTAACCCATCGTGTTAGTTGAAATTTTGTATGTGACAATTTTTGTGAGTTAGTATAATGGACGAATATAAGGTAATTAAAATATTGTTAAAATATTCTACAACATATTTTCTGCAACTCTTCTATTGAAATGGGAAATTTACATTTCACATGGAGTTTTATGGTTGATTCTTATGTATTTTGATCCGCTGAATACGAATTTCGAATACGCTTAGCCGCCAGAATTGGCAGTGATTTGTTATTAATAATTTAATTGTTTAAAACGCTATAGAAAATAATTAGCAATATATACTAAAACTTTTTCATCACAAATCGATAGTTCTACTCAATAGAAATTTTCTAGTCTAAGATTTATAGAAAAATATTAATTCGGGCCGAAATTATTGTAAATTTACTGCAACAAAATTGAAAAATTTTTGGTCGTTCGAGCTTTTTAACTCATAACTCTTCTTCTGGTTATCGAAATGAATTCGGAAACCACTCATCTTAAAGGTAGAGTTTTCAGCTTTAAAAAAAGTGTTTTTGCAATGTTTACAAAAAAACTACGTTAATTTAAAATTGGATGTTTTGTTAAAAAATGGCAAATAATTTGTTTATAGACATTTTTAATCATGACCGGTAAATATTATGCATGAGTATGTTTCATAAGACTGTTTTATACCACAAGACGAAAATTTTGAGCTTTAGTAGACCTCTCTAAGTCAATTTTTTGCCGAGATACAGCAGTTTTACGACGCACACATGGTTACGCGCATGAGCAGCATCTAGAAAGTAATTCAGTTGTAGACAGCAAAAAATATCAAATTTTCTTTTAGCATTAATGACTTTTTGGCATCTAAATTCTGAAATCCACTTACATTTATGTGTAATTGGGGCTGCCGTATTGTATGTATGCTGTATGTGTGAAAAAAGAAACAAGTAAAAATATTGATAATGAGAGATATTAGATGCCCATAAAGTTTAAATAGCACTTAGCATTACCATATAACTGCATTAATAAGAAACAAAACATTAATTTCAACCGCGAGTGGATTCGCGTCAGGATCGCCGCGAGCGCCCTCGTTCTTTCACTATTGGCTACCCGTGCACATAACTGTGTTTAAAACTCTTCGTCTTGAGCTGTAGAATAGTCCTATGAAACATGCTTGGGCATAACGTGGTGTTTCTGACATAAGGAACAAAAACTTTGGAACTGTTCTCTTGGTTTTCGCGATTTTTCTGGGTCAAGCGTTTGTTTTTTAGAGCCTTGTCTTTATGTTCTTTTATATAACCGTTTTTTGTTAGGGCGTTTTGCAGTACGTTTATCTCTTTGTGGTAATTTTCTTGATCTGTAAGGGACTGCAATCGAAACGCAAGTGATTTCACTACTGCAAAAAATTGGGCATGGTGGTGATGTGAATCGGCGTTGCGGTATCTCTTGGTGTGAGTGGGCTTTTTGTAGACAGTGTGCGAAAGCAAGCCTTCCTCTTTTCTTTTCAGTAAGATATCTAGAAAAGGTACTTTTCTTTCCTGTTCTGTCTCTATGGTGAATTTAATTTTCGGGTGTATACTGTTTATGTGATTTAAGAAATTTTTGTGATTTTCTTTTCCATGTTGGCAGATGACGAATGTGTCACCTACGTAACGCAGACAGAGTCGTCGTTTGTGTGGGGAGGTCTCTAAAGGTCTTGGTTCGAAGTCTTCCATAAATAAGTTAGCGAGAGCGGGAGATAGCGGCGATCCCATTGGGGCTCCCTCGACTTGTTTATATCGCCAGCTTTCGTAAGTAAAATAGGTGCTATCGAGACAGTGTCTAGATGATATATTTTGGCAGATTGTATTTGTTTTCTATTACAGAAAAAGCTACTTTGATTGGTATTTGCTGCGCAAAGATACCTTCATCGTAATACTTCCAGCTGATAAACGAAATTCGCAAGTGTTCCTAAGCAATACAGACTATCATGAAAAGATGATCGCCCTGCTAAACGATCCTGCCTATAATCCAACAAAGAGTGGCCATACCACTTATCTAAAAAAAGACCAACAAAACATTGATTAGAGAATGTCCACTTAACGAAGAAATAAAGAAGAAGATCACACCAAGGAAAAAATTATCCTTATATCCTAAACTTTATGGATTACCCAAAATACACAAATCCAGAGCCCCCTTAAGACCAATAGCAAGCTCTGTTGGCTCTCCGACTCAGGCACTAGCAAAACATCTAGCTACCATTCTCCAACACTTTGTCGAAAAAACGGCCTCCTACGTTAAAAACTCGCAGCATTTTTACGAAATAATCAAAAACATATATTTACAGAGATTGGCTAGTTAGTTTCGACGTAACATCTCATTTTACGCAAATATCAGTCAAAGAAGCTCTTTTGTAATAGAAAACAAATACAATCTGCCAAAATATATCATCGAATTAGCTAAACATTGTCTCGATAACACCTTACTTATGAAGGCCGGCAATTTAAACAAGTCGAGGGAGCCCCTATGGGATCGTCGCTATTTCCTGCTTTCGCTAACTAATTTATAAAAGACTTCGCATCAAAAGATTTAGAGACCTCTTCACATAAATCATGAATGTGTCTGCATTAAGTATATGACACATTCGTTATCTGGCAACATGGAAAAGAAAATATCAAAAATTTCCTAAATCACATAAAGAGTACACACAGGAAAATCAAATTCACTATGGAGACAGAACAGGAAAGGAAACTACCTTTTCTAGATATCCTACCGAAAAGAAAAGAGGATGACTTGCTTTCGCTTACTGTCTACAGAAAGCCCACTCACACTAATAGATACCTCAAGGCCGATTCACATCACCACCACTCCCAATATTTGCAGTACTGAAATCACTTGCGTTTCGATTGCAGTCCCTTACAGATCAAGAAAATTACCACAAAGGGATGAACATACTGCAAAACGCGCTAAGAAAAACCGGTTATAAAAAAGAACATACAGATAAGGCTCTAAAAAACAAAAGCTTGACCCCTAAAAATCGCGAAAACCAAGAGGATAGCTCCAAAGTTTTTGTTCCTTATGTCAAGGTACTACAGACAAAATTGCGAAAATTCTCAAGAGACACATCATTGAAACCATTTTTACTACAGACTGTAGAGTAATAGATCTCTTGCCAACACCTAAAGGAAGAATTTCTCTAGAAAGCAAGGGAGTGTACGAAATTCCATGCGGAGAATGCAGCTCATCTTACGTAGGCCAAACCAATCGTAAAATAAGCGCCAGAAGAAACGAACATATAAACTCTGTCAAGCAAAAAACAACTTCTTCTGCACTGGCCCAACACTGGTTAAACACATGACATAAGATAAATTTATCAGGAATAAGAATGCTATCGAGATGTGAAAAACAAGAATTATAAGGGAAGCCATCGAAATTGCAGAGAGACCCAACAACTTAAATAGCAGAGATGATAGCCAGCGATTGCCTAATACTTGGAAAAATCTGCTTACAAAACATCAACCAATGGTAGGTAGTAACGAAACTGATTACAACTCGGCAACGCGGCCCCACACACTTGCAACAGGGCCGATGACGCGCAGCAGGTCTCGCAACCTGATTGGCCAGAACCATTCGGCCAACATCCCGTACACACGGAACCGACAGCACCCGAGTCGCAGGCGTCAGTTTGCTCATAAACGCTGTACAGTGAGCTTTAAAAATGGTGAATAAGATTTCATCGAAACGTCAGCTGCCTTACTGTCCTATGAAGGACTCAAGGACTCAACACATGCACGGGATACCCAAAAACCTTCGATGGCATATATACATATATATATATATATATATATATATATATATATATATATATATATATATATATATATATATATATACCGGGTGTCTCAGACCACCTGTCCACACCTTTGAAAATCTACGAAAATTGGTTTCTTGAGAATTTCAAAATTTGTATCAGGTACGCTCTTTCATTTGATGGCACTTACAATTTTTGGTTTCGACCGGAAGTGAGTTTCTCAGATTGGAAGTTCGTTTTTTTTTTTTAAATAGATCATATATATTTTTATAACGGAATCGGAATGTATGCCCCAAAATATGAAACATTGACCTCTAATTGATCTTTAAACTTAAGTTCGAGTTATGTTTACACAAAATCTCTAATGTACCTTGCTAAACAAATTTTCTTAAAGATAACTGTAATATCTAACAGTTCTGCGTCATAAATACAATGTCAATTTGAGTAGTCATAATTATATTTTTACTGCAAATAAAATTTTCTAAAAACATAACTTGTTAAAAAATAGCAACAGTAGTTAATTACGTTCTTTCTTCAACAAGATTTATTAGGACATAATGTTTAAAACCAAATAATAATCATACTTTTTCTTCAAACACAACATTTTTACTGCAAACAAAATTTGTTAAGAACATTACATTTTTTTATGGTAACAAAAATTAATGATTAAATTTTTGCTATCAGCAAGATTTTTTAAAACATTATAATTTGTTTTATAATAACAAAATTAAATAATCACATTTTTATGATTTATAAGCCAAACGTCTTCCTCCAAGGAATATTGGAGGAACCCTTTCCATGTTATCGCATCCTAGGTGACGTGGTCTGCTGTATTTCCTACAAACTTCCGAACAGTCTGCGCGGTTGTAAAGAGAACTGCTTTCTGCATCGGTTTATATAGATGCTCACTAAGGCCCAGTCCCTTGATGTCCTGCAGGAGGTTCTTTGATTTTTACCATTATGTTTATTATTATGTTCCAAAAAATCTTGTAGATAGTAAAAATATAATTAATCATTTTTATTTCCATAAAAAGAATTATTATGTTGTTAAAAAATTTTGTTTGCAGTAAAAATGTGATAATCTATTTTTATTATTATGAAATAAGTTTTCGTGTTTTTAAAAAGTTTATATAAAGAAAAAGTGTGATTATTATAAAATGAGCATTACGTCCTAATAAATCTTGTTGACAGAAATTACTTTATGTGGATGTTGTAAAGTTAATTACTGTGTGCTAATAAATCTTGTACTGTAAAAATGTAATTATATACTATTGCTATTTTTAAAAAAGTATTATGTTCTTAGATAATTTTGTTTACAGTAACAATATGATTATGACTCCTCGAAATGACATTGCCTTTTGAGATGGCGCTGCACTACAACAGTCTTTCCGAGAATTCGGTTAGGAAAGTATATTAGAGATTTTGTGTAACTAAAAGGCGAACCTAAATTTAAAGATCTTTTACAGGTCAAGAAAGCCGTTTTAGAAAAAAAAAATTTAAACAAATATTTCATATTTTGTGGCGTAGAATCCGAATCCGTTATAAAAATATGTATATATTCCCATCTGGGTAGTGCAATGGTATGGTTGTAGTCTAGCACCACTTAGATACCGGGTTCGGATCCCAGGTCCGGCATGGGTGTTTATTACCGGCATTGATTTAAGTTAAATTTTAAGTTATAATTTGTGAAAACTGATTTGATTAAATAAAATTGCGACTGTCTGCATGGCCGATCGGCCCAAAGCCATAAAGTAGCCTGGCTACCTAAAAAAAATATATGTATGTTCCATTTAAAAAAAAACGAACTTCTGGTCTGAATAACTCACTTTTGGTCGGAACCGGAAATTGTAATTGCCACCAATCGAAAGAGCATACCCGACATAGTTAAAAACCCATATTCCAGAGGTGTGGTCTGGGACACCCAATATATATATATATATATATATATATATATATATATATATATATATATATATATATATATATATATATATATAGTATGACCAGTATTAAAAGCTTTATTAATTTGACTTTGGCATCAATTTCTGCTTCGATCGAGATGAAAATTAACCAAAAAAAATAGTAGTCACGTGATTAGCATTATCTGTTCAATTTTAATTTTTTCTCAAAAAAAAATCAGAAGTGGGGTTATATCTTAAAATATCGAAAAAAGTTATTAGAAAAAGTTTTTTTCACTGCAGTTTTTAGCCCATAAACAAAATTTCAGTTGTATAAGATAATTTAGATTTTTTGCCCATTTTTTGTAAATTGCACCACCGTTGCAAAATAAGACTCAACTCAACCAACAAAAAACTTCTTGGGTTTGACAATGTTTCATTTCAGACATATTTTGTTGAAAGTCGCGCAATATTAAATGTGTGTTTTTCTACAAAATCCAAGTAGGACTATTGAAATTTGGGCACATGTGATGCAAAGTTTATTTGTTTTTAACCCTGTATAAGATAACTTCATAAAATAGCTATAATACAAAATAAAAACAACTTCTATATTTTGACACCATTAAAATCAGAGAGCGATAGTGGCGACATCTGTTAACTCGTAACTCAAGTTTACATTCTAACTGTAAATAGACAGCTACCCAAAATTCTGAAAGTAACACCTAGATGTCGCAGCAAGTATGACTGGATTATAATAATGTAAAACTAGAAAAATTATACGCATTTAAGATTCCACCTTTTTAGTTGATAAACTGATGACTCTGTGTACCTGTTTGTGTTAATTATAATGTGTATTACTTACTTACTTACTAGACACGAACTACGTTTTCAAAAATAATTATTTTATAAAGTTGCCTTATACAGGGTTGAACACAAATAAACATCTCACCAAATTTTAAAAGGGTTAATAAGTTTAATGAAAAGGGGTGTATTAAATTTATTGAATCTCGAAATAAATGCCACCGGAGCCGCGGACAGTAGTCAATACTGCAAATTGCATTCAATGTATGGTATACGTCATTGTAATGTAACATTGCTTTAAGAACTTAGAGGTTCCTTATAATCTGGTAGTCTGTTTAATTTCATTCAAATAATTTAAACAGCTAATGTTTTGGGGCTGACTTTTAAAATATTTTATAGGTATTTTACTTACTGATATTATTCCCACAACAAGTGGTGCAACACTTATTGAATTAAAAAGAAAGTCCGTTAGCATAATGAACCTTACTGAATCATTTAACTCATTAACAAACCTAAAAGTATTATAATTATAAAAACAGGAACCATATAAAACAAATCAGGTTGGAATGTATGCAAAAGTGTGCTAGACATCTCCGCTTTATCTGTGAGACTGTTTATTGTACTAACATCACTAATATTATTAGCACAGTAAAAAGTCCGTTTTAATATCACATCAGAACACTGTGTTCTTTTTTCTAGGATACCCAAAACCATTTTTAATTTTGTAGTCAGGAGTCCTTAGGCTAATATGGGTAAAAATCCAATAACTTATATTAAAAATATATGCACCTACACAAAACTAATTCAATAATAATCAACACACATACAAAGATCCATACATTATCACATATCACACATATTACAAGTTTGAAAACTTGCTTACGCTTACGCTTACGCTTACGCTTACGCTTACGCTTACGCTTACGCTTACGCTTACGCTTACGCTTACGCTTACGCTTACGCTTACGCTTACGCTTACGCTTACGCTTACGCTTACGCTTACGCTTAAGCTTACGCTTAAGCTTACGCTTACGCTTACGCTTACGCTTACGCTTACGCTTACGCTTACGCTTACGCTCACGCTCACGCTCACGCTCACGCTCACGCTCACGCTCACGCTTACGCTCACACGTATGCGCTTACCCTTACGCTTTCTCTAAAAACAGCAGTTAGCTTTCAGCTTGTGTCCTGAAATTAATGCTAAATTTTAAAAATATATCCAAATTTGGTAATATCTCGTAAAAATTCATACTAAAATTTCCGTTTTTTATTTTATTGATCTTAGTGTCCATATAAAAAAAAAACATAATTTTTTTTTCTTATTGTAACCTTGAAGCAGAAAATAAATAGATTTGAAAGCTTGAAGTAACTAAGAAAGTGTTTCACTTTTGATAAAAAATACGATCCAATCGTTTTTTCTGGATTACCCTGTATAAGAAATTAGATCGAAACCTTATTGTAAGGTTAGTCAGTTTCACTAATATTATGGTCTTTAATTAACCCAATAATATTAGATAATTTTGCCGCATACCATATTTTATTTTTTAACTAAAACCCTATCTTTGTAATTCAGTGTTAAGATTAATATTCATTTAAACCCATTGTTTGGTGTGGTATATTAAACACTCAAATAGTAGGGCAATATTTCTTCCGGAAAAATTTAAATTCCGCTAGATGTTTAACATTTTTGCGTAATGGATTTTGCGGTTTTTTGGACTGAATTTAAATTAAAATCGTTTTCGAAACGGGAGTGCTTCTACTCATAGCACCTTACAAATACGGGAACGGCTAAATCAATAATTTCCCAATAAAAGAGTCTAACGATTTCCAGAAGTTTCTTAACCGTCAAGATCACCGGACATTACCCCAATGGACTTTTTCTGGGATTACTTAAAAAATCAAGTGTATAAATATTGGTCTTTTAGAAATTTGGAGCATTTAAAAAAATGTTTTTAGACATTGTATCGCTCAAATCAGTCCTGCTTTTTTGAGGAATGTAAGAAGAGAATTCAACAGGATAACTATAAAATGTATAGAAAATGGAGGAGGCACGTTGAAATATAAAGTTCTTAATATAAACAGTTTAACTTAATAGTTCACTGTCTGTTTAGTTAATAGTTAAATTATCCTCAAAATATATTTGACAACTAAAAATTATAATAGTGTTACGATTTTGTCTCTTTAAAAATCGCTCATTGGGTTGGCAGAATAAAACACAGCACCTTTCACTAATACTTTCAATACTTGTATTAACTACTTATTAACACAATCTCTGATTGCTACTTCTTTGTGTCTTCACTATTGGAATACCACTTTACCACTAACTATACTACGCTAATCCTATCCTTATTTATATACCTATGGAATCTCATATATAAATCCAAAACATATAAGTTGAGATCTATCTAGAAATATCACTAATCAATATATTATTCCTTTCGACACATTACAATATAGATGACTCATTACATCGGAATACGAGGGCCTATCTATAAGTTCTCTTTTAACCGTTCGCAACACTGCTCCTCTCTTAATTCTGATCATCCCGATCAGCTCCCATATCTCCATGGTATGGCTTTAATCTTCAATCTACTTTCATATTGGTCTTGGAACTGTCGTTGAATTCAATAAACGACGTCATTGATTCTTTTCAGAATAGTATTTGATCGTTCCCATGATGGCATCTACTTAGGTGATTTGCCCTTCTTTCTCTGTGAATGCTAAATCGACTGAACACATTGTTGACTAAGACTCAGCTACTGTTGAGGTCTCCTGGTTAGGGACGGCAAATACGTCAGGCCATTTACTGAAGTAGTCAGTAGCGACCAAGATGTATTTGTTGCCTTTGTGTTTCTAGGAATGGCCCAGCTATGTCCATAGCCATCCGTTCAAAAGGTATTCCAACATTATATTTCTTAATTTTTCCCTTAGATCTAGTGCTTGAAACATGGTTAGCTACACATTTAAGGCACTGTCTACACCATGATTTTACGTCTTGACAGTAGTTAACCTATTAAAATCTTTTATGAAGTTTAGAGTCTTATTAACTCCTAAATGAGCACTAGACTTCCCATCGTGAATTGCTTCTAAAACCATTGGAATTTTGTTCCTGGGTATTACCACCTGAGTGTTGATTTCCTTGCCATCGGCTTTAGTTTCCGAAAAGCTTGATCACACTCAGAATTCCGTTGATAAAGAATCCTTTCTTCAGTGAGCCTATGCAAGAATTAAACAATATTGGAAAAACCTTCTACAAATCTTCTATAGTATATGCATAACCCGAGGAAGCTTTATAATTCATGTTTCTTACGTAGTTGGAGCCAAACTTTTATTGTTTGAATTTTCTTTTCATCCCTATGAATTCCCTCTGGTGATACATTTCGGCTGTTTGCTCTCTAGCATTTACCAAAGAATCTTCTAGAATGTTGTCAAAAATCCGGTTTCATTTCTTTCTTAATGATAAATCCGATAGCGAAGTCAGTTTTTCGTTATCTTTTCTAGTTTTCAAATAGAATGTTCTAAAACTCTGTGGAAAATTCGATTTTAGGCTTCTTTCTTAATGACAAGTCCGATAGTGAACTCAGTTTTTCGCTATCTCCTTTAGTTTACAAATAGAATTTTCTGGAACTTTGTCCAAAATTTGGTCCTGAGCTTCTTTCTTAAAGACAAATTTGGTAGCGAAGTCCGCTTTTCGTTATCTATTTTAGTTTTTAAATAGAAAGTTCTAGAAATTTCTCGAAAATTTGGTTCTAAGCTTGATTATTTATGAAAAATCCGATGGTGAAGCGTTCTTTTAGATATCTGTTTGAGTTTAAAAACAGAGCGTTCTAGAACTTTATAGAAATTAATCATATCTTCTTACAAATCCAAGGATGGAATCCTTTTTTTTTCTATCTCTTCTAATTTCTAATACAATTTTATGGAAACCCGGTGATATTCCTCACTTCTGACACCAATTGTTACTATTTTGTCTCTTTAAAAATCGCTCACTGGGCTCGCAGAATAAAACACTACATCTTTCACTAATACTTCCAATATTTATATTAACTATTTATTAACACATTCTCTTATTATTACTTCTTAATGTCTTCACTATTTAAATACCTCCATACAACTAACTATACTACGCTCATCCTATCCCTATTTATATACCTATGGAATCTCCTATATAAATCCAGAACATAAAAATTGAGATATATATATAGTCTAACAAAGTCAACAGGAAATAGGATTGACGTACTATACGGTTGCGATCTACTTTTTATACAGGGTTATTCAGAAAAAACAGTTAAATTTTATTTTTTGTTCAAATAGAAATTTTTTTTACTCTTCCGAGAATACTATAAGACTTTCACCGGGGGTCTTATTTTGATTTGGGGATATGCCGAACATTTTCGAAATAAAATAAATTCAAAGTTAAACATCATGGTTAGAAATACTGGCTTATAGAGTATGCATCTCAACGAATAACTGTTCTGATAAATAATCTTTTGCTTGATCCACAAAAAAAGTAATTGTTTCTTACAGAAAGAGTCACGTAACTCTGTCCAAAGGTTAACATACTACACAGATCCAGCCTGCTTGACACAATATAACAATGCACACTGCGAGCAAAACAAGATCAATGCAATTCAGCAAAAAGAATGTGCCAGATGCGCAATGGGTTGCAAGGAGCAACTTATCTGTAATTGGGCATACACTAATCGAAAGGCCATCTTCACCACCTACGTGGACCACCAAAATGCCTTCGATATGCCACATGACTGCCCAGTAACCATACTGAGAATATATAGAGTCGATGTAGATATTGGTTCCTATTTAGAACATCTGTCAACTTGGAAAAATAGAATTCAAATCCTTCCAGCAGCAAAATCGAAACATATGTAAAAGGTGAATATTTCAGAGAGATTCGTTAAGTCAATTATGTCATACCATTTAAATTCCACCAAATACGGCTTCAGTATTAAGAATAACCGTGGAGAAATGGTAAGACTAAATTATCTTCTATATAAGGATGATCTTAAATGGATGGTTGCTACCAAAAATTAGCTGGAACGAATAAATTTGTATCATAAAAATTCGGATCAGTGAATTAAAGTTTGTACTGGCTCTGACTTGACCTTCCATCGAAGCCCCATTTGCAAATTAAACTCATATTTGCAAATCTAATTTATCGATTTGTTCAATTTGTTAAATTAAGCAATATAATTGGATCCACAGTGTGATCCAGTAAGTCTTGCAATTTAACCTCGGCTTTTGATGTAGAGGTTGGATAATCGTCATGTGGATAACATGCTTTTTTGTACTTTACGCACCAAAATACGGCGGAATATGTTTCTTTTAGCCCCATTTCGTAATCGTTGATATTTGTCTCTTGACAATCCATTGTCAAATAGAAGAGTGGCACTTTCATTGGCATTAAGCAAATTCGGAAAAAACACTAAGTTTTCGGGTTAGCTCGGGACAGACGTTGTCTGGGAACGTCTACAGGGTATTTTACCCCGTCTAACTTCCGTGCGACACGAAAACCGAACAGTAGCTTGAAACGAATGAGAGAGTGTATTGCTTCTCGCCTAAATTTATAACGTAATCGACGCAATTTGGAATATTTAATGAAAATTTGATACATTTATTGTTTTAAATGCATCAAATAGTCGAATACAAATACTTTTTGAGGGTCGTTGGGCGTAAAGAAAACTGGTATTCTGTTATATAAAGATTGATTTTAGTAAAAATACTATTAAAACATACCGGTAATTTCTAAGTAAATAAGTTAATATACCACTTTAAAATTAAAAATCTTTCTCAAAAATAAACTTTCATTCTGGTAAAAAATAAAAGTAACACATTCAGTAATTTTAAATAAATAAATAAATTATTAAATTCTATTTAAATCAACAAAAACATCTAAAATTCTACAAGAGGTGTTCAAACATGCCTCCACTTTGAGCGAGACAATAACCCAGTCTATTTTAAAATGTGGTTCGCGTATTTGCCAAAGCTTCAGAGGTTATATTTATGAGAATTTCATTAATTTTTTGTCTCACTTGATTCAAAATATTAGCATGTTCATACCTGTGCCTATAAATTTTTTTGTTAAACACGACCCCAAAAGAAATCGTTTGGGGCCAAATAGGGAGACCTGGGTGGCATTTGAATGGTTCGCCTTTTGCTTATGAGGCACTCTGGAAATATAGTTTGCAAAAACTGTTGCACTTTCCTCGCGTTATGAGCAGGGCAATCATCCTGCTGAAACCAAACTTCTTCAAAATTAATTATCAGTGCTCGAACAGGTGGAATGACGTGATTTCTCAAAAGGTCCAAGTATTTGTTGGCAGTTAGGTTCCCATTAATAAAAAAGGTTCCAATAATAAAATCCCCTAACATATCAGCTCATACATTAACCTTATGAGGGTATTCTGTTCTCTGAGAAATAATGAGATATTGATTCTCTCTAAAGTATCCTTCGGTGATAAAAGGATTGTGAGCACTATGCAAAGAGAATGAAGAATCATCAGTAAACAAAATGTTGCTGATGAACCTGTTTTCCGTATTAGCCTTTTCTATCATGTCCTCACAAAACACCATACATTTTTTCTGGTCTTCCGAAAAATATTCTTGAGTTGTTCGCAATTTGTAACAGCGATATTTATTACGCTTTAAAATATTCCGAACTGTTTGTTTATATTAAGTTTTTCGGCAATTGCGGTAATATTGCAAAGAAAATTAATTTCTGCTAAACTACAAACGTCAGTCTCCCGATTTGCTCGTTTTTCAGTATTTTAAGGAACCGCTTGCTCCTTATTATTATCACTGCATTTTTTACAAATTTCTAGACAACTTGTTGTGTCAAATTTTTTAATAATATCTGAAATTCTAGATTTTGAAGGAATAGGATGATTTTCGTACGTAAATGGAAATCTGCAGATTATGTCATCCATACTTTTATTAGAATAGTTCCACTTAATAATATGCACTTTTTTTTCGGTGGAATAAACTACCATTTTAAAAAAAAATTTGGCGCGCACACCGAAATACTCGGTACTTACGCTTCAACTGCCGGGATAAAAAGAAAAAAAATTGGAACTTGGAACACTGTTCTTTTGCTAGGGCGTAGCGTGGGTTGCCACGCGCTCTTACCGCGCCAGCATTTTATTACCCTTCACCCTAGGATCAAGCTGCTAATTTATTACATTTAAGCATGTATGTTAATGTTTACAATGCTTATATTCTGTCTCACTCTGCTTTGGTTAATAATATAGTATTTTTTTTATTTACATCTACGTTCCGGTTTGGATTTTCCACATATATATATATATATATATATATATATATATATATATATATATATATATATATATATATATATATATATATATATACATATATACGCCTATCATAGAGATCTAGAAATCGCCGGATTATTCCATTTTCTTATTTTTATTACACCATGTAGTATAGAAATCCTTCTAGAAAATTAGGGAATCTTCCGTATCGACCAAAAGGTATATAAGGGGTCCAGATCGGCTTTCAGGGACAGTTTAGTTTGAGCGTTTGTCTACTCAACTTGAATTTGTTTGACAATTGTCAAAAGTGAAGCTGTCAATAAAAATCTTTTGAAATAATAGAGTGTGTTCAATAATTCAGTGTGTGTTCAAAAATCGGCCATCCGGAACAAATTGATGTCAGAAGTCGGTAAAATCCAGAACAGGTTAAAAAAAAGTGATCTGAAATTCTATGCCAGTAGAAACTAGAAAACAGAAAGCAAAAATGGAAGAGCAACTTCAGACTAGTTTAAATCAGACACTGATGATGATAGAGGACATGAAAGTAAGCCAAGAAGATATAAACAAAAGCAAAGAAAATATGAAGAAAATCCAAGAAGATATGAAGCAAGAATTGAAAGAAGATATGACGAAAAATCAAGATGATATGAAACAAGAATTGATGACACTAAAAGCAAGCCAAGAAAACGTGAACAAAAAATTGAAAGAGGACATTAAGAAAAATCAAGAAAGCATAAAACAGAACTAAAAATAAGTCTAGAGGACATGAGACAGGAACTTAAAATAAGTCAAAAAGATATAAAACAAGAAATGAAAGAAGACATAACGCGCATAGAACAAGAAATGCAACAGAAGATTAACACAATTAGAGAAGACGTACATGGCGAAATACATCATGAGGTGGTGGAAATCCAGAAACAGATGCAACAACTACATTTGAAAATCGAGAAGGTAGCAAGTATAGGTATAATAAAGGGAGATGATGTTCCGGCAACTAGTGTGATGAAACCACCTACTTTCGACGGCAAGGTACCTTGGCTTACTTATGTCCGTCATTTCGAAGCCGCCGCCACCGTCAATAACTGGAGTTCAAGCAGAATGATTACGAGTTTATTATTACTTTTCTGGAGATGCGCTATGGAGGAGCCTACCTCCAAGAAATTTATAAAGCCCAACGCCAAGGATGAGGACAAAAATACATCAAAAGTCTTCAAGAATACATGATGCATGTAATGAAACTAATAAATTTGACTTACCCAAGCTATCCGAAAGAAATAAAGCAAGAGATGCGCTATGGAGGAGCCTACCTCCAAGAAGTTTATAAAGCCCAACTCCAAGGATGAAGACAAAAATACATCAAAAGTCTTTAAGAATACATGGTGCATGTAATGAAACTAATAAATTTGACTTACCCAAGCTATCCGAAAGAAATAAAGCAAGAGTTAGCAGTAAATAGTTTTATCGAAGGTTTACGTGATCCAGAAAGAAGTCAAATGCTAAGAATGGCCCGACTGAGAAAAATTTCTGAGGCTCTTGCTTACGCCCTTCAGTTTGAGATAGCCAAACAGACTTCAAGGAACAAGAAAGAATCATAAGAAAAGTCAATGTTTCCTGAGATTATCGCAAGATCAATGAGGAAACTTTCGTTAGGCTAATGAGGGAGTTGCAAGAATTTTTAAACAAACGAAAAACAGTGTGGTCGAGGGGGGCATGTACAAAGCCACAGTACTTACAGTACTGTTCCTGGCAGAGATCCCGACAGCTATCTGCTTCATATTGTTAATATAGGTGATAAAGTTCGAAGGAGCGACCTGGAGGAAGTCTTTACTCCTTATGGTGAACTTAAAGAAGTCTGGGTAAATAATAGTATCCACTGTTTTGGATTTGCGGTTTAGAAAGATAAAATAAATGCTGTAGTTGCCGTCAAGGCTTACGATGGAGTTGAAATATGTGGTTGTCGCATTAGAGTGACTTATGCCACACCGAGAAGAATTAGTCAGGGTCGCTGGTACCATTCCAATAACATTCGCTGTTACGAGTGCAGATACAGTGGTCACTTTTATAGAGATTACCCGGAAATTACTGCTGGTGGAGACAATAGAAGAAAGGATCATTACGGAAGAGATAAAAGGAGTACTCGCTGCGACCGTAGAGAACGAGACGAGAGGGACCGTGACCGCGAAAGAGACTACGGAAGAAGAACGTTCTACAGGTCATTCTCGAGAGGGTACGTCGAGACGGACCGCGGCCGTGAAAGAAACTATCGAAGACGAACATTCTGCATATCATCGTCGGACAGGTACAGAGATGATTGTAAATAGAAAGCGACGAAATGAAGACCTTCTATGACCTCAAAGCCAATACGGGTGGATTCATGGTTGGTGAAAAAGTTTGGTTGTACAATCCGAAAAGAACCAATGGGCGTTCACCAAAACTTCAAAAGTCATGGGAAGGTCCCTACAACGTAGTGACCCGATTAAACGATCTAGTGTACCGAATTCAGAAAAGCCCTCATGCGAAGATGAAAGTCTTTCATCTTGACAGATTGGCTCATTATCAAGATAAAGAAGTTTGATTGGGACGTTCAAGGCTTAGAAGGGGACAATATAACGAACTTTGTAGTATTATACATTTCATAGTATTAGTTTGTGTTTATAGTTTGTAAGATTTAAGGTTTATTTTCTACGATTTCATAATTTATTTAATTAATTTTACCTTTGTTAATTTTTCCAGGAGATGTCTACGAAAGAAGGCCTGGAAATTTCAGAAAATTCTATTTCCTTATTTTTAATATGGAACGCCCATGACCGAAGATCTAGAAATCGCTGGATTACTTCTTTTTCTTATTTTTGTTACACCGTGTAGTATGAAAATCCTTCTAGAAAGATCCATAATCTTCTGGTATCCAGAAAAAGGGTATATAAAGGGTCCAGATCCGCTTTTGTGGACAGTTTAGTTTGAGCGTTTTTCCATGCAACTTGAATTTGTTTGACAGGTGACAAAAGTGAAGTTGTCAATAAAAATCATTTGAAATAATAGAGTGTTCAATAATACAGTGTGTGTTCAAAAATCGGCCGTCCGTAACAATAACATTATTTATTTTTTCTCTAATAATCTTTAATATGATGTAGTTTTGTTTATGACATTACTTAGTGTTTTAGATATTTAAATAAAAGGTGATTGTACACATTATACAATCGGTTTTAAAGGTGTCTCATTTGCATGTAGTTTCGGAAGGTCGTAAATCCATGGTGGTGTGAGATTTTAAAATTTTTAGTTGTGTTAGGAGATATATAATTCTTTTCTTCCCATCTTTTCATAATTTCGTTATTTTGTTTTTGAAATATACTTATTGGATCATTGTTAATTTCTTTGTATTTGTTTGTCGTCTAATAAATCCTTCAATTTTTATCGTATTCCTCTGCTGACATAATCACAGTTTTGTTAAATTCATCAAGTTTGGGTAATTTCAGGTTAGGGTATTCCTTAAGGAATTTATGAGTTTTTTGTTTTTGATACATAACTCTTTATCTACTATTTTAGAATAACGTTTGTCCAAGAGCGTGAATAAATTATTTTTATAGTTTGATAAAATAGAAATATTAATTTTTTATCTCAGAAAGCTTTCTCCGCTTCCTACAGTATAAATATTGTGGAAGTTTAGGTGTCATTTGGAGAATATTTGAAGACCAAATTTTCTCCTTTTATGAATTATATGATATCTCGGAACCTAAGGGCAATTAAAATAGATGTTCCCATTTCAAGAAATCGGCAGGAGAAATAAATTTGTTATAAAGAGTCATATATCATTTCGTCCTAAATCGGTCCGGCTATAATTAAGTGAAAATGTTTCGAAGATTATTGCCAATCGAGAAGAAACTCCAAGTGGTTAATTTTAATACTAAGTATTTTATGATTCAAGGAAAGAGTAAGTTAGACTGTACCCTTTTCAAGAGAATTCAGACTCAAAATATTTAGACACTCGGAATGTGGGAGCAAAGATTTATCAATATTAAATTTAAATGACAACAACTTGCCAAATTTAATTTGTAATGTTTTAAGTACTAAAATATCTCTAAACTCAAAACACTATCTTATTAGAAACCTTAATATCCTTAAAGGCTGAGAAACTATTCAGTCGACGTAAGAGGCAAATATTTACACATTGTCAAATAGAACGCTCAGATCATTTACTGTTATCCCACGGACTAGTTTCGAATCTCCAATATAGTAGTTGTGTAGCGCTGGTACATTTCGTCTAGTAATATAGAAGACTTAACATTTTAATATATTCGCATCTATACAGTTTGCATAGCACCATGTATCCAAAAGTATAATATCAGACTGCAAAAGATGACCATCGTCATGGCTGTTAACTACTTGAAATATTTTTAGGTCATTAGTGAAAAAAGGCAAGAAATAATACTGGAAGACATGATATAGATCATAAAATAGGTATAAAGTGGGAACCTTGACGACCCGCCATCGATCAATAAGATAACTCTTAAACCACATACTTAATGGTGGATGTACATGGCAATATTTCAATTTGTAGAGCAGTCGTTAATGGTTAACCCGATCGACGACCTTTAGAAGTCGAAAACATAACATCCACTTGCTAAGCAGCGTCCAGTGAGGAATATGGAAAGCTTAAGAATAAAGAAATATTGCTAGCGTATGGATAGTAAGCCCCGAATATTATGGAATAATGTTTAAATAATAATCTTTTCTAAGGCTTTTTCGAGGCAGCTTAATTCAGATATTGGTCGATAATTCGATATTTTATTACGGCTCCCATACTTAGATAGAGCAGTGATGTTAGCAAATCTCGCAACGGTTGGTAAAAGACCAGCAGTATGCGACATATTGTAGATGTAACAAAGAGGTATTGCTAGTGTAGGGCTACAATTAAATAAAAAACAGGAGGCATCATGTGATGACCTGTTCCCTTATTTACATCCAAATTAATAAGCTTATAAAAACACTTCTACCTGTAGAAACCTTATGAAAATTGATGGCATTTATAAGAAAAATATGAATATTACTATACTGTATTATATCATGTCGAATATAAACTGACTGATCGAATGTAAAGTGACCATTTCCTTAGTTACATTGTAAAAAGAAATACATTAAATTTAACGTAAATGTGCTGGAAGCAAATTTCACAAACGTTTATTAAATGCATTTAATGTAATGCATTAAATTTAATAATTTACATTAACCTGAATAAATTTATTGCATTAAATTTAATATAATTATATATTAAATTTAAAGTTTAATCATTACGATTTAAGGTGACTATGTACATTAAATATTGTTGTAGAATTCTATCTACAAGAACCTTAAAAAATCAGCAAAATAAATTAAACATCTAAAGACCGTTGAAATTCTGAGAAATAACTGCACGTTGTCGGCGGTAACGGCGCATAAACATCGACACAGAGGGCGGCGCAGACATAAAGCTTTGGCGGACCGCGCTAAACGCTAATCGGTTACTTTCGGAAGACCCGACGGAGTGCCGAGAAATTATAAATAGCACCCGATGCGCGATTCGTTAGCACAATCTGGTTGTCTTTTAAAGAGCACAGATCTCTCAAAATTTTTTTAAGCACACACGAGTATCTAAGTCTTTTAAACTCAAATTTTAGTAAAATTCTAGTGCCGTCGGAAAAAATAAGCTTTTCTAAAAAAAAAAAAACCTTTCCACGTCGATTTTTTTTTATTCTTGCAGAAACTATTTTAAATTAATATATAGAGTATTCACGCGCCTACTTTTACGACTATAATAATTTGCGTAAAGGAAACCTGATAGCGACATACCCGATTTAGACATTTCCGATTGCGACTTAAATAATTTTCTATTAAGAGAAAATTAGTGATAACCTGATAGTGACATCGTTAACGAATCTAAGAACACTAAACGTGCCTTAGTTTGCGCTTAACACCAAAACAAGAATTTTTGAGAAAATTGAATTTTAGAAAATTTATTAAGAGTCCCAACACTACATTTAATTTCGACACAAAACTTAAGAGCCCCAGTCAAAAAAATTTTCTACTGCAAAAATTCCTATAAGAGCTCACGTCTAATAAAAAACAAAGTAAATAATGGCCAAGTTCTCGTCCAACCCAAATTCCATATACTTAATTTTTCTTATATATTAAGTATATTAAAGCCCAGCCTTCCGTGATTTTTGTATTTTTTATACAAAACATTCTACTTTAAGAGAAAAAATAATTTATTAAAAAATGTCCAATCCCTTCTCTCACAGTTCCTTCCGGTCTGATGAGGCGAGTGGCATTTCAGGCTGTCCGGGTGGTTTTGGTGGGACCTCCGCGGCCCCTCGTGGGGTCGCGCCAGACCTAACAAGATTCCATACTCATAATGAATCTGATATGACCCAAATAAATCAAAATGCTGAATTATATCCCAAGACTTCAATTTCTCCCATGGAACAATTTTTAAATGACATCCAAGCTTCACTTCAAGGTGGGGACCACTTAATGCAGAAACAAACGCATACCACAAATGACAAAAATCCTGATACGCAAGTCATTCACAGCTCGTATACGTCGTTCGCGTTCGATCGAAACGTACCTCGTGGCGTTCTCGCGGAAAATCCGATCTCCACTATTAATTTTCCCAAAACGACGGACGTGCATATACGACATGGCATCCCTGGCGAGGACCTCTTCTGTAATACGGATACCGAACGTCAAATTGACTACGGAAAGTCTCTACAAGAGCCACGATCGCAATTAAATATACGACATGGTCTTGATGGAAATTTCTTCGGCAACGTAATGGAGATCACAGGAGAGAATCGTGTTGAAGTTAACACGGCGACACCTCAAAATAAAACGGCTTACGGTCAGGAAAATCGACTGGACACAAATCCGTTCAGAATGAGCTTTGAACAAAAGCCTGTTGAAATCAGTGCGTCGTTAAATAAGACCACATTTCAACGTGATACGGAACTCTTAATTCAATTAGAAAATGCAAAAACCATTTAATTTAGCGCAAATATTAAACAGACCAATCTCGACCGGAAAAACGCCGCTTCGCGCGAATTTTGCGAGAGAAGAATGGGAAGATCCCAGAGTCTTTTTAAGAGATCTGGAAAACTGGATAGTTGAAAACAACTTACCAGTAAGTGAAAAAATTTATTACGCCCGTGATAAATTAAGCGGAAAGGCTAAGGTATGGTTTGAGCCATATCGTCCTTATGTGAAAATATTCGACGATTTTGCTACAAAATTGATCCACCATTTCTCTAGCGTAGAAAATATAGCGGAGTTAAGAACAACGTTATACGGAATGCATCAGAAACCCAATGAAGAAGTTGAACGTTTTATCTTAAGGAAACATGCTTTATACTTAAGATTAAACAGTTACGGTCCGATTGAAGACTTTATTGCAATAATAGTAACTCAACTAATACCCGAAATTCGATCACGTATTCGAGGTAGTGAAATAAACTCCTTGGAGCGTCTAACCACGTTGGCTAGAATGATCGAACAAGATTTGAAAGAAGAACAAAGAAATGCGCAAAGTACTTCGACTAGATTAACTTCTAGAGAAGGAAGGAAAGACTTTGATACTCGCCGAAATACGCCAAATTTTCGAAATAATGACAGAAATCAACAGCGTTCGAATTATAATAATAATTACAATGATAACAAAAACATGCGACCTTGTCGGCATTGCCAGGGCCAGCACATGGACTCGCGATGTCCGGAAATAGGCCGAAATAATTTACGTCGAAACAATATGGAAAATCAAGAAAATAAAAGCGAACATAACAGGAACGGTTACCGGATAAGAAAAATTCGAGCGACTCGACATTCCTCTGCAAAATACAATAATAACACCAAAGTTACACCTTCGAATGTTATTAAAAATACCGATAAGAAACCTCAAATTGCAGCATTGCGCGGGCGCAAACAACCGTTCCTCAAAGCGGTTTGTAATGGAAAGATTTACAACGCCTTACTGGATACTGGTGCAGATTGCAACATAGTATCTCAGGAAGTGGCTAATAAACATCTTAGACCCACAAAGTTAAAAAGCATACATCTAGCATGTAACAACGTCAAAGTTAAAGTTATTGGATCATGTGAACTGAATTTCAAATTAGAAGATCTAGAATACACCGCTACATTCTTGGTTGTTGACAATTTAGACACCAGCTTCTTATTAGGAATTCCCTTTTTGGCGCAGGAAAAAGTTGTAATTGATTTTTTCCGAAAATGTGTCGACGTTGGCAGTACTGACCGGCAAACGTTATACTGGAATCAAAACCAGAAAACTAACGATAGCCGAGATGCAAAGCGTTTAGCAAATAGCCAAAACCATTCAAAAAATTCAGCTACGAAAGTTAAAGTTAACTTTTGTAAAAAAGCTGGACAACTTAATAAATCTACGTCGAAAAGGAACAAGAAGAGTAAATCGCAACGGGCTCGACCAACGACTCTGTTACGAGCTCTTACACCGAACTTGCCCTTCCGAGAAATCTCGAGAGTCATAGAGGTAACCACTTCACCTGTTTTTAAAATAAATGCAGAGACGCAAACCTATGACGGCTTCAAGGCAAACAATAATAAAAAAATTACTGACAATGAGCACATTCGTCAGTGTGGCATCCCTGGACAACAGAAATCAAAACCAAACAATTTGAGCAAATTAAAAGTAACTAATGTGAATGAATTACCGGCTATGACCAAAACGTACAACGAGTTACAAAAACCGTTAGAGCAGGTACAGACCCGGACCGAAGCAAATTCGAGGAACCGAGTGTTCTATAATTCAAACTTTTACGATTACTTCTTGCTACGACAGCGACCTAAGAAGGACAACTTAGGTATGCGAGCTCGTCTAAGTGGGGGGGGGGGTGTTGTAGAATTCTATCTACAAGAACCTTAAAAAATCAGCAAAATAAATTAAACATCTAAAGACCGTTGAAATTCTGAGAAATAACTGCACGTTGTCGGCGGTAACGGCGCATAAACATCGACACAGAGGGCGGCGCAGACATAAAGCTTTGGCGGACCGCGCTAAACGCTAATCGGTTCCTTTCGGAAGACCCGACGGAGTGCCGAGAAATTATAAATAGCACCCGATGCCGCGATTCGTTAGCAGAATCTGGTTGTCTTTTAAAGAGCACAGATCTCTCAAAATTTTTTTAAGCGCACACGAGTATCTAAGTCTTTTAAACTCAAAGTTTAGTAAAATTCTAGCGCCGTCGGAAAAAATAAGCTTTTCTAAAAAAAAAACCTTTCCACGTCGATTTTTTTTATTCTTGCGGAAACTATTTTAAATTAATATATAGAGTATTCACGCGCCTACTTTTACGACTATAATAATTTGCGTAAAGGAAACCTGATAGCGACATACCCGATTTAGACATTTCCGATTGCGAAATTTATTAAGAGTCCCAACACTACATTTAATTTCGACACAAAACTTAAGAGCCCCAGTCAAAAAAATTTTCTACTGCAAAAATTCCTATAAGAGCTCACGTCTAATAAAAAACAAAGTAAATATTGGCCAAGTTCTCGTCCAACCCAAATTCCATATACTTAATTTTTCTTATATATTAAGTATATTAAAGCCCAGCCTTCCGTGATTTTTGTATTTTTTATACAAAACATTCTACTTTAAGAGGAAAAATAATTTATTAAAAAATGTCCAATCCCTTCTCTCACAGTTCCTTCCGGTCTGATGAGGCGGGTGTCATTTCAGGCTGTCCGGGTGGTTTTGGTGGGACCTCCGCGGCCCCTCGTGGGGTCGCGCCAGACCTAACAAGATTCCATACTCATAATGAATCTGATATGACCCAAATAAATCAAAATGCTGAATTATATCCCAAGACTTCAATTTCTCCCATGGAACAATTTTTAAATGACATCCAAGCTTCACTTCAAGGTGGGGACCACTTAATGCAGAAACAAACGCATACCACAAATGACAAAAATCCTGATACGCAAGTCATTCACAGCTCGTATACGTCGTTCGCGTTCGATCGAAACGTACCTTGTGGCGTTCTCGCGGAAAATCCGATCTCCACTATTAATTTTCCCAAAACGACGGACGTGCATATACGACAATATACAGTCAGTTTTTATTGAATTTTAAATATGTTGTCATATATTTAATGCACCAATATTAATATGAGTTAAAAAAATTCTGAAAATACAAAGAAAATGTGGACATTTTCTCCATAGGTAGTGTCCGCAATCTAGACCAGTTTCGAACTCATTGATTCCCGTCAGTAAGGGGCAGATATGTATGTATACCTCACCATAAGAAAGTTGAGTCCTTTAAGCAACTTATATCATATTAAACAAAAAGTTAAATACAAGTTACGCCATCTCCCCGAATCTCATGCAATGCATATTGAATAATAATGTAAATTCCTTTAGTACTAGGATATATGTGAATTAATTTTAATATACAGACGTTGAAATATCTTTTCAGTAACTTTTTTGAAATATAAGATACCATTTAATCAAATTTAATGTACAACCAACTGATATTTGAATGAATTGCTTTAAATTCAAAGTAAATTTAAATTATTCACGATTTTTGGTATAAAATCATTAAATTTAATGTAGAATGGACACTAAATTTACATTAAATTGAAAGTTATTTTTAACAGTGTACGTAGGAGATATTATTGTCAAAATTTATAACTTTTGGGTACTCTACAATATTAGACTTAAAGTTAATTCTCCAAATTGTCTAATCAAAACTTAACTGCAAAAAAGTTCGCCAATGAACAATTTTCTATATTTTTTTGTGTTAGCCTTATTATAGGACACTCTTCGTGTGTTTATTTGTAGGAAAAATATTATAAAAGTCGCATCAAAATATGCTGCTCCAGTCAATACTTATACACTAAAAAATATAAGAATCTTTTGTTTTCTTGAAGACAGTTATATTATCATGGAAAATTATGAATTCCCTCGCTAAAATTATAAATAAAGAATGCACCTCAGCTAATATTTAAATATGACAGTTATATGAGCAATAAAGAAATTTGCGTTCATATAGCCTAATTCACACATTGCTTCATATATTCGCCACATTCATTCGGGATAAGCTAATGGATTTTCATTTAGTATTAACGCTATTAAATCAGAAGGGACCCAGTAATTTCCAAAATACAAATATAACGTATGTTTATTATTAGTGCTCAAAGTCAAGACTATTTAAACTATAAAAATCTTTGTTTTTAATGAATCAAAAATCATTCTCGAATGCCCACACTTTCACGAAAATATGAAGCTATGTTTTAAATACAATAATTTTTTGACTTACCTGATCATAAATATATGTTTTCTAATAATTGTTTTTAACTGAATATAATAGTAGTCTACTGGCTGCTTGTCATTTTTATTGTCGAGACGTACTATTAAAAAATTTAAAATTTTTAACTCAGAAGCAGTAAATATCATGAGTGTAAAGAATATCACTTGAGAGGCAGAATATAAAGTTCCCATAACAATACAAAAAATTGTGCCCATTATAAATACTATCACTGCATGGTTCCTTTCATTAAAAGGAAGCCATATTGGCAAAACTAAGGATTTTTCTAGCAATTCGTTTTGGCTTTTCTGTTCTGATGATTCATTTAAATACATAACCAAATTAGCCAGAACATATGCAACGATGCTAAAAATACAAAGTACCATTAAACCTATACTTATTTTTTTGCCTAGTTTTGAACCCTGATTGTAGAGTAGTACCATCTCTTCATCGGGAGATATGCGCATTTGTTTTTCTTCCTCTATTATTGTCAGAAATAGTCTGGAAACTTTATTTCTCCGATATAATAATATTTTTATCAAAATGGGCAGATATGTTATCACTAGACCAGCACATTCGACCATTAGCTCACTATCACCATCAATTGCTTTTAATTGATACAACTTCACAGAAAGTAAAATAATAAAAGTTATTATTGTTCCTAGAAAGCCGAAAGATAGCCACGGGTAAATTCTTTTTAAACGTGTATTTTTTGTCCATTCTATATCCCATGTACCAGATATTATCATAAATATTTTTATATTTTCTATATGCATACTGAAATATAATTACTACAAAATAGCACGAAATGGTTTTATAAATATAATTTAATAGAGGCTCCTGCTTTTATTATGACTGTTTACGAGCTCTCATTAATATTACTGTTATTTATACTCTTTTAAAAAATACAATTTATCAATATTTCATAGACGGTAATATATAATTATTCGAATTTTTTTTATTCTATTTGTTTATAAACTGTTGCAAGTGTAATACACTGCTCTGCTTTATAATTTGATAATGGAGTCGGTAGGTAGTTAACGTTTTATTGCGTGACATTAAACCTGCGGTATTTGAGCTCGTTTTACTTGTATTGAAGAAACCTCTGGTAGAAATTCCTGATTATAGTCTAATGGTGTGATCGAAGGCTAGCTTATAAACATTCTCAATGACCACAAAGTTTTCAAGAAACAGATAAAAGTTAATAATCTTTCTAGAAATGATCTGAATCTTGTTGCGTAGATATTGATTTCTATTTGAATTCTAGTCAAGTAAAGTCTCTTTGGGTTTCGAGCGATTAAAAATTATATCATCTAATCCGCTTGCATATAACACGCAAAATTAAGGTCATGTGAGCTGACGATTAAGGTAGTTCACTAAATGTCATTGTGCCCAAAATTATTATGTACAATTCAATGCTCTTACTTATGATCCACCCTCCTGCTTTCCTTCTGAATTATACACTCTCATAGAAGCGAATCGAATATGGATAGCCAAGGGATGTTTCGGGAACACTATCACGTGTGCCCTATTGAATTTATTTTATCCTTGCATAAAATTTGTCTTATATAGACTATTGAAGAAAGTTGGCTCACGCTTAAAGAGATATAGAGCCTTTTCGAGGAGTAGTACCTCTCTTTCTAATTTTGGTAAGGCAACAGGGACGTTTGGAGTAGCGTGCTTAGCTCCGCCATTAGAATGAGAGGTACTACTCCTCGAAAACGCTCTATCTTTTTTTTAAGCGTGCACCAATTTTCTTTTATAAGATCTGAAGTCCACATTAAGTAGTTTTAATTTCTCTTGCATATATGATTTTTAAAGTTTATCTGGATTTAACACTGTATGTCGTAGATCAACAAGATGTACCTATAACTATCAAAACTTAAACCTCAACTGATTACATGCTCAACATTAATAAAAAAGTTTAACTTTCGCGCGAGTACCTGACATTATAGCGTTGCTGCTTCTCCATTCTAGTATAAGTTCCATGAAAAGAACACGCAAAGCATTGTTAGATAACGAAATTTACAATAAGAGTAAATTAGTAGCATGGCTAAGTGCCTTCATCTTGTTCTAAATCCTATATTGCTTTTTTAGAAAAATATGTAGAGGCATTTTAAGATATGTATGATTGTGTCATACTTAGTACAGCTCTCTCCTTATAGCCCATAGTATGTTGCATTTCTTATATTGATTATCACCACTATGAGATAGATAAAGTGAAAAAATTTTTGCAGATTTACGGAAAATTATATCAAAAATGAATTTCTAAAGTTTCAGGGAACTAAAAAGAAACTAGGTTAGCCTGATGAACTATCTTATAATGCTGAGGAGATGTCCAAAAACATAATTTTGCCAACATACACATTTTCATGGCTTTTTGGTGTACCGTGTTATTTGAAACTCTTGCTTCTAGAGGATGCAACAAAAATAACATATAACCAAATTAACAAGAAGCTTTTGAAAAGAAAGGAATGTTAGAATATTTAAAGATTGTTTTAACTTTAATTAGTGAATAGCGAAAAATTATTTTTAAAATAATTTTCAGGCTCATTGATTCTTCGATCAATAGATCAAGAACTTGCCGCCGTCGTGGCTCTCAACGATGTTCTCAACTGCTCTCCGCCAAAAACTACACTTTTTAAACGACTTCTAAAAAGGAGCGGGTTTTGAACTCGACCGTAACTTTTACTTTCTTATGTATGTACGCTGTTTATTTCGAAATGTCTCTGCCAGTTTGAATAAGATTTTTGCTTTCTATATTTATATTAGAGATACTATTATAGTTCTGAACCATGTTGAAAGATGGCGCTGTTTGTATTAGAATTCATATGTGGTCTGATATATCATTAAAGACTTAAAGACTTGTATTTGTCGTAATCGTTGCACTTGGAATTTTTTTTTGCAGCCTCAAGTTCCCTGTCAACCCACTACCAGCTAATTCGATATAAATTTAATGTATCAGAACTTACGTGCGTCATGGAACTTGATCTACGTTGTCCATGCGTGGATTTCCCCCACAAGTATATAAGACTTAAAATTTCACAACTAGTTCTTGAACAGGGAAGAAGTGTCAGGATCTGAAGAAAGCTACAGATTCTAAATACTCATCTTGAATTACAAGGTGTGATAAATCCATCAAGTCAAAGGCGACCCCATTTGGGACCACAGAGGTTCCGCCCTATCCGGGAAGCAAGAAAAATCACCCGCCATATTTGACTTGGGAAGAATAAGGCAGTGAGAGATCTGGACATTTGGTGATCGAAGTTTTGGCTTACTTTTTGCATGCTTAGCAATTTCAGAAAAATTTAATTAACACCAGAGGAACCTAGGAGGAGGGCGGCAGAACATAAAGCTACCGCAGACCAAAAGAACAAACTAAAAATAAACGAAATCGCAAAAACTAGAATCAAAGAAGAGAAGAACGGGCAAGGCCACCACTACCTTCTCCACAGATGCTCTGAAATTAACCAAGATTACCATCCTTCCCAAAATGATCCCTGAGACTACCCTCAGCGCGAACGAGCAGGCTCTATTAGAAGATGTACTAGTGGGAAGAGACGTACGAAAGATGGAAGTATAATCTTCAGTTTGAGGCATCCAATTTCTTCCGGTTATGATCCTAATCAACATGTGAAACACCACAGTCGTCAGAGTGACCCCTGGCGAAAAAATAAAAGCTGAAGGGCTGGAATGGAGTAGAACTGAGGATGAGAACCAATAAACAGGAGTAGAAAAGCTTCTACAGCTAATAGAAGCCCAGAATGATAAAATAAAAAATTAAGACAGAAGGTTAATAACCTAAAGGTTCAAGGTAAAGGCCAAATACTGAGGGCAGGAATCGACGATCTATCCTGCCAGAAAATTAAAGACAACGGGCACACCATCTACTATCGGTTTAGAAAATCCCCGTGCCCGACCTAAAGAAGAACAAGAAAGAAATGGGAGAAGTGATTAATAAGACTTTTGAAATGGCAATGGAGGCGAAAAAATTCTAAGGAGACGATGATAGGGGGGACATCGCCTACATAGGAGTGGACATTACTCTCATGGGTGTGGACGACACTCTCTCCCAAACAGGAAAATGACAGGCATCAACACGCTCAAGTGAATGTTCGCTATGCTAAAGGCGTCTCAGCTGTAATCGCTAGGATATTCACTAAAAACCAGCTGGGGATTGCGCTGATCAGGACCCTTCGATAAACAGAAATCAGGTAAAATGATTGCACTGCAGGGAGCTAAATTAATATATCATGTCAATCATTCTTAGAGAAAAAAATATGAATTATTTTTGTCTCTAAGAATCCCTAACAAGAGACCCATTCGAACATATCTCGAATTGAAGAAGAAGAAGAAGCTGGAGCTCATGATAGGCTCATGCTACTTCGCAAGAGATGGGCCTATACCACCTATATAAGTGTAGAGCTTGTTAGAGTACTGCCAGGAAATGAAACGGCCACTACTAACGCTCACAACACAATTTGGGGTAGTAAGGACACCAATGAAAGAGGTGAGCAACTCTTAGTATACGTCTTTAAATGTAATCTTACTACAAATAATAGAGGAAATACTCCTATAGTTGTACAGGAAGTCACAGCCTGAACTATCTATGAACTGGTTGAGCAGTTTTGGTCGATTGGGATATTAGCCCAAGAAATAGAATATTTGAAATCGAAAAATTAATAACTGTAATTTTGTTGCAGAAATATCTTAGAGAAGCTTATATAAAAGACTTCTCATCTCGAGACTAACAAAAAAAAATGGTGCGTTATTGATTTTTCCAACAATGAGGTGCAAAAAACAGATTTTTACATATTCTGAGAAAATTATAGGGAAATTACGTGAAATTGCTAGATAAACAAAAAAGTTATTGAAGAAAAACCTCCGATATTAGCATTTTCAATACTGACTCTGGTCCAAAAAATGGAGTTGCAGACCCCTATCTTGCAAATTGACCCGCTTTTTCACTGCCCGGGATGCCCTTATGCCCTGGGACCCACTCGAGAGTAACACTGTTGTGTTTTGTCCGACCGATAAATGTTTGAACACAGTCCCAGATTGATGTTACCTGATAGCAATCTAGAGCCTGCAGTTCGATTGAGAAAAGATGAGGATGGTCCTGTTCCTGTAACCCCTTCTCAATCTCTCTCGAAGATAGACATTTATAACATGAATTTCTGCCTAAAATACTGTGGTATGCTGCCCCAGTGCTATACTGATGTTTAGTCAGGGTGTATCCCATGTTTTCTGGTGCCTGTTCTATGGTCAGTTTTGGACCCGCCCGTGTACCAGAGGAGGATTCCTAGCTGACTCACTGTTCAGTCATACTCCATCTTCCCGTCAAGCTGAATGGTGTAGGGTCTGTTAAAGTTGTAAATTCTAGGCATGATGTCACTGCTCATTTCTAGTAATGAGTTCCTTACCACGCCTTTGATGTTGGTGTGTCCGAGAACAGGTCCAGCTCACCAGACTTTATTTCTTTCCAGCCAGTAAGCCCCCAGTCTCACTTCGGCCCTGATTATTATATCAAGCGGAGGGAGGTTTACTAGGGTTGCTGTTGGGGTGCTCCTCATGGCACCCGTGATGCACAGGCAGGCCAGTCTTTGGAGTTAGGAGAGCTCCAGAATGGCCCGTCTTTGTATGGTTTTTGTCCACCATACTACCGAGCCATAGGTTATTATGAGTCTTACCACTGCAGTGTACAGCCAGTGCACAATGTGTCGCTTTATTCCTCATGTCTTGTCCAGGACCCTTTTTGTTGTCATTATATCTCTAGAAATAATTTTCTGCAGGTGTAAGTTCTAGGTAAGCTTTGCATCCAGGGTTACACCTAGATAATTAACCTCCCGGCTCATCTGCAGTTTTGATTGAGGAGAGTTGGTAATTTTAATTCACCCAACTTTCTTCTTTTACTAAAGAGTGTGAGTGTGGTTTCCCAGAGTCTATCCTAAGGTGCTCCCTGGTACATCACTCCTCCACTATAGTCAGACCCCTTGCATGAACTCCGATAATATGTTGCCATGCTTCCCCACAGTGAGTATGACTATATCATCAGCATACTCCTTGGTATAATAGCTTCGGTTGTTGAGATTTACCAGGAGCTCGTCGACCACCAAATTCCACAGAAGTGGGAATAATACCCCTCGTTGCTGGCAACCCTCTAAAAGTTTAGACTCTGCTCGTTTGCCCTGAAGCATGTTCTGGATCCACCTTCACAGAGTGCCTTCAATGCCATGTGTTATTTTCTTGTTATCAGTGGCAGACTCTATTCTCCTTACTAGGAAAGCTGACTTACATAGTTTTTCCGATTGGTAGTCATATTGGTTGGTATGTAGTGGCATTTCTTTAAGAGATGTTTCCTGTATATGCCTGTCAATCAGTCTCTCTGCCAGTTTCATAAGAAAATATGACAGATTAATTGCCTAAACGACTTCGCCTGAGTCTAAGTCTCTTGCAAGTTTTGGTATGAAAATAATTCTGGACCTTTTCCAAGCCGAGAGCAAGTAATCGGTGGCTATATTTGCTCTTAGAATTTTGCACAGCACCGGGGTGATGAGCACTTTGCTCTGCTCTAAAAGTACGGGGATGACCTCATCGGGCCCCAGTGTTTTGTAATTTGCAAACGATTCTATAACCCACAGTATCTCGTTGTGGGTTATTACTTGGTTGCCTGTTTCCCAGTCCCTTTTTGATACCGTTCTGCTCAGGGTTGGAAGATTGATTTCATCATATATTGTGGCGTCAGGGATGATATCGAAGTCAGGCAGAAGCGTCCGAAGAAGTATTTCCAGTGTTTCCCCGCCAGTTTACTTAAAGGTCACGTCCGATTTTCGCAGTGTCCCTACAGGATCTAGGAGATTTTTAACCAGAATCTAGTGGAGATGTGATGCTTCAGACATATACAGACAATATAAGAGTGAGATACATTTTTTTTGAGTTGTAGAAAGAGCTATTGTGTTTTAGAAAAAAGTTTATTTCTTGAAATTTTCTAACTGATTTTTCTCTTACTTTCATAAAACCGGTTATTTCCTAATTTCACATTTAGGTTTATTTAGATGACAATGCAGTATATCGTTAATTTTTAACTTCAACAATGATGCCCTGACAAACGAGTTCCACTGCCTGTCCTTACTGTAAGAACTAGCGGTTTTGAGCCATGACAAAACTGATATGGAACATTAACCGAAAGCCAAATCGGAAAACGTCATGGGCCAATGTAAACTGAGAGAAAATAGAGAAGCCCGACTTTTCGATTCAACGATGTTAGCTAATGAGTTGATGAATTATTGAGGACCTTGAACAATAGTAAGTTTTAACAACCAAGCTAGTTAAAAGCAGATAAATTTTCACATAATTTTTCAATTTTTTTTTATGGTTAATGAAAACCATTAGAAAAATTATATGTAAGTAATAAAATAAATATTCTAATTTTTTCAAGTTCAGTCCAAGACTGAAATAATCGAATAGTGGTAATTTAGAAAATGATTGTTCACAATATTTATCGAACTCAGAGAAAGATAAAATTATAAAAACTCTTTAAATTAAACTGTTTTATTGTCATGCAGAAAATGGCAGAAGATAACTATAATTATTGTAAGACTTTTTCAGCATATGTGTATTTTTATATTATTAAAACAAAATCGTGTATAGCTTTATTAACGTAATAAAAAAAATTGTATAGTGCGGTCCACGAATTAACTTTAATTATATAAAATCGAATGATAAAACAATCCTAGGTTTATATAAGTAATTTTTTACATTTCAGTTTGTAAATGGCCACTTTAAATAAAACCATTTCATTTTTTTTCCTGTTTTATACGAGTTTAAACTGAACCAAGTTAAAAAATATGGAGAAGAATTGTCTATTAGTTCATGAGTAATCGATTATGAAATTTTAAAAACTATCAATTTTAATTTCTTTTTATTACACATTCCTTTAGTAATTTTCGCAGGTCAAAGTTTTTTGATAAATTGTTACAATATTTTGATGAGAGTATAAAATCTAATGATAAAAATTGAATTTAAAAATTAAATTTTATATTCCCTTGTACTTATTTTACGAATAAGAATAAATAACTTGTCTTTAATATATTTCTTATATATGCCAAAATATTTTGGAAGTAATACTCAGAGTTGCTTATTACTGGAAAGCAAAGGGGTCTAGTTATTATCTTCAAAAAATTAATATTTTTTATTGCAGTAGAACTGAGAAAATTCGAGTTGACTCGATTAATAATAGTTCATAGTAAGTAGGTAGGGTCAACTTGCAGCTGAACATAGAATAAAAAGCGTCCCTTATACCTGCATATAGTCCCTTGTAGGAGTCCTGGTACCTAGTCGCTGATGGAGGAGTTTAGTAAACATCCTCCCATTCTGAAAGGAGTGGGGTGAACAGTGAAGCTAAGGAGCAGCTGACAATACCAAGATATACAGCGTGAAGAAGGAATGTGCAAGCCGGAGCAGTTGATCGATTACATTCGGAGCGACAATTAGCTGATGAGGGTGTGATTCCTTCCCAGAAACCTGTCTGGTATATACCGAGTTCTAAGGAACGTGGAGACTTGGCTTAATTGGCAGGCTAACTGAATGGGAATAACAATAAAAATATCCCTCAGACAATGTAGAACAGCGTAGGCGAAGGGCTCCATGGCTAGAGGGGAATCTAATCTTTACTATGCGAACACTGGGGTGTCTAGAGTACTTTGGTTTAAATAGGCTTCTAGCGACATATGGAGTTTGTTGTAAACAACTTATCCTTGCCTAGCATCTTGTGAGACTCTCTTAAAGATCATTAGTGACAAAGGGATGGGGAACCCTCTCAAATCCCTCTTTTAAGGGTAGAAAGACCTCCATTTTCACCTTCCTTGCTCAACGAAGCTACCTAAAAAGCTTAAATATGTCTTACAAAGAGGTATGCTGAAAGAAGGGATATATACCTGAAAATTAGAGTCTAAGAAGATTAAAAGCTTCACACAATAATGCAAAAAACTAGCTCGTCCTCCAGCTCGACCCCGACCAAAATTCAGCCAGATAACTGGAAGATTTAAAGACGGCATTCTACCATGGCAAGCACTGGACGTAAATTTCTAAGCTCTCCTAAAGAGCTAACTCCTTGGCCCTGATATCTGTCAATAAAGTTCCTCTATCGTGGTTCAAGGACAACATCAGAGGAGTCTTGGGAGGGTAAGTCACTGAGAGTCGTAGAGAGACCAGGACTTTCTCACTTAGAGATTCTGGTAACATACATTTCAATCAGTCAGGGATACTCTCCCAGAGAATCTTTGGGTTCATATAGACAGAAAATGACGGCATCAATGCTACAGGCTGAAGAGTTATCTAAAGAATCTCAGACAGTTTAGTCGAACGCTTGATACTCTCAGTTGACCAACCGTCAAATTAAGCATCTCGAAAGCCCCTACTCTGTGGTAAACTAAGAAATACACAGTACCAAGGAAGAAGAGTGATAAATCTAGCTCAGTCCCAATCACCTCACAGGAGCTTAAAGTCTTAGGTCAACAAATAGCGACAACAGAGATATAAGATCTGTTTCAGCATTCAAAAGAAGCAACTAGCGTATTTTTAAAAGGTTTTTCGAAGAACAATTAAATATATGGCAGATTACCAGAGAACAGATACACGAATTCGAATTAAACTCATGAAAGTCAATAAACTATAGAACTCATGACGAACGAGCAGCTATAATGCTTAACGCTAATATAGATGATATCAATAAAGGCAACAAACAATCAGGAAAGATTTTTTAATTTAACTCTAGCAGATCAGTATAAATCTAATTTTTTACAAAAATACAAAATATTTGACGGTCCCTCAACGACTGGTTGCCAACAAATAAAGTTGAAACTAAAATCATCATGCAGACAGGTTATGGAACAAAGAGTAATAAAACTGACTGATTAGGAAACGTAGGTTATACGAGTATACCTAAAGCATGGAGAGAGATCAGGGTGATGTTTATACCGAAAACCTCTTTTATCCTAAGGAGAATAGAGAAACTTATTGATTAACATGTAAGAAGAAAAACACTAGAACAGGAACTTCTCATAAAAGTTAGTTTGTATCTACAGTTGGTAAATCCATAGTGAATGCCCTACATTATCCATCTCTGGAGGAAATACTGATAGCAAAAAAAATCTCTTTTAGTGCTTTCATTGGTATAGAGGAAACTTCTGATACCTCCTTACATGAATCCATAGCTAGAATCCTGGATGCAAGACAGATCCTTTAACTGGATGGATTCAAACCGGGAAACTTTCTTAGGCATAACTTGGCATATTAAAATTTTGAATATATTCCCAATAAAATTCATATTAAAACCAACAGACTTCATGTCTATAAGTAACGAACTGTGAGGGATTACCTCGACTAGAAAAGGATTCTGTGTTATGGTTAACTGATAAAAGAGGACCAAGATACAGATATAGCTAAACGGCGCTAAAGGCTCTCAGGTAAAACACCTACGAGGTTAAGTTGACTTCGCATTACAAGCAAGTCCTAAAGTAATCCACAAGGAGCAATAAGGTAAACCTGATAAGGAGCAAAATACTCATTTTTCTGCCATGAACTTTTCTGTCAATTAACAACAGCCACATAAAAGAGTTACAGAGCTGGGAACAGAGCTAGATAAAATTAAGATAGAATAATATGCCTGATCTTAGACAAGCAAAGACATTTATAAACACATCGTCACAAAAAGCAATACTGCTTCTTGATCTCCTAAAAAGAGATATGAGAGTAATAACGAATTTTTTCATAGGACACGGGACTTGATTAAAAATCTGAATATCCCGGGCTTATATTACATTAGGGTAGTGTACAAACGATCTTATAGGTCGACGTGGTGTTGATAGGCAAGCCTTAATTTATTATTAAAACATAGATCATTTATTGAGGAAAAAATTATTTTTTGGACGAAATTTTTAACCAATTTATTTTTATTTTATAAACTTTTCCACGTGTTGCTATTGAACCAAGAACTTTTCAATTTTTGCTAAAGTTATTTCTTTATCAATAAAAAAACTAGTCTTTTTTAACAAGCTGTAGAAATTTTTTTCGTTCCCAATTCTCGTCACTACAAATCGCCATGTTAAAGACGTGTTGTGGGAGAATTTTTGAGGGATTTTTGTTTATTTCTCTGACATTTGCATTAGATTGCATCTATAATCATTATGAAGTATAAATTAAATATTTTATCATAAGGCTACGAACTGTGTCTATTGATGCGCGAAGTTTTACTTCAATGATTTGATGGTACAAACGAATGGTTGCTTAAAATTAGGCATCTCAACATTGAATTAACCTGATTATTCCTTTATAATTTTTTATTTAAGCTGCTTCTATAAATTTTCTCTCTTTTATGTTGGGTTCCATATATATTGCCACAGCATTAAACCATTTTATGTGGTATGTTCTGCAGTATTAGACCTCGACGTCTCCCCTCTTTGTGTGTATGTTATTTTAGATGGTGTATTCTGCAGCATCAAACGTCGACGTTTCTCCTCTTTGTGTGTCTGTTTATATATGTATATATATATATATATATATATATATATATATATATATATATATATATATATATATATATATATATATATATATTTCACCACACTCTCATTGAACTGCGTAAACGCATTCTTTCTTATCGGTAATTGTCTGATTTGTTTGATATATAGGGTGTTTCCAAATAAATGAGAAAAATTTTGAAGAGTTAATCTTGAGCTAATTTTAAGCATAAAAGTTCATATAAATATATGTCCGATAAGGTTTAGTTTTGAGTACATAGGGTATTAAATTTTATTATTTTTTTAGTTCTGTAGATATATATATATATATATATATATATATATATATATATATATATATATATATATATATATATATATATATATATATATATATATATTTCTTTTTAAAGATAAGTAAGTGAAATTTGGAACACATAACACTTTTTACAGTTCTCATAAAAAAATAATTATTATGTGAAATAATATATAGAGTGGTACTTTTTTCCGGGTCTGTAAAATATTATCGTCTCGAACTTGTTTCTCAGGCACCACTGATTCAATTTGACTGTTCATTTAGCTTTCTAACCTTATTGTGAAACTTTTTTCTCTCAATTTTTCCTCTAAAAGTCTATAGTTTTTCCACAAAAAAATAAAACATATTTACATGCATCTCCAATTAAGTTCTGTAGAGGCGGTTTAGTGACGAAAAGATATAGTAGGCCGTTGGCAAATTACTTCATGCCTAATTTGTCACATTGTTTTTTTTTTGTATTGTGTTATAATTTCTATAAATAATTGATTTTTTGTACTGTTAATGTAAAGTAAGTAAATAAAAATAGTAAAAATAGCAGAGTTTTCAAATGTTGAAATGTCTGATATGCATTTTGTTTATGGTCATGTTAATGGAAATGTAATAGAAGCTTAACGGATTTATGCTATATTATATCCACAACGTAGATTACCACATCGTAAACATATGCTCGTTATCGTAAGCATTTACGAGAAAATGGTACATTTCTAAAACGAACTTCTGATTGTGGATGTCCTTGGAAGATAAGAACCGTAGTGCTAGAGGAAGCTGTTCATAATTTAATTGTAGAATCTCCTAAAACAAGTACCAGAAAAATTGCCAATATATTAAATATACGCAATTTCATGCATTTCCAATTTTAAAAAACATCAATTGTATCGCTATCATATCCAGCGAGGGCAGGCGCTTTTACCTCGAGACTTTTTGCTACATATAGTTTTTTGCCAGTGGATACTTCAAATGATCGCCCAATCTCTCCTTTCTTAATCCCGTATTTTGCTAACCGACGAGGCAAAGTTTTTAAAGGAATCCATAGGAAATTTTCACATTAATCACATTTGGGCTGAAGAAAATCCGCATGCATTCCTTGAAGCCAATTATTAACATCAGTTTTCATTAAATATATGGATTGCTGTCATTACAAAATTTGCCCATGTTTCTTTATATTAAGATTAAATGGCGGCCAATACTGCCACTTTCTTGAGGAAGAGTTACCTGCCCTTCTTGAAGAGGTTCCTCTTCAAATTAGACAGGAAATATGGTTTATGCATGATGGCGCTCAAGCACATTCAGTATGAATATACGCTGTCATTTAGAGGCAGTGTATCTTTGGATTGGCCAAGGAGGCACTCAACACTGGCCTGCCCGACCTCCGAATCTAAATCCTTTGGAATTGTGCATGTGAGGTTTCATTAAATCTTTGCTTTATGCATCTCCTGTGGAAGATGTTGAAGATTTGAGAAATCATATTATTGCGTCTTGCGAAAGGATAAAAATACTCCAGAATTATTTCAACGAATTTGCTCTTCAGTGAGAAAAAGATGGGATTCTTGCATTATAGCTTAGGGTGGTCATTTTTAACATTTGTTGTAATTTCCGTTATCAATATTTTGTTAGTGTTGTTCAAATTCTATTAATATTATGTTGTATTTTTTTCTTAGAACCTGTTGGTTAAAACAAATTTGAATGAAAATTGATTGTGACGCGTTTTCGTACGTGGGGAGCAGGCCGTGCTCTACGGCTCTACTTCGTTCACGGCAGCAGAGCATCGGTCAGTGGATATTTCTCGTGCAGACAGTCATCGGTCAAATGCTCAGCGCAGGGGTATCGGGTCGGCGGTATCTACGTATATTGGGGATATCCCTGCTCTCTTAACTGATCAACGGTCTGACTGCCTGAAGGTCAAAACATCCACTTGGTGGTCGGTTCTCGGGCGCCACCCTCGGGATTCATGTGGTCGAGGGCCCACTTATGCACCGGGCAGCTTGTTACAGTGGAGAAACGACAAGCCCGGGGTCAATTGTGCGTATTAGTGCTGGCTGCCGGCTGCCAATTGTTATATGTAATGTAAAAAATGGGACTAGGTAAGAAAACAAACGGTTATAAAACATCCTGTATCCTGTATTCCATTCTTTTATACAAAGACATGGCCTAAAACTAACTTACAATCTAAGATGGACATTAATATAAACAAATAAAACGGTCTGGAGGGCAAGAGTATGTTTTGAGAGCTGTTCACGGTAGCTCATACTGTTTGGTTGCGCTGAAGACGGTAACCCGGTGGTATCATTCACGACGCTATTCACGTACCTCGTACTATATGGTTGCGACACTATTCACGACGGCTTGTACGCAAATTATCGCGCCTCGTATCTAAAATCCGCGTTCACGGTTCACGGCGCTTCGTATTAAAATTCGACCGACGGGGGTATACACGGTATGTAACAATAACTCGGCATCGTTCGGCGATAGCGGTGATCTCTATACGAGGCGGCGGCGACAAGCATCGGGGCGGCAGTTGTTTAGCGCCCTTATCAACGGACATCGGAGGGCACCTGGCGATAAAACACATTCCTGGTCAATACGGAAACAAAGATAATATTGACGGCATTTAGTGCGTGTGTGTATCGGTGACGGTAGGAAGGAACGAAAGGAACTGACGCTGCCCGTTTTTATAAGGGTCCTCGACAGCGTCAGCAGGATGGAACGACATTGCCCGTTCTAATAAGGGTCTTCGACAATGCCGACCAATAGCGGTAGGAAATTAGGAAAGGAACCGACACTGCCCGTTCTTATAAGGGTCCTCGGCAGTGACTGTAGGATGACACAACATTGCCCGTTCTTATAAGGGTCCTCAACAATGCTGGCCATTAGAGGGGTAGGACGTAAGGAAAGAAATGTATGGTAAAACACCATATATACACACAAGCCTAGCCTCACCTACATTGCTAGACCAGGAAGGCGCGGTCCGGCAGGCGACCCAGTCGAGTCCGTTTGGACTATTGACCCGGGTAGAGAACGTGTAGTTCTCCGCGAAATAATGGTCTGCTCAGGCTTAAATAGACAGCTCGAGCTCCCACTACGCTGACGTGTGACGGCGTGCGGTGATCGCGCATACAACACTGCTGTATGCGGCGCACGGTTACTATGGTCGGACGCTCTGAAAATCTCGGAAAATGATATTTCCCGGCATAGCGCGGCAAATCTAATTATATTCCGGTAATATCAAAACTTTAAGCAATCTTTTCCCGCAAGAATCAGATTTTTCGGATGTAAAATAAATAAATTAAATCCCGGCGAATATACTCATGCCCAAAAATATAGTAACTTCGTTACATGATTAAAGCAAATTGACTATGATTTTTACTTATGTATTTTCTTTTCTCGTGGACAAACTATTGACTTTTAGAGGAAAAGAGACAAACAGTTTCACAATAAGATGGAAAAGCTAAGTGAGTATTCAAATCGAGTCAGTGGTGCCCGATAAAAAAGTTCGACAGGATAAAATTTTATAGACCAGGATTAAATACCACTCCGTATATTATTTCACATAATAATAATATTTTATGAGAACTATAAAAAGTGTTTTGTGTTCCAAATTTGACTTAATTATCTTTAAAAACAAATAATTTAAATTTAGAAAACTAGAAATATCAATAAATTTTAACACCTACACGGTGCATTATCAGATATATGTTTATACGAAATTGTATGCCTAAAATTAGATCAAGAATAAGTTTTTTAAATTTTTCACACTTATTTGGAAATACTCTCTATAATGACACTTATGTAATATTAGATCCGTAACTCATTTCTCAGAAGAATTAAAATAATGAATAAATGGCAACTTCAAAGTAACTCGATGGTATGTTAGGAAAATAACGTTCATTAATTTAACCAATCGGTCGGAATATCATATTAAATAAAAAAATCCCTTGCACAAATAAAACAGAAAACACAATAAACAGGAGTAATATAGGAAATCTGGTTCAGACGAACCAGATTTCCTATATTACTCTAAAATAAGCAATCCAAAGACTACAAAATATATTTGTAATTTAAATCAAAATTAATTACATGCATTGATTGACGTTGTCTTCGTTTACAAAATATTTAACAACTCAATTCATCCATTTCCCAAAAAACACGTGATACTTCTATTGAAATAAAAGAATGAGAAACTAAATTTAATGGCTGCAGTGAAATGTTTTTATTTCAAGAGTTTTGTTTGGTTCGAGGCTGGGATTGGTGATGGAAAAAGAAACGTCGGTCTGAATCGGCTCAAGTTTATTGCCTCAATCTTGTTTCCATAAACTAACAAGAAAAAATAATAGTTCTGTGGTCTAAGATTAATTAGAAGTATATTAAAGCTTGCTAAAGCCTAGTAAATATTATAAACATTTCGGTTCGTCTAATTACATGTGTCAATAGAAATATTTTTAAAACTTTAGAGTCTGTGTGAAAAAACAAAATTATTAAAAATAGATAAATTCTAAATGCGTTTGACCATAGGCGAAGGAGGAATATTATGTTATATCTCTACCCCCCTTAAACTTAGAACTCGAAACAAACTCTATGGTTAAATCAGTCTAGAATTCCTAGTGGAACCAAAAAACTATTTCACGTGAGAGAAATGACACACACCCTATATTATTTTTAGTCTTGCATAGAATATATGTCGCAGAGTTTTCTTTTAAATGCGATAACGTCCTTCAAACAACAATAGTATTTTCTTCACTTCTGCATGAAAAGTAGACGACGCGGTATTTGCGTTAAGTAACAAAAGCTCTCCAGGCTCGAATTCAATAAAAATATGATTCGGAAAACTAGCTCTTTGACGAGCTGCCGCCTCTTGTAAAGTGGCATCAGCCAAAATCAGTTTTTCACGAAACGCAAAAGCTTTTCGAAAATTCCGGAGATAAAAGAAATGATGGAGATATTCCAAAGAGCAGTTCGTTAGCAGGAAAACCCGTTGATTTATGTATGATCGTATTTAGGAACGTTTCTAAATGTGAAACCTCCCATGCCAGCGCGAATATTCTTCTGAACAGTAAGTGCTTAGAAGTCGATCTAACTCTTGCATAACGTATTCTGTTGGATTTCGACAAGGATGACGTACCGAGAAATACACTAACTTCATATTTTGCCCTTGCAGTTTCACACCAAATGTTTGACGTATATTACATATGCAAGGGAATACCATTTAAGGAAAATATTCCTCTATCAAACGATTAAGCATAGCGCGTAGTTTTCTTTAACGGATATAGCCGTAAATAAATTTGGAACCACGAAGAGATACATTACTCCTCGGCAACTACATATTAAAAGCTCCAAAATGTCCGACGCTACAATATAATTTTTTCAGGAAGGTATTATTTGCGTTTGTGGTGGCTTGGCCAATATACTAATTTTAGCTTTTTCACAAAATATACATTGTTTTAGGTTTTAGGGTGCATATTATTAAACCAAACTTCATTCTTCAGTATCAACCACGTTTTATAAACCCGAAAATTCCCAAACACTGAATGAAAATGAAAAGTGTACGAGGGACGCATATAATGTATTGTCCTTCAGAATTTTCAGTTTTATACAAAATTTCATTACGTAAAACAAACTGAGAATGAAGGGACCTATTCCCAGGTAAATTTTTCCTAATAGTACCAAGTCTTTCAGCTTTTTGGGAAAAATTTGGCATATTTTTAAATAATTTTTGGAAAATACTAAGTGAATTGAAAAGAGAATTTGAAAACATTTATTCTTTGGCATAGGAAACCAGATCCTCAAATAAAGACTAAGCGTATCTATGGAAATATTCTCGAGTTCCGGAATGTGTTTAATCTCAAGATGAGATTGTTATAAAATTAAAGCCTAACAGGCAATTTGCTCACAGATTTCCTTTTCAGTAGAATAATATTTTTTTCTTTATCTATTAACAATGATAAGGCGTATGCTCTCCTGATGCTAACCTTCACTTATCTGAATAAATATTGCCGTCAAAGCTACAACACTGCTACTTGTTTCCATAGAGAAGAGCTCTTTCAAAACTAGACAATATAATCGAGTAACTCGCTGTAAAAATGTCTTAAGATACAGGAAATCAGTTTTCTGCTTTTCGGACTACATTCAGGCAGTTTTTTTTAACAATAATGACAATGGTTCCGATACTTCAATAAAACTTTAGAGAAAACATCCTATCATACTAACACAGACGGGACAACGCTGGTAACTGTTTAGCATTTTTAGAACGTTGATAATCCTGGAGGCTCTGAATTCGCCCAGAATCTCGTCTCATCCCTTGTCCTTTCACAATGTCGACTAAATAGCCTAACTCTAAAAATGTAAATTTTTCCAACCTTACCGTCAAGCCCGCTGAAACAAAGTGATTAAAGACCAAATCCAGGTGGTTTAAACGCTCTTCAAAAGAATCATTCAAAACCAAAAGATCATCCAAATAATTAAGCAAAACACTGTGAAAAGAATTGCTGAAAATATCATCCACAGCACGATTAAATGCGCTAACGACCATTCGGATACCGAAAGATATGATACAGAACCTATAAGTTTATGAATCAATGATAAAACCCGTATACTGTATGTTATTTTTGTGTAACGGAATTTGACTATATCCATGAGAAAGGTCGATGCTAGTCAAATTTTTTTTTCAAATATCAGTCATACAATTTCCTCTATAGCTTTGGGAAGCTAAGAATCCGGCTTTATAACTGCGTTCACGCGACGTGAATTTGAACAGATTCGCGCACCACCATCTGCTTTTAATCGACTTCTAAAATGGGAAGTTGCTGCGGTGGTCCTATATAATTTTGGTGGAAATTAGTGCAGTAAAATCTAAGATGTTGTTGGTAATACGGCGGCCAAAAATTATTAATTTTGTGCGATTTGGTCCAAAATTGGTATAAGGGAGTTTTCGGGATCATACACAACGAATCTCAAATTATTTTAAAAAATTCAATATTGCGGATCCAGCTTTGCGTTGACAAGTTGTAGTGAAACACTTCTATCTCAGGGATTTTGTTTGGTTCGAGGCTGGGACTGATGGTGGAAGAAAAAGCCACAGTCTGGATTTATACAAACATATTGCTCTATTCTTATATCTATGAACTAACATGAAAAATAATAGCTAGTTTACTAGTCTAAGTTTAATTGGAACTATATTAAAGATTGCTAATGCTTAATCAATAATATAACCATAAAAATATGGCTTAAGCAATATACATGAAATTATTGTACACTTACTTAACACGACTAGGCCCACTTTAACTCTAAATTTCCAATTTAAGCAGCGTGGATAGATTTTTTTCCCGTGAGGACGGAACAGTATATATTTTTTTTATTACCGTCCAAGAAAGTCTAAAGGATAAAGATAGCAATTATCGTACTTAGATTTATTATCTTTGTCGTTTAAATGTTTTTTAAAAAATATATAAACTTAGAATTTATGATGTCATAAACTAAAAGTAAAAGGCCTTCTTTAAGATTTGTCTATAAATCTGTCGAAGAAATCCTATCCTAGTTATATAAATAAAACTAAAGAGATAAGGGCCGATGAAGTTCTTACATATGGTATATGCAAATGCCATTAAAATGTATTAAAATATTGAACGATTTTCCCATTATTAAGAAACAAAAGAATGATCAAATAAACTTATTATAATAGAAATTTATCGTTTGACAATTTGTACAAAGAATTTGTATAATAACTGTTTTTTCTATTCACACGAAATAACGAGTACGATGTTTATTGCCAAAACAGCCAAGAAGAGAGAATAGTTTTTTTTACAGTAACTATCACATATTCTTTTCGTTATAGGAAAACTTAGATTAGCTTGTTTTGCTATTCTTTTATATAAATAAAATTTTTATAAAAAAATTGAACCGACTTCTAAAAGTGCGCTAAAAAGTGAAAAATAACTATAAATTTTTATATGAAATTGAAATTTTTTAAGTCGGCGTCAAATTAATACCTGATAAAATGTTTCTTACCATAATTTGTATATATTAGTACTTATTTATTTCATTTTGAAATAATTTGGCGCCGACCTCAAAAATTTCAATTTCATATAAAAATGTATAGTTATTTTTCACTTTTTAGCGCACTTTTAGAAGTCGGTTCAATTTTTTTTACAAAAATTTTATTTTTCGATTTTTGGCTTTGAATTCATTATGATATCCATAAATTATTTGAAGTAAGTACCAATTGAAATTAGTTTACCTTGCAGTGACTCCAAGGTGGCAAAAAATTACTCATTTTATCCAAAGTTGTAAATCACTCTAAAATGAACCACTAAAAATTCTTTGATCCTTAGAGTTCTCCAAATACCAGTGAAATTGTGTTAAACACTTAGTCTGTTATAGTAAATCAACTATCTTAAATTTCAAATTAATTTCAGATTGGTAATATAGACCCAAAACCTTCCAGTATCAATATTTAAAGAACTTAAGACGTAAGTTTCTTAGCCCGATATATTTTATACTACATGTTGAGTTCGTATACGCTCTAAGAACCCCGCAATATCAATTTTAGACAAAATCGGAAAATGTAAAATTTTCAGTCTCTCATATTGTATCTTACCAACTTAATAGTTGTAAAAAGTTAACATCATATTCGTAATACAATACCCAAAAACCCCCTAAAACGATTCAATCCCACCTTTGAACGAAATCCGAAAATGTAACATTTTTAATCCGCTATACAGGATTCGTCATAATGAATCCTAAAAAAATACTTTTAAATTCATAATTTACACTCTCAAGAACCCGTATATCAGATTTAGTTTTTCAAAAAATATTCTAAATTCGTAATTAATACTGACAAAATTCCCCCAATACTGATTTTAGACAAAATCGAGAGGTGTAGAAGTTTTAATCCGCCATCTTGGATCCGCAATATTTATTTTTTTTTTAAATAATTTCAGATTCGTAATGTGTGATCCCAAAAATTCCCTCGTATCAATTTTGAAAAAAATTGCCCAAAATTAATTTTTTACTCGTAATATTGGATACGTCTATTGAATTTTTAAAAAATAATATCAGATTGGTTATGTGCGATCCAGAAAACTTCCCCGTACCAATTTTGGAGAAAATCGGACAAAAATGATATTTTCGTTTGTCATAGAGGATCCGCCATATTGAATTTCTTAAAAATAATTTTAGATTCGTCTTGTACGACCCGAAAAATTCCCCCATACCAATTTTGGAGAAAATCGGACAAAGTTAATTTTTTTGACCGCCATATTGTCAGCGCCATCTTGGAATTTACGGCACCAATTTCGTCTAAAAAAATATGGGTCAACAGCAGCACCTTCCTAAATATAACTTAAAAAATCTCATTCAAATCCGTGCCTCTGTTCCGGAGTAATCGGTGTACATACATAAAAAAAAAACATACATAGTCGACGAATTGAGAACCTTCTTCTTTTAGAAGTCGGTTAAAAATAATATTAAGACGCTCAGAGGCCCATTCGGAAATCAAGCATCTGGTATAGAATAGCTAACGCCCTCAGCACGAGAAGATCGAAACCTTCGAACTTTAAAGAAATAAAATTGACAGTTACGGGGAGTGCGACCGAAAAAGGCACTAAAAAGAGGGATACGGGGTGTAAGGTTTTAGTACTAAACTTCAGTTACAACCTGGAATTTGTTACGATCGGTGCCGTTTTTAAGACCAGTGTCATAGTAAATTAGGTGACGTGTTCATTCGTCGGGAATGAAGGTTTTCTTTGTTTTGTTTTTCATTTAATTTGGGAAGTTGAGGAAATATTTTGTGTTAGTGTACTCGAGAATTTAACGACTTTATTACTGTTTGTTTAAGTAAAACAAATAGCTGTTTTCTCCGCGCTTTTATTCATTTCTTTATTTAGTGTATTAGTGAGCTATTTGAATGTGTTTTTCAAAATTGGGTTTTACATTTTTGTTAATATATCGGCCAATAAGGGCAATTATGTCAGTTTCTTCGTAATTGTTATTTGTTACTAGTTTAAGTTTCTCGTTGTAAATAACTCGTTTTTCTATTTATTTTTGTTAATAGATTTAAGTGTTATGGAAAACTTGATTTGTTTAATTTAACCAAAAACTTTCACGCGAATTAACTTGAGGGCGCGCTGCTGTGAGAGCTTCAAACAAGAGATATCGTCTGTCCAGCTAGTTAGCAACATTGCCTTAGTCCTGAAGTCCTGAGTTATGGTTGTGGTAAGCTTAAATAACCGTAGTTGTTTGGAACTAAAACTTCAAGAGAAAAGATGAACGATCAGACTTCCAGAGTATCTTTGTTACTGTAAAATTTAATTATAGGTCTTTTAAAATAGCTGGAAATTAATATAGGGCAGCAGAATGATTGTAGATGGAACAGCCAATGCTACCTAAGATATTCCTTTTGTAGGAGTCTATGATCAAAAGTTGTCACATTGCTGAAAGGATATCATAATTTCCGTCAAAATTGTCCCGAAGCCAATAGTTGCTCAATTTCAGAATTTACGAATAAGCAGCTTTTACATTATATTTGATTTACAGCTTTGTAATGAATAAAAATTATACATCTGTTGCTAACAATGTTAATTAGTTTATCTATAGTTTTTTTGTTAAATAACTATCAATTTAAGTTTGTGAAATACACTTTTAGATATATTTCCATAAAATTTTAAATCTTCTAATCATATCATAATTTTTTTGGTTGCCTAAAAATTTTATATATTTTTTGCGACAACCGTTCCTGGTTGTAAAGAATTTTTTCTTTAAAGAGATGTACAGAACACCCTGTATATCTGACCGAATCACTTTAAAGTTACGATGGACTTCGTTATTTTAATACTTTTAAGAAAGGAACTGCGGATCTAATACTACATCAGTGTCACTACAATCTTTTCCAACTAGGTAAAGGTTGAATCAAATATATTAATATGTGGCTCGTTCTAGAAATTTTTCCTAATCGAATATTTTAACTGTTATCTCTTTGATCTCAATAAAAATGTGTTTATTTTGTCATTGAATATGATTAATAATGAGACTTTTGTTACATTTGACAGACATATTTTTCAATTTTATTTTTGTTCTTAGATTTGTGGTTGTTGTAAACCATTTGAGTATTTTCAAGAGTTAGGATAAATATGAATGTTATATTGTCTACAAGAGCGGGCTTAAAAAAATTAATATTATCATGTATTATGTATATATTTAAAATAATATGAAAACTAGGTAACCAGAAATTAATCTGTCTATTTTATTCTCTGATAAATATATTAATAAGTATATTATACCTGTTTTATTAATGAAATGTAATCAAAAAGTTAACAGGTGAGCCACGAAATACACAGCGGGCTCTAATTATGCAGATATGTTAACTTGAATTGAAAAATTTTTGGAAAACTGCGTAATAAAGATTTGTCATTTTAATAAGTATTAGGTTAAGCTGACATAGCCTTTATCCGTTTATAATATCTCAAATTAGATTCATTGTTTAAAAAGACTGTATTTTAATAGAATAAAACCTTTTAAATAACTTTCTAATCATCCTCTCTGACTATGCGTTGGTTCAATTACGTGTATGAATGAAAAGTATGTAGTGTGACAGAATTTGATCATAGACTCTTGCAAATGTTATATTGTGGTAGCGTTAACCATTTCATCTATAATCATTTTTTCTGCCTCATATTAATTAGTAGCTATTTTGATAACCTATAATTAAGTTTTACCATAGTGAAGACACTCTGGAAGTCTGGACGTTCATCTCCTCTCTTGTAACTTTAGTTTCCAACAACTACTGTTATTTAAGCTTACCAAAACCATAACTCAGAACTTCAGGTCCCAGACAAGGCTACTTATTAGTTGGCCAAATGACATCTCTTGTTTTGTACGCAACAGCGCGCCCGCGAATTAGTTCACGTGAATATTTTTGATTAAAATTAAACAAAACAAGTTTCTCAAAACCCTTAGTCTATTAACAAAAATAAAGAAAACGAACTATTTACAACGAGAAATTTAAAACTAATAACAATTACGAAAAAACTAACATAATTGCTCTTCTTAGCCGTTCTTTTAACCAAAAACGTAAAACCCAATTTTGGAAAAAAAATACTTAATAAACATTAAACAGAAAAAACAATAAAACGCAACAAAAAATATATTTACATTTCTTAACCAAATAGTATTAAAAATCGCGAAATGCTCAACTAAAATAACTCACAATTGTCCTTTAACTTCTCAGATTTAATGGGAAACCAATCAAACAACGAAAACCTTCAATCTCGACAAATTTACGTCATTTACTAAGACACTGGTTTTAAAGAGTGGTACCAACCACAGTATATGACTTCCAGATTGTAACTAAAGTTCAATATTTCTTAAAAGAACGTTCTCGTACCTTACCTCCTCGACACCCCTCTGTTTCCCGTTTGTACCCATATTACCTGATAGAACCCTGTACACGTCAAGTTGAATTTCGAAATGTAGAGGGCGTTAGCCCGTCTATACTGGATACTTAATTCCCGAATTAGCCTCTGAGCGTCTTAATCATAATTTTTATATAAAAACTAGTAAAACAAACTAATCTACGTCTTCCTATAACGAAAAGAATATATGATAAAGACTGTAAAAAAAAACTATTCACTTTTCTTAGCCGTTTTGGCAATAAACATCTTAACTCGTTATTTTTTGTGAATAGAAAAAACAATTAATATACAAATTCTTTTTACAAATTGCCAAACGATGTATTTCTATTATGGTGAGTTTATTTGATCATTCTTTTGTTTCTTAATAATGGGAAAATCGTTCAATATTTTAATACATTTGAACGGTATTTCATATACCATATATTAAAAACTACCCTTATCACGTCTTGTTTTATTTACATAACCAGAGTAGAATTATTTCGACAGATTTATAGTCAAATCTTAAAGAGGGTCTTTTACTTTTATGACTTCATAAATTGACTGAGTTTATATATTTTTAAGAAAACATTTAAAAGACAAAGATAATAAAAGTTAAGTTCGATAACTGGTTTATTTTTCTTTAGACTTTCTTTGATAGTGATAAAAAATATATACTAACTTATTCCCACGGGAAATTTATTCACAGCGTGATTATTTAATTATTCATTTTAACAGAATATCGTTCACATTGAACAGCGAAAAATAATTAATATTTGTTCCATTACAGTAGTAATAATGTTTTTATATGGATGGTACATATGATATGTTATACAAGTATGTTAACTGCGAAACGGAGAGAAAAGGTTTTCGGTCTCCCCTAGAGATAGTGATCATACCACTATTATAACTATACCACCTTAAAATATTACATTTTTTTAGGCATATCTAAGTATCTAAGTATATGAGAGAGTTGTTTTGTGTGGGTTGTATTTATATTCTGCGACCTTATGAAGTTTTTAAGTCTTGTTACTTTCCAAATACATCAAAAAACGAAATCGGTGACTTGATAAAATAGTTTTCATCAAAAGTTAAGCCAGAGTTAGACGCTACATTATGGAGTCTGCTAGTTCACTTACAACTGCAAAAACGTGGATTGAGGATTTCAAATGTCGCAGTATGAGTATTCAAGATTCTGAGCGTTCTGAAATTTTTAAGTCAACCATATTAGAATAAATCATCCAAAAAGTCTACAAAAACCTTATGGATGACTGCCAATTGAAACTGACAGAGATAGTTAAGTTACATGCATAGCAAAAGAAATAGCGCAACAAGCTAAATTTGTGGAAAAAAGAGTGTCAACAAGATCTGGCAAAAAAGTTCTCCCTTATCAGGCCAAAATTCAAGAACTGAAGTTTGAAGTCATGCCTCAAGCCCCCTTTCTATCCAAGATCGACCCTTATGCAAATTTACATAAATTCTTTTATTGGAAAAAACTATGGATTGTATTTCGAAATAATTACAGGGATAAACGCCCCTTTTGTAGACTTAGAAGAAAGACCCTACAAAGAAGGGATACAATTACCGAGCACCGGAGGCGCAAGTATATATCTTGACAATGAGATGATATAGAAAACGAAAGTTGAATTTGTGTCATAAATTTTGTATTTTATATGTTATACCGGAACCTATTAATCCTCGAACTGGCTGGTCTTATATAGAATAATCAACCTTTAATATTAATTATTTTCTTGCCCATAACCAAAAAGATTCCACTAACTTCTTCAATTTTCATACAAGTGATATGATATAAATGAAAATTTTTATCTATATTAAATAATAAAGACAATAAAAGTTTTTAATTTGAAAGGAATAATGTAAGAAAGCTCAAAATTTTCCATTAGTTTGACCTAAATTTTTATTCAATTTTTAAAAGAACATACAAAGGTCGTTATTGCCGACCAACTTTATGACATTAACGTAGATATGCTGTGGTCGCCTTGTAGATATTTCTATAATCTACAATTTTCATTATTTTGATACATTTCAAGCGATGTAATCCGCGAAGGCTAAGAAATCAAGCATACTTATGTTTTTTGTCTGTTTTTATTTAAATTTATTATCATGTTATTACTTTACATTAATCGAAAAATTACATAATTAACAGGAAAATCTACATAAAAATTCATATTGAAGTTTTCGTGATTATCCTCGACAGACAGATGTTCGAGGGACTTTCTTATATACAAAGTATTGATTTTAAAATGTAATTTTATGCATAATACAAGAAGTTTTTTTCATCATATAATTTCGCCGTAACAATTACAAAAATAAAACTTATATTTAACTTTCAATTTATTTATGAAAACAATAATTTAGCGAAAGCAAAATAAATATTTCATTAAAAATAATTACAAATTATGTAGTTGGGTTAGCAATAACATTTATAATTAAATTTATGCTCGTTGAGATCGATAAACAGAAGTGTAGGATACTCTTATTATTACTAGAAAAATAAATATGAAATGGAATTATTTAGAAATAATAAAACATTAAAGTAATTTACTTAGAATTTACAGAACATGACAAAATTATGAGCTTTTCCAAATACAGATGTTATTATTAGTTTTTACGACATAATCAAAATATTGTTGCAATTCTGATAAAACATAGATTCGTTTTTTGAATTAGAACAAAAACGTTGAGAAACCATCTTCAACGCGTATATTCGAAATTTTAATACAGTTGCGTTCTGTGCCATTCATTCTTAGTTGGCTAAAACTTACTAGATAAAGTTATCAAATTTGGAATATTGAAAGCTTCTTTATCAAAATGGTTTTACAAAAACATAAAATTGCTTTGATAAATATTCTTGTTTACCATTTTTCGTGCTTTATCTCTAAAACCATATATTTCAGTCGTGACTTATTTAAAATAAGAACGGGACAAAAATCTGTATCTTACTTTTTAACAGAGTGACCTTTCATCCGATAATGACTTTTCCATCGCATGCAAACTTTTTGCCATGCATATTTTCATTCACTTTTGGAAACAGACAATAGTCACTGGAAACCAGTGACCATATAAGAATCGTGACTGTGAGCATTATCCTGATGATAGCTCAAAACTTTTATTAAGTCTTCTCAAGGTTTTTATGATTATAATTAAATTTAACAAAATCGTGCAAGTTTCTCTTTCTTAAAATAATGAACAAAATGTCCTCTTTAAGTTTTTCAAAAAAAAAATCAAGCTTTGAATTTTTTTAGGGAGTGAGCCATCCTATTTCTATGTTCATCCATTTTTAATAAACTCTTGACGTTCTGTTAAGAAAACCTTGTGTCTTTCGTCTAAAGCTAGGTAATACTATACGAGTTTACTTTTGAGGTATCGTTAACATTTGAGTTACTCTTTTTACTCACAACTTTTTCATATCTAAATTTGTCCAAGTTTTTCAACTCCTGGATACGGGTAGTGTGATTCCAAAATTTCAAGAACATGGACGACAGCGATAAATCGGCCCTGAAACCGAAGAACAAATTATACATCTTGGTGAAGAGGATCCTATCAGAAATACTCGAAGTATGTGGCTACGAGTAAGAGTTTACCATGATTGCACATAAAACACTAACAGGACATTTACTCTACCCTTATCATGTATAAAGGGCATAGGCTCTCCTACCCGTGGCTTTTGCTCTCAGACAACAATAGTGTGAATGATTTATTGGTTAAAATAAAAAATCCAAATCTTGGGTTCAATATTTTATCAACCAGCGACGCTTCTTTTACACTGAATGGAATTTAAAATTTTCGATTAATATATAGACTGCTTATAGTGGCAGATCTTTTAATAGGACCATTTGTTGTGCCCAAAAATTAAATAGGCAGCAACAGTTAATTTTTTAAATAAATTAGTGATAGAACCTCATTGAACATTAACCATTGGGGTGCACTTAAATAATAATACAAATTTACAAAAAAAATTGGATGCCTATTTCACCAGACAATTTTATTCCTATGTAGTTAGACGCCCTGAATTTAAGTCTGAGGTCTTACCCCTACCACGTCAGGTTCAAGGTTATTTCAGGGTCAAATGGAGTAAAATTCACTAAATAAATCTGAAAAAGTAGATATAATAATCCCCCAAGGTCGACTAGAGGTCATTTAAGGGTCAGTATAAAGTGAAATTGTGAAAAATCCACTAATTAAATCTGAAAAAAACTGTAGGTCTTTGAGGTTGCTAAATCCGAATTTGTGGATGTTTAATCCTCGAAGGTCAGCCAGAGGTCATTTCAGGGTCATTTTAAGGTAAAATTGAGAAAAATCTACTAAATAAATCTGAAAAAGAAGATATGTAGGTTTTTGAGGTAGCGGACTCCAAATTCGTGGTCTGTTTAATCAGCCAAGATCAGCTAGAAGCAAGGTCAATTAAGAAAAATTTTCTAAATAGGTCTTTAAAATAAGATAGACTTTTGAGGGCACTGAGTCTGAATTCGTGGTTTGTTTAATACCTTAAGGTCAAACAGAGGACATTTGAAGACCATTTCAAGGTCAAATTGGAAAGATCCACTAAATAAATCTGTAAAAGAAGACAACCCACGTGCAGCTAGATCAATATCCGTTACATAGCAGACAAGCGGGCGGAGTAAGTTTTTGAGTTGAATCACAAGTTCCCAAAACCTCGTACTCCACGCTTAGCTAGATTGAAGTCCGTTACATAGCAGATATGCAAGCGGAGTTAGTTATTATGAAAGAGTAATCCAAAACCAAAACTTCCAAACTTACATAACCCACGCACAGTTAGATTGATATCCATTACACATCAGACAGGGGAGTGAATCGAGTTTTCAAGGCGAAACTCAAGCTGCCCAAACCACACACATTGCTAGATTGATTGCCACTATACAGCAGATAAACTACCGGACCATGTTATTATAAATATGTCAAAATATAAGCTCTCGAAAAGCAAGGATTTCTGATTTTTTGAAATAAAACTCAACCTCTCCGAAAACTATATACTCCGGGTACAGCATGTATGAGGGTTTGGGTTTGTGTTATATACTTATAAGAACTTGCTTCGCTAGTCTAAATGTTATATAACGGATATCGATCTAGTTGCGCAAGGGGTATGTGATGTTGGAAGCTTGGGTTTCGCCTTAGAAACTCACTCCGTTCACGTGCGGTATGTGGTTTTGGGAGTTTCGGCTCACAAACTCGATCCGCTTGCTAGTCTGATGTGTAACGGATATCGATCTAGTTGCGTGTATGTCCTCTTTTTTACAGATTTATTTAATAGATTTTTCTCAATTTGACCTTGAAATGACTTTTAAATGGTCTCTCAGGTAGCTCCCCTTCTTCGATTCTGTTTGCTCCCAAGAACCGCATCCTAGGGTTTTCTAGAGCGCTGCACTCTGCAACGATATGAATAGAGGTTTTTGTCTTCCTCCTCACTCTTGCACTCTTCTCTTTTTACCAGTCCGAGTTTCTTGAGATGTCCCCTCGGGTGGCAATACCCCGTCAGAACCCCTGTCAGAACTCTGAGCTAGTTTTTACTAAAGGTTATGCATTCTTTGCATCTCGTTTGGTCGTAGTTCCCCAGAAATATCTTCGCTTGTCTCAATCATTGCAGCTCCGTCTAATAATTGGGTCTCCTGCTTTCTTCTTCTATCTTTAGTTCTTCCAGCATTACGCTGCTAGTGATTCCATAGGAAGGCTCTAGCCCCAGAAAAGGTATCTCAGTCCCTTTCCTCGCGAGCTTGTCTACTATTTCATTTCCCTCTATCCCGGTATGTCCTGGTACCCATGTGAGGGTGACTTTATTATTCTTTCTCAAATCATTCAGTTCCTCTAGGCATTTCCAGACCATCTTGGAACTGATAATGTGAGAGCTCAGCCAACTGACGTCTGCTTGACTCTCCATAATGATGATAATCTTTTGGCCATTATAGTTTTTCTAATTGAGTACACATGCTAAGAGTTTTTCAATGGAATTTTGTCCCACTCGCTCTTGCGACTCAACTTTGTGCTGAAGTTTTTCACAAAGTTGAATTTCTCTTTCATTTCATCTTGGTCAATGTCCCAGATTTGGATTTCTGGATGAGAGATTGGGCCATCATTTTATGACCTCATCTCTCATCATCCAATAAATCGTCTCCTTCGCCATGTTCTCTAAAAATATATGTAGAGGTGTGAGGTTTAGGATTTCTTTTATGGCGGCAGTTGAGCTGGTTTTCATTGCACTGGTTAAACATGCACAGGCTAGTCTTTGAACTTTTGAGAGGTTAGCTCTCGTATCAGCCAGATTGGTTCTTTCACTCTAGATCACTGCTCGATATGTAATGACTCGTCTCACTGTTGCAGTGTACATCCACTGCAGGATTTTTGGGTTTGCACCCATCTTTTTCCCGCAAAGTTTCTACAGACTATTAAGGCTTTTGTAGCCTTGTTGATTATTCCTTTTTCATGCTTATTCCAGAGGAGTTTTTTTATTTAGGGACAGTCCCAGATATTTGCCCTCTGACTTCCATTCAATAATATTCCCATCCATTTTGATTGTCTTCAGATTGAGGTTTCTATTCCTGGTGAAGTCTACTAGAGTGCTTTTGGTGGGGTTGATGTTTAGTCCCATCACCTAGCACCAATCTTTAATGTATTCAAGCCCTCCTTGAATTATGTCATAGATGGTATTCTTGAATTTGCCTCTTACGATCACGACCATGTCATCGGCATATCCCTGAGAAGATATGCCGAGGTCAGTCAGATCACAGAGGAGCTGATCTACAATTAAGTTCCACATAAGTGGAGAGGTTACTCCCCTGAGGGCATCCTGTGGTGATACAGAGAGCTATAGTATTCTGTCTTATCTCTGTCTCTGCTATTCTAGTGGAGAGAAGTCGTGCTAACCATATGGATATTGTTCGGTCCACTCCCCTGTCGTCGAGTGCTCTTTCGACTACCTCATGTGGAATATTGTCAAAAGCCCCTCATATATTAAGAAAGGCACATATTACAATTTCCTTCCTATTCAGTGCTTCTTGAATCTCATCTCTCAATCGTATCAGTGCGGTTTCCGTAGGCCTACCCGCTTAATACGCATGTTGATGAGGATGCAGTGGCGCCTGTTCAAGAATTTCTGTTCTGATTATAATTATCTACTGCTTTCTCCATCGTTTTTAAAATAAACGTATGTATTGTCCTTCTACCCCACTTTTGGAGTGAAGGTGACTCAGGCCCTTCTCCATATTTCTGATATATAGCCCAGTTTCACGCTGCTTTGACTGATGCCTACTATGTGTGGTTAAATCTCTTCCTGCTCTCGTTGAAGCAGGACTGGGATTATTCCATCAACTTCTAGCGTTTTAAATGGTTTGAAGATGTTCATTGCCCATTCTAAACGACCGCTACTGCTTATGTGTCTGGCCATTGTTGTAGCTTCTCTGGTGGGCCTTTCGCGATGTTCTATTACATCATTCACGATACTACGCTTGCTCCCCGGAAAGTGAGTGTTGAGTAAGAGTAATGCTCTTTCCTCCTCGCCCTCCGTGAAGCTGCTGACTGGCTATCTGAGTGCCATTGCTGTGTCGACCCTACCCTTCGCCATGACTTTGTGAAGTCTAGCTGTGTTCTTTTAGTTTCCCTGATTTCCTTGTAGATTGTAAATTTCTCAGTGTAGCTCTGGCAGAATCCTACGTCACGCTTATCCCTATTCGCGTTTCGGATCGTAGGTCTGACAGATGGTCATTCCACCAAGCTGCATCCCTATAGCTTTTGCTTGTTTTTAAAGGACAGTTCGATTCATAAGCTCCGAGTATTGATTCATTTGCTTCTTTTAGGTCATTTTCCAGCTCCAGATAATCCTTACCGGATCTAGTCTGAACTCTACCAGCTTAACTGTTACACATTTTGAGCGTTTAATTTAATACAATGATCATATATTTCTTTGTGTGACGAAAATCGTTCAAAAAGCGCCAAGGTGTGAAAAATTAGTCTAAAAGTAATTTAAATTTTGACCATAAGCAGTAATAGGAGGCAAGTTTCTTTTTTGGCAAAACAAATCAAATTTATGGTTATGCGTATAGAATGAATACTACACATGAAATTTAAAATAGATTTTATTTCCGAAAAAAAACAGATCAAACAGACAAAAAATATATCTCATTTGACACGCGCCGAATGGTTAACGAAATAAAGGCAGTTATCAATTGTTAGGAATATTTAAATTTAAAAGTGGCTAGGAATAACTACTAGCCGAAATATCGAGATAATCAACAAAAAAAGGTAACGAAATTCCAACCATATATACTAATTCGCAAAATTTGAAATGTTAATCTGCTTTCTGCGAAAATGGTTTTATTTTGGACATATGTTTTAAAAAATTGTTGTTGAAAATATTGTACAAGAACATAATTCAAATGTACGGAAGTTATTTTCCTCACATCCTGTAAAGTCTTTAAATTTGAAGTCCATTTTTTACACTATTTTTTGTGTCATTGGATAGTCCAATTCGGGTTAGATATTGTAAAAAAAAATTATTCCTGTACGATCATGGACATACGTCTAATTATAAATTAAGATTATAGTCCGGACAGCTATGACACAAAAATGTTACCCCATTGATTTAACGGAAATTTTACTTTTGTAGGCATAATTGACTAACACCAGATACATAAACCCATAGTTATCCAACCTCTATCCTGGTGCGAAAGGCGTGAGAAAGTGACTCTGCTGTTCTTCGAGAGTGCACAATGGCCCCACTGGGTGATGAATAAAACTATACTTATTTTATTGCATTTAGGAGATTTTAATATAGGTCATTTAAGTAAGCACTACGTAAATAATAAATATTTTTATCGTCAAATAGAATTATTACTTAACATTATGGAATTCTTTGATTGTACTCAAAAAAATTATATTTTGAATTCTAGTCAGCATATTTTAAACTTAGTTTTAACCAGATATGAGAGCAGTGTATTTGAGAGTACGTATAGCTTTGTCAAAAATCGATACTCATCATCCACCATTACCTATTGAAATTGTTTTAAAAGCTAAAAAAACTAAAGAATTAATAAACAACTACAACACTATGCACTTCAGTTTTAGAAAAGCTATTTTTATGTTCTTGGATTCCTCAAAACAAAACAGACAACCTCAGCCCTATTTCAACATCACCAAACAACCGGACATACCATCGATTTCGAAAAAACAAAAGAAATAGCACCAGTACAGAACTACAAGGTACGCGTCATAAGAGAGGCCCTAGAAATCGAAAAAGCGGGACAGCTAAATAAACGAGACGATGCTATAAATTTTTCATCTACATGGAAAACATTAATAAAAAATCAAGAAAGAAAACAACAAAAATCAACCAGTACACGAGAGACCTGCATACAAGAACAAAATATATCGCACTAGGGAGAGGAGAGGAGCCTACGAAGCCGCCCACCCAATCAGGCAGCGAGCCAACTAAACAAAACTCGAAATTCTTCAGAGGCCACCATCAGTTCTCAGCGAGTAACGAGACGAACCGCACTTGAAAATGTCAAATGAGATTTTGGCGAAACATCGTGAAAACTATTTTTTGAATGAACGGATTGAAACCCGGAATAACCAAACTATTCATTCTACCATCCGTGAAAATCTACGATATAACATATATATATATATATATATATATATATATATATATATATATATATATATATATATATATATACATATATATATATATATATATATATATATATATATATATTTATATATATATATATATATATATATATATATATATATATATATATATATATATATATATATATATATATATATATGAAGTAAAAAGCGAAACAGTGAATGCAAACTTCACTCCATCATATCCTTTCTGTGTTAGAGGTTGCACAGTTAGAATAAACTATAATAAAATACAATTCATCCTATTCCACCACCATCGAGATGGTGGCCTACCTGTACCACCATACCGGGAAGAAAGTCAAAGCTTACCCTCCCCGCCACAGTGATACGGCAGAGATACATGTTTCGTCTCTCACTAGACTCTTCAGGGTACCGACATGCACCTGACTGTGCAAAGGACAGATCGGAAGGAAGCATGCAAACACTGAACGCGGCTTCGCCGACCTCCCGTCGGATGGCTTATGTATGTTTATACGGGTTTCACGGATTCCTCCGTGTGAGATGCATTAGCAGTGGTTATATCCACATTATGCTGTTGTAGTGCTGAAATCACATTCAGCAAACGTACAACTATATGCAATTCCGTATGTAAATGAAGTAAAAAGCGAAACAGTGAATGCAAACTTCACTCCATCATATCCTTTCTGTGTTAGAGGTTGCACAGTTAGAATAAACTATAATAAAATACAATTCATCCTATTCCACCACCATCGAGATGGTGGCCTACCAGTTTATTCTAACTGTGCAACCTCTAACACAGAAAGGATATGATGGAGTGAAGTTTGCATTCACTGTTTCGCTTTTTACTTCATTTACATACGGAGTTGCATATAGTTGTACGTTTGCTGAATGTGATTTCAGCACTACAACAGCATAATGTGGATATAACCACTGCTAATGCATCTCACACGGAGGAATCCGTGAAACCCGTATAAACATATATATATATATATATATATATATATATATATATATATATATATATATATATATATATATATATATGCATATGTTCATAATAAAATAACATGTAGACAAATTTGTGTTGTATAACGCAATTTATATCAGAAAGTCTAGACAAAAAACATCAAGTTGATGTTGTCTATACAGATTTTACTAAGGCGTTTGACCAAGCCTCACACAAAATACTTTTGGAAAAACTTAAGTATCAATTTGGATTTAGTAATAGATTAGTACAATTTTTTCAATCATATTTAAAAGACAGACAGCAAAAAGTTTTTATTCGAGGATATAGTTCAAAATACTTCCTTGCCACATCGGGTGTACCGCAAGGATCTAACCTTGGTCCAGTGTTGTTCCTTTTGTTTATTAATGATTTGATTAATGAGGTTAATACTACGGAAACACTATTTTTTGCAGACGATTTAAAATTATATTCAAAAACTCAAAAGCTCGAAGATCGTGAAAAACTTCAGGATGACTTAAGCAAAATATCGTCTTGGTCTGCAAAGAATGGTTTATCGTTCAATGTTGATAAATGTTATGTAATGACTTTTACCCGTAAAAAGAACAGCATAGTATATCCATATGAGATGAATGGAGCGGTGCTGTCTAGGGTTGGTGAAATGCGGGATCTCGGTATTACTTTTCATGTGCAACTTAATTTTAAGTCTCACATCTATACAATTATGAATAAGGCTTCAAAAGTGTATGGCTTTATTGTAAGGAGTTGTAGGGGCTTTAATAATGTAAAATATATCATAACACTTTATGTCACGTATATTAGGAGCATTTTGGAGTACTGTTCGGTTATATGAAGTCCTTATTATGATGTTCACAAAAATAATTTAGAAAAGATTCAAAATAAAGTATTAAGATACATACATTATAAGAAAACAGGTATATATGAATTGCACATACCTAAATTAGAGATCACGAATGAATATAACTTAAAGCCATTAGAACCTAGACGCAATTTAGCCTATTTGATATTTTTGAATAAACTTGTTAATAATAAGATTGACGATCATAGTTTATTGCCTATGCTTAGTTTTAATGAACCAAATTACAGAACCAGGAACCCATCAGTGTTTTATGTAAATACTGTTCATACTAATTATTGTTTATGCTCTCCAATTATAACAATGTGTAGGTTATACAATCAAATAAGAAACCAGTGTGACAATTTTAATATAAGTTTAATTAGCTTCAGGAAATTAATAGTAGAATATTATTAGAACAAAAATTTTTCCCTAAAAGATGGGCATCTTTCCTACTCTATAAATGGATTTGGGTATCTGTAGAGTTTGTACTGAAATAAATAAATAAATAAATAAATTTAAGTTGTGTTGTAAAATAAAAAATGGTCGTCTGTAAATTCCGAGGGGTACTTTAATTTACCGACTTAATGAATAGGAAAATGAGAAACATATAAATGGACATAGGGTATGGCTTACAATGATGCTTCGGTTCTTAGGTAGAGAAGAGCTGCGAACTGTGGTGGGACTGTTAACAGGATATTATCACCTGAGGGACCATCTTCACAAGATTGGTGTCGCAGATGACCCGATATGCAGATAGTGTCCGGAGGAGGATGAAACTATTGATCAAGTCTTCAGAGAGTACTACGCACTCAATGGATTTTGACAGAGATATTTCAGAAATACAATTTTGTTAGCGGAAGTAGTTACGCAAGTTCAATTGGCGAGGCTGCTTAGATTTGCAAAGGCGATCGGCCTGAATTAACTCACAGCTATGGTGGGTTATAAAGTGCCCAACAAAGCCGAGGTATCGATTCTCGATTATCGTTACCTTTATTTCATTCATTCATTCATTCATTCATGGTTGTCCTGGTTACAACTTTTGTGGTTAACCAAATTTACCGCGAAAATCAAATTAAGGGTTCATTCCATCATTCTGATGAAATAAAGCTACATAGCATGTGCATAAATAATTGTAATTTCTTAAATCGTTGATTTTAGTAATTATGTTGATTTTTTAAGTATATTTGTAACTTAAGTTAAATACTTTTGTACATTAATCTGATCTCAGTATATAAGTATAATAAGGATGCATGAATCTAAACAAACCTTCGTTCATGCACGATGAAAAGAGAGAGATAGAAGCGTATAAAGAAATAGGAGAGAGGAGTTAAAGAAAGAAAAAACAAAGGAGAGAGAGGAGGAAGGAAGATGAGCGAAGAGGAGCAGAGTAAAAAAAGAGTGGAAACTCAATAGCCCCCTAAGGGGTAACATTAGAAAATTAATTGCACAAATTATTAGTTTCATTTAGCCTTTACATAAGTGGCTTGAGGAAATTGCTACAGAATTAGATGTCTAAATTTTATGATAAGGAATTTGTTCCATATATTGGTGTTGAATTTAGTAAATGTCGTCATTACTTTTTTATTTCATTCAAAAGTCGGTATCAATTTTATGTAATAAAATGGCATTAAAATATTTTTCTTTTTTTTTTTAATTTTTCATGTTAGATTTCTTATTTTTTTTTTATATATGTTTAAAAATTATTAAAAGCTATAAAAATTGTTCCATGTTGATTCTAACCTTTATAGATTAAAGACATAAAGAATTATTTTATGACTGTAGAACTAGTTTAATAAGATATCGCTTTATTCATTTGGGTTTTTAAAGGAAAAAAGATGGACAGACAGTTTATTTCCTGCGAATTAAATTCTGATTATCCCTCTATATGCTTTTCAATCATCTTATGAACTCATCAGTGTAACTGTGACGAACCGAGAGCAAGACCTACAAGAAACAACTGTCTATATAAAATTTTAATTCCTAGATATGTTGGCAGGATGTTAAATCTGCTGATATTTTCGATGTCAGATTATAAAATATCGATAGCCAAACGATATCATACATCCTAGTGTATGCAAGAAATGAAGACATTTCGAGACACAAAATTTAATAGTGTTGCTGGAAATTTGGCATATTTAGCTTAGGAGCAATGTAAAGAAATGCTAATAAACTTCCTACGAAGTAGACATTTATATAAACAGTCTCTTTAAGAACCCAAGGCAAAGGAGATGCACTTGGAGAATCCCAAATTTCTCAGTAAAGAAAAAAATCAATTATGTCCTAGTGAATAGCTAAAACATATGGAAAAGTGTTAAAGTTCCAAATCGGTTTGACACTGGTTACAACAGGACAAAACTAGAGAGAAATAATATGATTAAAATACCTAAATTTTCATTAAGTGAAGAATTGTTGTTAAAACAAAAATAAACCAGAAAGAACTATTTATAAGATTGACACCCTTGGAGAATTTAGAAGGCATTAGTTTAAATTTACCAACATAAAAAATACCCATAGAGCTCCAAAATCAAAAACGGAAACTCAAAAATTAGTCTAACAACACATAAATTACTAAATAAAAGAAGAATATAAAATATTAAACAAAACTATGAAAAATTCGGAGAGTTACTATAGCACATGAGATAAAACTGAAAAAAATATACGTACAATAACACACAATGCGCATATGAGGGTTCGAAAATCTAATGTATGTTCAGGAAAAAACAAAAAAATTACAATTTTTTGACATAAGTTAAGCTATAAACATAATATGCGCCTTCTATAAAACATATTTTATATCTTTTTCGGATGATCAGCAACCAGAAACCAGAAAAAAAAAACAATTCTAATTTTAAGATCAGAAAATCTTACAGAAATATGTAAAATAGAAGTAAGGGTTGTTTATAGGTAAGTGAAAAACAAAAATGGGATAACATCCAAAATACTTACGTTGGGAGGAAAAGCTGTGGAATAGGCTGTCGAACTACTGATGAACAAATGTCAGTAAAAAAGTAAAATACCTGAAATTTGGTGCAACGTGGAATTTATAAACATAACACTAGCTAAAAAATGAAATAACCATGTTATAAATATAGAAAATTTCCGACTTACTAATCTATTGTCGCAGTTATATAAGTTTTTCACTCGAATGTATGAATGAATAAGCATAGCTCTAGATCATTCGACGCCGATCGTCTTTGCGAATCCAAGCAGCCTAGTTAACTATACTTACCTAACTGCTTCTAGCAACAAAATTGTATCTCGAAATATCTCTGTCTCAATCCGTGGAGTGCTGGGCACTCATTGAGAATATGGTCAAAAGTTTCATCTCCTTCCAGACACTATCTGCACGTCGAGTCGTCTATGAAACCGATTTTATGAAGATCAGGTGACAATGTCCTGTCAACAACCTCACCACAATTCGCGGCTCTTTTCTTCCCAAGGAGATAGCCTCCTTAGTAAGCCGTGTACTAGATCCTGTTATATGTTCTTTGCACAGCTCATTTCAGGAGCTCCTCTCTACGATTCAATAAATTTTCTTTCCAAAAACAATTTTAGTTCCCTTTTATCAACGGCAACTGGGACAGGTAGAATTCATTGCGGCCCATATGGTTCAGTTGCGGATCGCATCTTTGCTAGACGGTCCACTTCTTCATTGCCGCTTATGTCCGAGTGACTCGAGACCCACATGAGTCTGACTGTGCAGCTGTTCCTTGTCAGACTATTTGTTTTAAGCTCACTATTATTTTGGTATATCATGGGAAGGACATCCTTGTTAAACATGTCACATATTACAACTGTAAAATTGTAAAACTTTCTATTAACAATGTGTTTTGTCACAGCATCGTCATCATCTTTAGGTTCGCCTAAGTTGGTTATGATTTTTCCACCCATATCATACTGCCCATCCGCTGTAAGTTTAAAACCAATCCCTTATGGCCCAGATAATATATGATATTTTCCATTACATTTCTGACGACCAAATTTATCAATTGTGTTGTTTCTTTAACTCATTTTCAATCTTTACTAAACTATTTTATTTTTATTTGCCCTACTTATATTAAATATTTCAGCTGAGAAAAAAAAACACTGACTATGATCTACTGGGTTGGTATGTTTATAAAAGAAATAAAATAAAACTGTGATTGTAACACTTATTTATTTACAGTTATTTAATTGCACAAAAACAAAAATTATAAAAAATTAATTTTCCATGTCTTCATTTTCGTTGCACAAAATTCTATCCCATTCGACACTATTTCGATCGTCAACATCTTGGGCTGTGCTGTTGCAGGAACCAATTCATATTTTGCAGCAAGCTCACCTGGTAAATGTGGAATATTGACGAGGAATTCTTTTAATTCTTCTTCAACCATTTCAGCACAAAATGTATCCATGTCTATGGAACCATATAAAAATTTGTCGCACAAGTGTGCCACAGCCATAAAATTGATTGCATCCCTGATCTCGTTCTTATATTGATCTTTGGTTGCCTCAATATGCGGCCAATCATTTGCGCTATCTAACATATCGTGACCTATATTTCTTATTTGTCTTCCCAACCAAAATATGTATCTATCTACACATTCGTTGACGGTCGTCGTCGTCGCATCAGCAGACATCTTTAACAGAAATAATGAACACGCGTAAGTATTCTGACATGTGCAACTATATTTTAAATTTAATAATTACATCCTTTTTTTCAAACAATTTACATACAATTTACTTGAGCCAAAACGTAATAATGTTCGAGTATTGTTTCCAAAAACTCTAGTGCCATGCCCCAAATAAGTTAGAGTGTATGTCCCTTTAGTTTTACTCATAATATCTACAATATCGTCAGACAGTGTTTCGGCCACGCGTTTTGACAAAAAAGTCTCGAATGTGCTATTATCACCGTCATCGTGTAAAGCCACTAGAAGAGTTTTATCAAATCGTGTAGTCATTGAAACCATCTTTACAATTTTATACACTTTGCCCACAATCATTTCGGTAATCTTTTTTCTCTCTAAAACCTCGAAATCTTTGCTGAACATTTCATTAATTTCATCTAGAGTTTCTTTTGCAATACTCATTATTGAAAAAATGGTATATAAATCCAAAAATTACCGTGAATATAAAAGCACTTTCAGAACACTACACGAACACAATATTTGATGTTTATGCCACTGATATCTGCGACTGTTTGAAGTCATTTCTTTTCCCTCTAACCTTTATAGCGAGTTTTCAAGGTCGAATTGTAACAATGGGGGGGGGTAGCTTAACGGTAGAAATAGTAGGAGGAGTCTTCAAGGTCAAATGACGTCACTCATTTAAATTGGTATAAGGATAACTTCAAGGACAAAATATAATGAAACGAATAACTACATTTTATGCACTTTATTGATTGACATTTTTCCGTCGTTCTTCTATATGTGTAACATTATCGCTTAAACCTAAATTTCTTAATTTGTTCAATAATATTTGTTCGTTTTTATTTCTTAGAAAATTCTTACAAACTATACTCGCTAAAATACTCACTTCAACATGGTCCATATACTTAAAAAATACACTAAAATCCTGGGCCTCCGAATCTTACATTTCAAATGCGTGAAATTCCGAACAGGCTGCAAAAATTAGAAATTCTTCGTACATTTCTCGCACTAAACTTTCCATATTAACTACTACTACGTTAAACTTAAGTCCTATACTCTAATTTCACTTAACACAACCGAATCTGCAATAAAACTAATCAGTTTTTCCAAACAGTCACTAAACACCAACTTTTTTATTTCACGAACAAAGTGTAGTAAACTTAATGTTTTGCTGCAATATTTACGACATTCATTCGCAGCCTTTTCATATTCAAAAGCCAAATGATAATAGCGCGACGCCCATTCTGCTCGACTTTTCATTGCATCATTGAAATAATTACTAGCCGTTTCAGTGAACTCTCCACCCAATTTTTTTACTGTCTCTTGCAAAGCACTATTCATACTATTCACTGATTTTTACATTCACGACACTTTTTTATTGCTGGTATTGACCCATCTATATAATGACGATATATTTGTTCATAGTGAATGTAACAGGGTAAGCTTAACTGTAGTTCCTTGTCACACCGATATGGCGCTGGCAGCTTATCCCAAATTTGCCGTAAAGCGTATCAACGTAAATTTTTAAATATTCGAGAGGAAAAAATGCTAGATCCTTTTCTTCAAAATCACACAAGCTTTTTAAATTACTCTGATATAAACAAATTACTCTGCCGACTTGCTCTATAATTTTTTCTTTAGATAGTTCCGTATCTGACATTTCACATTGAATGAATGTAAATAGACTCATACAATTTTATAGAAGAATTTGCAAGGTCAACATCATTTCAAGATCATCCCACACTATTACAATGCACAAATAACTACTTCAAGGTCACACACCCAAGGTGGACTCCAACAAAGTTAAAGTCACCTCGAAAAAGGTCGAGGTCACACACAGCATTGAACACAAGGTCAAGGCCAAGGACAAAGCACGCGTGCACTTTCTAGGTCAATGACAAGGACATGTGGGCGGGACCAAAGAGGAGCGGGGCAAGGTCAAGGTCAAGATCGAGGAGTTGGGGGGATGATGAGGATCGGGTTATGTTCACTACTGCCTTGTATGAGAACTAACATTACCAAATTTGTTAAACATTTCTTAGTATGTCAAAGAGTAAAACCTGAACAAAAGTTGCCTAGTGGTTTATTACGCGATAATTTAATTCAAGAACATTGTTGGCAGGTTATTAGCATAGATTTACTTGGTCCATTACCAAAGAGTAAACACGGTAATATATATATTTTTTAATAACTGACGTTTTTAGTAAATTTAATTATTTCTTTCCTATTAGAAAAAAACAAAACCAAAACAATAGTTAATCTTTTAGAGGAGCATTTACTCTTGGTTCATGGTATACCACAGGTCATTAGGTGTGATAATGGGGTTCAATTTAAAAGTTAGGAATTTCAGGGATTAATAAAAAAGTATGAGGTTAGAACAATTTTTAATCCAAATTATCATCCATCGCCAAATGTTACTGAAAGAGTTAATAGGGTTTTAAAATCAATACTTTCAGCTTTTATCTTAGATAATCAAAGAATTTGGGATGATAATTTAGCGGCATTAGCTTGCGCAGTTAATACCGCAGTTCATGAAGCTACAGGGGGTACGCCATATTTTGTTAATTTTGGTGAAGATATGATACTTCATAGTAGTGAATATTCTAGGGTAACAGATGTAGGTGATCCAAATTTTAAACAGAATAATTTTTCTAAAAGCGTAGAAGCTCTTGCAAAATTAAGAGATTTTGTAAATAAACGTCTGCAACAAGTTCATGAAAGATCAAGAAATCAATATAATCTTAGACGTCGTGATGTACAGTTTCAAGTAGGAAATTTGGTTTGGAAAAGACTTTTTGCATTGTCTGATGCTGGAAATTATTATTCAGCTAAACTTGCTGGTAAATTTGGAGGACCTTTTAAAATAGCTAAACAAGTTTGTTACAATGTTTATGAGTTACAGGATATGAATGGAAAGTCCAAGGGAAATTGGCATGTTCAGGATCTGAAGCGATACTATGATCCCAATGATAATTAGGTTGTTATTTGTTTAAGAAAAAATTATTTCAGAATTTTTTTTCCTTAGAAAAGGGGGTGACTGTTACGGTTAGAAATTGATCTTAAATAATAACTATTTTTGTTTACATTTTTCTATATTAAATTACAGGTTCAGATTACTAAAGTAATAAATAGATTTTTGATTTGTACGTTTTTGTTTAAAGGTTGTCAATGACATGCATAACTTGAAACGTAAATTTACAGTAAACGATGTTTTCTACTATAAAACTAATGATTACCTTTTGTTTTTCATTCATTAATATTGGTTTCATCTATATTCAGATCGTTCCTTTTGTTTACATTTTGAAATTTTGATTGACATCGAAACTTAACATATTTCTGTAATTTGTAAATTTCGTTAGGTACCTCGAGACAATGTATCACAGATTGGGAAAAACGTTTTCTTAATTATTGGATAAATATGAACAGTGTTTATTGGTTTTCTTGTTGATTTTTCTTTTTCAGAAAATATTTATTTATTGTCATATCAGCTGTCTCAGATAGTCAGGTCCACTGAATTGCATGGATAGTTTTATGGTTGCCTATATGATGGCACCTCTGTTGAATATATCGAAATATTAAATTGAAATAAGATAGTATCGACTTTTTCATTATGTTGTTTACTAGTTAGAATTTTTGGTAATTTTAATATTGTAAATTAGACCCTCGAACTAATTCGAACTAATTGGATTTCATTCTTGAATATTTCGAACCCATTAAGTAATTTGTTATTGGTAATTCGTTTTGTAGGACCAGACAGTTTAGATTATTAAGATATTGGTTGTCTCTGTCTGATTTCAGTACTGGCCAGTTTAAAATTGAGAGAGAACAATTTTCGCATATATTTTCCGGAAGTAGTTCAAATTGCATGATAAATTTCAAGGGTTCGAGATTATGGCTACGAGATTGAGGTTATTTTTTTTGGATAGATTTTTGATGGACTTTTTTTATTAAGTTTTTTGGTAACTTCCGTTGGAAGGAATGTGCGAGTGACTTGAGAAAAATCGTTCTCTTTTGGCTATCTGACGCAAGAGCGAGAAGAAGTGGACTAGTTTTACTACTTTCCCAAATTAAGGGATTTGGTCATAAATGGCCGATTAAAGTAGCAAAACCAAGTCGGGGTGCAAACAATTTTTGGTGATTTTGGTCGTTTTACTCTACCGCCAGTTTGGCGATTATTTTTCTTCAGCCAGCGAAACAACGGCTTAACGTTTATCAGATGCCACCATTTTCTTGAGTTGAAGGGTCTTTTGGGATATCTACAATACGTCTTTGGAATAACTACAGTATGTCTTTGGATTTCTTTATTGGTTCTGTTTTAATTGGATGAAATTTTATGATATACAGCGTTTGGGAGAAAATATGCAGTTTGGGTTATCGTGCTGCACTTCTGGGATTGTGAGCCTCTGAATGGGACAATCTCCATATTGAGCCAGGTCAACGTCCATTCTGGTGAAGCCATCTACGTCACAGGCCTTGTTTAATCACATGTTTGAAAGTGATTCAGCTAAGTGCCTAGTTTTTAGCCAAAGACATGTACACGAAAGTATCTGATTGTTATGCCTGATGGGTATTAAACCTGTATTTTTAATCGCTTAGTTATTTAAGCACAGTTTTCTGTTCGATTACATAGAGGGCTAACAGGTAAGGGAATCTTCTGTACATGATTTTAAACTTTTTTCTAATTAATAGATTTTAAATATTTGGACTTTAATATTTTTTTAATGATATTTATCTTTTGCTAATACCATATCATATAATATTTGCGGCGAACCAGTAAACTCTGTAAAATGAAACTCAGTCGACTCCGTTGCGCTACAACCTCAAATTTAAATGTTTTATTTTGCGATGGCCTACTGTAATTGAGGTTTTTTTTTTATTATGGTTCAATTTTTAGAGTCCCAGAGTGGCCAAATAACCATTTAATAATTGTTTAAAGTATTGAATATTATAATGATAAATTTATTGAAAATTTTAATTGCTTAACAATTGAATATTTTGGAAACTAGTTATTTTGTTCAAAATTGTAACATACTTTTCAGAAACATTTTGTTAAGATTTTAACCACATGAGCGACAGTTCTAAGTTGATTTCTATGATCTAATTTTTGTAATTATCTATCACTTTTTTGTGTAATTATCTATTGCTTATATCTCTGTTAACTATCATTTAAACACTCATTTTCTCTGACATTATCACTTTTCTAATTCTTTCTCTTTGAAGACATTTTTGTAGTTTTTTTGATATTGCTTTTTTCTTTATTACTGCAAAGTTGATAGTCTCCTGCATTGTTGGGCTTATGGAACTTCATAGTCTAGTTTAAAATAGAGAGTGTTTTTATCTTCTATCACTAGGCTATATCGACGTAAACTTTCCAAAGGTAGTAGTTGATTTGTTTACTTTTTGGATCGGTTTGCCGTTCACTGTGCAGCACACTGTCAAGTTTACCTTGCTATCGTTTTGTTTCAATTTTCACTTTTTTTAAGTCATAGAAAGTTAATAATTTTCGATTAAGTCAACAAAGTTTTTTTATTACAATTTACCATTTGTAATCGCATTTCTATTAAATAGCCCCCATTAGAGGAGCTTGCAAGAATTCACACTGGTGATAACTTTTTCCAGGGGTTGTCCTTATTTTCTGGGAAGGGGTATACCGTGAGGAATAAATGTATTGGCCTCTATTTAATTGGTTTTATTTCCTATAATCTTAAATTAGGGTACTTTTAAGTACTTAGACTCTGCGATTTATTTACCCGGATATGACATATTAAATATTTGTTCTTTTCCAAGTGAGCTAGCATATAGGTAAACTCCAGTCAGCATTAGGTCAAACATTAGGTAAGTCTGAGCTGAAGTAAATTACAGGGTGTTGCTAGGATTTGGTAAGGCGTTCATAGTTGGTTATAATATATTATATGGCATCGTAAAATGTTAAGATTTCATTAGAGAGCAAAAATTCTTGATTTCAACAATGAGGCTCTTTACGGCTACTGCATTGGTAATCGACATTCTATTGAAAACTTGGACAGGCTTTTAGTACAAAACCATCTACATCATCCAATGCCGAGTCGATTTCGTATTTTTGTGGAGGCTGATTGGCAGGTATGTTAGAAGCGTCGTGACGTACAGGTCTAATGGATGAGGGATATTAGGATATTTAATTTTTTGACTGATTTTACTAGAAAATCAAAGGATTTTTGTTAAGCAAAATTAACAAATCATCAACACGATTTCGAGGTTCCCGCCAAATCATTTTCACCGAAACATAATAGGCTGATCATGAGTATTCAGTAACCATTCTGTTAAGGTTCTTTAGCAAGTGTGGCAACTAATTTTGGGATCTCACGTTTTGTATAATAATCGCCGTCTTTGCACCAAAAATATAGGTCGTAGGTTTGTTTTATAAGGAAGCTCGAAGTATTTCGTTTAGATTTCGGTGTCACTTGATCCCATATATAAAAAAAAAACTGTTAGGTTTAGCACCACTACATCGTAATCACTAATCGCTAGTTCTTTGCACTTCGCTCGTATACCTATTATTGATCTTAGGACGACAGGCCGATTGCTTATATATGGGTTTCGTCCATCTGGTGTTTTCTAGGAACACCGAGTATCGAAAGTACCAAAAGCAGTGACATAATTCCTGTATACAGAGACCCTTCGATAAGTAGCTGAACCTTTGACGACTATAGGTATGGTCAGATTTGGAATTATATTGGGTTTGATGGGTCTCTCAATTATTTTAAGCCCCAAGAGATTGAGACTTCGTAGATAGGGGTCATCCCCAGATGTTCTCATGCGATGTTGCTAGATTGTGTACAATTTCCCTAAATTTAGATAAAGCATAGATTTGGCAACGTCGCATCCCGGTATGCTATAACAACTTATATATCTTATAGGTATATTCTTATACCTGCTTTGCAATTATTTAAAACATGTTGTTGATTTTCTCTAGATTTTGCTACGTGATACAACAATTTACTGGTCAGTGTAAGGGCAACATAGGTAGAAATTATCAAAATAACACATTAGTTTGACGGGAAGGATTTTCGTACAGAAAAGTGTTATTAGAAATAGAAAAATTCGTTCTCGCAAATAAAAAATATAATAATAATTATGGCTAATTTAATTTTGGAGCACCCTTTATTATTTTTGCGAATTTATGTTGTCCCCTGAAATATCTGAGGAATATTCAAAGACTATGATTTTTCAGCATAATAGAGTTCATTTTGTAGTCTATACAGGTTGCCCATTTAGTAAGTCGTTATTAGATTGCGGCTATATTGTTAGAAAATTTAATAGGTGGAATATTAATGAGGTTAAAGGGGCGAAATTTTAAAATAGTTTAGATTATATAGAATATCCTGAAAAAGCTTGACGAATAATATTTATTTTCTTTTAAATGTACGACCCACATTTTTTTATCGAAATTGTTTTTCATTGAACTTTCTTTTCAACCCTAAAATTAGTTTGCCTTAAAATGCGATGTTGCTAAATTTTTAATTTTTGTAACTATTTTTCTTTTATCGAAATCAGCATATCACTTAAATTTTTTTACCCACCCCACGGTTCTTCACTTCTTTGTAAAACTTTGTAAGAAGTTTTATCTGGAATTATTTTATGTCTCAATCGTTCAATATTTAATTTTTTTTTATAGAGTATCCAAAAGTGTTATTTAGATATTGATATGTTTGCTCTAATCTTTTTCTATTTCTGAAAAATTTTGATTAAACAAAAAACTACCGCTTTTTCCCTATGTATTTCGACTTTTACGAGAATATAAATGAAGTATGGTTTTTTTATAAGAAGTGTAAACCCAACAGATGCTTTGTCGCTCAGTAGAGTTATCTTTTGTTGTTTTGTGATTTTCCAGTTATAAAAAAAGCAACGATATTAATAATACATATAACTGCCACAGTGTCCGAGTATAAGGAAAGACACGACTTAGCCGATAAGATACTCCACCAAGAGTTAGCAGATAAGCTACAACTACTATAGGTAGGAAAATTGCCTTACTACAAATACAATCCGGAACATATTTTTAAAAACAACGAGTTCAAGTTATATTGGGATCGAACGGTTCTAACAGATCAAACAGTTGCTCATAATTGGCCAGAAAGTATACTAACAGATAAAATTTCTAGGCGAACCACACTGATTGCTATACCTAACAACAATAATCTAAGATCAAAATACAATGAGAAAATCGCCAAATACAGAGATCAGGAGGTGCAAATCCGCAGACAGTGGGCAATGAACAGCATCCACACGATTCCCATAATACTATCAACAACTATAGTAATACCAAAGAATCTCCTAGACTGAGCTTTAGTGAGCATCTGTACAAACTGATTCAAAAAGCGATTCTCCTTGCAACCGCGTGGACCATCCGAAGATTTGTAGGAAATACAGAAGACTACGCCGCCTAGGACCCGATAACATGGAAAGCGTCCCAAAGAGCTTCATACTTTTGGTACCTTTGTATATCTGGTATAAGTCAATAATTCCTGGAGGGAGTGCGTCTACATTGCTATATTGGTAGAAAATTTGATATGTGAAATATTAATGGTATTAAAGGGGTACATTTCGGAAATAGTTTAGCTTATACAAGGTGACCCAAAAAAGCATAGCGTACTCTGGTATTCTATTGCGTCTATATTGCTGTACTGGTTTAAAATTTGATATGTGAAATATTAAAGTGTTAAAGGAATACATTTTGGAAATAATTTAGCTTATACAAGATGACCAAAACTGGAATAGCGTATTCTGGTATTCTATTGAGTCCATATGGCAATACTGGTATAAAATTTGATATGTGAAATATTAGTAGTGTTAAAGGGATACATTTTGGAAATAGTTTAGCTTATACAAGATGACGCAAAAAAGCATAGCGTACTCTGGTATTCTATTGCGTCTACATTGCTGTGCTGGTATAAAATTTGATTTGTGAAATATTAAGAGTGTTAAAGGGGTACATTTTGGAAATAGTTAAGCTTATACAAGATGACCAAAACTGGAATAGCGTATTCTGGTATTCTATTGAGTCCATATGGCAATACTGGTATAAAATTTGATATGTGAAATATTAGTAGTGTTAAAGGGGTAAATTTTGGAAATAGTTTAGCTTATACAAGATGACCCAAAAAAGCATAGCGTACTCTGGTATTCTATTGGGTCTACATTGCTGTGCTGGTATAAAATTTGATTTGTGAAATATTAAGAGTGTTAAAGGGGTACATTTTGGAAATAGTTTAGCTTATACAAGATGACCAAAACTGGAATAGCGTATTCTGGTATTCTATTGAGTCCATATGGCAATACTGGTATAAAATTTGATATGTGAAATATTAGTAGTGTTAAAGGGGTACATTTTGGAAATAGTTTAGCTTATACAAGATGACCCAAAAAAGCATAGCATACTCTGGTATTCTATTGCGTCTACATTGCTATGCTGGTATAAAATTTGATTTGTGAAATATGAATAGTGTTAAAGAGATCAATTTTGGAAATAGTTTAGCTTATAAAAAATGACCCCAAAAAGCATAACGTACTATGGTATTTTATTGCGTCTATATTGCTGTACTGGTATAAAATTTGATTTGTGAAATATGAATAGTGTTAAAGAGGTACATTTTGGAAATAGTTTAGCTTATACAAGATGACCCAAAAAAATGGCGCATATATATTTGCATTTTCTTTTAATCGTAGCGATTTATATTTTTTTATTGAATTTTTAGTATCGTTGAACTCTATCATTAAACCTACAATATTTGGGTTTAAAATACGATGTTGTTAAATTATTAAAGTTTTCATTATTTTTTAACCGAATTCAGTATATAACTTGAATTTTAATATTTACTGCATGGCTCTTTACTTTTTTGTAATAATTTTTAAGAAGTCTTAGCTAAGTTTATTTTATCTCATAATAGTTCATTATTCAGTTTCTTTATACAGAGTCTCCAAAATTAATATTTAAATATTGATAAATTTAATTTTGTTTTACTGAATTTTTTAAATAAAACACCACTTACTGGAACGTTATTAAACATCAAAACTGACATATTGTAAACATAACATGGAACAAAGAAAATCGTTTCATTTTCTGATTTTTCAATAAAGTAAGTAATATTTATATTAACTTTTATAATAATCATACGCAAAAAAATAAATTTTACAATAGCACAAGAGATAAATAATAAAATTAATTTCTTAGATATCGCCATTATAAAAATTAAAAAATATTTTTTCCTTTGACATTTACAGAAAACCTACTTTAACTTATTCTACTATACCACAACACTTAACAAACCCTATCTCTCATAAACTTTTAGGCTACAAATCTATGGTATACAAAGCATTGACTATCACAAGAAAAAAGAACTTATTACAATAAAACAAATCGCATTAAATAATGGGTATAATGAAATGAAAATTTACAGCTTAATAAATAAAAAACAAAAACAAACTACACACAGCCGAATATACCCACCAAATATAAATAAAAGTAACGCTAAATACACCACTCTCAAATATTTTGGACCTATTTGAGATTGAATGACCAATGTCTTAAAAGAGAATTTTAAAATCGCATTCAAATCGTCACAAAAACTATCAAACATGTTTAATGTTAAAAACAATATATCCTGTGTACAAAAGACAGGAGCTTATAGACGATTTTGTTCGGATTAGAATCGCTGTTACATCGGACAAACGGGAAGAAATTGTCATACAAGATTTAAAGAACATAAGACTGCAATTTTATTAAAAAGACATAATTCAGATTTAGCTAACCATTTAATAGAAACAGGCCACAGTTTCTCAGGTGCCAAAAATATTCAAATTTTTTATACCGTACCGAAAAGTAAAAAACTTAATATCCTAGAGGTCATAGAAGATTATAAGGGTAATAAAACCAGTACAATTAACCTTCTTAATGATCTAACAAACTTACGAAATTCTTCGTTGTTAGATGTCCTATTTTAGTACTTAAAGAGTAGTAATAAAAAATATTTCGAATTAAAAAAAACCCTATAAAATATTGTAAATAAGTAGTTTTTTAAGGCATTGCGTTTGAGAATGTAACAGTGTTACGAAACCGATATCATGCCAATTTAATGATAAAAGTGATAAGTTTAACAAAATAAATTTTGCATCATTAATTATTTATAATGTACCTTTACAAAGAAACAGACTACCTTGGTATTACTTACTTACTAATAATATTGATTTTTGATTACTGGAAAATCTACCAAAGGGAATTGTATAGAGCTATAAGGCTTATACTTTTGGATTAGTTTAAATATTTGTAAAAATCGTAATGAATAGGTAACACATGTTACTAGATATAGAATACTTAATATAGAAAATGAAGGAAAACGCAATTGAAAATATCAATATTTAGAAAACAGTTTTGGAATATGGTATAAACAAATATTCAATGACTGTGAGATAAAATCATTCCAGTTTAGACTTCTACAAGTTTTCACAAAGATATTTGAGAATTAAAATTTAAGTGAAATACCGATTTTAGCTAAGTAGCCTCTTAGGGCACAGTTTGTATAAGTTAAAATATTTTTAAAATCTTTATTGTTATTAATATTCTGCTTATTCAATTTTTCATCAGTTTAACAATATAGCGGCAATTGAATACCAGAATACTAAAGGACACATTGCATAGAGGTTGTAGATAAAATCGTTAAATTTGTTCATTTTCTTTAAATTTGAAAATAATTAATATAATAGTTGTAAAAACGGCTTTTATTTTTTGTGAATAATTAGTTTTGTGATCATAAAGTAGGTTCCAGAATGCTGATTGATGACCATATTCAAATATATTTTGTATTCTTTAGGGTAATATAACCACGAAATAAAATAAAAAAAAACTCTGGTGTTTATATTGCTTTATTTTCTTATAAATCGAAACTATCCAAGACTCAAAACTCACCGCAAAGATTGTGATTTTAATTTATTACATTTACATATTATTAAATTTTTGAAAATAAGAACCATTAGCCTGCTAGTTAGACGCGTTTTCTAATAGTTACTCAGTGACTGAGCAAAAATATTTTTTTACGTCTATTTCAAATGTACATAGAATTATTTTTCTAAACAGATAATAAAAGATAAAAGCACTTTTCTAAATACATAGATTTTAATTTTTTCCTATCACTATTACTATAATAAATAAATTTATCATACTGATTCATTTAATGCAGACACTTAATTTGTTTTTCATTTTGATTCAAATTCAAAAATGTCCTTAAAAAAAAAAAATGCATACATCGGCAAACTCTTTACATATTACTTGTTAGACAAAACTACAAAAAATTTAACCATTAAAAAAAATACATGTTTGCAACAAAATATAGTAACTCCTAAAACTACTGCCAATAAAACTATTTTAATGTACCTATTTCGTCTTAAAATTTGAATAATAAAGCACAATTATATACCTTAAAACTAGAGTTCTAAATTTAGTAATTAATTGCTAATAATTAGGATATATGTATTAATTAAAATTAACCACATATAATAATACTTCATAAAAGCAAAATGAGAACATTGCACCGTAATACCTAAACAAGTTTTAAACTTATCTTTATTTACTCCGTTGTTTCTAAATTGAAGAAACTATAAATATCACCATTTAAATATAATAACTGAAAATTTGGAAAATGAATTTTGTTATATACGCATCTTTAAAAGTAAGGGTGTATCTGTAGTGGCGGTTTGGAAAAATCAATTATTTTTTTTATTTTTTATTCTCTCAACAATGCCTACAAAAGGATTTTAAAAGGTTTTTCTAAAACTTGAAACCCGTTTTCCTGGAAGCCACATTTTCAAATAGGTGACCACGATATCTCGAATTCTACCAAATCGATTTACTAAATACTTTTACAGCTCCTTCAGTAGACTTGCCGCTATCGTCGGTAGTGCTATTGTCTTTATTCGGTTTTATTTTTTTTAAGTAAATATTTACTTTAAAAAAACACCCAAAAATCGCCCGTTTACTTGTGTGCTTACATAAATATCACAATTTTAAATATATTAACCTCTCGGTCCTACGAACGATAGCCAATTGAGTAAAAATTAATAATAATTTAAAATTTATGTTTCAGGGGCGGCAATCATGGTCCCACTTTTACACGCTTCCGTAAAAAAATCCAGGAATTATGCTCCAAAAATGGCCGTCACTACGGATTACCTCCACTAATCTGAAAAACCTTTGCTTAAAACTATACAACAAGAACAAAATATAATTTCAAGATCTACATCATTTCTATATAATTAATAATATCTATCTACTGTTTGCATATCCTTATGTCATTAAAAATTTTTGTTTTTATAACATTATTTGACTGAAAAAAAAAATGTCTCTTCTCGTCAGGAAACGTAATTATCAAATATTTTTTAATGCTGATTTATGGTAGTCTACAATAACTTTTATCTGCAATAGGCATTTGTAAAGTAGGAGCCACTAGACATAACACTAGATATAACTCATAAGTACCAAAAGCATCAATTATTAATAAAATCAGTTTTAAAATAATCATATGGAAATTTATATATTATGTATTGCAAAGTTTAGTTAGTTTTTGTTAGACGATTTATTCTATAAGTAAAATTAGACATCTTTATAAAAATAACATTTAAATATAAAAATCAATTGCATTATTTTTGACGATTTAGCGCCTTTTGAAAGCTGATCCAATTTTTTTTATTGTATTAGAAATTTATGATACTTTTCATTGAATATAAATTTAGAGTATATTTAATTTTTTCTATGTATCCATAAAGTATACAATATTTTTGAAACTTCCTCTCAATGGTAGGGATATATTTTTCAGTTGAGTAATCAGCTATATCGTGGCTTCCATTTGGACTTTTTTTTTGTAATTTATCATAACTGCAGTGTAGGAATATGCTGTCTGCAGTAACTGGAATTGAAAAAGAGATATATTTATCTATATAAATATATATATATATATATATATGAAAAAAAATTAAAACGTAATTGGTGTTGGTGTACTTTCTATGTTTTAAATTTTTTATTTAATTGACGTTTCGGTAATTTATTTTACTAGCCAAAAAAAATAAATTCTGGAAATGATAGCAATTCAAATTTATCGCTAATTTCGACTCTGAGGTCGGATTTGAAAAATTCAAAATGACCAATATTGTAGTTATTGATCCTACTACCGCCTTCTCTGTTTCAGGCCGAGAACTTATCGAACCATCCGACAAAATTCTCAGCATTCCGGAGTGTTTCTGTAAAAACCTTAAATTGTTGGTTTAGAAAAAACTTGTATGTCTTCTTTTGCACGTAACTTTTGCTAAGATATTTTCATGAAATTTTCAGCATGTTTGGAGGGTTCTCCGCAAAAGCTCCATAAGCAAAGTTCTAAGATATGTATAGAGCAAGGAGGTGGTAAACGGAAAAGTCTTGTTGGTAAATAAACTATTTAATTGGCTTCATGTATATATATATATATATATATATATATATATATATATATATATATATATATATAACTCTTGATACAAGTGAGTTATTTTGATATAATTTTTAGTAAATTGTAGATATGCTACCAGGTGAGGTCACATGGAAATATATCTAAGATAGGTTTGTTGCAATCGAGTGGAAAACAGAAAATATTTATTGGTTAGTGAACTTCTCAATCGACTTCGTTGGCATATAAAGTTAATAGAAATCATTTTGATGTGGTTTTGAGTATATTGTGTAATTTCGTATATTATTTCTTCGGTAAATTTATGCAAGGTATTAAAAATTGTTAAACAAATTATTAATGAATGAAATTTTTATTGAATTATTTTTGATTGGAATTAAGATGTTTAATAAGTTTCTAGAATCTATTTTTAGGGTAACAAAATTTTTGGTTAGCGAACTTTGTTTTTTATCCACTTCAAATGTCTATAATGCATTCTTAGAATATTGTTAGGATTACTCAGTTTAAAGGCCAATTGAAAGATAAATTCATGAAATAATTTAAAAGTATGTAATGAAACAAGTATTAGTTGTTTTATGCTAATCAACGTGAAATACATTCCACTAAAATGAGTAATTAATTAATCACTCTGTAGATAAATTTTATCCATGGGAACGAGAAAGTATGCGACTTACATTTCTACCCAAGAAAGTCTAAAGGAAAAATAAATCAATTATAGTACTTAAGTCTAATCTCAACTTTATTACTTTTGAGTCGTTTAATTTTTTTTTTAAACATATATAAACTCAAATAAATTATGACATAAACTAAAAAGATCGTACCCTCTTTTAATATTTGTGAATAAATCTATTGAAGAAATCCTACCCTGGTTATGTAATTAAAACCGAAGAGATAAGTGCCGAAAGAGGTCTTAACATGTGGTAATGGCAAATAATAGAACGTATTAAAACACTAAACTATTTTCATGTTATTAGGAAAGAGAATAATTTTCAAATAAAATCACTATAATTTAATATATTTTTTGATAAAATGTAAAAAGAATTCGTAGAATGACTGTCTTTTTCTATTCACAGGAAAGAAGTAGTTAGATATCTAACAGATTGAATAGTGTTTTTTTGATGGTAATTAAAATTGTTATTCTTATAGTTATAGGAAGACGTAGATTAATTTGATTGCCTGTTTTTTATATAAAAAATAAGATTGAGACGCTCAGAGGCCAACTCGGGAATTAAATCGTCACGTGAATGGCTAACGCACTCTGCAGACGAAGACAACCGAAACCTTCGAGCTTTAGGGAATGAAATTAATGCTTACAGGGTCTTTTAAGAACATTGTCTGAGAAAATTAGGTTTCGTGTATATTCGGCGGTAATGAAGGTTTTCTTTGTTTTTGTTTTTTTTTTCTGGGAATTTAAGGGAATATCCTTTTTTATATGTACTATTTGATTAGACAATTTAAATGGCTATTTTTTCGTGTTTTCATTTTTTTCTCAATTCATATTTTTAATAGCTAATTATACGTTTTATTTTCTAAATTGGGTGGTTGGCAATTATTTTAGTATTTCAATATGGTTAATCATTAATATAAGTTTCTCATTTTAAATAGTTTCGTTTTCTATTTATTTTTTTTTTGTTAATAGATTTAAGTGATGTGAGGAACTTGTTTTGTTTATTTTTTTAAAAACTTTCTCACGATTAAACTCACGGGCGCGCTAAGGAAGAGCTTCAATACAAGAGACAAGAACTGACCAGCTAGTTAGCAGCCTTACCCGAGTCTTGAAGTCCTGAGCTTTGGTACTTGTAAGCCCTATATAACCTGTAGTTGTTTGGTACTAAAAGTGTAAAAAAAAACTAAGAGGAAACACCAGACTTCCAAGGAGCCTTTGTTATTGTGATAATTATTAATATGATTTTAAAATAGCTACAAATAGTTATGGGACAGCAGTACGATTGTAGACGGAAAGGCCATGCGCTACCCAAAATATTCCGTATGCAGAAGTCTACGATCAAATGCTGTCATAAGTGATTACAAACTTTTTAAATTGTTATAAATCTATTAGTAGCAGTTTTGGCTTTTTACTCAGCACTTTTTGAAAACAGCACCGAATTCAAGTTTTATATAAAATACTTCGAAGCGAGGCAAAGACACTCTAAACTAACATAATATGAAACGGAATACAAATCAAAAACTATCTCAATAATATATTAATTGCACAGAAATGAAGTTGATTAAAAATATCAATTCACCTGGAATTAATATAAAAATAACCCTATCAGCCGCTACGGCATCGATTTCAAGAAAGTGCTTGATACATGAGTAAATCTACATTTATTAAATTGATTGCAATAAAAAACAACCTCTAATTTATTTTTTACTTTTCAGCAGTATTTTTAAAGTTGTTCAATTTTTTCGTAAAAATAAAGGATTAGTCAATAATTTTCCATTTTCATACCTTCAAAACAGTTTCTAGAGTCATGGATCCAAATGAACCATTAAGCATGGTTAGGGGCTTTTGTGTTTGTTGAATTATAATGGGAATAATTTTTCTGACTTTTTCATCTTCATCATACCATTTGGTCTGGTAAAGAACGTCTCCAATAGCAAGGCTCTGAAATAATTTTAAACTATTTTATTTATAAACCTCAAGATATCTGTAGGTGGGCCTCAGATATATTTTTTTAATAACATATTTTTGGCTTGTTTTGGTTTTATATACATATTACATATATTCTTTAAGGTTAAATATAATAATTTTTGTGAAGAAAAATTATTATTTTTATGTAAAACGGTAAAAACAAAGCTATATTATCCCAATTAAACCAAAAATATAATTTCATAGTGACAAATGTTATTATTTTAATCTTACTGTTTTTTGTATATAATTATTGTTAAGTTTTATGAAACTATCTTTATTATTATTTTCTTTTGCCATTTCGCCAATATGCTGTGGTCAAAATATTATATATCTCACTGCTGCGTGTGGTGGACGAACTTTCAAAATATTTGAAGTATTTTGTCTTAAAGTTTATTTTTTCGTGTTCTGAAATAACTAGTAGCTATCGTGGTCTTATCTTGCTTAACTGCCAAGTCACTTTATATCATTTAATTAAAACGTCGAAACACACAAATATTTTTAATTAAAACTAATAGATTTAGAATAAGAAGGATGCTTGGTACTATAGAATATCCCACTGGTATTTAATGCTGAACTATCTCCAGATTTGGCTCCTGTTTTTACAAGTATACAGTTCTATTCGATTTTACTTCTTTTCATATGCCGTTTTTTTATTATTTTTTTTTAAGAGAACCTAAATATTTTTAAAAAAGCAGTCAAACATCTATTAGTGGCAATTAAATCCAAAACCACAATACGAGCTCGTAATAATATCAAATTAGTAGTCACCGAAAACACGACAAAGTTATGTTAAATCTTCAATGCTGATACGCTTAAATAAATATGGTAAGGTGAGTTGCACAGTACACACTTGTATTTCCCTTAATTGTCAATTAAAACAGTTACACAATATTTCTTAATTTTTTCTTTCTTTGTGTCAAGGACTATATAAACACAAGACTGTTACTCCAATGCTATAATTTTGACGCTCATAAAATGGACACAACGATAGGACAACACTCATTCATTATTACAATGTTGCGATTGAATAAAATAAGAAAATCTTATATACATGCCTTTGTAACAGGCATACAAGAATTTAAATTTTTGGATTTCCGTTCAAAATTTAAACCAACCGAACAATACCATTTTTTTAATATCTTTTTTATTAGCAGATAATTTTACTTTTAAATTTTTATTTTATGATGAGCAACAATAATATACAAGATTCAACAGGGTACGTTTGAGATCAACGGTAGTACTTTTTTAAAATGTACTTATATTACAGAGATCTGTACCCATAAGAAGTAATAATTGAAACTCAATAAAAAAAGGTGTAAGATATTTAAGAAATACAACATATCATATTTAAGAAATCAGTACGATCACTATTTAAAATATTCGTATCCGATTTTAACCAAATTTGATATTTCAAAGTAAATTTATTTTTTATTGTATTACGAACCTGGTCTTTAATATCATTAGCTAGCCATCCTACAATATAGACTTGTAAAAAAATTAGGAACAGGTTCAAGACAAGATGTACAAGAGCCATTAAGTTGTCTTCCTAAAATATATCAAAAACATAAATATAAATTGAACAATAAATATGGTGCTTTCTTAAATTATCCCACAAGTTTTTAAGTTTTCTCAATTTATAAAATTATATTTATAATACAGTTATTTTAACCAATCGTGTTAGTTGAAATTTTGTATGTGACAAGAGCTCTTACGTTGTCTTCCTGAAATATATAAAAACAAATATAAATATTTCTTTGAACAACAAATATGATGCTGTCTTAAATTATACCACAAGTTTTTAAGTTTTCTAAATTTATAAAATTATGTTTATAATACTGTCAGTTATTTTAACCAATCGTGTTAGCTGAAATTTTGTATGTAACAATTTTTATAAGTTAGTATAATGGACGAATATAAGGTAATTAAAATAATGTTAAAATATTCTCCACATATTTTCTGCACCTAATCTATTGAAATGGGTAATTTACATTTCGCATGGAGTTTCATGGTTGATTTTTTATGTATTTTGATCCTCTTGTTATAAAAAAAGTAATCGTTAGGAGAAGAGGTGTCAAATTTGTTAGAAAAAAAAAATTTAAAAGAGGAGAGGTAGTTGTAAGAATGAAAGAAAATATATTGTTGTCAATTAATAAGTTTAAGTCTTGTTAGATAAATAAAGACTTTTTGATGTCTGATTTGAGTGTACTTTATTTTTCTTATTTAATCAGGTGGCTCTGTAATAGTCTCTAACTTTTAGGGCTCATCGGGCTAGCTCCCAAGGGAACGGAGAGTGGTCTAGGTAAAATGCGCCACCTGTTTTGGGCCCTAAAGGTTAAGGCAGAGACCGATCTAAAAACAAAACAGGAAATCTAAGAACTCCAAGAAAACATCTAAAAAAAAATTTCAAAAACAAGTATCTATATTTTTACGTGTTACGGTGTAAATGGAACCATCGAGAGTGACCCAGCGCTTCTCTGTTCGAAGGAATAAACCTGGGACAGTCAGCTGGTTTTTGACAATTCAAAACTAAATAATTAGTCTAACAAAATGAGTAATTTTAGTTTAATCAGTGTTTTGGCTATAGTACTAACTATACAAAAGCGATTTAATATAACTGGCAACTATATATAAAATGATAGTATTAAGTGCACTCTACCCGCGTAAATAGGCCTGTTTACCTGAGTTAACAAATGTGCCCTTTTACATATGTGAAAGATATCAACTGCATATGGTTGCATGATTTGATTAATTGTACCATATGAGGAAAAACAATAGATCTTACCAAGGTAAGTACACTGATTACTTAATAATTACATATCCAAAAAGAAAAGAAACATACAACGGCTTTAAATTTTACAAGCGATGTCGAAGGTACTAAAGTCTATGATTCCCTGAAAACGACACAGACACATAAAACCTGATTAACGGCGGCTTCTTGATGTCCTGATGTTGAGGCTCTGGATCACTCGGTGTGGTAGTATGTGCAGCATGCAAGGCAGGTGCCGTAGAGATATCAGCAAGAAGGCCCGAGTGGTCTGGTATGTACAGTAGCCAAGACAGGTACCGTAGAGAAGTCAGCAAGAGGGCAACGAAAGGACAAAGTAAATAGGGGGGAAAAAAGGCCTAAAACAAAAGATGAACTTAGAAAGAACTCAACCTTTTATGTTACGAGTGAGGTAGGTTACTTATTCATTTTCTGAACATATCCACAATTATTAATACTTAAGAATTAAAACAAAAATTAAAACAAAGACTTACCAGTGATGTTATGTGGCCTTTTCGTGGTGGAAAAGAAAAAAATAGAAAAATTTGATATCGGGTTTGTCTCCCGAACTGACCAAACCAAATCAGCACACAGCTTTTAAAAGTACACAAAGTAACCTTTTACTATAAATTTGTTCAAGGACCCGAATTTTTTACACTAAAATCTAGCAAAATTGCTAAGTGACCTTTCCAGGTGCAACTCTGCAAGGAAAGGGTCTTTATCACTCTATCATTTTTTTCTTGTCCCCAGAAAAACGTCCAAGGTGGGAAAAGATACAGGAATCTGTATATCGACTGACAACTGACAAGCTTCAAAACAATTAAAAATAAAAATATGAAATTTTAAAATTATTATCAGAAATTTTATTAGCAAGTAACTAGGAAAATTGTGGTATGTTCAAAAATTTATACCAATAAAAAAGGCTTTATTGAAGTAAAACTGTCTCGCAAGAAAAGTCGAGTAGATTCTAACCTTAAAGTTTATTTTTATTTGACACCAAGGTAGTTTTTCCGTTTTTAGCTAAATAGAATCTCTAATAGTTAAAAGATAACTAACACAATGGGAAAATTAAAGTGCCTAGAAGACATAGAAGATCCAACAGGGTCCAGAGAGCTTCCACTCAGAAATCTGTCGATCCTGCAGCCAATTGATTATCTGCTCACTCGAGATCTCTCGATGAAGGTAACAATAACCACAAAATACAATTTAAATTAAAAATTTCTAACTAAATAGTCCATACCGAGCCACTCTGTAAAAGACTAATACCTTTCTATATTTTAGGTACAAAGGAGAGAAGCCTTATGAACTAAACAAAATAACAACAAGGACTATCGAACAATTACTATGGATTATAATAGCATAATTGTGAACCAAATTCTAATTTACAAGATATACTGCCCACGTTTTCTTTCATTTGTAAATATGTTCCCAAAACAAAAAAAAAACACATAAATGATGAGGGAGGTAAGCGTAAAAATTACTATTTTAGATAGGAAATTAGACAGGAAAAATAATAAACGTAACACTCTGAATATGAATTTCGAATATGCTTAGCTGCCAGAATAGGTCTTGATTTGTTATTAATAATTTAATTGCTTAAAACGCTGTAGAAAATAATTAGCAATATATACTAAAACTTTTTCATCGCAGATCGATAGTTCCGCTCAATAGAAATTTTCTAGAAGATTTATAGAAAAATATTGATTCGGGCCGAAATTATTGTAAATTTAGTCCAACAAAATTGAAAAATTGTTGGTTATACGAGTTTTTTAACTCATAATTCATCTTCTCGTTATCGAAAGGAATTCGGAAACCACTCATCTTAAAGGTAAAATTTTCAGCTTTTAAAAAAGTCTTTTTGCAATGTTTATAAAAAAGCTACGTTAATTTAAAATTGGATGTTTTTTAAAAAATGGCAAATAATTTGTCTATAGACATTTTTAATGATGACTGGTAAACGTTATGCATGAGTATGTTTCATAAGATTATTTTACAGCACAAGACGAAAATTTTGAGCTTTGGTAGACCTTTCTAAGTCAATTTGTTGCCGAGATACAGTAATTTTAGGACGCACACACGTTTACGTGCATGAGCAGTTCCTAGTGCAAGACCGAGAGCGCGCATGAATACACTCGCAGTTAAAATTAATGTTTTGTTTCTTAATATTACAATTACATATTAATGTTAAGTTTAAACTATATGATGTATTAATATATAAATAATCTATTATACTTAATATCCAAATATTACAATCGGTTATGGGAAATTTGCATATTTCTTTTTCTACACAAACGTACAACAGAACTACCCTAAAGACACACAATTTCAGCAATTTCTAATGCACATTCCATCAGTGAAACTAGAACGTAATTCAGTTACAGACGGCTAAATATCAAATTTTTTTTCGCCATTAATGACTTATTTGGCATCTAAGTTCTGAAATCCACTTAAGTTATGTGTCATTGGGGCTGCCGTATTGTATGTATTATGCTGTATGTGTGAAAAAAGAAACAAGCAAAAATATTTATAATGAGAGATATTAAATATCTATATAGTTTAAATAGAACTTAACATTACCATGTAAATGCATTAATAAGAAACAAAATATCAATTTCAACCGCGAGTGGTTTCGCGCCAGGATGGCCGCAAGCGCTTTCGTTCTTGCGCACAAATATACTTATAGAGGTCTATTAAAACTGAAAATTTTCGTCTTGATCTGTAGAATAGTCCTATGAAACATGCTTGTGCATAACGTTTACCGGTCATGGTTGAAAATGTCCATAAACAAATTACTTACCATTTTTTTTTTTACAAAAAATCGGATTTCCAACTAACTAATATTTTTTAAAGCTGATTACTTTACTTTTAAATTGAGGAGTTTGTGAGTTCATTTAAATAACTTAAAGCCGAGTTGTCAGTCAGAAAGCTGATACAACTCGCAATTTTTCCATTATGCAACACTAAATTTACAATAACTTCGGCCCAAATCAATATTTTTGGATAAACCTTCGACTAGGATATTTCTCTTGAGCATGGCTATTGATCTGCGATGAAAAAGTATTAATATATAATGCTAATTACTTTCTACAGCATTTTAAACTAATAATTTCGGATTCAGCGGATTAAAATACATAAGAATCAACTATAAAACTCCATAAACTGTTATCGGCCACGAAACCACTGGGCTTCTGTACTATTTAAGAGCGAAGATAATTTATCAAATTATTTCTAAAAATTCTTAAATTCCTTATTTTTTAACCATGTAAACAAAAAACGTATGCCTTCATGAAATTGAGAAGAGTCGAAGTTTTCAGATAAGTCCCCATGTTAGCTTTAATAATTAAACATTTTTGATAATATCAATAATCTTATGGTTATCCTTTATAATCAACTGAATTCTTTTCTTCAATATAATATAATATAATATAATATAATATAATATAATATAATATAATATAATATAATATAATATAATATAATATAATATAATATAATATAATATAATATAATATAATATAATATAATATAATATAATATAATATAATATAATATAATATAATATAATATAACATAATATAATATAATATAAAATAATATAATATACTATAATGCTGTATTTCATTTCTTAATTTAAAGCTTTTCTTTCCTTCGTTGAATTTGAAGAGTCAAATTGATTTCGTTTTGTCGATTTAAATCCTATAAATACTTTAAATGCAAGTTTTTAAATAGAGTAATATAGGTATGATAGTTTGCATAACCGATTCGAGTAAAACGTTAGCCGACGAAATACATCAATGTAAACTCACACAAGATCGAAACTGAATGATATGTCGTATACCGCGGGGTGACATATGGGAGGATGAAAAATTACCTAACCCTACGTTACATAATTTGGGGTACTACTTACATGCAAAATCACTACGCTTTTTAAATTAACTGACCTCCAGAATATCCTCACTATTACCTCTAGAGTATTGGTTAAAATAAATATAAATTTGAGCTGCCGTAAATCAATATTCTTAATAGGCTGTTATGTCAGGTGTTTGGCCTGTTTTTTAATGTATAAGTAATTGTGTGAAGTTATACTTGATTTCCGATTAATCTTATGATAAAAGTTAATCAATATTATTTTTCTCTCTTTACAGGATGTTTTCAAAGTCTTTGGGGTGTGTAAGTTCTCGCTATTAATTTTCTTTTTAACTTCAGTTGAAATAAGTACCATTAACCTTTTAACATTATATGCCATTTAAATTAGATACAATGACATTAGGGACTAAAACTTCCAGTTGTTTGGAGGTGTGATGTGTAATCGAAGGTTTTAGGGCATCCCGTGTGTGTGATGTGTAATCGAAGGTTTTTTAGCATCCCGTGTATGTGCTGAGTCTCTCTCAGGACTGTAAGGCAGCTGACGTTTCGGTAAAATCACATTTACCATTTTCAAAGCTCACTGTATGGTGTCTACGAGCGAACTGACGCCTGCGACTTGGTTGCTGTCGGTCCCGTGTGTACGTCGGACGCCCTCATTTTCCGAATGGTTCTGGCCAATCAGGTTGCGAGACCTGCTGCGCCTCATCGACCCTGTTGCCAGTATTTGGGGTTGCGTTGCCGAGTTGCGATCTGTATCGTTACTAAGTGGTACTGGTTGATGTTTTGTAAGCAGATTTTTACAAGTATTAGACACTCGCTGGCTATCATCTCTGCTATTTAAGTTGTTGAGCCTCTTTGCAATTTCAAAGGCTTCCCTTATAACTCTTGTTTACAGGTTTTCACATATCGATAGCATTTTTGTTCCTGAGATATTTATCTTATGTCCTGTGTTTAATCATTGTTGGGCCAGATCAGAAGAAATTGTCGAATTAGCTAGACACTGCCTTGATAACACCTATTTTACTTATGAAGGCCGACGATATAAACAAGTCGATGGAGCCCCTATGCGATCGCTGCTATATATCGCACTCGCTAAATTATTCATGGAAGACTTTGAATCAAAAACTTTGAAAACCTTTTCACACAAACCACGACTGTGGCTGCGTTACGTAGATGACACATTCGTTATCTGGCAACGTGAAGAAAAAAATCTCAAAAGTTTTCTAAATCACATAAACAATATACATCCAAAAATCAAATTCATTATGGAGACAGAACAGGAAAGAAAACTATCGTTTTTAGATATCCAATACTGAAAAGGAAAGAAGCTTGCTTTTACACACTGTCTACAGAAAGCCCGCTCACACCAAGAGATACCTCAACGCCGATTCACATCACCACCCCGCCCAATTATTTGCAATACTGAAATCACTTGCATTTTTATCGCATTCCCTTACAGATTAAGAAAATTACTACAAAGAGATGAACATACTGCAAGACTCCCTAACAAAAAATGGTTATAAAAAAGTACATATAGACAAGGCTCTAAAAAACAAACACTTGGCCCCAAAAAATTGCGAAAACCCAGTTTTTGTTGCTTATGTAAGAGGCACTACAGACAAGATCGCAAAAATTCTCCGAAGACACAACATTGAAACCATTTTCACCACAGACCGTAAAGTAAAAGATCTCTTGCCAACACCTAAAGGAAGAGTCCCTCTAGAAAACCAGGGAGTGTACGAAATTCCATGCGGATAATGCAGCTCATATTACATAGGCCAACAAAAATGCTAACGAGATGTGAAAACCTGTCCACAAGAATTATCGAAGTTGCAAAGAGACCCAACAACTTAAATAGCAGAGATGATAGCCAGCGAGTGCCTAATACTTCGAAAAATCTGGTTACAAAACATCAACCAATAGTAGGTAGTAGCGAAACTGATTACAACTCGGCAATGCGATCCCAACACTTGCAACAGGGCCGATGACGCGCAGCAGATCTCGCAACCTGATTGGCTAGAACCATCCGGCCAACGAACACATCCCACGTACACACAGGACCGACAGCACCCGAGTCGCAGGCGTCGGTTCGCTCGTAAACGCCGTATAGTGAGCCTTGAAAATGGTGAATGAGATTTTACCGAAACGTCAGCTGCCTTGCAGTCCTAAGAGGGACTCAACACATACACGGGATATCCAAAAACCTTCGCTTACATACATACAATTTGTGGTATGTGTGTGGATTTTTCAGATCGGAAGTTCGTTTTTTTTTAATAGATCATATGTATTTTTATAACGGAATAGGATTCTACGCCACAAAATATGAAACATTGACCTCTAAATTATCTTTAAATTTAAGTTCTAGTTATGTTTACACAAAATCTCTTATGTAGTTTGCTAAACAAATTTTCGGAAAGATAACTGTAATATCTAACAGTTCTGGGTCATAAATTCAATGTCACTAATTTATTTTATAAACAACAATACAAAGTAATAAACACATTTTTCTGTCAACAAGATTTATTAGGACATAATGTTCATTTTATAAAAATAAAACAAAATAATAATCATACCTTTCGTTCAAACCATTTTTTTTTAAACACAAAAACACAGAAAAAAAGCTGTCTTGACAGCTTTTTTTCTTTTCTTCGCGCCTTTAAGTAAATACCAATGTAGCAAATTGGCGCCCAACGTGGGGCTTCAAGAAAACAAGAGACAAAATATTGAAATATTACTAATAACAAAAAATTTGTCCAAGAAAAAAATGGACATCGTGATACGTCCAGGAGGAAAAAATAATGCAAAATATACTACAAATTACAAATGATGATAAAAATTACTCTCAAAATTAGCTGTTACTGATGACAAATTATAAAATTTAGGCACTGCATGGCAGCAAATATTCAACAACCTAAAAACTATATAAAATTGCTGATCTAAATTTAACAAAAAGATACAATCGGCCCTAAAACCCCAAAATACAGCTTATTAAAATTACACGTAGTTCATTTAGGGACCAAAAAAAGACTACAGTTGGTTTTAATATTGCCTTAAATTGTACTCGTAATAATCAATTTTGAGCTGAAATCTTTTAATATTTAAAAAATTAAGCAGGCTAGTTTTAGCAGTAAATAGTTTAAAGTTCCCTACCCGATTTTCTGGGGTCAGACTGATTCCTGGTACTAATGCCAAGGGGCAGACAAAATCCCTGTTACCAGGGCGTACCTCGATAACTAGCCAAAAAAAAATACTAAATCCACAAATCACCACCACGCTATCGAGGTACACAAAATGAAATTTTCCATCAAAAACTCGAAGGATGGCGGCAATAAATCGGGATGGAAATTTTTCGACTCAACAGTGCAAAACTTCACAGGAAAAAGAATAGTTAAATTCTCGGTATTTTATAGGACGCCCGAAACCTGGCTTTATGAGCTTCTTTTTCCTTCAACATAGGGCGCGCGACAAAAGGGACCTTAAACAAGTAGCAATTCGACAAAAGAATAACAGCTCAAAATAATGGGCTTAAACAGCATTGCTAACTAATAAGTCGTTGACATTTCCAACTCAAAATGAAATAGGACTTCATTGTCGATCCCTAAAATAGGAAATAAGAATTTTCCCTCAGCCATTAGCAACACGGTATTAGTTACTCGCCCAAATTTCCTCTCAAAATGCAATGGTCTATAAGAATACAAATTTGCCTAAACGTCAACTGAATAGGTCACATAACCCCAACAAGTAAACAAATCCTTGAAAATACTACAAATAAAAATTCGGAAAACTGTAACTAAAATAGATAAATGTAACAATTTAATCTGAAATAATCTGCATAAAAAAAAATGATATCTTATAAAAAGGTAAATAACAACATTCTATTTAAATATAAACAACCTAAAACAGTGACGTAGAGTTGCCGACCTAAAAATACAAGTTATTAAAGGATTTTAATTAGGGCTGTATTTCTTATAGGCAAATTACTAAAAGATAAAGAAAATAATTAAGTTGGGAAGAAACTTTGCAACTGAATGAAATTTTAAATGGCTCGAAAAGTAATAGGACTCAAAAAATGCAACGAATATTAGGCTGTTGTACGAAGGAGAAATGAGAAATGCGGCCCAAAACGTGAATATTAGCAAAAAGTGGGTAAAATTAACCAAATTGACCATAGTAAATTTAAAATAACTTTCTAACTGTGACAATTTCATAACATCCAAAGTAGATTACACATTTTTACTGCTAACAAAATTAGTTAACAACATTATAATTCTTTTTATGGTAACAAAAATGAATAATTAAATTTTAACTATCAGCAAGATTTTTTAAAACATAATAATTTATTTTGTAATAACAAAATTAAATAATCACATTTTTATGATCTACAAGCCAAATGGCTTCGCACTTCCTCCAGGGAATATTGACTCATACCAGGTATACAGAGATACCAAAAGTATGAAGCTCTGTGGGAACCCTTTCCATGTTATTGGGTCCTAGGTGACGTGGTTGCTGTATTTCCTACAAACTTTCGGACGGTTCGCGCGGTTGCAAGGAAAACTGCTTTCTGCATCGGTTTATACAGATGCTCACTAAGGCCCAGTCGCATAATTTTCTGCAGGAGGTTCTTTGATTTTTACCATTATGTTTATTATTATGTTCCAAAAAATCTTGTAGATAGTAAAAAAGTAATTAATTATTTTTATTATCATAAAAAGAATTATTATGTTGTGATAATGTACTTTTATTATTATGATATAAGTTTTTGTGTTTTTAAAAAGTTTTGCTTGAAGAAAAAGTATGATTATTATAAAATGAGCATTACGTCCTAATAAATCTTGTTGACAGAAAGATGTGTTTATTACTTTATGTTGTTGTTATAAAGTTAATTACTGTGTGCTAATAATTCTTGTTAACTGTAAAAATTTAATTATCTACTATCGCTATTTTTAAAAAAATATTATTTTCTTAGAAAATTTTGTTTACAGTAATAATATGATTATGACTCCTGGAAATGACATTGCCTTTTGAGATGACGCAGCACTGTTAGATTTCACATCAGTCTCTCCGAAAATTCGGTTAGCAAAGTATATAAGAGATTTTGTGTAATCAGAAGGCGAACCTAAATTTAAAGATCCTTTAGTGGTCAAGAAAGCCGTTTAAAAAAAAAAATTAAAACAAATATTTCATGTTTTATGGAATAAAATCCGACTCCGTTATAAAAATATGTATGTTCCGTTTAAAAAGACAAACACTTCCGGTCGGAAGCGGACACTATAAATGCCACCCATTAAAAGAGCGTACCCGACATAGTTAAACAATATTTTAAAATTTTCAAATAACCCATATCCTTAGAAGAGTGGTCTGGGACACACACACACACATATATATATATATATATATATATATATATATATATATATATATATATATATATATATACAGTATGACCAGTAAAGCCGGCATTATATGGGATTTTTTTTATTAAAAGCTTTATTCGATATTTGACTTTGGCATCAATTTCTGCTTCGATCGAGATGAAAATTAACCAAGAAAATAGTAGTCACGTGGTTAGCATCATCTGTTAAATTTTAATCTTTTTCCAAAAAAAATTAAAAGTGGGGTTATATCTCAAAATATCGAAAAAAGTATTTAGGAAAAGTTTTTTTAATGCAATTTTTAGCTTATAAATTTCAGTTGAATAAAATAATTTAGATTTTTTGCCCATTTTTTGTAAATTACATCACTGTTGCAAAATAAAACTCATCTCAACCAACATAAAACTTTCTAGTTTTGACTATGCTTCATTTCAGATATATTTTGTTTAAAGTAACGCAATATTAAATGTGTATTTTTCTACAAAATCCAAGTAGGACTATTTAAATTGTGTCACATGTGATGCAAAGTTTATTTGTTTTTGACTCTGTATAAAATAACTATAATAGAGAATAAAAACAACTTCTATATGCTGACACTATTAAGATCAGAGAGAGCGATAGTGGCGACGTCTGTTAACTCGTAAGTCAAGTTTACATTCTAACTGTAAATAGAAAGCAAACCAAAGGTATGTAAGTAACATCTAGATATCGCAGCAAGTATGACTGGATCTAAATAATGTAAAACTAACAAAATATACGCATATGATGACACTGTGTACTTGTCTTAATTATAATGTGTTACTTTTAGACACAAACTACGTTTCCAAAAATAGTTTTATGAAGTTAGCTTATACAGGGTCAAAAGAAATAAACTTTGCATCACATCTGACTAAATTTTATTAGCCCTATTTTGATTTTGTAGAAAAACGCACATTTAATATGGAGCTACTTAAAACATAATATGTCTGGGATGAAGCATTGTCAAAACTAAAAAGTATTATGTAGGTTGCGCTGTCTTATTTTGCAACAGTGGTGCAATTTACAAAAAATGGGCAAAAAATCAAAATTCTCTAATACAGATGAAATTCTGTATATGGGTCAAAAACTGAATAGAACTATTTGAATTTTTTTTGGAAAAAAAATTAAATTTTGACAGATAATGCTAATCACGCGAATACTATTTTATTGGTTAATTTTGATCTAAATCGAAGCAGAAAATGATGCCAAAATAAAATTCCGAATAAATCAGCCGCGGGCAATAGTTAGTACTGTATCAAATTGCATTCCATGTATAGTATACTTTATTGTAATGTAACATTGCTTTAAGAACTTAGAGGTTCCTTATAATCTGGTAGTATGTTTAATTTTATTCAAATAATTTAAATAGTTAGTGTTTTGGGGCTGACTTTCAAAATATTTTATAGGTATTCTACTTACTGATATTATTCCCACAACAAGTGGTGCAACATTTATTGAATTAAAAAGAAAGTCCGTTAGCATAATGTACCTTATTGAATCGTTTAACTCTTTAACAAACCTAAAAGTGTTATAATTATAAAAATAGGAACAATATAAAAAAAATCAGGATTGGAATGTATGCAAAAGTGTGCTAGCCATCTCCCTCTTATCTATGAGACTGTTTATTATACTAACATCACTAATATTATTAGCACAGTAAAGAATCCATTTTAATATTACATCACTAAGAAAACTGCAGTCACTGTGTTCTTTTTCCTAGGATACCCAAAAACATTTTTAATTTTAAAAATTAAGTTATGTAGTCAGGACTCCTTAGGCTGATATGGGTAAAATCTAATAACTTATATCAAAAATATATACACCTACACAAAACTAATTCAATAATAATCAACACATATACAAAGACTCATACATTATCACATATCACACAAATCACAAGACTGAAAATTTACACTTACCCTTACACTTCGCTCACGCTCACGCTCACGCTCACGCTCACGCTCACGCTCACGCTCACGCTCATGCTTAGGTGAATTTAAAAGTCATCTAAAACCAGCAGTCGGCTTTCAGCCTGTGTCCTGAAATTAATAATAAGGTTTAAAAATATGTCTAAATTTGGTGATATCTCTAAAATTCCCGTTTTTATTTTATTGATCTTAGTGTTTATATAAAAAGCATAATTTTTTTTTCTTATTGTAACCTGGAAGAAGAAAATAAATATTTTCGAAAGCTTGAAGTAACTAAGAAAATGTTTCACTTTTGATGAAAAATACGATCTAATCGTTTTTTCTGGATTTTCCTGTATAAGAAATTAGATCGAAACCTTATTGTAAGGTTAGTCAGTTTCACTAATAGTATGGTCTTTAATTAACTCAATAATATTAGATATTTTTGCCGCATACCGTATTTAATTTTTTAACAAAAACCCTAACTTTATAATTCAGTGTTAAGATTAATATTCATTTAAAACTATTGTTTGATGCGGTATATTTAATACACAAATAGTACGGCTATACTTCTTCCAGAAAAATTTAAATTCTGCTAGATATTTAGCATTCTTGCTCAATGAATTTTGTGATTTTCTGGATTGAAGTTAAATTAAAATCTTCGTTTTCGAAAAGGGAGTGCTTCTACTCATTGCACCTTACAAGTACGGGAATGACAAAATCAACAATTTCCCAACCAATGGATCGGACGATTTCCAGAAGTTTCTTAACCGTCAAGATCACCAGACATTACCTCAATGGACTTTTTTTCTGGGGTTACTTAAAAAATTAAGTGTATAAATATTGGCCTTTTAGAAATTTGGAGTCTTTTTTAGACATTGAATCGCTCGAATCAGTTCTGCTTTTTTAAGAAATGTAACAAGAGAATTCAACAGAATGTAAATGTATAGAAAATGGATGAAGACACGTTGAAATATAAAATTATAGCTCTAATATAAACAGTTTAATTTAATAGTTTTGTCCACTGTCTGTTTATAGTTATTAGTTAAATTATCCTCAAAATATATTCGACAAATAAAAATTATAATAGTGTTGCGATTTTGTCTCTTTAAAAATCACTCACTGGATTCGCAGAATAAAACACAGCACCTTTCACGAATACTTCCAATACTTATATTAACTACTTATTAACACAATCTCTGATTGCTACTTCTTTATATCTTCACTATTGAAATACTACTTCACAACTAACTACACTACGCTTATCTGATAAATAAAGAAATACAACAGGAGACAGGAAGTTAAAATAACTCAAGAAGATATGAAAGAAGAAATGAAAGAAGACATAACTCGCATAGAACAAGAAATGCAAAAGAAGTTTAACAAAATTAGAGAAGACGTACATGGCGAAATACAACATGAGGTGACGGGAATCCAGAAACAGATGCAACAACTACATTTGCAAATCGAAAAGGTGGCCAGTAGAGGTATAATAAAGGTAGAAGATGTTCCTGCAACTAGTGTGATGCAGCCACCTACCTTCGATGGCAATGTACCTTGGCTTACCTATGTCCGTCCATTCGAAACCACTGCTACCGGCAATAAGTGAAGTTCACCAGAGACGGCCCGTGCTCTTGTTCTAGCACTACGAGGTGAAGATATGGAGGTTCTACGTAATATTCCTGAAGAAAAACCTAATTATTACGAGTTTATAGTTACTTTCCTGGAGATGCGCTATGGGGAAGCCCACCTCCAAGAAGTTTATAAGGCCCAACTCCAAGGAAAAAAAAAAACAACGAAAATTTTCAAGAATATGAGGCGGATATATTGAGACTAATAAATTTGACCTACCCAACATACCCAGAAGAAATATAGCAATATTTAGCAGTGAATTGTTTTATTGAAGGTTTACGCGACCCATAAAAGTCAGACACTAAGAATGGCCAGACTAAAGAAAATTTTCGAGGCTCTTGCTTATGCCCTTCAGTTGAAATAGCCAAACAAACCTCAAAAAACCAAGGAAAAGTCATAAGAAGAGTCAAAGTTTTCCGAGATTACCGCAAGACCAACGAGGAAATTTTTATGAGGGTAATGAGGGAGTTGCAAGAATTTTTGAACAAACGAAAGACACAGAGCAGCAAAAAAACTACCTTTTGTAACAGCAATGGGATTAGCTGTTGGAAGTGTGGTCAAGGGGTGCATGTACAAAGCCACTATACTTACGGTACTGTCCTTGGCAGAGATTCTGATGGCTATCGGCTTCATATTGCTAATATAAGTGATGAAGTTCAAAGGAGCGACTTTAGGGGAAGCCTTTGCTCCTCAAAGAAGTCTGGTTAAGTAATAATATCCCCTGTTTTAGATTTACGGTTTAGAAAGATAAAAGAAATGCTGCAGTTGCCATCAAGGCTTGTGATGGAGTTGAAATATGTGGTTGTCGCATTAGAGTGACTTATTCCAGATCGAGAAGAAGGGGTCACGGTCGCTGGTCCCATTTCAATATGATTCGTTGTTACCAGTGGGGATATAGACTTGAAGAAAGTCTTTGCTCCTTATGATGAACTTAAGGAAGTCTGATTAAGTAATAGTATCCTCTTTTTGGATTTGCGGTTTAGAAAAATAAAAGAAAGGCTGTAGTTGCCGTCAAGGGTTGTGATGGAGTTGAAATATGTAGTTGTCACATTAAAGTGACTTATGCTAGATCGAGAAGCAGGGGTCAGGGTCGCTTGTCCCATTCCAATAAGATTCGTTGTTACCAGTGCGGATACAATGGTCACTTTTACTGAGATTGCCTAGAAATTACTGCTGGTGGAGGCGATAGAAGAAAGGACCGTGCATTTCTTGTTCTATATGTATATATATATATATATATATATATATATATATATATATATATATATATATATATATATATATATATATATGCGGATACCATGGTCACTTTTACAGGGATTGCTCGGATTACTGCTGGTGGAGGCAATAAAAGAAAGGATCATTACGAAAGAGATAAAAGGAGTAAAAGAAGTACTCGCGGCCACCGTGGAGAATGAGATAAGAGGGAACGTGACCTCGAAAGGGGTTACGGAAGAAGAACGTTCTACAGGTCATCCTCGAGAGGGTACGTCGAGAAGAACCGCGACCGCGAAAGATACTATCAAAGACGAACATCCTGCAGGTCATCCTCGGAAAGGTACGAATACGATTGTAAATAGAAAGCGACGAAATGAAGACCTTCTATGACCTCAAAGTCAATACTGGTGGATTCATGGTTGGTGAAAAAGTTTGGTTGTACAATCCGAAAAGAACCAAAGGGCGTTCACCAAAACTTCAAAAGTCATGGGAAGATCCGTACAACGTAGTGACCCGACCAAACGATCCAGTGTACCTCATACGAAGATGGAAGTCGTGCATCTTGGCAGATTGGCTCATTATCAAGATCAAGAAGGTTTATCGGGACGATCAAGGCTTGAAAGAGGACAATGTAATGAACTTGGTAGTGATATACATTTCGTAGTACTAGTTTGTGTTTATAGTTTGTAGAGTTTTAGGTTTATTTTCTACGATTTCATAATTTATTTAATTCATTTTACCTTCATTAATTTCCTCAGGAGACGTCTATGAAAGGAGGTCTGGAACTTTTTAGAAAATTCTATTTATTTATTTTTAACATGGAACGCCTAAGACCAAAGGTCTAAAAATTGCTGGATCACTCTTTTTTCTTATTTGTTTTTTACACCATGTAGTATGAAAATCCTTCTAGAAAGATCCATAATCTTCTGGTATCCATAAAAAGGGTATATAAAGGGTCCAGATCGGCTTTCGTGGACAGTTTATTTTGAGCGTTTGTCCATGCAACTTGAATTTGTTTGACAAATATCAAAAGTGAAGTTGCCAATAAAAATCTTTTGAAATAATAGAGTGTTCAATAATACAGTGTGTGTTCAAAAATCGGCCATTCGTAACAATAACATTATCTTTAATATATGATGTAGTTTTGGTTATGATATTACTTAAAATGTTTTTTAGATATTTAAATAAAAGGTGTTTGTACACTTTATACAATTGGTCTTAAACGTATCTCGTTTGCATGTAGTTTCGGAAGGTCATAAATCCTTGGTGGTGTGAGATCTTAAAATTTTTATTTGGGTTAGGAGATATATAATATTTTTCTTCCCATCTTTTCATAATTTCGTTATTTTGTTTTTAAAATATACTTATTAGATTATTGTTAATTTTTTTTTGTCTGTTGCTCGTCTAATAAATCCTTCAGTTTTTTATCGTATTCCACTGCTGACATAATCACAGTTTTGTTAAATTCATCTAGTTTAGGTACTTGAAGGTTAGGATGTTCCCTAAGGAATTTATGAGTTTTTTGATTTTGATACATAACCGTTTATATAGAATTTTAGAATAACGTTTGTCCAAGTGCGTGGATAAATTATTTTTATAGTTTGTTGAATTAGGAATATTCATTTTTATCTCAGAAATGGAAATCTGCGAGAATTCCGGTCCCTACCAGGCGCGGATCCAAGGGGGGGGGGGAGCGGTGAGGGCGATCCCCCCCCCCCCAAGAGCTTTGAGTTTAGGAAAATGGACCCGATTTTTCTTCTTATACTACAGTTTATTTAAGAACTAGAGAGAGTAATAAATCATTTTTTACCCTTTTTCTCTTCGCAAACTACTTGTGTTCTTTAGTCCTGTGTCTGGCAAAAATCTGTTAGACACATATGTTTCATAGGAATGGGTTAGAAATTTTATAATCAAAATAAAAGTTATAATTTAAATACTTACAAAATATCCATTGTCAAAAATACAAAAAGGTAAACATATATAAAAAAATTAATTTGTCCATATATTATTAAAATATTTTTGAGGCTATCGGTCATTTTATTATTAATTAAAAACATTTTTAGGGTATTTGACGTTTCGGTTTATTTATTTCTTAAACCATCCGCAGAATTACAGTTAAAGACTAAAAAGGGATTCAAATGTAATTACTTTTTTATGTTGTAATTAATATTAGACCTACTTATTTTTATTTCTATTATACTGATATCTTAATTTAATTTACTTTATTATATGGAAATAAGATAGCCCCAAAAAAATAAGATAAACATGTTAATTCTACATGCTTAAGAAAAAGACACAAATACAATAATAAAAAACCTACAGCTAATTAGAATTAAATATATATATAAAATTAAAGAGTGGGACATACTAAAATAAAAATATATATAAGAAAAACATATAAACAACATTAAACAATAAAATACAACAAAAACAAAAATTTAAATAATAAATTATGTTTACACTGGTAAACATTACGTATCTAATTCCTAATCAAAGTCAGTGAAACTATCTGCGCTCAAATTAATTATAATTGGTTCATCTCACCGATCATGAGCTCAAATTCTCACATTTTGTTTTATTCTTTTATTATATGGATTTTTCCCAATTTTACGCAGTAACTTTATTCAAAAAAATCTTTCAAAAGTTTAATTAAATTACTAATTTTGTTAATTGTGTTATTTCTAGCAAAACTCTACCTTTTACTTGAGAGAGATGTTTACTTCTCCAACGGACAGTTTCCGAACGATCTATAGGAACAGATTTTCTATCTGGTTTTTTCCAGCATAAATTAAGTTCTCTGAGCAATATCCAGAGATCAGTTCTTTTAATTTTAGGTAAATCGCAATCTTCATTGATTTTAGTTAGAATTTTGTAGACGGTTGGGATCTGCTTCTCATAATAAAATGTACATACAACCCTTTAATTGCCGTTTTCATTTCTTCTTCCAACAAGGTTTTTCATCTGTCTGTGATCGAATGTGGCTTGGGAGTACTAACCATTCCAGTCGTTTTTTTTTCCTTCAGTATTCGGTTCATAGTAGATTTTCCAACTCCTGTCATGTTGGAACACATCTCAACAGAGGTTTTAACATTATTATCTAGATATTAATATCTTAAGGCATCATAAACATTCATCGTAATAAGTTTTTCGTTGAGGAAAAATGCCCTGGTTTAACGATTTTGGAATAAATATAGAGGTGAAAGCCATATCTTTTGGGTATCTCACTAATCTCAAATAATATATAAAAACAAGCGCAAACAAGATAAATCACTAAGAACAAACTGTAAGGTGTACTTTGCTCACTGACAGAAATTAAATTAAACTATCAGAATTTTTATGTTGCCGTAAATTTATAAAATATATTTGAATAAAATGAAATATAATTAGATTTATGGCAGTCTCAGTTACCAGCGGCACTGGAGCAGGTATGTTGGAGGTTTCGGTAACAGTTTTATTACTGTCTCTAGTTCTTAAATAGAGTATAGGAATGTGTATACTTGCGATCGCCCCCCCCCCTCTCAAGAGCTTTGAGTTCAGGAAAATAGAACCCATTCTGCCTTTTATATCAGGAATGTGTAAGCTGCTTGCACCCACCCCCCCCGCTGACAATTTTTTTTCTTACATACTATAGTTTTGTGATATCACCGCCCCCCCCCCAAAGAGAGAGGCTGGATCCGCCCCTGTTCCCTACAGTATAAATATTGTGGAAGTTTACGTGTCATCTGGAGGTCGTTTGAAGACCAAATTTTCTCCTTTTATGAATTACAGGATAATTCGGAACCTAAGGGCAATTAAAGTAGATGTTCCCATTTCATGAAATCAATAGGAGAAATAAATTTTTAATAAGGATCCATGCATCATTTCGTCTCAAATCGGTCCGGCTATAACTAAGTGAAAATGTTTCGAAGATTATTGCCATTCGAGAAGGAACTCTCAAGTTAAGGATACTAATTAACTCCAGGTGGTTAATTTTAATACTAAGTATTTTATGATTCAAGGAAAGGGTAAGTTAGACTGTACACTTTTCAAGAGAATCCAGACTCAAAATATTTAGACACTCGGAATATGGAAGCAACGATTTATCAATAGTAAGTCCAAATAGGAACAACTTGTCAAATTTAATTTGTACTGCTTTAGTACTAAAATATCTCTAAACTTAAAACAGTATCTTATTAGAAACCTTAATATCCTTAAAGCCTGAGAAACTATTCAGTGGACGTAAGAGGCAAATATTTACTCATTGTCAAATAGAACGCCCAGATAATTTACTGTTGTCCCACGGACTAGTTTTGAATCTCCAAAGAGTAATATAGAAGATTTAACATTTTAATATATTCGCATCTATTCAGTTTGCATAGCACCCTGTATCCAAAGGTATAACATAACGCAGCAAAATATGACCATCGTCATGGCTGTTAACTACGTCAAATATTTTTAGGTCATTAGTAAAAAATGGCAAGCAATAATGCTAGAAAACATGACACAGATCATTGATAAATACCAAAAATAAAATAGGTATAAAGTGGGAACCTTGGCGCACTCCAGAATTTACATGTACTTCAAGAGAGATAACTCCATTAACTTTGACGACCCGCCATCAATCACTAAGATAACTCTTAAACCACATAATTAATGGTGGATGTAAATGGCAACATTTCAATTTGTTGAGCAGTGGTTAATGGTTAACCAGATCGAAGGCCTTTAAAAGTTGATAACATGACATCCACTTGTTAAGCAGCGTCCAGTGAGGAATCTGAAAAACTTGAGAATAAAGAAATACTGCTGGTGTATTGATAGTAAGCCTTAAATAGTATAGAATAATGCTTAAATGATAATCTTTTCCAAGACTTTTCCGAGGCAGCTTAATTCAGATATTGGTCGATAGATATTTTATTACAGCTACCATACAGAGCAGTGATGTTAGAAAATTTCGCAACGGTTGATAAAAGATCAGCAGTATGCGACATATTATAGATGTAACAAAGGGGTATTGCTAGTGCATTGCTGCAATAAAATAAAAAACAGGGGATATAATGTGAGGGCCTGTTCCCTTATTTACATCCAAATTAATAAGCTTATAAAACACTACTACCAATAGAAATCTTATGAAAATTAATGTCATTTATAAGAAAAAGATGAATATTACTATACTATATTATATTATGTCGAATATAAACTGACTGGTAGAAAATAAAGTGGCCATTTCCTTAGTTATATTGTAAAAAGAAATACATTAAATTTAACGTAAATTTGCTGGGTGCAAATTTCACAAACAATTATTGAATGCATTTTAATGTAGTGCCTTAAATTTAATGATTTACGTTAACCTGAATAAATTTATTCCATTAAATTTAATGTAATCATACGTTAAATTTAAAGTTTGATCATTACTTTTTAAGGTGATTACGTACATTAAATATACAGTCACTGTTAATTGAATTTTAAATATGTTGTCATATATTTAATGCACCAACATTAATATGAGTTCAAAAAATTCTGAAACTACCAATAAAAAATAGATATTTCCCCATAGGTATTGTCCGCCATCTAGACCAGTTTCGAACTCATTGATTCCCGTCAATAAGGGGCAGACATGTACACCTCACCATAAGAAAATTGAGTCCTTTAAGCAACTTATATCATACTAAGCAAAAAGTTAAATACAAGTTGCGCCATCTCCCAAAATCTCGTGCAATGTATATTTAGTAATAATGTAAATTCTTTTAGTACTAGGATAAATGTGAATTAATATTAATATACAGAAGTTGAAATATCCTTTCAGTTACTTTTTTGAAATATAAGATACCATTTAATCAAATTTAATGTACAAATGTAAATTATGCACGATCTTTGGTATAAAATCATTAAATTTAATGTAGAATGGACATTAAATTTACATTAAATTGAAAGTTATTTTTAACAATGTATGTAGGAGATATTATTGTCAAAATTTATAACTTTTGGGTACTGCCCAATATTAAGCTAAATAATTATCCAAATTATCTAATCAAAACTTAACTACAAAAAAGTTCGCTAGTGAACAATTTTCTATATTTTTTTATGTGTTAGCCTTATTATAGGACACTCTTCGTGGGTATATTTTTAGGAAAATATTATAAAAGTTGCATTAAAATATGCTGCTCCAGTCAATACTGACACACTAACAAATGTAAGAATCTCTTGTTTTCTTGAAGACAGTTATAATATTATGGAAGATTATGAATACACTTCAGCTAATATTTAGATATGACAGTTATATGAGCAAAAAGAAAATTTGCGTTCATATAGCCTACTTCAAACATTGCTTCATATATTCACTCACATTCATCCAGGATCAGCTAAAGGATTTTCATTTAGTATTAACGCTATTAAATCAGAATGTTCTCATTCGAATTTTAAGAGACCCAGTAATTTCCAAGATACAAATAACGTATGTTTATTATTAGTGCTCAAAGTCAAGATTACTTAAACTAAAAAAATCTTTGTTTTTAATGAATCAAAAATCATTCTCGAATGCTCACAGTTTCACGAAAATATAAAGCTACGTTTTAAATACAATAATTTTTTGACTTACCAGATCATAAATATATGTTTTCTAATAATTTTTTTTAACTGAATATAATAGTAGTCCATTGGCTGTTTGTCATTTTTATTGTCGAGACGTACTATTAGAAAATTTAAAATTTTTAACTCAGAAGCAGTGAATATCATGAGTGTAAAGAATATCATTTGAGAGGCAGCATACAAAGTTCCAACAACAATACACAAAATTGGACTTATTAGAAATATTATCACGGCATGGTTCCTTTCATTAAAAGGGACCCATATTGGCAAAACTAAGGATTTTTGTAGCAATTCATTTTGGCTTTTTTGTTCTGATGATTCATTTAAATACATAACCAAATTAGCTAGAACATATGCAAAGGTGCCAAAAATACAAATTACCATTAAACCTATACTCATTTTCTTGCCTAGTTTTGAACCCTGATTGTAGAGTAGTACCATGTCTTCATCGGGAGACAAGCGCGTTTGTTGTTCCTCCTCTGTTATTATCAGGAATAGTTTGGAAACTTTATTTCTCCGATATAATAATATTTTTATCAAAATCGGTGTATATGTTATCAGTAGACCGGCACATTCAGCTATTAGCCCACTATCATCATGAATTGCTATTAATTGATGGAACTTTATAAGAAGTAAAATAATAAAAGCTATTAATATTCCTAGAAAGCCGAAAGATAGCCACGGGTAAATTCTTTTTAAACGTGTATTTTTTGTCCATTCTATATCCCATGTACCAGACAATATCATATATATTTTTATATTTTCTATATGCATACTGAAATATATTTAGTACAAAATAGCTCGAAATTGTTTTATAAATATAATTTAGTAGAGGCTCTTGCTTTTATGATGACTGTTTTCGAGCTCTCTTTAATATTACTGTTATTTATACAAATAAAACTTATCAATTTTTCATAGCCGGTAATATATAATTATACGATATTTTTTTTAATTCTATTTGTTTAGAAACTGTTGCAAGTGTAATACACTGCTCTGCATTATAATTCTTCGAAAGAAACTGATCTATTCGAGTTTAATAGTGCCAAAATTTGCATTAAATAAAATATATTTATACTCATTTCCTGCAATTAATTTCCTATAGCAGCTCTTTCCAAAAATTCATAGCCAAATATAAATTAGATCAGGTAGCTTTACTTATTCTCAAGAGACATTGAGGAAAGATAATGTCCAGAGTTTGATAATGGAGTCGGTAAGTAGTTAACGTTTTACTGGGTGGCATTAAACCTGCGGTATTTGAGCATGTTTTACTTGTATTGAAGAAACCTCAAGTAAGAATTCCTGAATATAGTCTAATGATGTGATTGAAAGTTGGCTTATAAACATTCTCAATGACCATAAAGTTTTCAAGAAACAGATAGAAGTTAATAATCTTTCTAGAAATGATCTGAAGCTTTTTGCGTAGATATTGATTTCTACTTGCGTTCTAGTCAAGTAATGTATCTTTTGGTTTCGAACAATTAAAGATTATATCATCAAATACGCTTGCATATAACACGCAAAGTTAAGGTCATGTGAATTGACGATTAAGGTAGTTCACTAAATGTAATTATGCCCAAAATTATTGTTTATGATTCAATGCTCTTTCTTATGATCCACCCTCCTGCTTTCCTTCTGAATTATACACTCTCGCAGAAGCGAATCGTCTATGGATAGCGAAGAGATGTTTCGGCAACACTACCACGTATGCCCTATTGTTTATCTTGATCATAGACTACTGAAGAAAGTTGGTTGACGCTTAAAGAGATATAGAGCCTTTTCGAGGAGTAGTACCTCTCTTTCTTATTTTGGTAAGGTAACAGGGACGTTGGGAATATCGTGCTTAGCTCCGTCATTAGAGTGAGAGGTACTATTCCACGAAAACCCTCTATCTCTTTTCAAGCGTGCACCAATTTTCTTTTATAAGATCTGAAGTCTACATTAAGTAATTTTAATTTCTCTTGCATCTATGGTTTTTAAAGTTTCTTGATTTAACACTGTATGCCGTAGATCAGCAAGATGTACCTATAACCATCCAAACTTAAACCTCAACTGATGACATGCTCACCATTAATAAAAAAATTAACTTTCGCGCGAGTACCTGACATTATAGCGTTGCTGCTTCTCCATTCTAGTATAAGTTCCATGGAAAGAACACTCAAAGCATTGTTAGATAACGAAATTTACAAAAACAGTAAATTAGTAGCATGGCTAAGTGCCTTCATCTTGTTCTAAATCCTATATTGTTTTTTTTAGAAAAATATGTAAAGGCATTTTAAGATATGTATGATTGTGTCATACTTAGTATAGCTCTCTCCTTACAGCCCATAGTATGTTGCATTTCTTATATTGATTACCACCACTATGAGATAGACAAAGTGAATAAAATTTTGCAGATTTACGGAAAATTATATCAAAAATGAATTTCTAAAGTTTCAGGGAACTAAAAAGAAACTAGGTTAACTGATGAACTATCTTAAATGCTGAGGAGATGTCCAAAAACATAATTTTGCCAACATACACATTTTCATGGCTTTTGGGTGTACCGTATTACTGGAAATTCTTGCTTCTAGAGGATGCGACAAAAATAAAATATAACCAAATTAACAAAAAGCTTTTTAAAAGAAAGGAATGTTATAAAATTTCAAGATTGTTTTAACTTTAATTAGTGAATCGCGAAAAACTATTTTTAAAATAATTTTTAGGCTCATTGATCCTTCGATCAACAGATCAAGAACTTGCCGCCGTCGTGGCTCTCGACGATATTCTCAACTGCTCTTCGCCAAAAACTACACTTTTTAACCGAGTTCTAAAAAGAAGCGGGTTTTGAACTCGACCGTTACTTTAACTTTCTTATGTATGTTCGCTGTTTATTTCGAAATGTCTCTGTCAGTTTGAATGAAATTTTTTGCTTTATATATTATATTAGAGATAATATTATAGTTCTGAACCAGGCTAAATGATGGCGCTGTTTGTATTAGAATTCATATGTGGTCTGATATTTCATGCTTAAAGACTTGTTTTTGTCATATTCGTTGCACTAGAAATTTTTTTCGCAGCCTCAAGTTCCCCATCAACCCACTACGAGCTAATTCGATATAAATTTAATGTACGTGCGTCACGGACTTGATCTACGTTGTCCCATGCGTGGATTTCCCCCACCAGTATATAAGGCTTAAAATTTCACAACTAGTTCTTGAACAGGGAAAGAAGTGCCAGGTTCTGAAGAAAGCTACATATTTTAAATACTCATCTTGAATTACAAGGTGTGATAAATCCATCAAGTCAAAGGCGACCCCATTTGGAACCACAGAGGTTCTGCCCTACCCGGGAAGCCAGAAACATCACCCGCCGCATTTGAATTGGGAAGAATAAGGCAGTGAGAGATCTAGACATTTGGTGATCGAAGTTTTGGCTTGCTTTCTCCATGTTTAACAATTTCAGGAAGATTTAATTAGTATCAGAGGAACCTAGGAAGAAGGCGGCAGAACATAAAGCTACCGCAGACCAAAAAAAAAACTAAAACGTAAGCGGGAGGAGGCAAGGCCACCACTACCTTCTCCCGAGATCCTCTAAAATTAACCAAGATTACCATCCTTGCCTAAATGATCCCTGAGACTACCCTCAGTGGGAACGAGCAGGCTCTATTAGAGGAGGCACTAGTGGGAAGAGACGTATGAAGGATGGGAGTATAATCTCCAGTTTGAGGCATCCAATTTCTTCCGGGTATGATCGTGATTGACTTGTGAAACACCACAGTCATCAGAGTAACCCCTGGCGAAAAAACCAAAGCTAAAAGGCTGAAAGGGAGTAGAACTGAGGATGAGAAAGATGACATCCCAAAGCTCATACAGTAATAATTTTTCTCCCTAAAAGCCAAGAAATACATGTAGAAAAACTTCTACAGCTAATAGAAGCCCAGAATGATAGAATAAAAACATTAACACAGAAGGTTATTAACCTAAAGGATGAAGGTAAGAGGCAAATATTGAGAGCAGAAATCGACGATCTATCCTACCAGAAAATTAAAGACAACGGGCACACCATCTACTATCGGTTTAGAAAATCCCCATGCTCGACCTAAAGAAGAACAAGAAGGAAATAGGGGAAGTGACTCATAAGACTTCTGAAATAGCAACGGACGTCGAAGAGATCGAAGGAGAAGATGATAGGGGGGACATCACCCTCATAGGAGTGGAGATTACTCTCGTGGGTGTGGACAACACTCTCTACCAAAGAGGAAAATGGCAGGTATCAATACGATCAAGTGAACGTTTACCATGCTAAAGGCGCCTCAGCCGTAATCACTAGGATTTTCACTAAAAACCTTATAGGGATTGCGCTGATCCAGGACCTTTCGATAAACAGAATTCAGGTAAAAGGATTACACTGCAGGGAAGCTAAATTAATATACCATGTCAGTCATTTTTAGAGAAAAAATATGAATTATTTTTGTCTTTAAGAATTCCTAACGAGAGACCTCGTTCATATTCGAGCATATCTCCAATTGAAGAAGAAGGAGCTGGAGATCATCATAAGCTCACGCTACTTCGCAAGAGATGGGCCTATACCACCTACAGAAGTATAAAGCTTGGTAGAGTACTGCCAGGAAAAAAACGGCCACTACTATTGGAGTGTGATGTCAACTATTACAACACAATTTGGGATAGCAATGACACCAATGAAATAGGTGATCAACTCTTAGTATACGTCTTTAAATGTAATCTTACCATAAATAATGTAGGAAAAACTCCTATATTTGAACGGGAAGCCGCAGTGTGAACTAGCTATGAACTGGTTGAGCACTTTTGGTCGAACGGGATATTAGTCCAAGAAATAAAGTATTTGAAATCAAAAAATTAATAACTGTAATTTTGTTGCAAAAACATCTTAGGGAAGCTAATAGAAAAGACTCCTCACCTCGAGAGTAACGAAAAAAATAGCGCGTCATTATTTTTTCAAACAATTACGCGCAAAAATCAGATTTTTCCGTATTTTGGAATATCGTCAAAAATTCATCACAACTTTATAAAGATAAGAGCTTTTCAGCCAACTTTCTTCTTTTACTAAAGGGTGTGAGTGTGGTTTCCTAGAGTCTGTCCTAAGGTGCTCCTTGAAACATCACTCCTCCATTATAGTCAGACCCCTTGCATGAACTCAGATAATATGTTTTCATGTTTCCCCACAGTTAGTATGATTATATCATCAGCATACCCCTTGATATAATAGCCTCGGTTGTTGAAATTTACCAGGAGCTCGTCGGCCACCAATTGCCACAGAAATGGGAACAGTACCTTTCGTTGCAGGCAACCCTTGGCTATCGATACCTCCATGGTTTCCTTCAAAAGTTTAGACTCTGCTCATTTGCCCTGAAGCATGTTCTGGATCCACCTGCATAGAGTGTCTTCAATGCCATGTCTTTTGGCAGACGCTATCATGGAGGCGAAGAAGGTGTGATGAAGTTCTCCGTCGATATCAAGGGAGGCTGTCATTACTATTTTCTTGTTATCAGTGGTTGACTCTATTCTCCTTACCAGGAGAGCTAACACATAGTTTTTCCAATTGGTAGTCATATCGAATGGTATGTAGTGGCCTTTCTTTAAGAGAGGTTTCCAGTATATGCCTGTCAATTAGTTTCCCTTCCAATTTCAGCAGAAAAGCTGACAGATTAATTGCCTCAACGACTTCGCCTGAGTCTAAGTCTCTTGCAAGTCTTGGTATGAAAATAATTCTGGACCTTTTCCAGGCCGAGAGCAAGTAACCAGTGGCTGTATTTGCCCTTCGAATTTTACACTCCGAGGTGATGAGTACTTTGCTCTGATTTCAAAGCACGGGGATGACCTCATCGGGTCCCGGTGCTTTGTAATTTTCAAACGATTCTATAATCCACAGTATCTCGTTGTGGGTTATTACTTGGTTGGCTGTTTCCCAGTCTCTTTTTGATGCCGTTCTGCTCAGGGTTGGGAGATTGATTTCATCATCTATTGTGGCGTCAGAGATGATTTCGGAATCTGGCAGATGCACCCGACGAAGTATTTTCAGTGTTTCCCCGCCAGTCTACGTAAAGGTCCTGTCCGATTTTCGCAGTGTCCCTACAGGATCTAGGAGATTTTTAGCTTGAATCTAGTGGAGGCGTGATGCTTCAGACATATACAGACAATATAAGTGTAAGAAACATATTTTTTAAGTTGTACAAAGAACTATTGCTTTTTAGAAAATAGTTTATTTCTTCAAAAACTTGAAATTTTCTAACTGATTTTTTTCTTACTTTCATAAAAACGGTTATTTCCTAATTTCGCATTTAGGTTTTTTTAGATGATTTTTTCAATATATCGTTAATTTTTACCTTGAATCATGGTGCCCTGACAAATGAGCTCCACTGCCTGTCCTTACTGTAAGAACTAGCGGTTTTGAGCCTTGACAAAAATGATAAGGAACTTTAACCGAAAGCCAAATTGGAAAAAGTCATAGGCCAATGTAAGCTGATAGAAAATAGAGAAGCCCGACTTTTCGATTCAACTGTGTTAGCTAATGAGTTGATGAATTTTTAAGGACCCGAACAATAGCAAGTTTTAACAACCAAGCTAGTTAAAAGCAGATAGATATTCACATAATTTCTCAATATTCTTTTGTGGTTACCATTAGAAGAACTATATGTAAGTAATAAAATAAATATTCTAATTTTCTAAAGTTCAGTCCAAGACCTAAATAATCGAATAGTGGTAATTTGAAAAATGGTTGTTCACAATATTTATCGAACTCAGAGGAAGATAAAATTATAAAAAATTTAAATTAAACTGTTTTATTGTCATAATTAATTTTGCAGAAAATGGTAGAAAATAACTATTATTGTGAGACTTTTTCGTCATATATCTATTTTTATATTATTAAAACAAAATCGTGTAGAGCTTTATTGGGTTAATAAAAAAAACTTGTATAGTGCAGTCAACGAATTAACTTTAATTACATAAAACCGAATGATAAAACAATCGTAGGTTTATAAAAGCTATTTTTTTACATTTCAGTTTGTAAATGGTCACTTTAAATAAAACCATTTAATTTTTTTTCCTCTTTTATACGAGTTTAAACTAAACCAAGTTAAAAAATATAGAGAAGAATTGTCTATTAGTTCATGAGTAATCGATTATGAGAATTTTAAAAACTATCAAGTTTAATTTTATTTTATTACACGTTTCTTCAGTAATTTTCTCAGGTCAAAGTGTTTTGATAAATCTATTGATCAAAATTGAATTTAAAAATTAAATTTTATATTCCCTTGTACTTATTTTATGAGTAAGAATAAATAACTTTGTAGGTCTTCAATATATTTCTTATATATGCCTAAATGGTTTGGAATTACTTCCAAAGAGTTGCTTATTACTAGAAAGCAAAGGGTTATTATCTTCAAAAAATTAATAGTTTCTCTTGCAGTAGAACTGAGAAAGTTCGAGTTGAATCGATGAATAATAGTGAAGTAATAAACCTCCGAAATGTACCGTTTCTGAACAAATGTTCATAGTACGTAGGTAGGGTCAACTTGCAGCTGAACCCAGAATAAAAAACGTGCTTTATACCTGCATATAGTCTCTTGTAGGAGTCCTGGGACCTAGTCACTAATGGAGGAGTTTAGATAGTAAACGTCCTCCCATCCTGAAAGGGATGGGGTGAACAGTGAAGGTAAGGAACAGCTGGCAATACCAAGATGTATAGCGTGGAGAAGGAATGTGCAAGCTGGAGCAGTCCATCGATTAAATTCGGAGAGACTTGACTTAATTGGCAGGCTAACTGGATGGAAACAACAATAAAAATATCCTTCAGATAATGTGGAACAGCAAAGGCGAAGGGTTGCATGGCTAGAGAAAAGTGTAATCTTTACTATGCGAATACTGGGGTATCTAGAGCATTCTGGTTTAAGTAGGCTTCTAGCGACATGCGGAGTTTATTGCTTGCCTAGCATCTCGTGAGACCCTCTTAAAGATCATTAGAGACGAAGGGATGGAAAACCCTCTCAAATCCCTCTTTGAAGAGTAGAAAGACCTTCCCTGCTCAAAGAAGCTACCCAGAAAGCTTGAATATCACTTACAAAAAGGAGTATTGCTGAAAAGAAGGGAAATACCCCTGAGGAACATATTTTAAGAAGGTTCAAAGCTACTCACAATAATGCACAAAACTAGCTCTTCCTCCAGCTCGACCCCGACCAAAATTCAGCCAGGTAACTGGAGGAATTAAAGACGGCATTCTACCATGGCAAGCACTGGGCCTAAATTTCTAAGCTCTCAAAAAGAGCGAAATCCTTGGTTCTGATATCTGTCAATAAAATTACTCTATCGTGATTCAAGGACAACATCAGAGGAATAAAGTCTTGTGAGGATAGCTCACTGTGGGTCGTAGAAGGACCAAAATTTTATCACATAGAGATTCTGGTAACATACTTTTCAAGCAGTCATGGATACTCCCCCAGGGAATCTTTGGGCTCATAAAGGCACAAAATGAAGGCATCAATGCTACAGGTTGAAGAGTCATCTAAAGAATCTCAGACAACCTAGTCGAACATCTGATGCCCTCAGTTGACCAACCGTCAAATAAAGCATATCGAAAGTCCCTATTCTGTGGTAAAATACAAATACACAGTACCGAGGAAGAAGAGTGATAAATCTAGCTCAGTCCCAATCACCTCACAGGAGCTCAGGTCACCCAATAGCGACAACTGAGGCATAAGATCTGTTTAAGAACCACACAGCCTCTAGTGGCTTGACCAGGGTCCTAAAAATAGAGAGCGTAGTAAAACGATCGCCCCTAAAGGGAAAAGAGGGAAAGCTTAAACAGCAACTAAAACCTTTCCAATAACGGCTGGCCACGAAATTTCTACAGATAAAGTTTCAGCATTCAAAAAAAGCAACTAGTGTATTTAAAAGGTTTCTCGGAGAACAATTAAATGTATGGCGCGGATGACCAGAGAACAGATAAACAAAGTCGAATTAAACTCAGAAAAATTACTAAACTATAACACTCATGACCACGAGCAGCTATATTGCTCGACGCCAATACAGATAATATCAATAAAGGCAACAAGTAATCAGGAAAGATATTCTTAATTTAACTCTAGCAGTTCAGTATAAATCGAATTTTATACAAAAATATTATATATTTGACGGCCCCTCAACGACCGGTTGCCAACAAATAAAGTTTAAACTAAAATCACCAAGCAGACAGGATATGCAACAGAGAGTACTAAAACTGACTGATTGGTAAACGTAGGTTATACGGATATACCTCAAGCATGGAGAGAGATCAGGGTGACGTTTACACTGAAAACCTCTTTTACCCTTAAAACATTAGATAAACTTATTGATTAATATCTAAGAAGAGAAACACTCAAACAGAAACTTCTCACAATAATTAGTTTGTATCTACAGTTGGTAAATCCGTAGTGTATGCCTATATTATCCATCTCTGGAAAAAACATTGATAGCAAAAAAAATCTCTTTTAGTACTTTCATTGGTATAGAGGAAGGTTTTGATAACGCCTTACATGAATCCATAGTTAGAATCTTAGATGCAACACAGCTTCCTCAACTAGATGGATTCAAACCGGGAAACTTTATTAGGCATAACTAGGCATATGAAAATTTTGAATATATTTCCAATTCATATTAAAACCAAAAGACTTCATGTCTATAAGTAACGAACGGTAAGGGATTACCTCGACTAGAAAAGGATTCTGTGTTATGGTTAACTGATGGAAGAAGGCCAAGATATAGACAACGTCATATAGCCAAATGGCGCTAAAGGCTCTCAGGTAAAACACCTACGGGTTTAAGTTGACTTGGCATTACAGGCAAGTCCTAAAGCAATTCACAAAGAGCAATAAGGTAACCCTGATAAAGAGCAAAAAACTGATTTTTCTACCCGGAACTTTTATGTCAATTAACAAAAGCCACATTAAAGAATTACGGAGCTGGGAACAAAAGTAGATAAAATTACGATAGAATAACATGCCTCGTCTTAGACAAGCAAAGAAATTTATAAACACATCGTCAAAAAAAAGGAATACTGCTTTTTGATCTCCTAAAAAGGGATCTGCAAGTAATAACGAATTTTTTCATAGGACGCGGAACTTGATTAAAAATCTAAATATCCCGGGCTTATATTAGATTAGGGTAGTGTACAAACGATCTTATAGGTCGACTTGATGATGATAGGCAAGCCTTAATTTATTATTAAAACATAGATTATTTATTGAGGAAAAAATTATTTTTTAGAAGAAAATTTTTTAGTCGATTATAGCGATTTCCACAAAAATTATTTAACCAATTTATTTTTATTTTATAAACTGTTCTACGTGTTGCTATTGATCCAAGGATTTTTTATTTTTCCTAAGGTTATTTCTTTATCAATAAAAAACTAGTCTTTTTTAACAAACTGTAGAATTTTTTTTTATTTGAATTTACTAATATCAATTCTCGTCACTACAAATCGCCATGTTAAAAACATGTTATGGGAGAATCTTTGATGGATTTTTGTTTGTTACATTAGGTTGCATCTATAATTATTATGAATTATAAATTAAATATTTTATCATAGGGCTACGAACTGTATCCATTGATGCGCGAAGTTTCACTTCATTGTACACACATCAATGATTTGATGTTACAAAGGAATGGTTGCCTAAAACTAGGTATCTCAACACTGAACCAACCGGAACATTCCTTTATAATTTTTTATTTAAGCTTCTTCTATAAATTTTATCTCTTTGATGTTGGGTTCCATATATATTGCCGCAGCTTCAGACCATTTTATATATTGTGTTCTGCAGTATCAGTCCTCCACGTTTCCCCTTTTTGTGTGTATGTTATATATACATTTCACCACACTCTCATTGAACTTTGTAAACGCATTCTTTCTTATAGGTAATTTATGATTTGTATAATATACAGGGTGTTTCTAAAGAAATGCAAAATTTTTTAAAAGTTATTCTAAAACCAATTTTAAGCACAAAAATTCACATAAATATATGTCCGATAAGGCTTAGTTTTTAAGATACAGGGTGTTAAATTTTATTTTTATTTTTAGTTTTTAATTTATATCATTTCTTTTTAAAGATAACTAAGTAAAATTTGAGACACATAACACTTTTTATTGTTTTCATAAAAAAAATATTATTATGTTAAATAATATACGGTGTGGTACTTTTTTCTGGGTCTGTAAAATTTTACCGTCTCGAATTTTTTTTCAGGCGCCACTGACTCGATTTGATTATTCAGTTGGCTTTCCCATCTTATTGTGAAACTTTTTTGTTTACCAAGTTTTCCTCTAAAAGTCAACAGTTTATCCACAAAAAAAGAAAATACATAAAAAGTCATATGTATCAGACATATATTTATATCAATTTTATACCTAAAAATGGTTCAAGAATAAGTATTTAAAATTTTTCGCACTTATTTGGAAGCACCCTGTATAATAACACTTACGTAATATTAGATCCGTAACCCGTTTCTCAAAAGCATTAAAATAATGAAACAATGGCAACTTCAAAACAATTCGACAGCATGTTAGGGAAATAACGTTCGTAAATTTAACCATTCATTCGGCATATCATATTTAGTTCCTTGCAACATGGATCTCAAATCAAACAGTGTGAACCAGATTTCCCATTTTACTCTAAAAGAAAAAATCCAAAAGACTACAAAATCCATTTTTTATTTAAATTGAAACTAAGTACATTCACTGATCGACGCTGTCTTTGGTTACAAAATATTTAACAATTCAATACACCCACTTCCCAAAAAACACGTAATATTTCTTTGGAAATAAAAAAATAAGAAACCAAATTAGTTAGCCCTAACAAATATGTGAGTATTAAAGGCTGCTGTGAAATGCTTTTATCTCAACAGTTTTATTTGATTCGAGACTGAGAATGGTGATGGAACACACTCTTGTTTCTATGAACTAACACGAAAAAATAATAGTTAAGTAGTCTAAGCTTAATTAGAACTATATGAAAGCTTACTAAAGTCTAGTCGATATTATAAACTAGATAATATAGTTTAAGCAATAAACATGAAATTAATATAGATTTCGATTCGTTTAATTACATATCCAAACAGAAATATTTTGAAAATTTTATAGTCGTATGTAAAAAAGACAATTATTAAGAATACATACAGCTTAAATACGTTTGACCATAAACAAAGGAGGAATATTTTGTGACATCTTTACCCCCTTAAACTTAGAACTCGGAACCTATTCTATGGTTAAGTCAGTCTAAAATTCGTAGTGGAACCAAAAAACTATTTCAGGTGAGAGAAGTGACACACACCCTATATGATTTTTAGTCTTGCATATAATACATTTTGCACAATTTTCTTCTAAATGCGATAACGTGCTTCAAATAACAATAGTATTTTCTTCGTTTCGGCACAAAGAGTGGACGACGCGGTATTTGCGTTAAATAACAAAAGCTCTCCAGGCTCGAATTGAGTAAGAATATAACCCGGGAAACTAGCTGCACTCTCACCACAACTCTTCAACGTAGCTTTAGAACACATAATCAGAAATGCAAGAATTGATACACCGACTTCCATATTCCATCGAGAAGGACCAAACTTACTGCTGGCATTTGCAGACGATGTAGATCTAATAGAAAACACAAGAATAAAAATGAAGGAAACTTTCATCAGGTTCGAGAAGGAAGCAGAGAAGATGGGGCTACAAATAAATGAAAACAAAACTAAATATATGTACACGAGCCGCAATATTCGAAACAGAGACAGAATTGGACAGAACATCACCATCGACGACTAAAACTTTGAGCGCGTCAGGGAATTTAAGTATCTTGGAACAACAATAACTGAAGATAATAACGGATCACAAGAAATAAACAATAGGATCCAAGCTGGGAACAGATGTAGCTACGCCCTTCGAAACCTGATAAAATCGAAACAACTAACAAGACGAACAAAGATAAATCGCTATAAAACAGTTATAAGACCAGTAGTGATGTACGGCAGCGAAACTTGGACAATAACAAAGGCAAACGAAGAGCGACTGCGAGTTTGGGAGAGAAAAATCCTAAGGAAAATCTTTGGCCCGTTACTGGATGGGGCAACGGGACAATATAGAATAAGAACAAACAAAGAGTTAGAAGAGTTATACGCAGACGCCAACATAGTAAAAGAAATAAAGTCTAGAAGACTCCAGTGGACGGGCCACCTCATAAGGCACTCTAACGAAAGAATAGTGAGACTGGTGTGGGAAGAAACCCCAACTGGAAAAAGACCACTTGGACGACCCCGGCTCCGGTGGCGGAATAATATAGTAGGAGACCTTAAAGCTATGGATGTAGAGAACTGGATGGAGCTAGCAAAGGACAGAAACGAATGGAGGCATATTGTCAAGTCGGTTAAAACCCACACGGGGTTGTAACGCCACGGAGTAAGTAAGTAAGTAAGTAAGTAAACTAGCTGCTCGACGAGCTGCCTTGTCTCGTAAAGTTACATCAGCCAAAATCAGTTTTTCACGAAATGTAAGAGCTTTTTGAAATTTCCCGAGATGAAAGAGATGGTGGAAATACTCCAACGAGCAGTTCATTGGAAGAAAAACCCGTTGATTTATAAATGATCCTATTTAGGAACGTTTCTAAATGTGAAACCTCCCATGCCATCGCGAATATTCTTCTGAACAGTAAGTGCTTAGAAGTCAATCTAACTCTCGCATAATATATTCTGTTGGATTTCTACAAGGATGACGTATACTAAGTTCATATTTTGCCCTTGTAGTTTTATGCCAAATCTTTGACGTATATTAAATACGCAAGGAAATACCATTTAAGGAAAATATTCCTCTATCAAGCGATTAAGCATAGCGCGTAGTTTTCTTTAACGGATATAACCGTACATGCTTAGTAAATAAATTTGTAACCAGAAGAGATACAGTACTCCTAGACCACTACATATTAAAAGCTCCAAAATATCCGACGCTACAATATAATCTTTTCAGTAAAGTATTATTTGCGTTTGTGATGGCTTGGCCAATATACTAATTTTACCTTTTTGACAAAATACACATTGTTTTAGGTTTTAGGGTGCATATTATTAAACCAAACTTCATTCTTCAGTTTCAACCATGTCTTATAAACCCGAAAATTCCCAAATACTGAATGAAAATGAAAAGTTTACGAGGGACGCATATTATGTATTGTCCTTCAGAATTTTCAATTTTATACAAAATTTCATTACGTAAAACAAACTGAGAATGAAGGGACCTATTCCCTGGTAAATTTTTCCTAATAGTACCAAGTTTTTCAGCTTTTTGGGAAAAATTTGGCATATTTTTAAATAATTTTTGGAAAATACTAAGTGAATTGAAAAGACAATTTGAAAACATTTATTCTTTGGCATAGGAAACCAGATCCTCAAATAAAGACTAAGCGTATTTACGGAAATATTCTCGAGTTCCGAAATGTGTTTAATCTCAAGGTGAGATTGTTATAAAATTAAGGCCTAACAGGAAATTTGCTCGCAGATTTCCTTTTCAATAGAACAATATTTTTTTTCTCTATGTATTAACAATGATAAGGCGTGGGCTACCTCATGATGCTAACCTTCACTTATTTGAATAAATATTGCCGTCAAAGCTACAACACTGCTACTTGTTTCCACAGAGAAGAGCTCTTTCAAAACTAGACAGTATAACACAGTAACTCGCTGTAAAAATGTCTTAAGATACAGGAAAGCAGTTTCCTGTTTGTCGGACTACATTCAGACAGTTTTTTTAACAATAATGACAATGGTTCTGATACTTCAACAAAACTTTGGAGAAAACATCCTATCATACTAACATAGACGTGAAAACGCTGGTAACTGTTTAGCAATTGTAGAACGTTGATAATCCTGTAGGCTCTAAATTCGCCCAGAATCTGGTCTCATCCCTTGCCCTTTCACAATGTAGACTAAATAGTCTAATTCTAAAAAAATGTAAATTTTTCCAACCTTACCGTCAAGCCCGCTGAAATTAAGTGATTAAAGACCTAATCCAGATGATTTAAAGGATCTTCAAAAGAATCATTCAAAACCAAAAGATCATCCAAATAATTAAGCAAAACACTGTGAAAAGAATTGCCGAAAATACCATCCACAGCACGGTTAAATGCACTAACGACCATTCGGATACCGAAAGATAGGATACAGAACCTATAAATTTATGAATCAATGATAAAACCCGTATACTGTATGTTATTTTTGTGTAACGGAATTTGAGTATATCCATGAGACAGGTCGATGCTAGTCAAAAATTTTTTCTCAAACATCAGTCATACAATTTCCTCTATAGGCTTGGGAAGCTAAAAATCTAGCATTATAACTGCGTTTACGTGACGTGAATTTGAACAGATTCGCGCACCACCATCTGTTTTTAATCGACTTCTAAAAAGAGAAATTGCTACGTTGGTCCAATATAATTTTGGTGCAAATTAGTGCAGTAAAATCTAAGATGGTGTTGGTAATATGGATGCCAAAAACTATTAATTTTGTCCGATTTGGTCCAAAATTGGTATAAGGGAGTTTTCGGGATCATACACGACGAATCTCAAATTATTTAAAAAAATTCAATATGGCGGATCCAGCTTTGCGTTGACGACAAGTTGCAGTGAAACACTTCTATCTCAGGGATTTTGTTTGATTCGAGGCTGGGACTGATGGCGGAAGAAAAAGCCACAGTCTGGATTTATACAAGCATATTGCTCTACTCTTATATCTATGAACTAATAATATAGCTAGTTTACTAGTCTAAGTTTAATTGGAATTATATTAAAGATTGCTAATGCTTAATCAATATTATAACCATAAAAATATGGCTTAAGCAATATACATGAAATTATTGTACACTTACTTAACACGACTAGGCCCACAGTATCTCTAAATTTCCAATTTAAGCACCGTGGATAGATTTTTTTCCCGTGAGGACGGAACAGTATATATTTTTTTATTATCGTCCAAGAAAGTCTAAAGGATAAAGAAAGCAATTATCGTACTTAGATTTATTATCTTTGTCGTTTAAATGTTTTTTAAAAAATATATAAACTCAGAATTTATGACGTCATCAACTAAAAGTAAAAGGCCCTCTTTAAGATTTGTCTATAAATCTGTCGAAGAAATCCTGCCTTGGTTATATAAATAAAACTAAAGAGATAAGGGCCGATGGAGTTCTTACATATGGTATATGCAAATAGCGTTAAAATGTAGTAAAATATTGAACGATTTTTCCATTATTAAGAAACAAAAAAATGATCAAATAAACTTACTATAATAAAAATATATCGTTTGACAATTTGTACGAAGAATTTGTATAATAACCGTTTTTTATATTCACACGAAATAACGAGTACGATGTTTATTTTACAATAACTATCACATATTCTTTTCGTTATAGGAAGAGTTAGATTAGCTTGTTTTACTATTCTTTTATATAAATAAAATTTTTATAAAAAAAATTGAACCGACTTCTAAAAGTGCGCTAAAAAGTAAAAAATAACTATAAATTTTTATATGAAATTGAAATTTTTTAAGTCGGCGTCAAATTAATACCTGATAAAATGTGAACTTTCTTACCATAATTTGTATATATTAGTAGTTATTTATTTCATTTTGAAATAATTTGGCGCCGACCTCAAAAATTTCAATTTCATATAAAAATTTATAGTTATTTTCCACTTTTTCGCGCACTTTTAAAAGCAGGTTCAATTTTTTTTACAAAAATTTTATTTTTCGATTTTTGGCTTTGAATTCATTATGATATCCATAAATTATTTGAAATTATTTGAAATAAGTACTAATCGAAATTAGTGACTCCAAGGTGGCAAAAAATTACCCATTTTATCCAAAGTTTAAATCACCCTAAAATGAACCACTAAAGATTCTTTGATTCTTAGAGTTATCCAAATACCAATGAAATTGTAGCAAACAATTAGTCTGTTATAGTAAATCAACTATCTTAAATTTCAAATAAATTTTAGATTGGTAATATAGACCCCAAAACATTCCAGTATCGATATTTAAAGAACTTAAGACGTAAGTCTCTTAGTCCGATATATTTTATGATACATGTTGAGTTCGTATTTCATACATATTCAATTTTGGACAAAATCGGAAAATGTAAAATTTTCATTCTCTCATATTGTATCTTACCAACTTAATAGTTATAAAAAGTTAACTTCATATTCGTAATACAATACTCAAAAACCCCCTAAAAAGATTCAGATCCACCTTTGAACGAAATCGGAAAATGTAATATTTTTAGTCCGCTATATTGGATTTGTCATAATGACTCCTGAAAAAATACTTTTAAATTCATAATTTACACCCTCAAGAACCCCTATATCAGATTGAGTTTTCCAAAAAATATTCTAAATTCGTAATTAACACTAACAAAAATCCCCCAACTTTAGACAAAATCGAGAGGTGTAGAATTTTTAATCCGCCATCTTGAATCCGCCATATTTATTTATTTTTTAAAATAATTTCAGATTCGTAATGTGCGATCCCAAAAATTCCTCCATATCAATTTTGAAAAAAATCGGACAAAATTAATTTTTTATTCGCCATATTGGATACGCCTATTGAATTTTTTAAAAATAATATCAGATTCGTTATGTGCGACCCCGAAAACTCCCCCGTACCAAGTTGGGAGAAAATTGGACAAAATTGATTTTTTCGTTTGCCATGTTGGATCCGCCATATTGAATTTCTTAAGAATAACTTTAGATTCGTCATGTACGACCCCAAAAATTCCCCCATACTAATTTTGGAGCTTATTTTTTACTACACCAATTTTGTCCAAAAAAATATAGGTCCACCGCAGCACCTTCCTAAATATAACGTAAAAAATTTCAATCAAATTCGTGCCGCTGTTCCGGAGTAATCGGTGTACATACATTAAAAAAACATACATAGTCGACGAATTGAGAAACTCCTTCTTTTAGAAGTCGGTTAAAAATAATATTAAGACTCATAGGAGGAATACACTAACTTCATATTTTGCCCTTCTAGTAGAGGCCCATTCGGAAACCAAGCATCCGGTATAGAATAGCTAACGCTCTCGGCATGAGAAGACCGAAACCTTCAAACTTTAAGGGAATAAAATTGACGGTTATAGGGAATACGACCGAAAAGGGCACTAAAAAAAGGGATACGGGGTGTAAGGTTTTAGGACGATCTTTTAAGAAATACTTAACTTCAGTTACAACCTGGAATTCGTTACGGTCGGTACCATTTTTAAGACCAGTGTCTTAGTAAATTAGGTGACGTGTACATTCGTCCGGAATGAAGGTTTTCTTTGTTTTGTTTTTTATTTAATTTGGAAGTTAAGGAAATATCTTGTGTTATTTTACTCGAGAATTTAACGAATTTAATACTGTTTGTTTAAGTAAAATAAATAGCTGTTTTCTCCGGGATTTTATTCATTTCTTTGTTTAGTGTATTAGTAAGCTATTTAAACGTGTTTTTCAAAATTGGATTTTACATTTTTGTTAATATATCGGCCAATAAGAGCAATTATGTCAGTTTCTTCATAATTGTTATTAGTTACTAGTTTAAGTTTCTCATTGTAAATGATTCGTTGTTCTATTTATTTGTGTTAATAGATTTAAGTGTTAAGGAAAACTTGATTTGTTTAATTTAACTAAAAACCTTCACGCGAATTAACTTGAGGGCGCGCGGCTATGAAAGCTTCATACAAGAGGTATCATCTGCCCAGCTAGTTAGCAACATTGCCTTAGTCCTGAACTCCTGAGTTATGGTTGTAGTAAGCTTAAATAACCGTAGTTGTTTGGAACTGCAAGAGAAAAGATGAACGATCAGACTTCCAGAGTATCTTTGTTACTGTAAAATTTAATTATAGGTTTTTTAAAATAGCTGTAAATTAATATGGGGCAGCACAATAATTCTGAACGGAACAGCCAACGTTACCCAAGATATTCCGTTTGTAGGAATCTATGATCAAAAGTTGTCACGTTGCTGAAAGGAGATCATAATTTCCGTTGAAATTGTCCAGAAGCCAATAGCTGCTCAATTTCGGAATTTACGAAAAAGCTGTTTTTACATTATATTTGATTTACAGCCTTGTAATGAATAAAAATAACACATTGCAATAAGAGTATTAGAAATTTTGACGACATCGCCACATCCTTTTTGACGCATGCAAGATTTTTTTGTAATTTGAAAAATCTCTTGTTAATAATGTTAATTAGTTTATCTATAGTTTTTCTTGTTAAATACCAACCAATTTAAGTCTGTGAAATACGATTTTAGATATATTTCCATAAAGTTTTAAATCTTATAATCATATCATAATTTTTTTGGTTGCTTAAAAATTTTATATATTTTTGTAAAGAACTTTATTCTTTAAAGTGATGTGCAGAACACCCCATATATCTGACCGAATCACTTTAAAGTTACGATGGACTTCGTTATTTTAATGGTTTTAAGAAATGAACTGCGGATCTAATACTACATCAGTGTCACTAAAATCTTTACGGAGTAGGTAAAGGTTGAATCAAATATATTATTATGTGCGTCTTTTTGGAAATTTTAGGAAACCGAATATTTGAACTATTATCTCTTTGATCTCAATAAAAATATGTTTATTTTGTCATTGAATATGATTAATGATGAGACTTTTTTTACATTTGACAGACATATATTTCAATTTTATTTTATCTTCAGATTTGTGGTTGTTGCGAACCATTTGAGTATTTTCAAGAATAAATATGAATGTTATATTGTCTACAAGAAGAGGCTTAAAAAAATTCATATTATCACGTACATACATATTTAAAATAATATGAGAACTAGGTCACCACAAATTACTCGGAGTCTATTTTATTCTATGGTAAATATATTAGTAAGTATATTATACCTGTTTTATTAATGAAATGAAAAAAAAGGTAAATGTAAATAAAAATGTTATCAGGTGATCCACGAAATACACAGCGGGCTCTAATTCTGGAAATATGTTAACTTGAATTGAAAAATTATTGGAAAACTGCATATTAAAGATTTGTCATTTTAATAAGTATTTGGCTAAGCTGATATAGCCGTTATCAATTTATAATATCTCAAATTAGATTCATTATTTAAAGAAGACTGTATTTTAATAGAATAAAACTTTTTAAATAACTCTCTAATCATCCGCTCTGACTATGCATTGGTGCAATAAGTTGTATGAATGAAAAGTATGTAGTGTTACAGAATTTGATCATAGAGCAAATGATATATTGTGGTAGCGTTAACCATTTCATCTATAATCATTTTTTCTGCCTCATATTAATTAGTAGCTATTTTGATAACCTATAATTAAATTTTACCGCAATGAAGACACTCTAGAAGTCTGGACATTCATCTTCTCTCTTGCAGCTTTAGTTTCAAACAACTACGGTTATTTAAGCTTACCAAAACCATAACTCAGAACTTCAGGTCTCAGACAAGGCTGCTTATTAGTTGGTCTGATGACATCTCTTGCTTTGTACGTCTCGCAACAGCGCGCCCGCGAGTTAATTCACGTGAAGGTTTTTGATTAAAATTAAACAAAACACTATTAACAAAAATAAATAAATAAAAAACGAACTATTTACAATGAAAAATTTAAAACTAATAAAAAATACGAATAAACTAACATAATTGCTCTTCTTGGCCGTTATTTTAACCAAAAACGTAAAACCCAATTTTGGAAAAATACATATAAATAGCTTAATAAACATTTGACAGACATATATTTCAATTTTATTTTATCTTCAGATTTGTGGTTGTTGCGAACCATTTGAGTATTTTCAAGAATAAATATGAATGTTATATTGTCTACAAGAAGAGGCTTAAAAAAATTCATATTATCACGTACATACATATTTAAAATAATATGAGAACTAGGTCACCACAAATTACTCGGAGTCTATTTTATTCTATGGTAAATATATTAGTAAGTATATTATACCTGTTTTATTAATGAAATGAAAAAAAAGGTAAATGTAAATAAAAATGTTATCAGGTGATCCACGAAATACACAGCGGGCTCTAATTCTGGAAATATGTTAACTTGAATTGAAAAATTATTGGAAAACTGCATATTAAAGATTTGTCATTTTAATAAGTATTTGGCTAAGCTGATATAGCCGTTATCAATTTATAATATCTCAAATTAGATTCATTATTTAAAGAAGACTGTATTTTAATAGAATAAAACTTTTTAAATAACTCTCTAATCATCCGCTCTGACTATGCATTGGTGCAATAAGTTGTATGAATGAAAAGTATGTAGTGTTACAGAATTTGATCATAGCGCAAATGATATATTGTGGTAGCGTTAACCATTTCATCTATAATCATTTTTTCTGCCTCATATTAATTAGTAGCTATTTTGATAACCTATAATTAAATTTTACCGCAATGAAGACACTCTAGAAGTCTGGACATTCATCTTCTCTCTTGCAGCTTTAGTTTCAAACAACTACGGTTATTTAAGCTTACCAAAACCATAACTCAGAACTTCAGGTCTCAGACAAGGCTGCTTATTAGTTGGTCTGATGACATCTCTTGCTTTGTACGTCTCGCAACAGCGCGCCCGCGAGTTAATTCACGTGAAGGTTTTTGATTAAAATTAAACAAAACACTATTAACAAAAATAAATAAATAAAAAACGAACTATTTACAATGAAAAATTTAAAACTAATAAAAAATACGAATAAACTAACATAATTGCTCTTCTTGGCCGTTATTTTAACCAAAAACGTAAAACCCAATTTTGGAAAAATACATATAAATAGCTTAATAAACATTAAACAGAAAGAAGAATAAAACCCAAAGAAAACAGCTATTTACATTTCTTAGCGAAATAGTATTAAAAATCGCGGAATTCTCAACTAAAATAACTCACCATATTCCCTTAACTTCCCAAATTTAATGAAAGGCCAATCAAACAAAAAAAAACCTTCAATCCCTACAAATTTACGTCATTTACTACGACACTGGTTTTAAAGAGTGGTACCAACTACAGTATATGACTTCCAGATTGTAACTAAAGTTCAATATTTCTTAAAAGACCGTCCTCGTAATTTACCCCCTCGACACCCCTCTGTTTCCCGTTTGTACTCATATTACCTGATGGAACCCAGTAGACGTCAAGTTGAATTTCGAAATGTAGAGGGCGTTAGCCTTTCTATAATGGATACTTAATTCCTGAATTGGTCTCTAAGCGTCTTAGTCATAATTTTTATATAAAAGAATAGTAAAACAAACTAATCTGCGTCTTCCTATAACGAAAAGAAGATATGATAAAGACCGTAAAAAAAACGATTCACTTTTCTTAGCCGTTTTGGCAATAAACATCTTAACTCGTTATTTATTGTGAATAGAAAAAGCAATTAATATACAATTTTTTTTTACAAATTGCCAAATGATGTATTTCTATTATAGTGAGTTTATTTGATCATTCTTTTGTTTCCTAATAATGGGAAAATCGTTCAATATTTTAATACTTTTGAACGGTATTTCATATACCATATGTTAAAAACTACCCTTATTACGTCTGGTTTTATTTACATAACCAGAGTAGGATTATTTCGACATATTTATATCCAAATAGCCAAGAGGGTCTTTTACTTTTATGACTTCATAAATTGACTGAGTTTATATATTTTTAAGAAAAAATTTAAACGACAAAGATAATAAAAGTTAAGTTCGATAACTAATTTATTTTTTCTTTAGACTTTCTTGGATAGTGATATAAAATATAAACTATCCTATTCCCATGGGAAATCTATTCACAGAGTGATTATTTAATTATTCATTTTAACAGAATATTGTGTACATTGAACAGCGTAAAATAATTAATATTTGTTCCATTACAGTAGTAATAATATTTTTATATGGATGGTATATATGATATGTTATACAAGTATGTTAACTGCGAAACGGAGAGAAAAGGTTTCCGGTCTCCCCTAGGGATAGTGATCATACCACTATTATAACTATACCACCTTAAACTATTACCTTTTTTAGGCATACCTAAGTATCTCAGTATATGAGAGAGTTGTTTTGTGTTGGTTGTATTTATATTCTGCGACTTCATGAAGTTTTTAAGTCTTGTTGCTTTCCAAATACACCAAAAAACGAAATCGGGGACTTGATAAAATAGTTTTCATCAAAAGTTAAGCCGGAGTTAGACGCTACATTATGGAGTCTGCTAGTTCACTTACAACTGCAAAAACGTGGATTGAGGATTTCAAATGTCGCAGTATGAGTATTCAAGATTCTGAGCGTTCTGAAATTTTAAAATCAGCCATATTGGAAGAAATCATCTAAAAAGTCTACAAAAACCTTATGGATGACTGCCAATTCAAACTGACAGAGATAGTTAAGTTACATGCATAGCAAAAGAAATAGCGCAACAAGCTAAATTTGTGGAAAAAAGAGTGTCAGCAAGATCTGGCAAAAAAGTTCTCCCTTATCAGGTCAAAATTCAAAAACTGAAGTTTGAAGTCATACCTCAAGCCCCCTTTCTATCCAACATCGACCCTTTTCCAAATTTAAATAAATTCTTTTGTTGGAAAAAACTATAGATTTAATTTCGAAATAATTACAGGGATAAACTCCATTTTGCAGACTTGGAAGAAAGACCCTACAAAGAAGGGATCCAACTACTTGAGCACCGGAGGCGCAAGTGTATATCTTGAGAATGAGTTGATATAGAAAACAAAAGTTGAATTTGTGTCATAAATTTTGTATTTTACATGTTATACCGGAAACTATTAATCCTCGAACTGGCTAGTCTTATATAGAATAATCAACCTTTAATATTAATTATTTTCTTGCCCATAATCAAAAATATTCTGATAACTTCTTCAATTTTCATACAAGTGATATAATGCAAGTGAAAATTTTTATCTATATTATATAATAAAAGTGATAAAAGTCTTTAAATTGAAAAGAATAATGTAAAAAAGCTATAAATTTTCTATTAGTTTGACCTAAATTTGTATTCAATTTTTAAAAGAACATACAAACGTCGTTATTGCCGAACAAATTTATGACATTAACGTAGATGTGCGGTGGTCACCTTGTAAATGTTTCTATAATCTACAATTTTCATTAGTTTGATATATTTCAAGCGATGTAATCCGCGAAAGCTAAGAAATCACGCATACCGCTGTTTTCTGTCTGCATTTATTTAGTTTTATTATCATGTTATTGCTTTACATTAATCGAAAAATGACATAATTAACAGAAAAATCCACATAAAAATTCCTTTTGAACTTTTCGTGATTATCTCCAACAGACATGTTCGAGAAACTTTCTTATATACCAAGTATGGATTTGAAAATGTAATTTTATGCATAATGCAAGAGTTTTTTTCGTTATACAATTTCGCAGTAACAGTTACAGAAATAAAACTTATATTTAACTTTCAATTTATTTATGAAAAAAGCAGAAGTGTAGGACATTCTTATTATTGCTAGAATAATAAATATGAAGGGGAATTATTTAGAAATAATAAAATATTAAAGTAATTTACTAAGAATTTACAGAATATGACAAAATTATGAGTTTTTCAAAATTCAGATGTTATTATTAGTTTTTACGACATAATCAAAATATTATTACACTTCTCACAAAATATCGATTCGTTTTTTGAATTAGAACAAAAACGTTGAGAAACCATCTTCAACGAGTATATATTCGAAATTTTAATACAGTGGCATTCTGTGCCATTCATTCTTGGTTGGATAAAACTTACTAGATAAAGTTCTCAGATTTGGAATATCGAAAGTTTCTTTATCAAAATGGTTTTACAAAAACATAAAATTGCTTTGATGGATATTCGTGTTTACCATTTTTCGTACTTTATCTCTAAAACCATATATCTCACTAGTGACTTATTTGGAACAAAAACTGGATAAAAATCTTTATCTTACTTTTTAACAGAGTTACCTTTCATCTCTAATTTACGGCGATAATGACTTCTTCATCGCATGCAAACATTTTACCATGCATATTTCCTTTCACTCTCGGAAGCCAGCGGCAACGTAAGAATCGCCACCTTGAGCGTTATTCTGATGATAGAGCAAAACTTTTATTAATTCTTCTCTAGGCTTTTATGATTATAATAAAATTTAACAAGGCCCTGCAAGTTTGTGCTCTTTCTTAAAATTATGAACAAAAAGCCTTAAGTTTCTCAAAAAAAAAGGTTTGAATTTTTTTAGAAAGTGAGCAACCGTATTACTATTGCATGGTAAGACATCTATTTTCATCTATTTTTCATTAATTCTTACCATTCTGTTAAGAAAGCCTTGTCTCTTTCGTTTAAAGCTAGGTAATACTATACGAGTTTACTTTTGAGATATCGTTAATATTTGACTTACCTATTTTACTCACAACTTTCTCATATCTAACTTTGTCCAAGTTTTTCATCAACTCCTGGATACGGGTAGTGTGTTTCTAAAATTTCATCATGGACGATAGCGATAAATCGGCCCTGAAACCGAAGAACAAAGTATAAATCTTGATGAAGAGGTTATTACTCAAAGTATTTGGCGACGAGTAAGAGTTTATCATGATTGCACATAGAATACTAACTGAGCATTTACTCTACCCTTATCATATATAAAGAGCAGAAGCTTTCTTACTCGCGGCTTTTGCTCTCAGACAAAAATATTGTGAAAAGTTTATTGCTCAAATTCTAATTTTTTGTTCAATATTTTATCAGCCGACGAAGCTTCTTTCACGCTGAATGGAATTTAAAATTTTCGATTAATATATGGACTGCTTATAATGGCAGATTTTTTTAACCGACTTCTAAAAGAAGGAAGTTCTCAATTCGTCGAGTATGTATTTTTTTTATGTATGTACACCGATTACTCCGGAACGGCTGCACCGATTTCAATGAAATTTTTTATGTTATGTAAAGGAAGTTGGTGCGGTGGTCCCATATTTTTTTAGATGAAATTGGTGCAGTAAAATCCAAGATGGCGCTTACAATATGGCGGCCAAAAAAATTAATTTTGTCCGATTTTCTCCAAAATTTGTACAAGAGAATTTTCGGGGTCGTATACAACGAATCTGAAATTGTTTTTTAAAAATTCAATATGGCGGAACCAATATAGCGGACAAAAGATTTAATTTTGTCATTTTTTCTTCGAAATTGGTGTGGGGGAGTTTTTGAGATCGCAAATAACGAATCCAAAATATTTTTAAAAAATTAAATATGGCGGATCCAACATTGCGGACGAAAAAATCAATTTTGTCCGAGTTTCTCCAAAATTCGTTTAGGGATGTTTTCGGGGTCGCAAATTACGAATCTGAAATCATTTAAAAAAATTAAATATGACGGATCCAAGATGGCGGATTAAAAATTCTACATCTCTTGATTTGGTCTAAAATCATTTTTTGAAAAACTCAATGTTTTGGATTCAATATGGCGTCCTAAAAAATTTACAGTTTTGTAGGTGTAAATTATAGATTTAAAAGTATTTTTTTAGGAATCAATTTGGCGGAACCAGTATAGTGGACTAAAAATCTTATATTTTTCGATTTTGTTTAAAGGTGGGACTAAATCGTTTTTGAGGATGTCAATAGCGAATATAAAATTATTTTAAAAAAACCTAATATGTCGAATGGAATATGACGGTCTAGTAATTTTAAGTTTCCGGATTTCATCCAAAATTGGTACTAGGGGGCTTTAAAGGTTTAGATTTATATTAGATTAAGACGTTAAATGTTGGATTGAAAATTTTACCCTATTCGCATTTTTTCATATTTGGTATAGGGGGTTTTAGGGGTCGTGTATTACGAATATGACGTTAATTTTTTACAACTATTAGGTTGATAAGATACAATATGAGGGACTGAAAGTTTTACATTTTCTAATTTTGTGTAAAATTGATATTGCGGGGTTCTTGAGGCGTATACAAATTCAATACGCAGTATAAAATATATCGAACTAAGGAATTTACGTCTCAAGTTCTTAAATATCGATATTGGAAGGTCTTGGAGGACTATATTACCAAACTAAAATTAATTTAAAATTTAAGATAGTGGATTTACTATGACAGACTAAATATTTGTTTGACACAATTTCACTGGGATTTGGAAAAATCTAAGAATCAAAAAATTTTTAGAGGTTCATTTTAGGGTGATTTATAACTTTGGATAAAATGGGTACTTTTTGCCACCTTGGAGTCATTGCGAGGTACACTAATCTCGATTAGTACTTAGTTTAAATAATTTTTAGATATCATAATGAATTTAAAACTAAAAATTTTTATAAAAAAAATTGAACCGACATCTAAAAGTGCGCTAAAAAGTAAAAAATAACTATACATTTTTATATGAATTTGAAATTTTTGAAGTCGGCGCCAAATTATTTCTAAATGAAATAAATAACTACATATATATATATATATATATATATATATATATATATATATATATATATATATATATATAAATCATTATAAGAAAGCAATTACAAATAAAGTATTTTTAAGCTGTTTATGCAAATTACATTTTGTCAGGTATTAGTTTCGTGCCGAAAAATTTCAATTTCATTTAAAATTTATAGTTATTTTTTACTTTTTAGCGCACTTGTAGAAGTTGGTTCAAATTTTTTATAAAAATTTTATTAAAGGACCATTTGTTTTGCAACAAACATTAAATGGGCAGAACCAGTTAAATGTTTTCATAAATTAGTGATAGAACCTCACTAAATATTAACCGTTGGAGAGCACTTAAATAATAATTTTGAAAACAGGTATATAGAAAGACTTGTCCATGCTTAATTTGTATCCAGAAAAACTGGTTAAGATTCTACTAGGCTTGCAGAGACTTAACTGTTACACATTTTGAGCATTTAATTTAATGCAATGGTCATGTATTTCTTTGTGTGATGAAAATCGTTTAAAAAGTGTCAAGGTGTGAAAAATTAGCCTAAGTAATTTAAATTTTGACCATGAACAGTAACAGGAAGCAAGTTTTTTTTGACAAAACAAATCAAGTTTATGGTTATGCGTATAAAATGAATACTACCCATGAAAATTAAAATATATTTTATTTCCAAAAAAAAAAAACAATCAGATAGAAAACAAACATATCCTATTTGACACGCGCCGCATGGTTATCTTATCGAAATAAAATCAGTTGTCAGTTGTTAGGAGAATTTGAATTTACCTAAGTTTCACTTGAAAACGTCTAGGGAAAACTACTGACCGAAACATCGGGATATTCAACCAAAAAAAAACCAATGGAAGTCCAACCCATATATTCTAAATTGCAAAATTTGAAATGTTCTAATCTGCTTTCTGCGGAAATGGTTTTATTTTGGATTTATGTTTTAAAAAATTTTCAAAATATTGTACAAGAACATAGTTTAAATGTACGGAAATTATTTTCCTAACATCCTGTAAAGCCTTTAAATTTGAAATCCATTTTTTACACTTTTTTTTTGTAATTGATTACTTTAATTCGGATTAAATATGGTAGAACAAACTTATCCCTGTACGATCATGTTAAGGGGATATGTCTATTTTTAAATTGATTATAATCCGGGCAGCTATGAGACAAAAATGTTAATCCATTGGATTAATGGAAATTTTACTTTTGTAGGCATAGGTGACTAAAACCAGGTACAAAAACGCGTAGATGTCTAACCCCTATCCTGGTGCGAAAGGCGTGAGAGAGTGACTCTACTATTCTTCGAGAGTACACAATGGCTCAACTATATGATGAATAAAACTATACTTATTTTATTTCACATAAGTTGTGTTACGAAATAAGAATGGTCATCCGTAAGTTCCGAGAGGTACTTTAACCTATCGATTTATTAAATAAAAAAATGTGAAACATATAAATGACCCTAGGACACGGCTTACAAAGAAACTATGCTCCTTGGATAGAAAAGAGCTGTAAATTGTGGTGGGACTGTTGACAGGATATTATCACCTGAGGGGCCATCTTCACAAGATTGGTGTCGCAGATGACCCGATATGCAGATGGTGTCTGGAGGAGGATGAAACTATTGATCAAGTCCTCAGAGAGTACCACGCACTCAATGGATTGAAATAGAGATATTTCGAAGATACAATTTTGTTAGCGGAAGTAGTTAGGCAAGTTCAATTAGCGAGGCTGCTTGAATTTGCAAAAGCGACCGGCTTCGAATGACCTACAGCTATGGTAAGATATAGAGTGCCCAATGAGGCCGAGGCATCGATGCTTGATTATCGCCACCTTTGTTTCATTCATTCATTCATGATTGTCCTTATCACAATTTTTGTGGCCAACCAAATTTATTGCGAAAATCAAATTAAGGGTTCATTCCATCATTCTGATGATGATAATTTATTTAAAGGCGCGAAGAAAAGGGAAAAAACTGTCTTGAGCGAGCAGAGCAGAGTTGGAAGCTAGATGCGGCACCAGTTAGCAAAGGGCTGAGCTAGCCCCTATGCCGTAGAGTAGGGGTGGGTATTTATTTTATAAGCGCCACCGAGTTTTGGTCGGATAAACGCGGAAACCCCCCCCCTCCACGTTGTTGCTCGGGACTAGCGTCCAATCCAGCTCTATATCTAGCTGCACAAAATAACCAAAACAAAAAAAAGGGGTAACGCACTGCAAAACTGACAAGAAATTGCGGGCTAAATGAAACTCAAAGAAAATGTTAAAAGAAAGAAATGTTCATATTAATCCTCTAAATTTTGATGATAGAGAAGTCCTAATCTGGATTTCTGGACTTCTTCTAGCTCCGATGGTGATCTTGGATCTCACGTCCTTTCCCAGAGGGTGGATACGGATATACTACTACCCCAAAGGGTGAATCTGAATTGTATCCCTAAAGGTGGACTGGGTTATACCCCTAAGGGTGAATATGAGTTGTTTTTTAGACCCCAAAGGATAGACCCCGATTTTCTGGGGTCAGACTGATTCCTGGTGATAATGCCAAGGGGCCGACAAAATCCCTGTTTCCAGACCGTACCTCGATAACTAGCCAAAAAAAAAATACCAAAACCAAAAATCACCACAACGCTATCGAGGCACGTAAAAGAAATTTCCCATCCAAAACCCGCAGGATGGCGGCAATAAATCGGGATGGAAATTTCTCGATTCACGAATGCAAAACTTCACAGGAAAAAAAAGTAGGATTGACAGTTAAATTCTCGCCATTTTATAGGAAGCCCGAAACCTGCACTGTATGAGCTTCTTTTTCCCTCGACATAGGGCGCGCGACAAAAGGGACCTTAAACAAGTAGCAATTCGACAAAAGAATTACAGCTCAAAATAGTAGGCTTAAACAGCATTGCTAACTAATAAGTCGTTGACATTTCCGACTCAAAATCAAATAGGATTTCATTTTACTCAAAGAGGAAATAAGAATTTACCCTCAGCCATTAGCAACACGGTATTAGTTACTCACTCAAATTTCCTCCCAAAATGCAACGGCCTAAAAGAATGCAAATTTGCCTAAACGTCAGCTGAAAAGGTCACATAACCCCAACAAAAAATGTAAAAAAACCCTTGAAAATAAAAATTCGGAAACTGAAACTAAAATAGATAAATGTAACAATTTAATCTGAAATAATCAGCACAAAAAAAATGGTATCTTTTGCAAAAGTACATACCAACATTCAATTTAAATATAAACTACCTAATACAGTGACGCAGAGTTGCGGACCTAAAAAGACAAGTTATGAAAGGATTTTAATTAGGGCTGTATTTCTTATAGGCAAATTACTGAAAGATAAAGAAAATAATTAAGTTGCAAGTTTGCAAGCGAGTGAAATTTGGAATGGCTCGAAAAGCAATAGTACCCAAAAATGCAACGAATATTAGGCTGTTATACGAAGGAGAAATGAGAAATGCTTAATAACAATAATATAGTGCTACCCAAAACGTGAATATTACCAAAAAGAAGGTAAAATTAACCAAATTAAGCATATAAAATTTAAGATAAATTTTTAAGCGTGAGAATGAACTGAAGCTACGTAATATGTGCATAAATAGTTGCCATTTCATTTATTTTAATAATTATCTTGATTTATTTAAGTGTATTTGGAACTCAAATTAAATACTTTTGTAGATTAATCTTATTTGAGTATATAAGTATAATAAGGATGCATGAATCTGAACATACCTTTGTTCATGCATGATGAAAAGAAAAAAGAGGGAGAAGCGTGTGAAGAAATAGGGAAGAGGGGTGTAAGAATGAAGAAACAAATTGGAGAGAGGAGGAAGAAAGATTAGCGACAAGGATCATAATGATAAGAGAGTGGAAACTCAATAGTCCCCTAAGGGGTAACATTAGAAAACTAATTTCACAAATTGTTAGTTTCATCAGGTCCTTACATAAGTGGTTTGAGGAAATTGCTACAGAATTCTATGTCTAACTTTTACGATAAGGAATTTGTTCCATATGTTGATGTTTAATTTAGTTAATATCGTCATTACTTTATTATTTCGTTCAAAAATCGGTATGAATTGTATGTAATAAAATGGCATTACAGTATTTTTCTTTTCTTTTTAATTTATCATGTTAGATTTCTTATTGTATTATATAAGTTTAAAAATTATTAAAAGGCATAAAAATGGTTCCATTTTTATTATAACCTTTACAGATTAAAGACATAAAAAATTATTTTACGACTGTATAATTAGTTTAATAAGTTATGGTTCTTTTCATTGAGGTCGTTAAAGGAAAAAAAATGAACAGACAGTTTGTGTCCCGCGAATTTAATTCTGGTTGTCTCTCCATATGCTTTTCAATCATCCTATGATCTCATCAGTGGAACTATAATGAACCGAGAGCAAGACCTACCAGAAACAACTCTTATATAAAATTTTAATTCCTAGATATGTCGGCAGGATGTTAAATCTGCTGACATTTTCGATGTCAGATTATACAACAGCAATAGCTAAACGATATCATGCACTCTGGTGTATGCAAGAAACGGACACATTTCGAGACACAAAATTTAATAGTGTTACTGGGAATTTTGTATATTTAGCTCAGGAGCAAGAAACGATAGAAAGAAATGCTAATAAACTTCCTACAAAGTAGACACTTATATAAACAGTGTCTTTAAGAACCCAAGGCAGAGAATATGAACTTGGAGAAGCCCAAAATTTTTCAGGAAAGAAAGAAATCAATAGAGTCCTAATAAAGAGTTAAAACATATGGAATATTGTGTTAAAGTTTTAAATCGGTTTGAAACTGGTTACGACTTCAATATCCATCCGGACAAAACTGGAAAGAAATGAGATGATTAAAATACCTATATTTTCATCAAGTGAAGAATTGTTGTTAAAATAAAAATAATGCAAGAAAGGACAACTCATAAGATTGACACCCTTGGAAACTTTAGAAGAGGTGAGTTTAAATAAACTAACATAAAAAATATACAGAGTGCTTTAAATCCAAAAAACAGAAACCAAAAAATTAATCTAATAACACATAAATTACCAAATAAAAGAAGCATATAAAATATTAAACAAAACTATCAAAAATTCGGAGAGTTACTAGAGATGAAACTAAAAAAAAAACATACATACAATAATAAATAATGCGCATATGAGGGTTCGAAAATCTAATGTATTTTCAGGTAACAAATAGAAAAAAGACAATTTTTTGACAGAAATGAAGCTCTAAATACAATATAAGCCTTCTATAAAACATATTTTGCATTTTTTTTTTGGATAATCAGCAACCAGAAATAAAAGAAAAACAATTGTAAATTTAAGCTTACAAAAACCTTCCAGAAATATGTAAAATAGAAATAAAGGTTGTTTATAAGTAGGTGAAAAACAAAAATGGAACAATATCAAAAATACTTACGTTGGGAGGAAGAGCTGTGGAAATGGCTGTCGAGCTACTGATGAACAGATGTTAGTAAGAAGGTAAAATACCTGAAATTTGGTGCAATGTGGAATTTATAAACATAATACTCTCCAGAAAATGAAATAACCATGTTTTAAATATTGAAAATTACCGATTTAGGTTTTCACTCGAATGTATGAATGAATGGGCATAGCTCCAGATCATTCAAGGCTGATTGCCTTTGCGAATCCAAGCAGCCTAGTTAACTGTACTTACCTAACGGCTTCTAGTAACAAAATTGTATCTCCGAAATGTCTCTGTCTCAGTCCGTGGAGTGCTAGGTACTCTTTGAGGATATGATCAAAAGTTTCATCTCCCTCCAGACACTATCTGCACGTCGGGTCGTCTACGAAACTGATCTTATGAAGATCAGGTGACAATGTCCTGTCAATAATCCCACCACAATTCGCGGCTCTTTTCTTCCTAAGAAAATAACCTCCTTAGTAAGCCGTGTAGTAAATCTTGTTCCTTGCACAGCTCATTTCAGGAGCTCCCCTCTACGATTCAACCAATTTTCTTTCCAAGAATAATTTGAGTTCCCTTTTATCAACGACAAGTGGGACAGGTAGAGTTGATTGGGGTCCATATGGTTCAGTTACGGATCGCATCTTTGTTAGACGGTCCACTTCTTCATTCCCGCATATGTCCGAGTGACTCGGGACCCACACGAGTCTGATTGTGTAGCTGTTCCTTGTCAGACTGTTTAGTACAGACACTAGTTGTGAAATTACGACACTTCAGTGCCATTACCGCAACCTTACGTAACATATGTTTATTACCCTATTCCTGTTTATTTCCTTCTAACAGATATGGCCACACTACAGAATAGCATAAATTCCCGCTGTAAAGATCGAGTAGAACTCTCTAACTCCCGTGCTCCAGCCGAACACTTCGGCTCCAGTTTTTTTGTCTTTTCGAGATCCATATACATACGACCAAGATCCATTTTTCATCTACCTCCCAATCCTCTCTACTTGGCAGAAATATCGCCAGAGAGTAATTGTATTTTAAAAGCGGCTCCATATGATATATCTGCATGCGGAGTAACGGACACCTCTCCACGCTTTCCCAGATACCTGAGGAGCCGCCCGTTCCCATGCCGAGTGCAACTGAGACGATAAGCAGTCTTCAGGGCTTCGTTCACTATGTATAAGTGGAGAGGAAGCAACTTCCTGAGCCCTAGTGGGGGCAGTCCTCACTAACTCAATATCTAATCACAAGCCATTGTTTGAACTTTGTCAAGTTAAAGACGGTATTTGCGTTTTGCTATACTAAACCACCATACAATAGCAGGTACGTTATCATGGGGCGGATCACCATAGTGTATATCCATAAATAACACTCTCAGTGTCAGCCCGCATGTGCACCAAAAGACTTGTTTACAAGCCCCGAAAGCACATATGGTCTTTTTGATTCACTGAAATAATTACAAATCATCTCAATATCAAGTTTGATACCTGATAAATAATTGAGCAGGCTGGGTCCCGATAGGGATGCAGTATATTCGACCATTTACAAAATGTACATTTATTAGTTGCGAAAACAATAATAAATACTGTTCCTCCTCACTTAGTTTTCGTAAATTTTCATAAGGTACTTGAGTCCGTAGAAACATGGGCTATTCTTATATTGAACGAGAATAGATTATTAATCTAACACAGAACATATACAAAAATGCAACTTTTTCATTTAAAAATAGATGAACAACTTAAAACTAGTATCACGGTAAAATGATGGGTCTGTCAAGGAGACCCAATCTGCCTAAAATTGTTTTATTCAATACTCAAAAACGTGTTTAAGCGGAAAAATGAAGGTATAAAAATTTACTGGACTTATATGAAACATCTGCATATTTCAGATAATATAATATTAATTTCCAGCAATATCGAAAAATCAAAAGAAATGTTGGAACACTTCAATAATGCGGCAGAAAAAAATCGGAATGAATATGAATTTGAACAAAATGAAAATAATAAGTAATGTGGAAACATAAATGATTATACATCTACAAAAAATTGAAAGTGCGAACGCATACGTATATCTGGGTCACAGTATCAGATTGTCCAAGGAGAATTAAACCGTGGAAATTAACAGAAGAATAGGTTTAACATGGGCAGTACTCCACCATAAAAATATCCCTATATATAAAAAACCGTGTACGATATAAGTATACTCCCAGTAACTATATACGGCCTTGAAATGATATCACGAATAAAGGAGAGTGCAAGTCGCTTAAGAACAACTTAAAATGCTAAGAATCACTTTTAGAGATATAATTCGTAATGAAGAGATTCGAAAAAAACAAGAGAAAATGATGTAATTAAAGGAGTGGCGAAATTAAAATGGTAATGGGTGGTAAAATTACAATGTGGAGACCAAAAGTTAGCAATAGATGGATGGGCAAACCACCGAAATGCTAAGTGGATGACACAAAACCAATTAAAGAATGGAAATGAAAGCAAATGACAGACAAGCGAAAGGCAAGAAGCATCTTAGAAGAGGCCTATAAACAACTTCACCGACATGAGTGGAATTCTATTCTCAAAACTTGTACTCTTTATTTTGTAATTTTATAAATTGGGGAATCACAACTTTATAAATCAGTAGTGATTATTTTAAAATAAACCCATTAATAGTATTGTGATTTTTACCTAATGATCAGATCACAATTAATATAATAATGACTAAAATGTGGTTGTCGGACTTGCATTGTCTTTATTTTTATTTATTTTTGAGACGTTTCGATTAGGTTGTATCTCCAATCGTTATCAAGTATAAACTGATAACTGAAACTTTATAACGATTAGAGATCCAACCTAATCGAAACGTCTCAAAAATAAATAAAAATAAAGACAATGCAAGTCCGACAACCACATTTTAGTCAATCTTCAACATTGTCTACAACCTTCAAACAAACGTAATATAATAATATCGTTAATAAGGGTCGATAATGATTTTGTTTCCTTTTTAGAAAGTATCATGCCTACCTGGAAAATTAGGATCCAATTGCAAGTGTCGTTTAGCGACACCATCGAAACTAAAACCATTTCGATACGAAGGGGAATATATCAGGGTGATTCACTTAGCCCATTGTGGTTCTGCCTTGCAATGAACCCACTATCATGCCGTTTGAACTCTACCAGATACGGCTTTAGTATTAGAAATAACAACGAAGAGGTAGTAAGAGTGAATCATCTATATATGGATGATCTTAAACTAATGACTGCTACCAGAAAACAGCTGGAAAAAATGCATAAAATTGTAAAGGAGTTCTCCGGGGACATCGGAATGCAATTTGGGCTTGACAAGTACCGTATTTTGAACATCGTTAAAAGGAAGATACGACATTTGAAATGCAGAACGGTGAAACTATAGCTGCAATGGAAGCAGACCAAACATACAAATATCTAGGTATGAAACAGGCTAAAAGAATTGACCATCGCACTCTGAAAACCGAATTGACAACCGAATTAGTCAGGCGGGTAAGGCGGGTATTACGAACTAACTTAAATAGCAGAAATGTGTTTAAGGCGCTCAACACGTATGCTGGATGGACATAAAAAATCGGCTGAAGAAAGCCAAACACTCCTGAAAAAGGCACACAAATATCATCCTTGTAGTACTGAGCAAACACTGCTACACTGCTACCTAAATACCACTAGATCAACAATTAACAAATTTACGTTCATATTTTCGCAGGCTGACAGAGCCCTATGCGAGGCAAATAATTAACCACCGCTGCATTTGAGGGATTATGAACTGACTTCTTATCACCAACCAGACCAGAAGAAGCTTCTAGCCTGGCTACAGAAGCCCCCTCATAGAAGACACCGAAAATAAGTCAGCCATGAAAATGTCGACAAATTAGCATCGAACTAATGTTTAAAGTCTGGACAAATTCTTCCTGAAACCGTAGGCTATCTAGTAGTAATCCAAGATCAAATCAATCCAACGAAAAACTATTTAAAGACTTATTCAGGTACCCCTCGATCCAGAAGATCAATGCTGATGTGAGTGTCGAACATCAGAGACAATGTAGCACATAACAGGAAGAAACCAAGCATTTGCCTCATCGGAGTACAAGAAGAGACACTATTCGGCTGACAAGATCATACACCAAGAGTTAGCAAAGGAATGGAAATTATTGCAAGTAGAGAAATGCCATACTATGAATAAAACACAAAGCCTTTTCTCGGTAATAATAGTAATAAGACTTTAACAACTTACTGTAAAATCAACGGTAGCTGGATCAATAAAGAACATCAAATCTGCAGTCAGATTCAATTCCAGCTCTTCACAACAGAGTAAGACCCATCCACAGATAATGCCAATGTTTCTTACAGAAGCAGTCACGTATCTCTTGCCAAAGGATGAACATAATACAGAACATCCAGCAACAGTTGATCACATCCTGCTTGACGCAACGTGAGCAAAGTAACCTCATTGCAATTCAGCAAAAATGATGTGCCAGGGGCGCAATGGGCTGAAAGGAGTAACTTATTATCGATTGGGTTATTTGAAATCAGGTTCAAACTTAACGAGCTAGTCTATTTTCCGCCTACGTGGACTGCAAAATAGCGTTTTTAAAACACCTCATTTCAGCTTGGAGAAATAGGATCCTAATGCAAATACTTTCCAGCGATAATATCTAGGCACACACTATCCCAATACGAAGGGGAATATTTCAGGGAGTGTTTGGATATTTCTTCTTCTTCTTCAAATGAATATCCACTAATGGATGTTTGCGATTACATTTTCCATTTCCTAATTCTGCGGTGTGTACCAGTGTCTGAATATCATGCAACCCCGTTCACTGTCTGATATTATGGAGCCAGGACATCTTCTTTCTTCCATTTCCTCTTTTACCCTCGATCTTGCCTTCAATCATCAACTGTAAGAATTGATATCTCTCATTTCACATGATGTGCTCTAGATACGCCGTCTTTCTTTTCTTGGTTATGCTGAATAGTTCACGTTCTTTCCCAATACGTGAGGGAACTTCTTCATTGGTCATTCTCGTTGTCCATGATATCTTAAGGATTCTTCTGTATATCCACATCTCGAAAGCCTCTAATTTATTGATAGCGCTTGTCTTGAATGTCCAACCCTCCACACCATAAAGAAGCATTGACCATACGTAACCTTTTATGAACCTCAATCTTAATTTCAAGTCAAAATCCGAACACGTAAGCACTCGCCTGACTTTTACAAAAACCTGTCGCGCCTGTTCAATGCGACATTTTACTTCGTTGTCAGAGCTCTATTCTTCGAATATCCATGTGCCCAGATATTTAAATTTGGTTACTCTTTCTATGGGTACTGCGTTGAAACTTACCTTGGCGTTTTGGAATAAATTGGGATTTCTTGAGATAATCATGAATTTTATCTTCTTTGTATTGATGTTCAAGCCCATTAATTTGCTGCGCTCTCCTATTATATTGTTGAGTTCTTGGGGGGTCGTTTATATTGTTGGCGATCAGGACTGCATCATCCGCATAACAGATGTTATTAATCCATATTCCGTTAACTTTAATTCCCATTTCAGTATCTTTCAAAGCCTCCTGGAAAATTGTTTCAGAATAAAGGTTAAACAGGAGAGGGGACAGCACACACTCTTGTCGCACTCCTCTTCGGATTTGTATCGGTTTGGATACATTATTATCTGATTTTATCTGCGCGGTTTGACCCCAGTATAAGCTGTCAATACATCGGATGTCTTTCTGATTTATGTCGAGTTTTCTAAAAAGCAGCATTACTTTATGATGTTGTATACGATCGAATGCTTTTTCGTAATTTTTGAAGCATAGGCACACATCTTTTTTCTAATCGTAACAGTTCTGAACAAGCTCCTGTGTAGCGACTAACGCTTCTCTCGTACCTAGGCCCTGCCTAAATCCAAACTGTGAGTCGCTCATGTCTCTTTCGTATTTATTATATATTCTCTGATGTATTATTTTTAGAAATATTTTTAGTGTATGACTCATTAAACTAATGAGTCTATGATAGTCACATTTTCTTGCATTGGTCTTCTTGGGCAAGGGAATGAAGGTGGAGCATAGCCATTGTTTGAGATAGCAACCCGTTTCGTAAATTATGTTAAATATTTTATGAAGTGTCGCGATGCCTTTTTCATCCAGAAGTTTTGAATATCTCAGACGGTATCTCGTCTGGGCTAGTCGTCTTGTTGTTTTTTGAATTTTGCATAGCTTTTTCTATCATTTCTTTGGTGACTGATAGACCTGTTAAATAGTCGCTCCTATTGCCCTTTTCCAGAGGTCTGTCGTCATAGAAAAGGGCTTCTACATACTTTTCGCACACATTATTTTTTTCTGTGCTGTTAAGAACTATCTGATTGTCTTAGTTGACCAATACGCCTGGTCTTCTCCTTCTATATATCCCAGCGGTTTCTTTCAACTTTTTGTGTAGGTTACGATCATCATGTTGGTTCTGAAGTTGCTCTATTTCAGCGCATTCGCGTTTAAGCCATTCGTTTTTTCCTATTCTTATCGTTGATCTTACTAATCGTTGGATACTTTTATATTTGGTGTTATTTCTGTCGCTCCTGTGTTTTCGGCGTTCATTCATTAGCAATAAAATCTCGTCTGTCATCCACTTTTGCTTCTTCTCTTCCAATCTATATCCCAGTGTATTTTTCATGGCATTTGCTAACCTTGCCCATGAATGTGTCAGATCTTCTTCAATTTTTGGTGTTAGTGTTTGGATTTGTGTGTTGATCTCATTGCTTATTTCGCCTCTTACGACTAGGTCCTTTATCCTTTCTATTGCTATCCGTGGTTGTGTAGTTATCTTTTTAGTACTTGATAAGGATATTTTTATAGTTGCTACCAGTAGAACGTGGTCAGAAGGTACGTCTGCTCCCGGATACGTGCAAGTATTTTTTAAAGTTGAGCTAAATCTCCCGTTAATAAAGATAAAATCTACCTGATTACGTACTATGTCTTGCGGTTTGTCCGTTGGGGATTTTCAAGTATATCGACGGCGTGGGTGAAGGCTGTTCGTAATTTTCATGTCTTCCCCTTGACAGAACTGCAAAAGTCGATCATCTCTTTCGTTTCTAACTCCAAGTCCGTAAGGTCCAACTATGTTTTCAAAATTGCCCTTTCCGATCTTGGCATTAAAGTCTCCCATAATTATATTGACGTCATGTTTTTTGGTTAATTTAAGGAGTTCCTTGATTTCGCTATAAAACCTGTTTATTTCTTGTTCTGTAGAATCCGCTGTTGGTGCGTACACTTGGATTATATTGAGGTCGGCGGGCTTGACTTTGAGTTTTAATAGAGCAGCACGGTCAGAGTATGGGACAAATTCCACTACAGATCTTATTAGCTTCTTTGTTATTACACACACATGAATATTTGTCTATATGTATTATCCTTACAAGCAGAAAAATGGATATATATTTTATATAGAAAATTTTTGCCTGCGAATGTTGTTGTCGGTTCGATACAGCTCCACTGGCAAGACCATTAGGTGGTTGAAATGCGTATGGAGAGAGAACCAGAGTTGTATTTGCAGAACATAATATGTTTGTATATACTCTTGCCTTTATCTGCTTGTAAGGAAAATATATCTATAGGCAATTATTTATTTATTTCTTGCTGAAATTCCAATTTTTAAATTTCGAGCTATTCCGGTAATGATGTTCGACAGGTAATATTTTTCAGCCCGACGTCAAAAAGTCGGCAGCTTTAATATCCTGCCCACATACCCACATATCTCGACATTTGAATTTTATGTAGACAATTGTTTCCCGCCAATATTGCTTTCGTTTCGATAGCTTTCCACATTGGGTGGTCTAAACTCGTACAAAGAGAAGACCATAGTTTTATTTACAGGAAATAAACTATTTGTATATATTCTTCCCTTCATCTGCTTTTAAGACGAATACGTATAGGCAACTATTTAAACGTGTTAGAAAATAGATTTATTTATGTCTTACTGAAAACTTAATTTTTAAATAGTAGGCTAGTTAGTTAATTGTGTTTTCTAGTAATTATTCAACAACTGAGCGAAAATATTTTTGTTATATTTATTTCGCCTGTAGGCACATTGTATATTTCTCAATGGATAAATAAAAGATGGAAACAAATTTCTAAATATATATATTTTAATTGTTTTCTTAATATTATTATTATAATAAATAAAATTTTCCTAATGGTGAAATTAATGCAGGCCCTAAATTTATATCAGTTTTTATTTTCATTTCGCTTCAAATTCTAAAATATTGTCAAAAGAAAATTTCAGTGTATACCTTCAAACTCTTGGCGTATTTCTTGTTGAACAAAATAACAGAAAATGTAACTCGAATAAATAAATGATTACAGCAAACTATAAAAACCCCAAAAACTGAACAACAAATTAGAAAACTACTCTTAATTTATTTATCGTGCCTTAAAATTTAAATAATAAATCATAGTTGCATACCTTAGAACTAGACTAATAAATTTAGTAATTAATTAGTAACATTGAGAATACACGCATTAATTAAAATTAACCGCATATAGTAACACTTAATAAAAACAAAATGAGAAAATTTAAAACCGATTATCACAACATTGTCAACTCTTATAGCAACAAATACAGATTACTTATAGAAGTTGTTACCATTGTTTACAAAGATTATTTCTGGTACCCACAAATCAGATGACCCTCTCACCCAGATGGCCTAATATGAAAAGTGAGGTTGAGAGGCTACGACTGTTGGGATATAATATGTTGCATTTTAATTGGTGTAGGTTCGTTAAGTTAAGGATTTTGCTAAGGTTCGTAAAATAAATAAGTTAGAAAAGTTGAGATTAAAATCCAAAGTTTTTTTTAACACGTACTGTAAGTAATTGGTAATCTAATGTAGATCAGTTGCAAAAAGTAATGAATGAGCAACTATTGATGTGAATAATTAATAAAAAGATTGGTTGAAAAGGGATAAGAGTTTACTGTTGAAATTTTCTATAACATTTATTACCACTTAAAAACATCAGTGAACTTTTGTAAATTATGTAAAAAGAAAAGCTTTATTAATTTTCCTACGTTCGATTTACAAACTGAACATGATAATTTGATCATGCCCTTAAGATCATAGACATATCTCATGATGAAATTACGGTGAAATTGATCAATGTTTCCATTTCCGGGGGTCAAATTGGAGGTTTCCTTTTCAAATTTTGAAACTGAGCTTCAAATGAGCTTGAAGGTCAGGGTTATTTTCAAAATCACTACTACTTAGCTTCCATGCCACCCAACAACTTTTGTATGAAACATTTCACAAAATATTGTGATCTTTTTGTTTGGCCTTGAAATGACCTTGATATTTGACATTCGACATAAGGTCACGGTCATATCCGAAGATAAAATTTCCCGCCCTGTAACTTTTGAATAAAATATTTCTCGAAAGAATGTGATCCCACCGAGATATTCCGTTGTCTCAAGATAAATGCCGCACCCTGTATATGTTTGTCTGTACCTTCTTGGAACTATGTTACGTAGTATTGAATTGGAGATGGTGCCTAAATTTAGATCTTTGATTAAATCAGATTTAGAAGATTTCATTTGGTATATGCCCAGATTAAGATCTAACACGAAATAACGGTAAGAAATTTTTTGATATGATGTTTGGTGTTTGGGTTATTTCAAAAAAAATAACAGAATTATATGATAATGAACTATATTTTTTCTCGCATGAATATTAAAGTTAGATCAATACCGATAGAAATGACCTATATTTTTTCTCTCATTAATATTAGAGATAGAGTGATACCGATAGATATTTTACATTGTGTGTCCGAGAAACCATTATTAACTTAATTTTTTTAAATATCTACATTCCTAAATTTTGTAACACATATTACGGTTTAATTGCCTTTCAAAATTTTTTTCTCTCAATATTAAGAAATTTTTAAAGTACGGATCTGTAATTTTTATTAATTTTGTCAAAATAGTTTCATATATTATATTAAACACTTTAGTATTAATAAAATATTGAAATGAACTTCATAGTAATTATGAAACACAAATAAATGAAAAATATTGGATTATGAAAATATAAATAATAATACGACCAAAAAATTAAAAGACAAGAAGATTTCCGGAGACGTTCCAAAATATTGCTAATATTTTTCTTAAAAGTGTGGAAACTAATATAGAATAAAAATTTTAAATCTGAAACAAATTCATTATTCGACTTTGATTTACAAATTTTTTCCAATGTAGTACATTTTACAGGATGACTCGGAACAAGCTGTGTTAAAATCAACTTTGATTTTTTAAATGTAGGCCCCTAGTTTTTTTTTACACTCTTAGACTCCCTGCAAAATTCTAAACATTTTTCCTATTACATATTCTATACTAAAATATAACTGTTTTCGATTTATTGACAGTTGAAATGAAATACAATAATTATTTACCAGCATAACAGATGCTATGACCTATTTTATTATCACATTTTGTCAAATTGTCATTTTGAGTTAATTTTAACACAACATTGTCAACTGACAATTAAACTTACTGAGTCACACATGAATTATTATGATGATATGGCAATAAGGGAAGAACCAAAAAAAAATTAGTTAGTTATTTCAAGAAAAATATTGTAATCTCTTGCCAATTTCACAATCGATATTGAGTAAGATTGAGTACAAATTTCATCGGCTTGATCATATTTGAGTTACTCCAAGAACCCGTCGACCCGCAACTAGTGATAACAAAAAAGAAGACGTATTATTAAAGTGATAGATATTTATAGTTTCTACAAGACCATCTTTTTTGAGGCTGATCAAGATTTATCTCATCAAAATATCTTTTTTCAATAAGGCGGTACACCTCATTTCATCCAGCAGAAGTTCGTGCGTTTCTTAATGATATTCTCGAAAATAGGTGGATTATAAGAAGGGGATCTATTGAGTGATCACTGAGGTCTCCAGATTTAAACCCTCTTGACTTCTTTTTGTGGAGTTATTTTAAATGTTAAGTTTTCCACTTGAAGACTCGAAGGATCAGATTAATAGAAAGATATGATTAATTACCACATAAATAGTAAGAAAAGTTCAGAATGAATTATAAATCCCTTAGAATATAGGGAATTAACCAACTGGAGGAATTTCTAACATTTAATTTAATCATAAATTAACTGTTGTTACTACTTCATTTCGAGTTTTAATTATCGGTAAATCGAAAGCAGTTATATTTGGGATAAGACATCTAATAGAAAAAATATCCAGAACTTTGCAGGGTGTCTAACGTGTGCAAAAAATTAGGAATCACTAGTTAGCAAATCAAAGTTGATTATACTAAAGCTTTTTCCTAGTCACCATGCGTGTTTAAAATATTGGAAAAAAAATCGTACGAAAAAAAAAACAAAAGTCGATTTTCTGACTAACTCGACGTTTTTTAAACAACCAATTTATTTCAAAATTTATGTCCTCATTGTATTATTTAGCATTACTGGTGTTATGCTTTGGAATGTTCCGTCTCGTTCTTATCTGTTCCGTTCGGTGTCGTTCCGTCCCGTTCCGATGCGACCAGAACCGTCACGTTGCAGCGTCTCCCTTTTTACAGGGTACGGCAACGGATGCGTACGGTAGCTCAATATGTCCGAGGCTAGGTTCGTATCTCTTTTAGAGATAGTTGTGCTCTGCTTTGATTACCCAATAGGCGCCACCTATTTTACATTATCTGTGTTACTTACCTAGTGATTAAACAGGAAAACACTTATGTATGAGGAATGATTTTAATTTATTGACTGCTGATGTATAGCTCCATAATGAAACGACTTAATTAAAACAAAATAACAATTCCATTTTATTCCAAAAAAAATTATTATGCACATTAATCAGACAGAATGGTACAATTTTTTTTATATACTCTTTCTTGATAACTATGGGTATTGCATCGTTTTAAAAGGTTATATAAAATTTGGCCGCAAACGTTTTAGAACCTTTAATTGCCAATAAAGTAAGTTTTATAAAGAAAGTTATCACATATTATAATGTCAAATGAAAATATATTTATATTGTTTTATTTGCATGTAAAAAATTGATGTAGAGCTCCAATTCTCTAAATTAAAGTTTTCTCCTACCTGGTCTATGCTATGGTACCTCTCACTTTTATTTATTTGATTCAGCGCTGTTGCTAGGATTCCTGTTGTTGTGGATGAATGGGGGCTTCACAGGGCCAAGTTCAACTCACCAACCAAACGCATGGTAAGGGTTAAAATCGTCGTGGTAACACGGACAGGAAAACTATGGCCGGAACTATCAGAAAGCCTTAACAGCAATATCAAAATGGAAATCACAGTAAAAGGAATGAGATGAAGCCAAAGATGAAAAAGACTTGCTTCAGATAGCCCTGAAATAAAATGTTATTTTTACCATATGTTCGTAAAGATTAGGGGCAAAATCTTACCTCATTGATTAGTGGACTTTAAAAAAAATACTTGACCGTCTGTCCTTTCAAAGCTAATGGCAGGATTGGTCTACTGCCTTCGACGGTTCAACAGTAAAGGGAATGAAAATGAAAATCTCTCTTGCAACCAGACGTGACAAATCTTAAGGATATTTGTAGTTACTTTTGCCCACCTTATTCTCAACCTGGAGCACTCTAACCTAGTTCCGAACTTACACTGATTATCAGGTAATACATCAAATATTGGCAAGACATAGAAAATTATCAAAAAGAAAATTATGATCAAACAGTCCAAAGTTACTAATCATGATTAAAAAAAAGTTCAACAAAATTGCTACAAATTCCATACTGTATACTCAACCTTAAATGATCGGTCACTACATGCCGTGCTCGTGTCAACGAATCAGGTATATATCCACAACAAATGCTAACTGAAGTATATTACCGACTATAACCTTATATTTTTAATACTGAAATGGAATGTAAACAAATGAGAATTTATTAAAAATAAAATATTTTACGACTTTTAAATTCAAACCAAGTAATGTGATATATAAACTAAAGCAATTTACTAACACTGTTAAGAAGAAAGAGTGATAAGTTACAAGACCAAAAGAGTTGTGAAGCAAAAAAACAAATTCCATGTTTCCTATTTTAAATTACAGGATAAATAATTAAATTTAATCAGGTAAAAATATACAAATTATGTCATATTACTAAAAACATGTAGCATTGATGCAAACTGGTAAATTTAAATGCTACAACGTTTCGTCTCATCTCGTATCGTAATGTCTCTTCTCGTCTCGTCTAGTTTTGTCTCATTTCATCTTGCGGTATCACTATTTTCAGAATATTATATATTCATTATCGATAATTAAGTGCAGAAAGCAATGCCGTCATAAATGTCATAAAATAATAATCAGGGTTCACTTAACTCTGAAGAACCTATATTTGAGAGTTTAAATGATCCCAAAGATATTATAAGCTGCTGTCAGGTAATTTTTGATCTATAAAGTGAAATATCTAAATCATATTCAAAGATCTGTAATTTCCAATTCAATAGAGTTCATTTTGTAGTATACAGGGTGATTCAAAAATCGATCACGAAACTTAAGGGGGTGATTCTACTTGACAAAATAAGGGTAGAGCTTCATATAATTTTTTTTCAAAATGTCATTCGTTTTCGAGTTACAAGCCGTCCAAGTTCAAGTTTTTATTTTTTGTTTTTTGAATTACTCGCTTACAGGAAAACCGATTTGACTAATATTTGAAAGATAGGCTAAGTCTTCTGCGCTTCATCATTTTAGTAACAATTCACATTGATTGTTTGCCGCTAGAGGGCACTTTACCTACATTGAAAATTGTTTTTTTGTCATAATTTTTTAGTGTTGACAGCTACAGTAGTTTTTGGCATAATTTCTGAAAGACTGATGCCAGGCCTTTAAAAAAGGTGCTCTTTATTTACATCGCTAAACCCAACGGTTTAGACGTAAATCACCCTTAAAAATTAAGTGGTAAATTTACTTTTCTCATTTCATTACCACCAGCTACCAGGTAAATAGCTATCAAAGTATACCAGAGCTGTCAGTTTAACATCAAATAAATTCGCTTTTTAAACTATTTAATTTATAATCTTAAAATAACTAATAATGGCTAATCACCAATATTCAAATATCGAATATTGTGATATCCATTTTTGTTATGGAAAAGCAAATGGTAATGCAGAGTTGGCAAGAAGATATTATATGGAGAGTTATCCGGAAAGAAATATCCCTCATGCTCAAACATTTTCCAGTGTGCACAGGAGGCTTGCGGAATGTGGTTCCTTTAAAAGTTATAATGGAAATAGGGGAAGACCTAGAACTGCTAGAAACGTGCAACAAGAAGAAAGAGTGCTTGAAATTATTAAAGATAATCCAGGTATTAGTACTAGAAAAATTGGGAATGAAGTGCGGTTCTGTCAGGCTAGTTCATAGAGGATACTAAGAGAAGAACAACTCTACCCGTTTCATTCAAAAAAGGTGCAGGCTCTTTATGACGATGATCGGCCGAGACGGTTGGAAATGTGCAATCAGATCCTAGCTAAGTATGAACACGATAATCGATTAATTGGCGTCATATTATTCACTGACGAAGCTGGTTTCACTCGTGATGGCATAACAAATCTACACAACATCCACACATATGCTTACGAGAACCCAAACAATGTGGTAGAAACGAAACATCAGCGTAGATTTTCACTAAATGTGTGGGCAGGGATAATAGGAGATTACCTTATTGGTCCTCATTTCTTTGATGGCCCATTAACTGGTGACGTATACTTAGATTTTATCCAAAATCGTCTCCCATTGTATCTGGAAGATGTGCCATTGGAAGTAAGGGCCAACATGTGGATCCTCGAAGACGGAGCTCCGCCCCACTTTAGTATACGTGTCCGACAGTATTTGAATGCAACGTATCCTGAGCGATGGATAGGACGAAGTGGACCATTGACATGGGCAGCGAGGTCACCAGACATTAATCCTATGGATTTTTTTTTTTTGGGGTCATTTGAAACAATTGGTGTACGATATTCCAGTAATCAACGTCGAGGATCTTCGCTTCAGGATAATCGAAAAGTGCCAAATTATTAAAGAAACACCAGAAATTTTTCATCGAGTTAGGCGACATTTTTTGAAGAGTGTTAGGAAATGTATGGAAGAAAATGGGGGACATTTTGAGAATCTTTTTTAGTTTGTTTAGTACTGTTTCATTAATTTTTATCAATTAAATGTATATCGCAATAATCCATAATATGAATATTTACTGATTAGCCATTATTAGTTATTTTAAGATTATAAATTAAATAGTTTAAAAAGCGAATTTATTTGATGTTAAACTGACAGCTCTGGTATACTTTGATAGCTATTTACCTGGTAGCTGGTGGTAATGAAATGAGAAAAGTAAATTTACCACTTAATTTTTAAGGGTGATTTACGTCTAAACCGTTGGGTTTAGCGATGTAAATAAAGAGCACCTTTTTTAAAGGCCTGGCATCAGTCTTTCAGAAATTATGCCAAAAACTACTGTAGCTGTCAACACTAAAAAATTATGACAAAAAAACAATTTTCAATGTAGGTAAAGTGCCCTCTAGCGGCAAACAATCAATGTGAATTGTTACTAAAATGATGAAGCGCAGAAGACTTAGCCTATCTTTCAAATATTAGTCAAATCGGTTTTCCTGTAAGCGAGTAATTCAAAAAACAAAAAATAAAAACTTGAACTTGGACGGCTTGTAACTCGAAAACGAATGACATTTTGAAAAAAAATTATATGAAGCTCTACCCTTATTTTGTCAAGTAGAATCACCCCCTTAAGTTTCGTGATCGATTTTTGAATCACCCTGTATATACAGGCTAATAGATAAAATTGTAAAATTTGATCATTTTCTTTAAATTTTAGAATTAGTGATGTGTAATAACAGCAGTTTTACCTTGGGTTTTATTTTAAAGCAACACCGCTGGATGTAGTCACTTCATACCTGGCTAGTATATATTAAAAGAATATCCTGAATTAAGATCATTATAATATATGACAGATCATTGTACTCATAGACCATGAAATTCTCAACTGAAATTGTAATTTCAGATTTTCGTATTCGTGTGTTACTTAACTTTTGAATATGGTAACGTAATTTATAACAATATTTTTTACAGGTGTTTCGTATGCAGAGAGAATGAATATTTCTAAACACATAAACAAAAGATTAAAACACATTTTTAAATTCATAAATTTTAATTGTTTTCTTGTGAATATTACTACACTAAATACATTTATCATTTAAGGGTGACACATTAATTTTCAATTAGTTTTAAATTCTAATATAATTTCAAAAGAAAATTTTTATGTATACCTAGATTAATTCTAGACATATTACGATGCAACAAAAGTATAATTTGAAAGGAAATAAATATTTCAGAAATATTAAATTTTTTAATACAAATTATCATGCAACGAAATTTTAATTACTTACTTGCAATATACAAAGTGATTCTTCGGGAACTTTATCGATCGATTGTGGGAAAATTATAATTAGGAAAAATCTGAAAATTTTACTAAATTTTCAAGATGGCGACATTTCGAGTTATACCGGAAGTAGATGTCAACTTGCTTATTTTAAATAGAATATCTTATATATTATTGCATTTTTGATTTCTATGTAAAATTCTAGACATATCATATGTATAATGTTTTAAACTTAAGTCTCACCGTTTTGGACATATTTAAATTTTTATGTCAAAAATGACATTTGCGGACCAGAACTTAACTATAAATTTTTCCTATACGAGAGTCCTTATTATTATTTAATTTGGGTTAGTTTTCTTGTAGACTAGGATTGACTTTAGTAGTCTTTTTAGGATATTTTAAAATTACAAGTACAGGGTAGTCAAAAAAGAGGAATAAAAATTGTATTTAAAAATTCATCAAAAGTCAATTTTTTGAAGTAGAAAGCACCTATTTTTATAATTTTATCATATCAAGCAGTAAAAATAAGAGTAACTTTGTAAAAGGTTGTCTATTCCAAAAATTAGTGGTTTTTAAAATATTGGTAATTCAACATTTATCTAATGTAAAAATGCTATACGGCTTTTAAGTTTTGTTATTAGTTAGCCATAACGGCGAGGTGTGGCGAAAATAAATCAATTGAACCGTACAGAATTGTCACTATTTCTTGCCATTTGATACTATTTAATAATAATCATAACATGACAATTAAATTATACTCACGAGGATTATTTAAACTTATTTATTATTTATGGGGAATATAATAGAGTTATTTCAAGAACATGCGATACATTCGCGATCCGATATCTGCACAAACAGAAACCAACACCACCAACAGTTAAAAAGATTATAGAAAACTTCAAGAACTTTGGATCTATAAAAGCAAAAAGAAATAGAAATAAACCAGTTGTTAATTCGCCGCATATCCGACAATATTTACAAAGCAAGTAGCATTAGAGTCAGGACTATCTCAAACATTAATGTTTAAGGGATATTATGTAAACACAATTTTCATCCCTATGTATATTCCATAGTACAACTTTAAAATGCACTAATTTTCCACGAAGAGTAGAGTTCTGTAAATTTATTTTACTTCGGTCACAAGAAAATGCTGGTTTTTGGATAATATTATTTGGTTGGACGAAGTCAAATTCACAAAAAATGTATTGTTTAATCTACGCAATTCCCACAGTCGGAGCGGCTCAAACATACATTCATTTAGAAAATTAAATTTTCAAAAGTCTTACCAGTATAACGGGTATTGTGCTATAAGAAATGACGGCGTCGTCGTTCTAGAATTCTACCAAGATAATCTGAATGGTAAATTAGCCATTTTTAAAGCCTTCTAGATACAAAATACATTTTTTAACTTATAGATGAGGGCTACTTCGATATCTTGAGAAATTTGGAAGTGAACTAGTTAGCTAACTTGTCGCTGGCTGATCATAGAAATCTATTTTATCAACATGACAGAATAGCAATTGAAGAACTTAATCCTCGGTCAGAAAGAAGAGCCATCCATGAAGAGTTTCTGCTTAGGTACAAAAAATGTTTGGAAGTTTAAAGGCGTCAATTTGAACATTTACTCAAATAATTTTTGTAATTTTATTTTATCAACTACTGATTTATTTCTATTTCTTTTAGCTTTTATAGATCCACAATTAACTGAAGTTTTTTGTAATCTTTTTGACAGTTGGTAGTATTGCTTTCTGTTTGTATTACATGTTCTTAAAATAACTCTATCATATTCCCCATTAATATTAAATAAGTTTAAACACGCTTCGTGTGTGTAATTTAATCGCTTCGTCATGACTATTATTAATGAATGACAAATGGTAAGAAATAGTGACAATTCTGTAGGGTTCAATTGTTTTATTTTCGCCACGCCTAGCCGTCATGACCAACTAATAACAAAACTTAAATCCGTATAGCATTTTTACAATAGAAAAATGTTGAACTGCCAATATTTTGAAAACTATAAATTTTTCGAATAGACAACCTTATGCAAAGGTCTTTAATGCTTAATATGATAAAATTAAAAAATTGGTGCTTTCTATTTGAAAAAATTGACTTTTGACGATTTTTTTAATATAATTTTTATTTTTCTTTTTTGACCACTCTGTACTAATGAGTTTAAGAATATCATAAAAAGCCGATTTTTGCCTACAAGAAAACTAATCCAAATTAAATAACAAATATTTCCTTATAGGAAAAATTTATAGTTAAGTTTTGGTCCACAAATGTCATTTTTGACATAAAAATATAAATATGTCCAAAATGGTTAGACTTAAGCATAAAATAATATACATAAAATATGTCTAGAATTTTACGCGAAAATCCAAATGCAATAATATTTAAGGTATTCTTCTTAAAATAAGTAAGTTGACATCTATTTCTGGTATAACTGGAAGTGCCGCCATCTAGAAAATATTTTAGCCGGTTGTCCTCCTTGCACGTGAGTACACTGTCAAATTCCAGATTCTTCCTAATTATAGTTTTCCTACAATCGATCGATAAATTCCCCGGAGAATCACCCTGTATAAAGCTTATTTGAATCTCAGGTAACAAAATTTCACTTTCCAATACACTCTTAGAAAATCAATGAATCAATTTTACTATTTAAAAAGAGATATTACATATGAATTCGAATTCAAATATATTAACATAAAAACAATAACCAAAATCATCCCCACTCCCATTATTAATTTAATTATGGTACTGTATAAATAATCTAGTGTTGGCTTGCTTTTATCCATTCAAAAATTCTTACTCAAAAAAATAAACATTTACAATTGATGTTAATTCTAATGGTAAGAAATTTGGACCGATATATATATATATATATATATATATATATATATATATATATATATATATATATATATATTATGCCTCTACAAAGCCGAATATAGCGTCACGGGAAAGGTAAGGCCTCCACTTTGAATACACCTGTTAGGAACATTGTGCATAATCGGACTTCTATACTTATTACACTTCTCCGTATATTTAATAATATTTTTAAAATACAATTTTCTGATAACCAAAAGGTCAACTTCTTCAAATAGTAAGTCCGATGGGAGCCTCTTGACTTTTTTTAGCAATATTTTTATTATATGCTTTTGAGGTTCAAGAGTTATATATATGTTATCACATGAACAACACCATACGTTGAAACCATACTTAAGGAATGATTCTATCAAAGCTCTAATCAATAGTTTTGAAAACAGGAATTTTCTCAGTTGTATACAGTTTTACAAAGTTTTTTAGACGCCTAGTTTACATGAGCATCATACTGAGATTCTTATCAAGGAACACTCCCAAGTATTTAACCCTATATCCAATTTTATTTTTGACTTCATAATCTCGTGAACTGACCGTTTTCCTAAAAAATACGATAGACAAAAGTTATTTAATTTAAGGAGCTAATCTTAGAACTGACCTGGGAGTTTTTATGTTAAAAGAGCTTAAGGTTTATGACTTTAAAACTGACCTCAGACTTCAAGGTCACTTTAAGATCAACTTTGTTTTTTCTAATAGGAATCCTTATTTTTTGTTAAAGTAGAGAAAATTCCCTGTTCAATAATGTAAATATATCATGTGCTTTTTTCTCTAGTGATTATTTCAAGATCAATCGCACTAATCTGGTGACAAAACGTGAAAAGGTTTATAAATAAAACTGTTGAATGACAAGAGACTAGCCTAGCACCACGAATGGCGCAACAGAATATCCCGAAAGACCTAGCAGAGAAAGTATAGCAATGGCTAGACACATATGCAGTAGCGGTCATCTAAAATGAGCAATGAACATCTTCCAATCATTTAAAATCCCAAAAGTCGATGAAATAATACCGGCCTTGCTCCAACGAGGGTAGAAAAAGATTCTACCACGTATATTTTAAAAACAATGGAGAAAACAGTTGATAATTATATCAAACATAAACGGGAGAGTAGACGGAACGACGTTCAAATGGACGGTACGACTTCTCTTCATTAGAATAGCAAAGTTGCAGATAGGACATTACACTATCGCCCTCTGTCCTTCCAGGGGATACCTTCGGGGAGAGTTGCTTTTTCATTTATGTAGAGCCTAATTGTAGACCGACTCCTCTGTGATTTGACGGACCTTGGTATATCTTGTCAAGGTTATGTCAATGATGAGGTTATAATCGCGAGGTTAAAATTCGAGAAAATCCTACGCCACACAGCCCAGGGCGGACTTTAACATTCCTTTACAAGGAAAAGAAACCCTAACCTTAAAACCATCAAAATGGATAGGAACATTACTGAGTAGCAGTCAGAGGTTAAATATCTAAGCCTGATCCTAGATAATAAACTTCTCTGGAGTAAATACGAAAAAGAAGTAATCAACAGCGCTACAAAAACCTTGATGATTTGTACTTACTTTTCGAGAAAAAGCTGGGGCCAACCAGTGCAAGAACTAACCTCCCGTAGGTTCAAATATTGGTCTTGTTATGTATAACTGGAGCAACGAAAATCTGCCCAATGACCGCCATGGAAGTAATACTTAATCTTACACCCCTACATATACTTGTGGAGAGTACGGCGAAAAAGATAATAAATAGAAAAGACGAAATCACAACACGAAGATCCAATTTCTTATCCAGAAATCAGCAAATCTGGGATATGCTGCAATATGAAATGAAAAAGAAGTTCAACTTTATGAAAAACTTCAACACAAAGTTGAGTCGCAAAATTGATAGGGCAGAAATACTATTAAAAACTTGACAGAAGTTCAATTAAATGTTATAAAGAAGGCTAAAAAATAACGGACGGAACTGGAATAGGAATATATGAACCCAGTAACAGACACAACGAAAGCTTGAATAAGTCACCAAGTACCTTCCAAGCGGAAATACACGCCATCAGGAAATGCATTCAATTCAGCAAAGAGAAAAACTATCGCGGACAAGAGATATTCAAGAAGCCAACAATGTGCTGAATTCTCACATAATCAGCTTCAAGATAGTGTGGAAAAGCCCAGAGGAATTAAACGAATTAAGCAAGAATAATAAGGCCCTTCTCCTGTGGGTACCGGAACATACCGGGTTAGAGGGAAATGAAATAGTGGATAAGCTCGCGAGAAAAGGAACTAACACGCCTTCTGCGATCCGAATTTTTCTGTGAAATCAGTAACAGTGTAATGCTGGAAGAACTTAAAAGAGCCATGGAGATCCAATTACTGGACGGATATCAAAGAAATGCTACAAGCGAAAATACTTCTTGGGAACTAAAACCAAAAAAGATTCAAGGAATGTACAAGCTTAAACAAAAAGTAATTTAGAGTTCTGACAGGGATCCTGATGGGGTCTTGCTACCTGAAGAAATACCCCAAGAGACTTGTTTTTCTAGAGAAAGAAGAGTGTAGATTTTGCGATTAAGAGACCGAAACCTTTATCCGTATCCTTTCAAAGTACAGCACTTTAGAAAACCTTAGAATGCGGTTCTTGGAAGCACGCCAAATAGAAGAAGGGGAGCTACCTACTCTAAAGCCGTCCAACAATCTAAAATTCCTAAAAGAAATAGGACTGGGGACCTGCTCTAGTCGATAAGGTATCCCTAACGACTTAACAGCAGAAGGAGAACACAACAGATCCATTAGGTCGCCACGTATTCATCCCCATCCTCACATACTTACATACATACATTCACACTATTATGGTGGTGTCCGATGTCTACGACGAGCAAGCAGCTTTAATTTCTGGACCTGATTTGTTTAGACAGTTAGGGCAAGATCTCTAAAAGTGAAAAGATCATGTGACATATTTATTTTGTTGGACAGATAATTTTTCATAATGTCTCTTTCAGCGATAAAAAATAGGGGTTCTTATTAGGAAAAACAAAGTTGTCCTTGAAAAATAAGGTCATGGTCACTTTCAAGGTCATTAAAGTTAAACTTTTTTAATACAAAGAGACTAATGTCTTTTTTTACATTTTGTCAGCCAAGTACGATTAATTTTTAAATGAACTCTATAAGTGAAAAGAGCATTATATCGTTGAACTACTTTCCATTTTTGCAATAAAAAGTTATAGTTCCTATTTGAAAACATAAAATTATCCTTAAATGGTCTTAAAATAAAAGTCTAAGGTTAATCTCAAAATCATGAACTTTAAGCCCTCTTAAAATAAACAAACTTCTGTTTTTTTTTTCTCCCAGTTAAAAGAAATTTTTGATTGTCAAATTTAAAATGGGACACCCTGTGTACAGTATTATAACATAAATATAACCAATGTCATCTCTAGTCAACAAGATTTCTTACTAAAACTCGAACAAAATATTATAATCCATAAAATTGATGCCAACAAATTAAACAACTAATCTAAGGTTATCTACCTCGCCCTACTTGTAAATAATAAAGACCAATTAAATACCTTCTGACGAGACACGTAAAGTTATACAATAGGTATTAATAATGTTATTCCGGGTTTCAATCCGTTCGTTCAAAAAATCGTTTTCACGACGTTTCGCCAAAATCTCATTTTGCATTTTTAAGTGCGGTTCGTCTCGTTACTCGCTGAGAATTGATATTGGCCTCTGATGGATTTCCAGTTTTGTTTAGCTGGCTCGCTTCCTGATTGGATGAGCGGCTTCGCAGGCTCCTCCCCTCTGCCGAGCGCGATATATTTTGTTCTTATATGCTGGTCTCTCGTGTACTAGTTGATTTTTATTGTTTTCTTTCTTGATTCTTTATTAATGTTTTCGATGTAGTTGGAACACTTATAGCATCGTCTCGTTTATTTAGCTGTCCCGCTTTTTCGATTTCTAGGGCCTCTCTTATGACGCGTACCTTGTAGTTCTGTACTGGTGCTATTTCTTTTGTTTTTTCGAAGTCGATGGTATGTCCGGTTGTTTGGTGATGTTGAAATAGGGCTGAGGTTGTCTATTTGTTTTTGAGGCTATTTTTATGTTCTTGGATTTTTGCTGATATGCGCCTGTTTCTTTGTCCTATATAAGTTTGACGGCAATCTGCACATGGAATGCTGTAAACGCCATGATTTTCAAGGTTGGTCTTGTCTTTGGAATTTCCCAGGATGTTGGCTATTGTTTTTTGTGGTTTAAAAATGGGCCGTATGTTGTGTTTTCTTAAGATTCTTCCAATTCTGTCTGTTATTCCTTTTATGTATGGTATTATGGCTTTGTTCCTTGTTTGATCTTGGTCTTTAGTCTTTGTTGTAGTCTTCTCTTGTCTTTTTATAGCTTTCTTTATATCTGATTGGGAGAAACCATTCCGTTCTAGAGCTGTTGAATTGTGTCTTACTTCGTCTTGTTTTGTGTCAAGTTCTGTTAGGCGGAGAGATCTTGATACAAATGTGTTGACTACTGCCTGCTTTTGAGAGGAATGATGATGTGACGCTGCCTTGAGATATCGGTCAGTATTCGTGGGTTTCCGATATACGCTAAAGCCCAGGGTGTTGTTGTGTTTTCTAGTTAATAGCAGGTCCAAAAAAGGAAGTTTCTTTTCTTGTTCGATTTCTAGCATGAATTGAATTCTGTGGTGGATATTGTTCAGGTATATGAGGAAATCGTCCAGGTGTTCTTTTCCATGTGGCCAAATTATAAAAAATATCATCAACATCAGGCAGTAGTCAAAACATTAGTATCAAGATCTCTCCGCCTAACAGAACTTGACACAAAACAAGACGAAATAAGACACATTTCAATAGCTCTAGAACGGAATGGTTTCTCCCAATCAGATATAAAGAAAGCCATAAAAAGACAAGAGAAGACTACAACAAAGACCAAAGACTAAGATCAAACAAGGAACAAAGCCCTAATACCATACATAAAAGGAATAACAGACAGAATCGGAAGAATCTTAAGAAAACACAACATACAGCCCATATTTAAACCACAAAAAACAATAGCCAAAATCCTGGGAAATCCCAAAGACAAGACCAACCTTGAAAATCATGGCGTTTACAGCATTCCATGTGCAGATTGCCATCAAACTTAGATAGGACAAACAAACAGGCGCATATCAGCAAGAATACAAGAACATAAAAATAGCCTCAAAAACAAACAGACAACCTCAGCCCTATTTTAACATCACCAAACAATCGGACATACCATCGACTTCGAAAAAACAAAAGAAATAGCACCAGTACAGAACTACAAGGTACGCGTCATAAGAGAGGCCCTAGAAATCGAAAACGCGGGACAGCTAAATAAACGAGATGATACTATAAATGTTCCAACTACATGGAAAACAGTAATAAGGAATCAAGAAAGAAAACAACAAAAATCAACTAGTACACGAGAGACCAGCATATAAGAACAAAATATATCGCATTCGGCAGAGGGGAGAAGCCTGCGAAGCCGCTCATCCAATCAGGAAGCGAGCCAGCTAAACAAAACTGGAAATCAATCAGAGGCCAACATCAGTTCTCAGTGAGTAACGAGACGAATCGCACTTGAAAATGCCAAATGAGATTTTGGCGAAACGTCGTGAAAACGATTTTTGAACGAACGGATTGAAACCCGGAATAACCAAACTATTCATTCTACCATCCGTGAAAACCTACGATATAACATATATATATATATATATATATATATATATATATATATATATATATATATATATATATATATATATATATACAGAGTAAGTCTGAGAAACCGTTGCTTAAATTGTATAAATTCGAATTAAAATATTTTTAAGATCTATCTTACTTCTATATATCTAGTAATAACTAACAACCTTTAATGGGTATCTACCATTTGCTTAAAATCAGATGATAAAAATTTCCTATTTTATAATATCTCTTCGTTGAAAAACATTCTTTAATTCCTCTCTCGTCAGCAAACAAAAAGTTTCATATAATTTTGACTGAAATTAATTAAAAAGAATTTAATATAAAAATATTTCCGAAGCTAAAAGCAATATTTTTTAATTAAATATACTTACTGAATTTTTCCAAAATATGTATTAGAGGATTTTCGAAAATATGGTTTACGACTCTAAGAATAGTTTTTTTAAATTTCATATGAACGACAAAAATTCTTTTTGTCCATTTTTTTTCCAAACGGGAAAACTTTTTTTTTGCGCATATAGTGATTTCCGATGCTAAAACGGGTACTTTTTCTATGCATAGGTACTGTACCCATTTTGACAAGTATCTAGCTAGTCAAATAATTTATGAATATCCAAATAAAATCAAATATAAATTAAATTCGAAAATAAAAATAATAGTGTTAATTTAGAGATTATTTAATTTATTATATCTACTCAATATTTTACTACAATTTTAAATAATTTAATTAAAAATTAATTAAAACCATTTTTAACTTATGGAGATCAGTCATATAATCAGTCATGAATTATACAACACTTTTAAAATTTTGAATATTTAAACCTGCACAGATATTCTCGGCTTACAAGGAGTTTACCCTAAGATCACTGTAATATCGAGGCATCCCGATTAGAGTTTAATTTCTAATTCGTGCTCCTGTAAACAAATTCTTTATATCAGAAAATGGATTAATAATGATATGAACGTATGCAAGCAATTGACAGATACCCTTTAAAAATATAATACATTGCTGGACGTCTAGGCAACTCACTAATATAAATAAAATGATTATATCTACTGTATTTTATATTTTCATCATCTTTCTTTTCAATCGTTAGGATACATTTTTTAATTAAATAATCAGTTATGTCGTGGCTTTGTTCTATGCATTTCTTTTAAAATTTATCATAAGCATAGTGTAAGAGTATGCTGCCTTTAGTAACTAAAAATAAAAAAGAAACATGTTTTTATTTATTTTAGTATCTAAACATTCAAAATAAAATTACTAGTAAATTAAGAAATATACATAAATAGAAAAATATTTTGTTCCTTATTGAGTTGTGCAGTGGCTTTTTTTCAAACATACATTGTTACATTGTAAAATTTTAGGTCTGTGTTCGTTAGTTCTTAAAAACTAAAACTTAAAAGTGTAGTGTTTGTAATTCTCAAAACCATGTAACACTCTAATTTTCATACAAAATTAAAAATGAATATACTTTTATATATAAATTTAAATCCTTTATTTAGTTATAGACTAATATAATTACACACAAATCTTAACAATTGAATTCATATTTTAAAATTACAATCAACAATCAAACATCGTCAAGCTTTGCAGAAATGACACACTAAACTAAATGACACAAATCTAAAAAAAAAAAACAAAGAAAGTTCATGTTTCAAGGATTGACCCTATTAAAAAAATACTGCTTCAGACACAGCTTAAACTTATTTAGAGATTTTAAACATTTAATATTTGTAGGCAATTGATTAAAACTGTTTAGACCCTTAAAGAATACAGAGGTTTGTGTTTGTTTCATTAATACTGGAGGAATATAAAAGTTTTCCTTCGATCTCGTGTCATATGCATGTATATTTCTATTATAATTAATATGATTTTGTAAATATATAGGAGAACTACCCGATCTGATTTTAAAAATAAAGATCAATGTTTGATATTGAAAGAAGTCCTCCACCGACAACCATTGCATTCCCTCAACATGTAATTAATTGATATCCTTCTTGTACCTGAGAGTATATCTCTCATGGCACTATTTTGCAATTTCTGAAATCATGCCTTTTCATTTTGATTAAGAAGGAACAAAATTGTGGAGCAATAAAAAAAGTGCGGCAATACCAGAATGTTAAACAGGATTGTTTTAGTCCACCTTGTCAAAAAATTAGAACATTTTTGAATATAGTTAATTTTATAAGAGGTTATTTTTATTAGGTTATTCGCATGTTCTTTAAATTTAAGTTGTCTATCTATGATTACTCCTAAATATTTAAACTTTTCCATCATTTCAATTGTTTCATTGCCTACTTTAATAATAGGATCTCCACGAGAAAAAGTTTTGTAATCATTCTCATTGCAGATTATCAAAAATTTGTTTTTTTCCAAATTTATTTTTAATTGGTTACAAGAACACCACCAATATAAATTTTGTAATGTAGAGACAAGTGTGTCAACCAATTGAATACGATCAGAACATGCAAAATATAAAAGAACATCATCTGCAAAAAGACGTATACAACAATCACCAGATGTATTCACTATATCGTCTATATATATAAGAAATAATAATGGACCTAGCACACTACCCTGTGGAACACCCATGCTGCTCTCAATCTCGTCAGATACAACGTCATTTAATTTTAATCTCTGTTTTCTTTTAATTAAGTAATTATTCATAAATTTCAACACTCCACCCCTTATACCGACGCTTTCTAATTTTTTAAGTAGTCTTTCCATATCTAAAGTCTCAAAGGCCCAAAGGATCGAAACTGTGTTTCCAGTCATTAAGTACATACTGCACTGAAGTTTCACAGCTATGCTTACCCCGAAAACCAGATTGCATACTATTTATAATTTTTTGACTTCTATGAATTCTAACAGTTGTTTCGTCACTACTTTTTTCATTATTTTTTCAACACAACTAAGCATGTTAACAGGTCGCAAATCAACAGCCCTGTGAGAATTATTTACTTTAGGAACCGGAACAATAGTCGATATTTTTAATTCATCGGGAATTTTACATGCTAAAAATGACGAATTTATCAAATTAAGAAGTGGTAGAGCTATATTATCAAAACAACTCTTTAAAAACACAGCATTTATATCATCTGATCCATTTTTATTTGGTAGGTCAAAAACAGTCTCCTTAAGTTCCTCAACAGTAACAAGCTTAAAGGTATCCATAAACGCGCCCCCATGTCAATGAAATTTAGTTTTTTTGTCCTTGCTTAGGAAAAAGTATTACTGTAATATATCAGCAATAGTTCAACAGACAAAAATTGCATCATTAACGTACATATTTATTTAAACAAACTTTTATGTATTAAAGATAAATTTATTTTTGAGAAAATACGAGCGATAATCTCGAGTACCACAAAATAAGTTACTTTGCATATAACTGGCTTACTTCAAATCAAAGCTATAGAAGTATGTTTAGAACCTGCGTTTTGATTTATTTCAAGTCTCCTATTACACTTTCTACTTATAGTATGAGGGATGAATATTTGATCCACCCCTGATCTGGTTCTAATATTTTTATCAAATGTGTAATGCCCAACATTCATAAAGTAAATATTCAAATTTTCAAGAATTAACAAGTTTTTTGCTTGACAGTGCGCTATTATCATAAGAAGCGTGTCGACGAAAGAGAAGTTAAAAAAAAATTTCAAAAAAAATGAGCCAAGCAAAAACTATTTAACTGATACAACAATGAATCATCCGTGAGGTCGGTCCTAAAAAGAAATTTTTACAGCTCTCAATAATCACTTTAAATACGCAAATTTTTCGATAGATAGGGGCTACGAATTTTGACTTATACAAAGGTAGTAGGGATCGAAGGAGGCCGACTAAAAATGACTTTCGATTCGTCCTTGAAGTCTATTATCAGGGTCATCTTAAAATCCTTATGCGTGCAACGAATTTAAAAGTGCTGCAGTGCAAATCATAGAATGTCAAAGGATTTTAGAAGTTGATGATTTCAAATCCGGTACCAGATGTCGAAAATTAAAATTCAATGTAATATGGTGAACCAATAACCAAAAAAAATTGAAAACTTCGATAACCTATATTCTACGTAGAATTCATAGTGAAAACAATGCTTTTTTAATGGACGATTTTTGAGGAAAAATTTCATGACTATTCGAATTATGGTGACGACTTGCTCATTTTTATTTGTGCATATATTAAATGGAGAAGTGCCGCAAAAAAACTATAGATAGTATAAGGTGTTTTAAGAGTTACGCATTTCAAATCTAATGTCAGATTTGGAAAATTCAAAATGGCGAATGAAACTCCAAAAATGGAAAATTTTGAAAAACAAAAAGTTGTCTTATACTTCACGATTAATTTTATATAGGAATTATCATTAGTGATCTGTTGATTGGTTCCGCCATTTTCAAGACAAAAATTGTTAGTTATTTCTTATTCTCAACCAACTTCATATTTTTATTAACTCTTTTTCACGAGAATGGCACGTGATATCAAAAAAGCACAAGACAATTTCTATGCAAATTTTAAAGTAAATTTTTATTTTTAAGGATTCAATCATCCAGCTTAAATTCGCCATTTTAAATTTTTTAAATCCTACATCGAATTTGAAATCAGTAGCCTTGAAACCTCTTAGATAATTTAAAATTTTTTCGTAGTACCTCTCCGTTCATTATATGCACAAAATGAGCATAATATTTACAATATTCATGAATTTCTACCTCAAGAATTATACGTCCAATCAAAAAACTATAAGAGATTGTTTTTATTTAAAATTCTAGGTAAAATGTGAAGAAAATTTTTGGTTATAGCAATTTTCACTTTTTTTTGGTTTTGGTCCGCCATTTTAAATTTTGAAATCTGACACCGGATTTGAAATCAGCGACGTCTAGAACCTTTCATATACTATCATTTTAAATGCAGCATTTTTGAGTTCTTGCACGCACGAAAGGTTTAAAATGATCTTACTTAGCAACCTCAAGGACGACTCGAAGATTCATTCTTAGTCGAAAATGGGCAGCTTGAAAGAAAAATTGAAGATAGATGTCGCTTCAGAAAAATTCGAGTAATCAAAAAAGAAGAAAAAGTTTTAGAAAGAGTTAAAGAAGAACCAAATATTAATAATTGCTGCTTAGAACATATGTTGAATATCCCTGAAATAATTGTAAATGGTTGATCAAAAGAACAGTTGTTAAATCCATATCAGGTCCAAAAGGTTCAGGAACATTTACCGATCCTTCCATGCGTTTATATTTTGTTAATTTAATCGAAACAAATGAAATCGTGATCCAAATTTTGGCAAGGAAATTTTGTATACTCACTAGGAGTATTTTACAAGACCTGAAGTCATCTACTTGCAATACAAACATGTTCATGCTGATGAAAATTCAATGCCAAAAACTTGCAAACTATCAGCATCGTTTGGAATGGCGATCATCTATTCATGATAGTCTGTTTTATTTAGAACTACTGTCGAATTTTCTTTGTCGGCTGGAAGTATTATGAAGTAAACGATCCTGCATATAAACCAATAAACAGAGACTATACGGCTTATGTGGAAAAGATCACCAAAGCAGTGATCAAATCGTCTACACTTAACCTCAACCTGTAAGGAAACCCCCGATGCAAATTAGCCGTTGTTTTAATTATGGACGTATAGGCCATTTAGCCGCTGATTGCCGTTCCCAAATGCAATGGTGTCCGGATAATTTCCAAAATTATAATGCAAATTACCAAAGACAAGTCCCTTCGCAAAACCAATCCCCTCAATAACAACAGAGAGCCTGTATGTTTCTAAATCAAAACCGACCTTCTGTAATTCAACAAAATAATACCCAAGCTCGTCCCAGCATAATTAAAAGAAACCCATACCACTCTTCAAATCAACAAAGGTCACATAGTAACCAAAGATGGAGTCAAATCTAATCCGTCTAAGGCTACCCATCCTCGAGATCTTTTCATTTATTTTTGCATATAAAGACATCAAAATAAAAATCTGTCAAAATATTGTCAAAAACCCGGAAGATGACGAAATACCCCAAATTTTAGACCATTACACCGTGATATAAATGAAACAGTCAGACGAATTAAAGAAAAGTACAACTGGCCAAACTTAGCTAAAGATGTCGAACATGTCAAAAAGTAAAAGTTTGTAAGAAAAATCGAAGTACCCCTCTCGCCATAACAGAAATACCTAAGACCCCTTCGAAAGAATAAATATCGACATTTACAAATAACCTGAAAGAAATTATGCCCTTACTATACGAGATGAACTTACAAAATTCACCCAGGCAATCCCTTAAAGGACAAGAAAGCAAATACTATTATAAATACTCTATTAGTATTCTTTCAGCACTATGGAACTCCTCTAAGGATATATTGTGACTATGGCCGTGAGTTCGATAACACCCTCATAAAAGACCCATGTGAACTTTTTGATATTAAAATAACATTTTCAAGCGTATGCCATCCAGTCAAACTGCACAGTTGAACGATTTCACGCAACCCTCTCTGAAATGATCAGAGCTAATATGACCGAAAACCCTTATGAGCACCCCTTCAACGTGTTCCTTATGCCACTATATGTTATAATAACACACAAAATAAGACTCACGGATTTACACCCTTTGAACTTCTTTTTGGACACACGTCCAGTAGACTTTATACAACCAACAAAAACTAATTTCGAAATACGTGAGAGATTTAAATAACCGCATGGAACATTATTACAAACTCGCCAGAGAAAGAACGCAAAACCAAAAAGAAAAAGTCAAAGCTAGATATGACCAAAAAACATCCACCCATGTTCACGACTATAAAATTGGCGACAAAGTATATTTTAAAGAATCTCAGATCAAAACAAGAGTCCAGTCAAAATATCCCATAGAAAGATATTAACATATTACCTACAAAAACTATCCAATAAAAATTCCATTCGTTTGCTGCGAAACAATTTCTTCAAAGAATAACATTCCTGACCTCAAGCCCCTGAAGCTCAACAAGATCGATATGGAAGATCTTAATGTGGCCCAACAAAAATTGGATCAATATTCTGAGGAACTTGATCAACCGTTCATACACAAACACCTGTCTTGGTTCACAATCCTCACCACTGTTCTGATATCTGCCCCCTATTTGTCATCTATATTTTCGGCAAATGTCGCAAGAAGAGGTTGTCTAGGCTCACAGCAAATGAAGACCAATCCTACCCACCTGGACCAGCACCACGAAAACAACCTAGGCTACGAATACTCAGTACTCTAAGAAAAAGAAGATCCTCCACTCGTCCCCAGGAAGTCTCTGAAGATGAAGTCTTCGAGCTCAGGGAGAGCACTTAAAAATTAATACATGGCATTAACTTTTTTTTTTAAAAGGGGGAGTTTTTATGTGCGATTCTACAACAATGTTATAATTAATAACTATTAATAAACTTACTCCTTGACCGCGGTATCAAAGGTCGCATTAACAATTCGCCAACTAAAGCAAGACCAGCAAAAGCAACATTGTAACACGGACTCTGTGACTTTGAATGATGCAACTTGCTGACGCTGCTACAGAAAGATTATAAATACCTTCTGAATTGTTATTTTAAAGAAGTAATAGTAAACTAGGCAACTAATGCTGTTACTCAGTTAGGTTAAGTAATTGTTAAACAAGTAAAAATAAAGTTTTAAAAAGTGAGTTAAGAAAAAAGAAATATAACATATATATATATATATATATATATATATATATATATATATATATATATATATATATATATATATATATATATATATATATATGTATATACGTTAGGGTTTTCCATAACCTCCAAATTAAAACTATTAAGCATTATTGAACGCTTTTAACCCAAAACGAAAACTGTTAAACCCCGGGTTCGGATTCAGCAGCCCAAAAACATATTATAGACATAATCAAAATCCCAGGTCAGAAAATTTCTTGTTGTGTGGTTCTGTTATTTATTAAATACCTACAACAGTGCTAAAAACCAAAAGACTCAGCTTCAGAAAATGAATTATAATTCCACACGAGTGAGCAGGTACAATATAAACTATTTTCAATTTTCGAGATTGTCATACTTTTGTCGTAAACTGAAATTAAATTCTTTATCAATGCTCAAATTCAGTCTTCCACCTAAATTGTATATTTTTCTAATCCTTCGACCGCAGATTTTCTGGTCAATTCGACCACGATTCTGCAACTAAAAAAATATGGACACAATTCTTCATTTTCAGGAAAAAAAGACAGATTATCAAACGCTCTAGTACATGTTAACGAAAATAGTGAATTTTTAACAACTAGTGGATGCAATCCCCAAAATTATTGATTTCTATGACTTTTCGAGTGAATTTTTCACCACTTGTGAAACACTTTTAAACTTTAATTCTAAAAATGAAGCCGTTTTTATTCAAACTGTAGGGATTCAAACTATTAAATATCAACCAGAAAATATTCGATGATATCTTCGAGGAAATACTTCGAGGAAATACTCGGTCTCTACCTTTTGACCACCGATCTGTTTTAGAGCATTTGTTTTATATCCTATAAAAACATCAAAATTAACCCAATTATAAAAAACTTACTGTATTGAAAATAATGCAGAACTTCCTATTCTCGAGATCTTTTTATCTATTTTTGATCGTAAAGACATCAATTTAAGAATTTGTCAAAATATTATCAGAAACAAAAATAATTTACACGATCAGTTAAAGGCGTATAAATACAAATGGCCAAACTTAACTAAAGATATCGAAAAATTTATGAAAAAGTGCGAAATATGTCAAAAAGTAAATGTTTGCAAGAAAAACCTATACACTTCTCTTATAATAACCGAGACACCTAAGAGTTCTTTCATTTTGAAAAAAATAAGTAATGATATTTTTACAATAAGAGACGAACTTATTAAATTCACCCAGGCCTGTCATTTGAACGATAAGGAAACTCTAAATTGTTAAAATTTTACAAGTATTCCTTCAGCGCTATGGAACTCCGTTAATAATCTCTTGTGACTATGGCTGGGAGTTCGACAACACCCTATATGATGACCTATATGCTCTTTTTGATATTAAATAGACACGTTTATTGGTAGGTCACCCGCAGTTCAATAGTTCAGTAGAACCATTTCATGCAACCTTTTCTGAAATGATTAGAGCTCATATGATCAAAAACTTCGAACTTGTTACCTTGTACCACCATATGTTACAACAACCCTTAAAACAAAACTCATGGATCTCAACCCCACGAACTTCTTTTTAGACACATATCCAGCATACCTTGGAAATTTTATATAACCATCTAAAACTAATTCTTAAATATATAAGAGACTTAAACAACCGCATGGAACAGTATTGAAAACTTGCTAGACAACGAAAATAAATTTTAAAAAAATGCTAAAGCTAGATTTGCTCGAATAATTTCTACCAATACTCATGAATATAATAGCAGTAATTAGAAGCATTTTGAAATGTTAGAAAATTTTCAAAATTCTACCTTTTTCATTAACTCTCGAATCAAACAAACTACAAAAGTCAACTTAGATAGGTTTAAATTCTATTTTGGCCAGCGTTATTTTCTTATTTACAGATGTTGCTGATTATCTTCCATTGCTCTTGCCCCATTTATAATTATACCCAATACCCATTGAAAACATCCTAGAAATCTTCCAAGAAGCAAGAAACTTGAAAATATGAAACGATAAATAAATGCTTCTTTTAAATAGTATAAAGACCATACGCATTAAAGAAAATATCGTTACTAATGGTAAAATCTTAGACCTAGTCTTTGATGTTTTTATGCACGAGGAAACATTCCAAATGATATCCTTTCAAAAGGAAGTGAAAACTCATATCATTCTCGATCAAATGTCTGAATCTATGAACTAAAAATATTAAGAATATTGGCAGATACACAAAATTATATTTATAGAGGAAATCCAGGAGTTTTCAATGGAATTGGTACTATTTGAAAATCAATTTCCAGAAAGATGTTTCTAATAGGAAAAATACGTCAATAAATGTATAAATTGCGTATTTCAAGACGAATGCCACTTAGAAAATTGTTTAAAAAGCCAAAGTTAGGTAACAACCTCGATAATTAGAAATTTCAGTATTACAATAGAAAAATTGAAAATCCACAAGAAAACTTTTAATGTAGACGTAACCGCTTTCTACTACGTCCAAATAAGAACTTGAGAATATTGGAAATCCCTAATGGAAAGCTATATCGTCATTGAGAACTTTCTTAATAAAGTTTTAAACGTCATTTCTTTCACACGTCTAAATATTTTACAGTGTTCAATAATTATTTCCATAGATTTGGTTCAATTTTAACAGCAAATTTTTTAATCGATAAAAAAATAATCTTATTTAATCATAGCACAGTACATTAACATATTCAAACTAGCGGCATACCAGTCCGACTTAAAGTAATATTTGTTTTCAAAATACAGTTAGCTTAGCATGAATCTTACCCTCTATATCTTACTCAGTTAGCCAACAGGGCCTTATCTAATTATTACTGTGATTCATAAATATATCAGTGTTATACACATATGTATATCTTCCGAACAAAGAGAAATACAAGTCCTTTAGCTAAGGTTTTACCATGTCCTCTTGATAATGAAGCTGTATGTAAAACACAACTCCTGAATCAAAAAGCGTATCTATTAAGAAGCTGTTAAGTAATAATTTTCGCTGCTAAGGAATATAACGTCCAGAAAATTGATCAAAATTAGTGGCTGATTACAAATTCCGACCTTCTGCGAGTGACAACAAAATGTCAAGGCGAGGAAATTAAAACCAAAATAATAAATATATTATATACACGTACTACAGCAAGATTGTCACAGTTTCATTAAGAGCACTAGAGTCTAGTCAAAATATTTGATAGAATAGCAGAAAATGTGACTTACAAAAGCCATTAAGTCAAAATTCCATGTGTCTGCTGCAAAACAATTTCGTCGAAAAATCACATTCCTTATCTCAAGACTCTCAAGCTAGACAAGATATATATCGAAAATCTCTACGTAGTCTAACAAAAATTGGACCAATACTCGGAAGAACTCGACCAACTATGAACCAGCTTTTCGTATACAAACATCTGGCTTAGTTCATAATCCCTACAATTGTTCTAGGATCTGCCCTAATTGTTATCAACATTCTTGGAAAATATCATAAGAAGCCCAGGATTACAGCAAGTGATGAAGATTTCCCAGCATCCTATATAAAAGGCCCTCTGAAGACGAAGTCTTTGAACTTAATGATACTTAAAAGATTAATGTACCTCATTAACCTTTTTATAATAGAGGGAGTTGTTACATGCGAAAATGATAGAGTTATGCGAAAACTATATAAGTTTATTCACACATAAAGTTGCTTACTTAGCATTTTGCAAATATTAGTTAAACTTAAATGGTTTCAATAAGGCAGATTCAGCGTGTTTACGAAACGGGTCTTAGACTATGTGAACAACAGAATCCCTATCGAAACCAACAGATATCATGTCGATTAGGTAAAATTTAGACATGAACTATGAAGTAGTAACTGACTGCTACCTTGCGAATGGAACATTACTTCAACTAGAAAAGGATTCAATGTTATGGCTTTCTGAAGGATCCAGGATGAAAAAATGGTTAGAGTGGGAGTATCAGCTCCAAGTTTTGGGCTTGCCAAATCGCTACTGTATTCCAAGCAGAAACGCATGCAATCCAAATCTGCGCTAACCAGTGTCTTAATTAAAAAACCAAAAAAGCCATATTGCCTGATAGCCAAGTAGCATTAAAAGTTCTCAGATCAAACACCTACGAGACGAAGTTGACTTGTGACTGAAGGCAAGCTCTAAAGCAATTGGCAAGGAACAACGGGGTAACTCTGATGGGTGTGCTGGGTAACAAGAAAATCAAAAAAAGTGAGGAATTGAACAGGCTCGCAAAAGAAGGGGTAAAAACTTCTTTTTTGGTCTGAAGTCAATCTTTATATATAAACTTAAGACCAAACAAGACGTCTAGTATTAGATAGCCGAAAAAATTAATAAATCCATCACAAGAAATGCAAAAATGCTGCTCGAGAATAATAATACCTTTCATGAAAAGTGTAAATATCTCAGGCTTATATTAGATTAGGATAATATACAAAAGATCTTAACGACTTATTCAAAATCTACAATGTAGACTATGTGAACCAGAGCTAAAACTACTTTATTATCTATATGAATTCAGACACCTATAATTTGAACTGTTGGTCGTCACTTTGCTAGTTTGTTAAATGATGCTAAAAAGCAATATTTGAAATTAAAATATTAAATTTTAAAAGTATTTTTTTCACTAAATAAATAAATTCGTTTTTAAAAATTTATTGATATCTATATCTATATTTATATCTATATATATATATATATATATATATATATATATATATATATATATATATATATATATAAATATATTTATCGTAAAATTAAAGTAAAGAAAAAACCGACCAAAGTGAGTGTGTATAAAAAACCAGGTTTTGTTCAACAGAAACAGTCATTGTGCACTTTACACTAGGATTACACATTACACATTATAACAAAAATAAATGTTCTAAAAGGCAAAAATTCTTCTAGCACGTGGACATTGTCGAAACGTCATTTCGAAACGAATGAATGAAATTGATAGATTACAGTTTGCGCCAAAAGCCCGTTTTAATAGATACGGTATATACTGCTCAAATGTTGGTAATCGTTCTGGAGGCGGAAGCAACGCCTCCAAAAATACTGTTATTACACTAAAAGTAGATAAAGGATAAATATTGTGATTTAAGTTCGTCGTAACAGTCAAGCTAATGTAATTGCGGCAACCCCCGCACTAGGTGTTACAAGTGTGATAATAACAATCAAAACATTGACTAAACAGAGTTTGACTGGAAAGATTAAACTGTGGAGTACCGATTGCCATTACTTTGTAGTTGTAGCAAGTAATTATATATTACGTTGAGGTTTTCAATGTCTCCTCTTTTGTTCGTGGAGAGTGGCTCGTTGTTTATGTGAACCATTTCCATGATGACTCTTTTATGAAAGTTGTTTTCTTTTGCTAAAATTTTCGGTCTCTCAAAGTTCATCAGTAGTGAATATAACCCGATCCTCTCCATCCCCCCACTCCTCGACCTTGACCTTGACCTTGCCCCACCCCTCTTTGGCCCCGCCCACATGTCCTTGTCATTGACCTTGAAAGCGCACGTGTGCTTTGGCCTTGACCTTGTGTTCAAGGTTGTGTGTGACCTTGACCTTGGCCTTGGTCGAGACGACCTTGACTTTGTTGGAGGTCATCTTGGGTGTGTGACCTTGAAGATATGTTACGTGGTTTGGGGTGACCTTGAATGGTTTTATATAAGGTATGTGGCAGTTTCATTCATCAGTTGGCTCTGACTTGTATAGGTAGTACATGTGTTAATATTTGACAATCATGGCATATGTTTGTGAAAATTGCGGTTCTAAGTTTACTAATAGTTATAACATGAGTCGTCATAAAAGAGAATCGTGTGCGGCGAGATTTAATGAAGTGCCTGGAGGAAAACGGCTCCGAATTGAAGAGTATACATCGACGATTCCGGTAATTAATTGCGCCACATGTAATGTAGATGTTCCAATAAATCATATGTCAGCGCATAAACGAACACAACAACATAAAAATAATTCATGTTTGCCGGTATGTCATGGTGTGCAACTCGTTGAATGTGCCTTCAAAAGGAGAATTGCAACCTATCGGGTTAGCAGTGATATGGAGCATTCCGATTACGTAATGTTCTTTGCAGACATTAAATCCAAGGTGGTGGAACTTGTTAATAATTTATTGCGTGTGCATCATGCTTTAAAAGTTAACATGACAGCTGTTGGCGAGTACATGCTTCCATCACAAGAAATATTCAGTGAAAAATCCTTCAACACTGCTAATCAAATAATTAGTGTAGAAAGTGATTTGGATGCCGTTTACCATTCTTTCACCGAATTAATAAAAACGCAGGCGACAGAGTTCCAGGAGAAAGATTCAGGTATGGAAAAATCAAAACCCGATATATTAAACTGATTTTTATATATTATTTTTCTTGTTATAGGATGGGCTCTTGTGCGAATTTTATACTTGGATGTTGGTATCAACAACTATATGCCTATGGGTGGCTCATCATACATCAAGTTGCCGTGTTCTATTGAAAAGAAAGGAGCTGTCGTCAATGTGATTAACCAGGACGAATTTTGCTTTGCGTGGGCTGTAACATCAGCATTGTTTCCTCCAACAGCAGAGCCTTCACAGAAGATATCCTACCCCCATTTTTCTAGAGTGCTAAATATAACAGGTATGGATTTTCCAGTAAAATTACGTGACATTAAAAAATTTGAGGAAATGAACAACATATCAATTAACGTATACGGTCTGGAATCTAAATATGAAAATAATGAAGTAATACATGAAGTTATTGTTCCACTGAGGTATGCGTCAAAAAAGTTGGATAGGCATGTAAATTTATTGTTAATTACAAAAGACTGTAGTAGTAAAGATGGCGGTGAACATTTTTGTGATACGACTTGTTCAAAGAGTCATTATTGTTGGATTCGGGATTTATCACGTTTAGTTTCAAGTCAAATTAGTTGTCAACAACATAAAATATATTATATATATCGATTGTAAACACATTTTCACGCAAACACCCTCAGTGGATTTAAAAATCGATAAATTTGGAAAGAGTGTGCCGGAAAATATTTTAAAATTCGAGGGTATAGAAAAGCAAATGCGCGTTCCATTCGTGGTTTATGCAGATTTCGAATCTGTTTTAAAACCCGTTGAAACGGTACAACCAAACCCACAAAATTCTTACACTGTAAAAAGTTTTAAACATGAACCATATTCTTTTGCTTATTTAAATAAATGCTCTTTTGACGACTCACTTTCGAAATTTGAGCTATTTCGGGGGAATAATGCAGCTCAAGTCTTTGTGGATCGTATCAAGTGTGATTTAAGGGCTCTATACAACACATATTTAAAAGACATTAAGCCTATGAAATCGTTAACACCTGAAGAAAAAAGGGAGTTTAATGATGCTAAAATATGTGGTATATGTGAAGGCCCTTTTGAAGAGGGTGAGATTAAAGTACGAGACCACTGTCACATAACTGGTGCAAAAAGATTTGGTGCTGCACATTCCGTTTGTAATTTAAATTATAAATTACCCTCTTTTATCCCTATCATATTTCATAACTTAAGCGGCTACGACAGCCATTTATTTATAAAAGAGTTATGTAAATATGGGGATAAAATTGGTGTTTTGGCTCAAAGTAAGGAAAAGTACATATCATTTACCAAAAGCATTTATGTGCACGATTATTTTGATAGTAAATGTGGAAAAGTCAAGAGGAAATATTTAAAGTTGCGATTTATTGATAGTTTTAAATTTCTGTCAACGTCTTTGGAAAATTTAGGCAGCGGTTTAAACGACGACGATTTTATTGAAACCCGGAAACATTTTTTAAATATCAACCAATTTAATTTGATGCGTCAAAAGGGTGTTTTTCCCTATAGCTTTATTGACTCTATAGAAAAAATGGAAAATACATGTCTTCCAAGTAAAGATGAATTTCATGATAATTTACGGGAAGAACATATTAGCGATGAAAGCTATAGAAGAGTAAAAGAAGTATGGCGCTTGTTTGGGTGTAAAACTCTGGGGGACTATTCGGACGTGTATTTAAAATCAGATGTGTTGCTATTGTGTGATGTTTTTGAGCAATTTCGGAATAATTGTTTAAAATTCGATAAACTTGATCCAGCACATTACTATACCCTTCCAAGTTTATCATTTGATTGTATGCTACGTATAACTAAGGTAGAGTTAGAGCTCTTAACTGATATAGACATGATACATTTTTTTAAGAAAGGTATACGCGGCGGCATAAGCCAGTGTACAGAAAGGAAGCACATCGCTAATAATATTTTTTTACCAGACTATGACCCAACAAAACCTTCTTCATTTATAACATACCTTGATGCTACAAATCTATATGGTCATAGTATGTCACAAGCATTACCATATGGTGGTTTTCGATGGTTAAGCGAGCGCGAAATTCTGGATTTAAATATTATGGCTGTTGGTGATGATAGTTTACATGGCTACGTTTTGGAAGTGGATGTGCATTATCCGACTGAGTTGCATGATGCACATTCTGATCTTCCATTTCTAGTAGAAAATATCATACCGCCAACAGAAAACGCTAAATTACCGAAATTAATTCCTAATTTACAAGATAAAAAAAATACATTGTACACTATAGAACTGTAAAGCAAGCCATCGCCAACGGCTTAGTGGTAATGCAAACCCATCGAGTATTACAGTTTAAGCAATCAAAATGGCTAAAATCGTATATTGATTTTAATAACAATTTACGTAACAAGGCCATCATAAAATTTGCGAAGGACACTTTTAAATTAAAAAATGGCGCGATATTTGGTAAAACTATGGAAAATGTGGAAAATCGAAAGGATATAAAATTAGTAATACATTGGGATAACAGTGTAGGCAGAAATGGAGCTAGAGCACTAATATCCCGCCTCAATTTCAATAGTAGCTCGATATTTACCGAGAACTTTGTTGCTATACATATGAATAAAGTTAAAATATTGTACAATAAACCAATTTATATCGGTTGACTGTAATTTACGATTTTTATTATAATTTTATTAAATCCAAGTTTGGCGATGATGCTTCGTTACTTTCCACCGATACTGACTCGCTTATATTAAAAGTGTATACGGAAAACTTTTATCAAACTATATCAGAAAACCCCGAAAAATTTGATACATCCAATTACCCCGAAATTAATAATTTCAACATAATTAAAAGTAATTCTGTAGTTGGTAGAATGAAAGATGAGTTTCCTGGTGATCCGATAATAAGTTTTTATGATACCGGCGCGAAGGCTTATTATGTAAAGTCCATTAATAATGAATTAAAAAAAACCAAAGGTATCAAAAAATATGTTATCGAGAAAGACCTTCATCAGGAAGACTACCAAAGAATTGTTGAACGGGGTGGTTTGATATTAAGAAAGATGAAGACATTTAGAAGTGAATTACGTAACATTTATACCAACATAATAAATAAAGTAGCATTGTCACATAGCGATGATAAACGTTATGTAATTCCCAGTTCAACCAAAACTCTACCTTGGGGGCATGCAGACATAGATTTTTACAAAACAGACCCGGAAGAAAACTTAGCAAATTTAGTCACCGTGTTGGAATCATTTCTAAGTCAGGACAGCACGTAATCTGGAAAATCCATATTTCATTATTTGTATTGTTTTTATTATTTCTATTAAACATACAACCTTAATATGTAACGATAGTATTGTAATTTTTTTTTTTTAAATAAAAAACATGTATTCATTACTTGATTGCTTTTTTATTGAACCTTTATTTTAGAATTATAAATATAATGAAGGGTCGACAAATACCAAACTGTAAAAGTTATTGTAGAAAAATTTGTCTAATAGTAAATTAAACGCACAGGTCTACGAGTAAATGTTTAATGTGAAACAGGTTTGCTGGCAAGATCCTCCATAGCCTTTTCAATTTTCAACATTCTAGAGTTAAGTTCATCACGCAGTTCGTCTTGCCTAAGTTCATATATTGCAATAACAGTATCAATGTATCCTCCAAGTTCTTGACCGGTTTCAATTAATTTCTTGCGTACGTAACCTTCAAGTTGGTTTCTGAATATATCTTTAATAACAATTGTTGAGTCATGTAAAGCTTTCTGCGTATCTTGCACACACTGAGCAAGGTTATTATCAACATAATTTAGTGTGGTCGCATCGTCTCCTTCAAGAGGTTCTGCTAAATAGCACAATCTTTTGCTTCCCATGTCGTAATCTCCATTAGGTGTAAGTTTAAAACCTATTCCTGAAGGACCTCGCATAAAGTTAAAATCCTTAAATTTTCTTTTGCGACCGAACTTATCAACAGTGTTTACTTTTGACATTGTTATGTGAGACTGATTTGAAACCATTAGATTTCACCCTAATATATGGTTCTATTTCATTAATAAACGGACTCTGCAGAAAAATATGTATTGCAAAACGTATTTTAGGTGATGTTTAATAAATACACGTACAGATTCATTTTACTATTGTTTTATTGAAAAAAAATTAAAATATAACAAAAGATTGAGTTTACTTTTTGTTATTAAAAAATAAAAAATATAACAAACAAAAAAATTAAAAATTAAGAAATAAAATACATGTTAATTTCTTCTGTACAGGTAAGCTTCTTCTATGACCCAATTTCTTCTCTGGATGGCACGTTCATTAATGTCCTTGAACTGGTAGTAAACTAGTCCACAAAAGCCGCATTGTACAAATTTGACCATGAAAAGGTCAATGTAGTTGAAGTCGTACGTAAGATCATTTCGCCAGCAGATACCTAGATGATGACAAGTTAAATAAAAAGCTTTTGGTATATGACTGTATGTTTTGGCTGCTTCACTAGGTTGTTCATCAGTTGGCATCATGATGTTTGAATATGTTGTACTTTTCAATCGCTGTACTCTATTTATGTATTACTTTTTAAAATAACCTTGACAGGACCAAAAAAAAAATCCTTGAAAATTACAACCTCGAAAACGACCCTGACATTGACGGGTACTTTGACCTTGGCCTCGCATCTGACAAGTTTAGTACTATATTTATATGTTTCTTTAAAATAACCTTGACAGGGACAAAAAAAAATCCATGAAAATTACAACCTTGAAAACGACCCTGGTATTGCCGGTTACGTCGGCCTTGGTCTTGGCCTTGCATCTGACAAGTTTAAATATTATACTTAATGCATCAAACAAAAGGAATAAAGGTGGTGTAGTGGGGGAAATGGGCATAAAAGCAGACTTGCTGGCTCGAGCTCTTCATAGTTCGTCAGAACACCAAACAGTGCAGTACTAAGATAAAGTTATAGTGTGAGTTGTAATATCGAAGATGTCGAGTTTAAGGTCTCTTTTGGATGCTCTTGACGTGAGCTGCGGTTCGCAACAAGGCATATTGGAACATTAGTGGCTTGGAAGTGTTAAGTCCGGGGGTATTTAAAAATTGGAATGGCAGGGAGCAAGAAGATGCCGAAGACAGAGCCCTGAATGACGGTCGCGACGAAGAGTTTGTTCAGTCGGCTGCGCAATCCCTCGAATGTTGGACGGAGGAGAAGGAGTCGAAGATCAACGTAATAAGTGATGTGATTGTGCGAAAACCATCGCGGCCTAACAGGGAATCTTCTCCGAAAGCTTCTAAATTAAAGAAGCTTTTGACTATGCGGAAGTCGGAAATCGCCGATAAAAAAACATTTTATTCGGCGATTAAAGGTGTCGGACAAGGAAAGAAGAAGAAGTTTAACTTTAAGCATCCCTCCACCCCTGTTCCATTACCCGACTTCCTGAAAACAGCACCACAAGAGCCGTTGTCGGTAGAAGTGCTAGTGATAGAAGGCCCCGATGGACCAACACCACCAACACCACCAACACCACCAACACCAGCCAGCGTAGAGCAGGAAGTAATGTCGGAGGTAAAATCTTCCCCAGCGCCACTGTCGCCGATATTGGGGTGCCGGAAACCTATGAAGAAGCGGTTTAAGCGGTGTTTTGAAGGCGATGAAGTTTCCGCTGCTTCGTCGTCGTCGTCGTCGTCATCGTCGTCTTCACCAAACGAAACCGCTTCTTCTTCTTTAATATATTCCGAGACATCGCAACCGGAGTGGGTTGAAGACTTCACCAACTCTCAGAAGAGCAAATTAACAGACATTTATCGAATGAAAAAACACTTAGTGAAAAAAGTGAGTGCGTGTGATAGTGACATTTTAGAACTTGAAAGACAATTAGAGTTAAAAAAGATGGAATGTGTGCGGTATAAAAGATAATTAGAGGACTTTAATAAATTATGTAGTAGGTGTTAGGTAGTTGTAGGTATTAGCTTTTAATTTATAGTATTAAGTTTGTAAATATATATATATATATATATATATATATATATATATATATATATATATATATATATATATATATATATATATATGTATATATATATATATATATATATATATATATATATATATATGTATACATATATATATATATATATATATATATATATATATATATATATATATATATATATGTATATATATATATATATATATATATATATATATATATATATATATATATATATATATATATATTGTAGTTAATAAAAAAAAAAGTCTTTGATCAGATTTTTATATTTAATAAAGAGAATAAAAATGACTTGAAAATTTATTTTTGTGTGTTATTTCATATAGGCCCTGTCCCACATAATATTAGGTATTAAAAAAGAGTGAATAATCCACTAAAACTACGCAATAGCAATAGTTGTAAATATTTTTTGATAATATTTACAAGTATGCTAAAACATGGTTCGGTTTAAGAAGTTAAGGTTCTGTCGCCAGAACTTCTAATACTTTGCATCTCAATATTGTATGTTTTTATGAAAAAAAAACATAAAATATTGGTTACAAAGTATTATAACCAACTAAAACTACGATCAAATTATTTTGTGGTCCTGAAAAGGACCGTTTGGTTGTAAAACATGCGACTCTTTATTGTGTTGTGGAGTCGCACGGCCCGTCATCATCAACGGCGGTGGTGGCGGTGCTGTCCTCAGCATATTCGATGATGAACCGCCAAAGTTCATCCCATCTGGGATCGTCCGACTCCCACTCGAGACAATTCTCTGTGGTAGAATCTACCACAGGGCATTGGATAGGTTGCTGTTCAGTCGCAGACATGTTGAACTAAAATGATTGTATTAAGTATTGGTGGTCGTATATATAGAGACAAATTAATGGTGGGGGGTGAAAACAAATGTCGTAATACGTATTGAGACCAAAAGTTGTTTGTGCTCTCAAATACGAACGAACGATTTAGCTGGGTTCCACCAGCACCTAAACTTTTAATACTTTGTATCTAATATTGTATATTCTACACATACAATATTAGTAACAAAGTACTAATATGTACTAAAACTACCATCAAAATATTTTGTGGTCCTGAAAAGGACCGTTGTTGTGTGCCCTTAAAAAGGGCCAGGGAGAGTGTGGGGCTTATGGTGCCCCATCCTCGCTGGTCGACCACCAGCTTGATGAATCGCAGGGGCCCTGCGAATCTTCGGGTGTTGGTGATGCTGGAATTTTCAGCACCGCATCTTCCGTCGAGTACGGCTCTGGCTACGGCGACGGAGTTTCGAGTCTTTGTAAGACCCAATCGCTCGCATCGTTTAATTCCACGAGACCCGGATCGTGGTCATACACTAGCGGAATCGGCTCATTCAAGTCGTCCCAACATAGGACGTCAATTTCAAAATCCACCTCTTCGTCGTCGAAGACTTGCAGGTCTCCAACGTTGTCGGCGACGGTGTCATCACTAAAGATGGATGAGCCTCTGCTGGCGGGTCTTTCTTCCTCCATGTTCATCGTATGAGAGTTGATGAATATATGACTGTGTAACTGGCCCAGTCTCATATATATAGAACTACCCCCACCCCACCAACGGATTCTAAATGTTGTGTATTGGTGAGAGCTTATAGAATTATTGATTTTTTCAAAAACTTTAAATAAGGAATTAGCTTTGTTTTTTTTTTGTTTAGACAATAAGACTTATTCTTAATATTTTGTGAAGAATACATTACAAAAAAAAATAATAGAAACCTTGCTTGGACTGTTAACATTTTCAGAGGTTCTCAAGCATATAACTTGGCACTTAAGCTACGAGACAAATCGTCGTTAAACGAATATCTCGCCCCATAAGTGACGATTACCAAACTACGATCAAAATATAATGTGGTCCTGTAAAGGACCGTTTTTGTGGCCCTAAAAGGGCCTGGGGGGAGGGTGGGGTGCCTACCGTGGAGTAATACCAAACGATATTAACACCGACCTAGGTGCAACCCTTGGTCTTCTCATTGGCGGCACCGTCGCCGTCGCTGGTGGTGTCGGCGTTGCAGGCGGAGCCGAAGGTGCCGCTCCTGGTGCGGCACCCCCGCACTCCTCACACTTGCATATTTTGCCGGGCACGAATGGCCTGACAATGCCAATGATCTTCTTTGGTGTATCCTCCATCTTGACGGTCGAATGTGTAATGATGAAATAATTCTACCGGCCTCTATATACATTCAAAAAGTTGGAGGGGGTAAGGTGGAGTGCATATATGCATTATATAAGTTTGAGAATAATATGATTTTATAACTCATCGTATCTCTGTTATGGACACAAACTACCCCCCTCCACTTTTCTAGCATATAGTACTAGACTTTCTCTACATTTTTTTCAAATAATTTTTTTTTGATATTTCTAACCATTACTTTGCTACATATTTACAAAAAATGCAAATTATGCATATATTTTAATTATTTTCAGGCAAGGTAAGGAAAATTTTGAAAATGTTTTGACGGAATCGTAATAAGGAAGAGTTGAAGTATATCACACTATTTTTCCCGATTCGCTAATATAAAAAAAAAATTTTCGTCTCATTTTGGATGGGCTCTGGCGTCGTAACGGTTGACGATAAAAAATTGGAAAAATACATATATTGTGGGAAATTTTCTCTAGCATCCAAAAAAAAATTTCCGAACTTCTGTCACCGCAAATTTAAAAAATCGATATTTCAAAATTGCGAAAAAATGGTGAAGGAGTCGCGCAATCGCTCTGAAACCATCAGAAAACGATTTTCACGGCACGGACGGGTGTACTGGGGTGGGAGGAGGGTGTGCCGCGTAGCGCGGAGCAAGCACACTAAAAAAAAAAAAAAGAAAACCCTAATGACCTCCCCTACAATTTCCACATACTCCCGTTCGGCGCTCTAACCTCCTAACTCGAGAATTTCTATTTTTTCGTCTAAATTTTTTTTATTTTTAAGATTTTTCAAATTTTTTTTTCACCGTTGTATTCTCCTCAAAATTGTAGGTAATTAAAGTGCTTTTATTTTTTTTCTATCTTGAACGGTTCCCGAGCTACAGCGCTTTAAAAAATCCAAAATACTAACTTACTATAACCCTTTTCTTGAAATTTCATCTTTCCGAATTTTGAAAAGTACTACCATATGTAGAAAAAAATTCTCTTTCTAATTTCCCAATATTATTTTGCTCCAAAACTTCAACTTTGGCGCGCATTCACCATTTTTCAATTTTTTTTTTTTAATTTTTTTGTTACGTTTTTACTATCGAGAAAAATGCTTGCCTATAGTACTCGATTTCCTCTATAATTTTTTCTTATAACTTTTTTCCCTATTCCTAACCGTTACTTTCCTACAAATTTTCTAAATCGTTGTTTTCATATTTTGCCTTAAAAATTTTTTCTTGTGTTATTTAAGCTCTTTTTTCCACTTAATAAACCACCATTATCTAAACTCCCGTACTCCTTTCTTCAAGAGCGGGCTTTTCCGTCCGCCTTTTTTTTTTTGTTGGGTTTCAAATAAATATAAAACTACTACTTCACTCATTAAAAATTTATTGATTCAAGTACCTTATTTTAACATTATTTTATGTTACATATAATAGATACATTAAAATATAGATTTATTGGTCACAGAACCGTTTAATACATTATAACTAAAAAATGAGTCGTGAATAACTAATGCGTACACTTTAGTGTCTTTGGGGAATTTATTCTTTCTCGTTTGGAACTCCAATTTCACATCCACTGTCGATGAGTTAATCGCCTCTGGTTGATGAATGCAATTGATAATAAAAACGGGGTTTTTCATATATTCCGCGAACGTTATCATTGGATCGTTTATTTCGCGCCCGTAGTAGCTGCTTTGGAAGTTTTCGTAATTGTAATAGGCTGCTGCGTACAGTTTTTTGGCGAAATCTAAATTCCATCTTTCGTATGGATAAACGGTTGAATTCAGATACAGTCTAATGTCGCATACGTCGGCGTGGGTAAACTGGGTTGCGTTTTTTTCTTTCTTGTCGTAATTATTGCTGTCTTGAAACCCGACGATTATATAGCGCGGTCTTTCCAGACTTGTACTCGTTCTCAAGGCCCACACGTCGGAAGATGTTTGCCTTAAAGCTGGTAATTCGTACAGATCCCATTTACGATATGCCATTTGAATACTGGCATTGTTTCCACCTTTATTAATGCGAGACAGTATTTTCAAATTTTGCTTGTCGTCTGGAATGATGTGACGAATTTTCCATTCGATTTTGTCGATACTAATTTCTGCCTCTACTTCGTCGACGTAACAATTGGTAAAAGTGCGAGCTATAATCATAATAAGCTCTTGTTTTACGTTGAAAACACCTTTTGCCTAATCTTCGGCGAATCCCATAAGATATTTTAAGGGTAATTTCCCGGAGAATACGTTACTTGCCGTGTCTACGATATCTTGATTTGCTTCGTCGAGACATCATCCGCACGTCATGAGAGATCTTTGTTGCAAACTTCCGAATGAAACCATGGTTTTTAATGTCGTCGTAACTCCAGGTTTACGAACCACGGCGACCTGCTCACCTCCCATCTCGTAGCGAATTTCATCGAACAAAAATTCGAGGGCATTATTTGATAAAAAACATTTTTCGTTGCGTCTATGGGTTTAAATTTTCCTTCGATATATATGTAACTTTCGGCGATATCCAGTATAATATCTTGAAAATTAATGGGGATACGGACTTCATCCGAGGTTCCCCCATCTTAGTCGACAGCACACACAATTGACGATTGAAGCAAAAACCCATTTCTATGAAAGTTTTTTCAGTTCCAATTTCACGATTATTTTCTCGCCTTGAAAATTGATTAGATCACCGCTATCGTCCAAGATGCGAAGAGTAATGTTGTCGATAAACTGACGTCCTGCCGGCATTAACGGCATATAAATATTATTTTGTGGTTCTTTACTGATTTTGTAACCGGGCTCCACGTCGATATCGAATTCGAACAAGGTATGACCTTCCACCGAATTCATATATGCTCCGGAAATTATATTACAACCTACGCGTATGATGCGTACTTTCATTATTTCCACCATCTCGGTTGATTCGTGCTTTTTGTCTCTTTTTAACACTGTATGATTAAATCCTAACATTTTACCGATACTCGCCTCTCCCCGGAAATCTATAATATATTGGGATTTCAGTTCACATTTCAGCGTATTATTATTAGCGACCAAGTAAAAGATTCCATCGTTCTTTTCTTCAGTTGAAATCCTCAAAGCCTCCGACATAGCTTTACCTGTCTCATCAATTTCATAGGCCCCAGGTGGAATATGCAATTGTATCGGCTCGGTGGTGTAACCCTCCTTCATGTAGGCAAACTTATTGTTGCTTTTGTCCACATGCCAGACCATATTTGTTTTCTCTATTTAATTCGACTGGTGGATAAAAATCGGCGCTTAAGACGCTCGAGTGTCCTGTTAGTGTGAACGTATGAGACATGACTAACCATTAAAACATCACACATCTCGGTTTTATTCTTAGCGGCAACATTTAAAAAGATTCATCTTCACACCTTTTCTCACTGCATTTGATAGTGATGTTTTTATGCTATTTTCTGCTTTTATGCGCACATCGCTGATTTTGCAATAACAACAAAATATTTTTCTAACCGTAAGATCTTCATCAGCCGTAACCTCGTTTAAATTGTTGCTGCTGAAATAATGTTTGCAATCGCACTGATATTTTAATATATCGATATCGCTTTTGAGGTGCTCGGGCAACTTTTCCCAAACGAATGGAATTTCATTTGGGGCTAATGCAATCATTACTTCCTTGGGCATGTTTTCTAACTGTTTCACAGTCGTTTTCCTTAATCCACCGGCTAGATGAAATGCTTTCAGTGATTGCAACATTTTAGTATAGTTATTGAGATCCGTTTGCGGTGTTAATGGTGACGATGATGATGACATCTTTTACGCTGATGATTCGACAAGAAACTTTAAGCACAAATGTCAACACCAGACTGTTCCAAAATCCTGCTGACGATCGTATGTATAGTAAATAATTTTTGATGGTTCCGATCCCGTTTGTTGATATCGTACCAATTCGATCGGTGGGGGTAAATCGCCGAAGCTGTCATAATATGTTACGTTAGAATTATTTTTTCTATAAGCTACCCAATGAGTCCCTGCACCACGCGTTCTATCCAAATTCACTATTGCTGCTTCGTAACGTCGAGGACCTTGTCTAGGTAATGAATCCCTCATATAAACGCCTCGAAAGTGTCCTATATTTTTCTATATCGATGTTAGATAGTGGTCTTCGAGGTAGGGATTCAATTAGTTTTTTGATCTACGATTTAAAATAATATAATAATATAAAAATAATCCCATACCTATACGATATGGCTTTAGAAACAAACCATTTCCTTTCGATTTTAAATACAGGCCGGCACCGGTTTTATCTTCGCTGCTTTTTTTTACTGCTTTTATGGCGCGCACAATTCCCGCTGCCTCACCGGCTAATGAACCCAAAGCTGATAACCCGGTAAAAATTGGTATTAATGGTAATATTCCACCAGTTTTAGGAATCGGTATTATTCTCGGTGTACGAACCTTCCTTTTGCCACCTGCCGCTTTTACCGATCTACGTGCTGCCGACAGAGCTATTTTAGATGCATTCATGATATTTTTTTCCAACACATTTTTACTTCCGGCTTTTAATAATTCCCTTCGAACTGCTTGTTGAATAGCTGTTCCGAAACTGGCTTTCCGAACATGTCGATTTTTATTAGCACCTTTCCTTTTTGTATGACGTGTGCCTTTACTAGATGTTTTTTTTTGTTGATAATGATGATGGTACACCCATACCAAAACGTTGTTTTCCTTTCATAATGTTTGTAACTAACCAAGCTGCTGTTTTTTCACCTAAACTGGAATCTTTCGATTTTACTCTATTCCAAACACTTTGTTCGAGCTCGTAATCCGTTCGATGTCTCGCACTTATGTTGTCTTTATTATGTAAATAGGCTAAATCGTGTTTTTTGCATGCGGCATCCAAAGGATTAATGCCAGGATCACCTCTTGTTACACGTTTTATTACTTTTGTTCCGGGTCCGCAATATTGATAACCAGGAATGTGTACCTCGAATGGTAATTTATTTATTAACGAATTCACAATACCGTATCCAGTTTTGTTGGAAACGTGAGACCGTCCACTTCGTTTGACGCTCGGCATCTGAATGACAGTTTTTGTGAAAAATTGCCTATAAAATGATGCGCATTATCGATCTTAAACAAAAACTTCCTATTGACAATCTCGATGAAAAAGTCGGACTTGGATTTGAAAAGAAGATAATGAAGAGACACGGTCCTCTACTTCGTTCCTCTATTCGCGGCCTGTTAATTGGTCCATCCAATTGTGGAAAAACTAATGTCATGATTTCGCTGCTTACACACCCCCTTGGGCTACGTTTCGAAAATGTCTATATTTACTCGAAATCTCTGTATCAACCGAAATATGAGTATTTAAGGAAAATTTTAGCGCCCATCAAAGGTTTAGGCTACTATGCCTTTAGTGATTCCAGTAATATTGTGGAACCGTCCGATGCAAAACCAAACTCTATATTTATCTTTGATGATGTTATATGTGAAAAACAAGATGTTATAAGATCGTACTTTAGCATGGGACGTCATAAAAATATCGACTCCTTTCACCTAGCGCAAACATATTCGCGAGTGCCTAAACAGCTTGTGCGAGACAACGCCAATTTTATTATTATGTTTAAACAAGATGAGTTGAATATGAAACACATATTTTCCGACCACGTTTCACCGGATCTAACTTTTACTCAATTTCAAGAAATGTGCTCAAAATGTTGGGATAACAAGTATGGATTTTTAGTAATTGATAAAGACAGTGATGTGAAATCAAGAAGATACCGCAAAGGATTTGAGAGCTATATATAACTGTAATAATAAGAGAAAACGCTCATTTGATTGTTGAAACGTCCTTTGTTAACATCATGAATAACGCGATCGACTTAAAACGTAAACTAGTAGAAGCTACCAATGCAGTCAGAAAAAAATTTAAATAAATTAAACCGGCTAAAGGATTTAATGTTGTGGAATTGGAAAAGTTTTACGAACCCATTTCTAAGCCGTTGACAACTATATCTGATGTGGTTAAGCAACGTCAGCAGCAGCAGCAACAACAACAACAACAACAACAACAGCAACAACATTATCCAGCTACAAAGTCACATAGTCTCAGTACATCAGTGCAGTCGACTCAAATATCAGGTTTTCCCCAACCTACACATTCCTTTCAAACCTCCACACCTATTCAGCAGCAGCAGCAGCATCGCATTTCAAAAGAAGATATTAGCCAATCGGTGTTTGATACACCCTCGACATCAACTAATACATCTCTCGCATCCGCTGACACCACAACTTCCGATACTTTAAACGCACACCTGAAAGGATTACGTTCGAAACCATCTCTATACGATACTGTATATGGTGTACGATTTGGTTCAAAAACAGATTATAACAAAAATTTTATTGGTAATTTAGAGGTGCGTTTTCGAAATGGAAATATTGTCTTATACAGAAAAGGGAAAAATATTGCAGAATATGGTGGATCACCGGCACTTTATGATTTGTTATTTCTTAAAATATAGGCAAGGAACAACAATTAAGTGATAATGTACTTTCAACGTACAAGGAAATTTTGGAATCAACGAGTGCTGTCTACAACAATTTTAAAAAAAGTGATGGTTTACGGGAGACCAGATGGAACAAATATTTACGAATTATTAAACCTCTGATAATGGGCACAAAATTAGATGGTACTATTACAAGAAAAAATCTCTCTGAAAAACTACAGTTACCCACAAAGAAAAAATTATCTTCGAAAAAATTTCAATATGTCTATTGGAACAAAGCTAAAGAGTTGGTGGATCGTTTACGTTTGTTGTGGAGTTCCAAAATGGCCGGTCACACTGGACACGAAAATGAAATTATGTCAATCATAGAGGAATTACGAGAAGAAGATATAATATATTAAGCTCAATATTTAATGATATTATTCAGTTCTTCCTTCAATCTGAAACCTTTAATATTACTAATAATATGGAGCCCAGTCTAGAAAAAATCAAGATTGTTAATGAACTACATAGAACGGCTAGAAAAAATTTTGTAAGACGGCGCACGATAATAAAAGGTTACAGAGATTTGTGGCAAATTGATTTGGCTGAAATGCAACAGTATGCTGATGAAAACGATGGTTATCGTTATATTTTGGTCTGTATAAATTGTTACTTGAAATTTGTCTATACCAAAGCCATAAAAAACAAGACTGGTATAGAAGTTACTAATGCGATGAAAAGCATCATTGAAGAGGCATCATATACACCAACAAATCTGCAAAGTGATCAAGGAAAGGAGTTCTATAATACAAACTTTTAAGCCCTAATGAAAAAATATAATATAAATCATTATTCCACTTACAGCACAAAGAAAGCTGCAATTGTTGTGCGAGTCATAAGGACTTTAAAAAATAATTTATATAAACAATTCTCGACAAGAGGATCTTACAAATGGATACATATATTATCGGCAGTAACAAAAACCTATAACCATTCGAAACATCGCACCATTGGAATGAAGCCTGCAGACGTGCAAGAAAAAATACAAATTAAAGCATACGATTAATTAAAAATTGTACCTAAAAAATTTAAGTTTTCCATGGGAGACATTGTGCGTATTAGCAAGTACAAAAGCTTATTCGAGAAAGGATATACGCCCTCTTGGTCAACCGAATTGTTTAAAGTTGTAAAAGTTAACGTTACAAATCCACCTACTTACTTGTTGGAATCGTCAGAAGGTCAGCCTATAAGAGGGTGTTTTTACGAATCAGAACTACAAAAAACAAGCAGTCCTGGCGTTTATCTAGTAGAAAAGTTCCTTAGGCAACGCAAGAAAAATTACATCGATCAATTATTTGTCAAATGGCTAGGATTTCCCAACCACTTCAACTCTTGGATAGATAAAGCTAATATTGTTTAAATAACATATTGTATGACTATATTGTTAATTTAAAATGTAAAATAAATAAACAATATATTGTAAAATAAAGTTTTTTATTTCAATCTTTATCATTAAAAACAATGACAATAAAACATCATACACATAAATAACATTTCAATATTCTTGGAGGGAAGGTCCAATTCACCGACGACTACGACGTGGCTATGCCACTCGAAGTGCGTTCTCCTATTCTTTAACCTGCTTTCCCTTTTTTTAGATTTTTTTTGAAGTCGAGCCGTACGACAGTGCGCTTAATGAGTCATTTAAAGACTGATGATAGAGTATTTTCTGCATAACTTCAATTTTTGTTTTAAGCTCACTATTATTTTTGTATATCATGGGGAGGACATCCTTGTTAAATATGTCACATATTATAACTGCAAAATTGTAGAACTTTCTATTAACAAAGTGTTTTGTCACAGCATCGTCATCATATTTAGGTTCGCCTAAGTTGGTTATGATTTTTCCACCCATATCATACTGCCCATCCGCTGTAAGTTTAAAACCAATCCCTTGTGGCCCAGATAATATATGATATTTTTCATTACATTTCTGACGACCAAATTTATCAATTGTGTTGTTTCCTCGACTCATTTTCAATCTTTACTAAACTAATTTATTTTTATTTGCCCTACTTATATTAAATATTTCAGCTGAGAAAAAGAAACACTGACTATGATCTACTGGGTTGGTATGTTTATAAAAGAAATAAAATAAAACTGTGATTGTAACAGATATTTATTTACAGTTATTTAATTGCATAAATACAAAAATTATAAAAAATTAATTTTCCATGTCTTCGTTTTCGTTGCTCAAAATTTTATCCCATCCGACACTATTTCGATCGTCAACGTCTTGGGCTGTTGCTGTTGCAGAAACCAATTCATATTTTGCAGCAAGCTCACCTGGTAAATGTGGAATATTGACGAGGTATTCTTTTAATTCTTCTTCAACCATTTCAGCACAAAATGTATCCATGTCTATGGAACCATATAAAAATTTGTCGCACAAGTGTGCCCCAGCCATAAAATTGATTGTATCCCTGATCTCGTTCTTATATTGATCTTTGGTTACATCAATATGCGACCAATCATTTACGCTATCTAACATATCGTGAGCCCTATTTCCTAATTCTCTCCCCAACCAAAATATGTATCTATCTACACATTCGTTGGCGGTCGTCGTCGTCGTCGCATCAGCAGACATCTTTAACAGAAATAATGAACACGCGTAAGTATTCTGACATGTGCAACTATATTTTAAATTTAATTACATCCTTTTTTTCAAACAATTTACATACAATTTACTCCAATGAGCCAAAACGTAATAATGTTCGAGTATTGTTTCCAAAAACTCTAGTGCCCTGCCCCAAATAAGTTAGAGTGTATTTACCTTTAGTTTTACTCATAATATCTACAATATCGTCAGATAGTGTTTCGGCCACACGTTTTGGTAAAAAAGTCTCAAATGTGCTATTATCACCGTCATCGTGTAAAGCCACTAAAAGAGTTTTACCAAATCGTGTAGTCATTGAAACCATCTTTACAATTTTATACACTTTGTCTACAATCATTTCGGTAACATTTTTTCTCTCTAAAACCTCGAAATCTTTGCTGAACATTTCATTAATTTCATCTAGAGTTTCTTTTGCAATACTCATTATTGAAAAAATGGTATATAAATCCAAAAATTACCGTGAATATAAAAGCACTTTCAGAACACTACACGAACACAATATTTGATGTTTATGCCACTGATATCTGCGACTGTTTGAAGTCACTTCTTTTCCCATGAACCTTTATAGCGAGGTTTCAAGGTCGAATTGTAACAATGGTGGGGGTAGCTTAACGATAGAAATAGTGGGAGGAGTATTCAAGGTCGAATGACGTCACACATTTAAATTGGTATAAGGATAACTTCAAGGACAAAATATAATGAAACAAATAACTACATTTTATGTACTTTATTGATTGATTTTTTTCTGCCATTCTTCTATACGTGTAACATTATCACCTAAACCTAATTTTCTTAATTTGTTCAATAATAATTGTTTGTTTTTATTTCTTAGAAAATTCTTACAAACTATACTCGCTAAAAGACACACTTCGGCATGGTCCATATACTTAAAAAATACACTAAAATCCTGAGCCTCCGAATCTTGCATTTCATATGCGTAAAATTCCGAACAGGCTGCAGAATTTAGAAATTCTTCGTACATTTCTCGCACTAAACTTTCCATATTAACTACTACTACGTTAAACTTAAGTCCTACAATCTAATTTCATTTAACACAACTGGATCTGCAATGAACCTAATCAGTTTTTCCAAACAGTCATTAAACCCCAACTTTTTTATTTCACGAACAAAGTCTTGTAAATTTATTGTTTTGCTGCAATATTTACGACATGCATTCGCAGCCTTTTCATATTCATAAGCCAAATCAAAATAGCGCGACGCCCATTCTGCTCGACTTTTCATTGCATCATTGAAATAATTACTAGCCGTTTCAGTGAACTCATCGCCCAATTCTTTTACTGTCTCTTGCAAAGCACTATTCATATTATTCACTCATTTTTACATTCACGACACTTGTTTATTGCTGGTGGTGGCCCATCTATATAATGACGATATATTTGAATGTAACAGGGTAAGCTTAACTGTAGTTCCTTGTCACACCGATATGGCGCTGGCAGCTTATCCCAAAATTGCCGTAAACTCAGCGTATCAACGCAAGTTTTTAAATATTCGAGAGGAAAAAATGCTAGATCCTTCTCTTCAAAATCACACAAACTTTTTAAATTACTCTGATATAAACAAATTACTCTGCCGACTTGCTCTATAATTTTTTCTTTAGATAGTTCCGTATATGACATTTCACACTGAATGAATGCAAATAGACTCACACAATTTATAGAACAATTTGCAAGGTCAAAATCATTTCAAGATCATCCCAAACTATTACAATGCACAAATAACTACTTCAAGGTCACACACCCAAGATGGCCCCCCCCCCCCAACAAAGTCAAGGTCGTCTCGGCCAAGGTCAAGGGCAAGGTCACACACAACCTTGAACACAAGGTCAAGGCCAAAGCACACGTGCACTTTCAAGGTCAATGACAAGGACATGTGGGCGGGGCCAAAGAGGGGTGGGGCAAGGTCAAGGTCAAGGTCGAGGAGTGGGGGGATGGAGAGGATCGGGTTATGTTCACTACTTTCATCATATGACGCTTATTTAGAACATGTTCAGCGAGACTACAAGAAAGCACTATATATATATATATATATATATATATATATATATATATATATATATATATATATATTTCTAAACGGTCATTATGAGACCCATACTCTATCTTAATAGTACTTTCATGAGCCCAATTTTACGCTATCGGGCCCGGCAGCGGGCTCATGAACGTATCGTACCCTATACCAAGTTTAAATTATTCGGTTCGTTCAAAAACATCTATAAACAAATTTTTGGATGGGCTTTATATTGACCGTTTGTATGAACACTTGAGACGAATTAGTTCATGGTTTCGCCATGTAGAGGGCGCTACCACTGACCCACTAAATACAGATACAAATATTTGTCTAAACCTAACGCTAATGAGCCCCCCATCCGGCAACAATGTTGGGCTCAGTAAGGAACATAAAAATATTTATATTGTTTATAATACTAATAAGCTTACAATTTCTATTATTTTGTTGGCAGAAGCTGAGGGAAAAGTGATCGATGTAATAATAAAATATTTTTTTTTTGTAAATTTACTTCTGTATTGCTGCCGTTTACTAAGGAAGAAGTATATTTAAAACGGTTTTTTTTTTGGAATAGGTATCTTGTAAAGTAGTAAATTAAATATGAAGAGAGGTGTCTAGTTCAAAGTAAGAATATCTCTTTAAACATTAATTTATGGAATTAAAAAATTTATTTAGCATGTATATATATATATAATGAATCACTTTAAAAAAATATTAAAACGTATCCTGTATACAACGTTTTTAACCGACTTCTAAAAGAAGGAGGTTCTCAATTCGTCGACTATGTATTTTTTTTTTTTTATGTATGTACACCGATTACTCCGGAACGGCTGCACCGATTTGAATGAAATTTTTTACGTTATGTAAAGGAAGTTGCTGCGGTGGTCCCATATTTTTTTAGATGAAATTGGTGCAGTAAAATCTAAGATGGCGCTTACAATATGGCGGCCAAAAAAATTAATTTTGTCCGATTTTCTCCAAAATTGGTTTGGAGGAATTCTCGGGGTTGTACCCAACGAATCTGAAATTATTTTTCAACAATTCAAAATGGCGGATCCAATATGGCGGACGAAAAAAATTAATTTAGTCCGATTTTCTCCAAAATTGGTATGGGGGAGTTTTCGAGGTGCCATATAACGAATCTAATATTATTTTAAAAAAATTTAATATGGCGGATCCAATATGGCGGACGAAAAAAATCAATTTTGTCCGATTTTCACCGAAATTGGTACGGGGAAATTTTCGGGGTCGCATATGACGAATCTAAAATAAATTTAAAAAAATTCAATATGGCGGATTCAATATGGCGGACGAAAAAATCAATTTTGTCCGATTTTCTCCAAAATTGGTACAGGAGAGTTTTCGGAGTCGCATATGACGAATCTAAAATAATTTTTAAAAAATTCAATATGGCGGATCCAATATGGCCGACAAAAAGAATCTTTTTTGTTCGATTTTTCTCCAAAATTGGTACAGGGGAGTTTTCGGAGTCGCATATGACGAATCTAAAATAATTTTTAAAAAATTCGATTTGGCGGATTCAATATGGCAGACAAAAAAAATCTTTTTTGTTCGATTTTTCTCCAAAATTGGTACGGGGGAGTTTTCGGAGTCGCATATGACGAATCAAAAATAATTTTAAAAAAATTCAATGTGGCGGATCCAATATGGCGGACGAAAAAATCAATTTTGTCCGATTTTCTCCAAAATTGGTATGGGGAAGTTTTCGGGGCCTCACATAAAGAATCAGAAATTATTTTTAAAAAATTCAAAATGGCAGATTCAATATGGCGAACAAAAAAAATCAATTTTGTACGATTTTAACCAAAATTGGTACGGAAGAGTTTTCGGGGTCACACATGACGAATCTAAAATTATTTAAAAAAAAATTTTTTATGGCGTATCTAATATAGTGGATAAAAAATTTATTTATTTTCTTTAAATATCGATATTGGAAGGTGTTGGGGCTTATATTAACAATCTAAAATTAATTTGAAATTTAAGATAGTGGATTTTCTATGACAGACTAAATATTCGTTTGACCCAATTTGATTGGTATTTGGAAAACTCATAAGAACTAAAGAATTTTTAGTGGTTCATTTTTGGGTGATTTACAATTTTGGATAAAATTTGTACTTTTTTGCCACTTTGGAGTCATTGCGAAGTACACTAATTTCGATTAGTTCTTAGTTCCAATAATTTATGAATATCATAATGAATGCTGAAACTAAAAATAGAAAAATAAAATTTTTATAAAAAAATTGAACCGACTTCTAAAAGTGCGCTAAAAAGTGAAAAATAACCATAAATTTTTATATGAAATTGAACTTTTTAAAGTCGGCGCTAAATTATTTGTAAATGAAATAAATAACTACTAATTTACACAAATTATGGTAAGAAAGCAATTACAAAAGAAGTATTTTAAATCTGTTTATGCAAATCACATTTTGTCAAGTATTAGTTTGGCGCCGACTTCAAAAAGTTCAATTTCATATAAAAATTTATGGTTATTTTTCACTTTTTAGCGCACTTTTAGAAGTCGGTTCAATTTTTTTATAAAAATTTTTTAACTATTTTTTTATGCATTTTTAGTTAACGTAATGATAAGATAAGTGTATTATAGAAAAATGAATAATATCCAAAAAAGTTGCAACTGCAATTGTAACATTTTAAAGTAGAAAAAATTAACTATGAAATATCAAAAAAAATTAATGTATGTGAATTGCAAATTGGGATTCATAATGATATTTCTATACTCCGGGGATTAAAAAAAAAAACTAACTGCATAGATAAAAACAATTTTTATTTTGAAACCACGCACTAAGGCTTTTCTCTGTAGCTGTTGTAAATAAATGCTTTTATTTTGATCCAGTTAGAATCTTTAAATAAATCTTTAGATTGTTCGATGAACACTTCTACTTCTTTTTTTGCGGTGCTTTTTGATTTTGAATATGTTCTTTAAAATAATGTCTCATTATTTGTCTCTGATCTGCACTATATTTTTTTCTAATGTTCTTCGGCTTGGAATGTGATGACTGTGTATCTAAAAAAGGTATTATAGATTAGAATGTGAATTTTTTCTTTACAAAACATCAAATTCGAATTTTGCCAAAAGTAAAAAATTTTTAACTTTTGATCCTCTGATATTTAGTTGTTTTGAGTAAATAACGAAATATTAAGAGAGGAATATTGTGTGTAAGAATTTGTGCTTTATAATACAAATACGTCATTTGATTTGTACATCCTGTCCGCTTCAAATTTCTCATATTTCGAACATTAATTCCTCAGAAAAGAAAAGTTTGCCCCTTGACCCGATGGTAGTAAAAGAAGTCATTTTTCTTATTCCTGTTTTTCTAGGGTTTAAAATTTGACTGAATAATTGTTACAGTTGTCAACTTAAATTTCTTACCGAGTCTAAGCTGGATGAGCCAGTCTCAGCTAATGTCGAATTTGGATTAAAGCTATAAGAGCTTGAAGATTCTACTTTTACATCTGAATTGCCGGAATTTGATCGATTTTCTGCGTCATAATTTGGCTGAAAAAAATGTACACTTAATATTTTCAATTTAAAAAAAAAATGTAAAGGACCTTTGTTACCCCATTTAACGATATTGAGTTATCGAGTTTACGTTTTTCTTAAATACTTTTGAGGCATAAAAATATCTGTTGTGCATAATGACATACAAAAAATAGTACTAACCAGACACGATTTCCGTTTTCTAAATGTGTAAGTCATTGAAGACGAAACTTCACAAACTTGTTCATATGTCATTTCTTCCTTTTTATTTTCTGCAAATTTATATTCAAAAATTTTAATAAATAAAGCAACCAGAGTTGTTCAATTTTTAACTGTAAATAAAGTTAAGTAGGGAAGTAGCTTAAAATATATGTGATGTGTTATTCTATAGCTAGACTTTGGCTATTCTTAATATTTTGCTTTAGAATTAGATCTTCAAAATTTGTTCAGAACCAAAATATATGTACCCGGTCAACTAAGAGATAAAAGGATAAAAATTTGTCTTTTTATATTACCTTCTTTGGCCTGATTTCTACATTTTTATTTGATTGGAAGTGTCAAGCTGTGAATAGATTTTAATGTACCACCTGCACTGAGGACGGTTTCGGGTATTGAAACAAGAAAATACATTCAAATATTTTTATTAAATGTTTTTGCATAGTAGTGTATATTTTAATTACTTTTTTTAAAAACAACCCCTTAAAAATGTGGGTTTTTTTTTCCTTGTTTCTAGTTTTTTATTCTGTATCCGGTTTCACCGGAAGTAATAAAATTTAGATATATTGTACGGTAACATTCTACTAAAAATTCAATAATTCAACTGGATATCTGTTTCTTAGCAACTGGAGGTTTGGCATAAAGTGCTTCGAACTAATTGGCCAGATTTCTATGGGCAAATATCGTATCTCCGAAACAAAATAAAATATCTTTAAAAATAATATTTAATGAATGTTAAGTAAAAAAACTAGTATTGATATTAAAAAAGTATGCAAGATAAATGTCAGTAAATTTGTCATTTATAAAATTTTATATACCTAAACAAAATATATTAAATATTTAAAAAATGCTTTATTACTACCGCGTTTGAAGTGTGGCCGTAAATAAAAAATAATATAGTTCGTTACCAAAAAAAAAAGTTTCTAAGTTATTTTAAACTAGTCTTTAAGCTTTTAATAATTTACGGTTTATTAAATATTTTTTAAGCCGCCGTCTTAAGCAAACAAGAAACATTTTAGTATATAATATCTTTAAACCGTAATCACATGAAAAAAAAAATTAAATATATTTAATGGTTTTCCCACATCATCTTTTTATACTACTCTGTATATTCATGATTGTATGATCTTTCCGAGTACCTGAGGAAGCCAAATGCAAATTTTGCTGCCAGTCAATGCTTATATAGGAATTTCTATTCCCGCCAAACAAGCATTGTCATTTTTATATATACGTAATTAGCTACCAGCACCGATTTCGCGCGAGAGTTGTTGTTATATTATGGTTGAACCCTCAAATCCTAAATCTAAATCTTCCTCATAAAATACTTTCTCCATTAATGAATACCGGAATAAAATCCTATATAGTTAGGCAGAAAGACATATAATAAAACAATTGTTGGAAGTAAAACTATAATAAAACATTGAAGATGATAGCTTTTGAAACTAAAAAATTTTAAAACACTAACAAGTAACAAATTTATTATACCTACCGTTCTTATCAACCATCGCCAACAACCTTTTTGTTCGATTTGAATTTTTTTTTTCACCTTTTTCACACACACATTCCTTAAGAAACTGCAAAACACAGAAACCGCAAATTGCTAAAGAAATATTGTAGACTTATCAGAATTACTAAAACGTACCAGCCATATTGGATTACCGACAAAGAATACACATTTCCATATTAAAATAATCCCTTTTTTCTCTAATAGTTCAAAGAGAAAGAGATAGACAGTGCATTATTGCACAAAATAATAATTCACACATGTATTCTATTAAATTTAACAAACTGGCAACCACGCTGGGCTTGTGAGAGTGATGTAGGGATATATACTAGATATTAACGGGCTTTATAAAATACCCTTGGGATATCCGGGTTTGGTAAGGTATTAAATGTATCTAAAATTTTTGTTAATGAAAAAAACTTACCCCTCACCGCGCCCCTCCCATATAAATCATATTTTTTTAATATAAAAATAACTTTTATACACGTCTAGCATATTTCCAAGTCTCGGGCTTATCATGGGTCTATAGATACCCAGGGCTTCATAAAGTATTGTCTAGCAATATATATATATATATATATATATATATATATATAATATATTTATATATTTATATATATATATATATATATATATATATATATATATATATATATATATATATATATATATATTATTTTCCCATATTGAATAATATGGGAAAAACTTAGATTTTTAGTGAGTAGAATACCATTTTTTTGTCGTGTCGGTATTCCATTGTTTCTAGTCAATAACTTTCAAATTGTTTACCTGCACAACCGTTTCCCGAGTCATGGGTCCAAATGGGCCATTAAGCATAATTAGGGGTTTTTGTGTTTGTTGAATTATAATAGGAATAATTTTTCTGGTTTTTTCATCTTGATCGTACCATTTGGTCTCGTAAAGGTCGTCTCCAATAGCTAGGCTCTAAAATAAATTTAATATATTTTAAAAGCACAAGAAATCAGTATTAAGTTACCTAAAATCACATGCTTTACCATTTTATTGACTTCCTGTAAAAGAAGTTTTATGAACATGGTGTTCCATTTCCGACAATTTCACAGGACAACTCTATTATTATTAAAAATACAGACTTTTCCTCGAACCTGTGTACTTTATTAGGACACATAAGATGCAGCAAACACAATTTTCCTAGCCTTGTCAGTCTTTAAGATACAGTGAGAAATGAAAATTTTTTCATTTACAGGCCCCCTCGTATATTAATAAATGTGTAAGTAAGTGAAAAGATAAAACAAATTGTTGGTGAGTTTTTACGTAAAATTCATTATTTTTTTTAAAGTCATCAGATTTTGTGTTATTGACCAAACATATGTTTTTAAACAGAACACCCTGTATATGATTTAACAGCTTGATTTATATTTTTTTAAGTGTTTCAAAAATGGATAATATTTAATATTTGATTCTATTAATAAGTCTAAAATTTAGATTTTCACAGTAGGCTATGGATATTGAACATATATTGTAATGAAGGACTAGGAGAAATTTGATACATTCTTATAGAAATATTTTATCGATGAATTAGCATTATTTAGTCGTATTTCTTGAAATTTCTGTACTTGTATCCTCGTATATTCTAATAGGTTTTATGGCTATATAAATAGGGATAAGATAAGAGTAGTTAACTTTAGTTTTATATGTGGAAGTGTTAAGAACTAGTTATCAAAGAATTGTTATTTAATTGTGAAAAGTATTGTGATTTATTTAGACCCTATAAACGATTTAAGGAGAGAAAAATCATAACAATTGTTGTTACATTGGCGATTATTATCGGGTTTTCAGAGAATTTTATTTGTATTTTATCAAGTAACAATATAAGACTAATTTTCGATAAAGTTCTAGAACATTCTATCTTGGAACCCAAAATGTAAATGGAAAGCGGACTTTGTCCTCAAATTTGTCGTCGAAAAAGAAGGTTAGAATTGAATTTACGGCTATCTTCTAAGACATTCTATTTGGAAACTAAAAAAGATAGCAAAATACTGGCTCTATCATCGAATGTGTAATCAATAAAGGACCAAATTTTCGACAAAGTTCTGTAACATCATATTTGAAAACTAGAAAAGGTAGCGAAAAACTTACTTTACCATCGAATTTGTTATAAAGAAACAAGCTCAGAATTGAATTTTCGATAAAGTTACATAATATTCTATTTGCAAACTGGAAGATATATCGAAAAACTAACATCGCCATAGAATTTGGCATCAAGAAAAAGGCCTAGAACGATATGTTCGATAAAATAGAGTAAACCATCAAATTTAGCATCAAGAAAGAAGTAAAGAACCGAAATTTCAACTACATTCTACAAGTTTCTATACTAAATATTGGACAACAAATAGCCGAAATGGAGCAAATAAGTTAAACTTTTGCTGATTTTTTGAATATATAGAAGAACGTCGCCTTAAAGGCACAAAAAGAAGAAGAATGTCGCCGAAAAGAAGAACAACATCATCTTAAAGACAAACAAGAAGAAGGGGAACGTCGCCAAAAAGAAAAAATCTTCTGAATGAAAAATAGGAACGAGAAGCACGTAGCCAAAAATGAAGAACAACGTCGTCTGAAAGAAAAACAGGAAGAAGAAGGAGCCGCCAAAAAGAAAAACAAGAAGAAAAAGATCGCCGCCTTAAAGACAAATTAGAAGAAGGAGAACGTCGCATTAAAGATGAAGATAAACAAATGGACACAAGAGGTCATTCTACAAAAACAGCAAAATTTCGATCAAATTGTACAGGAACAAACGCAAAATTTAGCACAGAGATTGGAAAAGTGCAGGAAGACATAAGAGGAGCGCGTTAAAAAGGAAAGAAATCATAGACAAAATAGAAGTAAAAGTACATCAAGAAGCAAATAGTATTAAATCAAGTGTGCGACAAGACATCGGAGAATTGCGACAAGACATAGGAGATGTACGCCAAGAAGTACATATTATTACATCAATTGAACAAGACGTAAGAGAAATGCGACAAGAAGTTAAAGAAATAAATTTAAAAAATGCAATTAAATAAAGAAGCATGGTTTTCCTAATAAAGTAGTAACCAACGGACAGAACATCAAAACCCCAACTAACGACGGTTAAAGATCTTGGACAATGTACAAATGCCAATTTGAAAGTACAGAATTTTGAAGAAATGACTACTGTATTAGTAATTGCACTTCATAGACTCTCAATGAAGTTATTGCAAACCATTTCTACAATCCAATAAAAAGTCCATGAAATTCTTAGTATAGCGGCAGAAAAAAAAATAATATAGAAAGTTTGGCAGAGAAAAAGTTATTCTGTCAAAGAATGGCAATACCGAAACAATCAGAATCCTTGCCGAACAGTCAATATAAAGGAAAGCACATAGAAAATTATTTACAGAAGACTGAATTGGAGCTCTGGAAGCCAGTTCGGATTGATTCAACATCTCAATAAATCCTGGAAATACCTGACAGCGGAAGCATTAGTCAATTCAGATGACATCACACAACGAAAGTGGCCAATATTCTTCTTAACTATATCAAAAGCAATAGGGACTAAGTGCCATTATCAAAGTTATGTAACCGAATAATTGAACCGCATTAGAAAAAGAAATCAAGAAGTTAATAAGGAAGAATAATGATGTTTTTAAAGCAAAATATGATAATATCGGAAGATTGAAATTCATCGAGTTTAAAATAATTATTTTCAGTGCAAAATGAACACGCTAGCCACCTAGAAGACTTCCTATAGCAAGACATCATGAAGTGGAGTTTTTTGAAGATCAAGTATTCAATGAGAGAATTATACAGCAATCGTTTAGTTCTTATTCATTCCCTGTTTCATCGGTAGCCAAAAAGGATGAAACTAACAGATTGTGTGATGAATACAGGAAACTTAATAACATCACCAAGAAAGATAGATATTCGCTTCCAAGAATTGATGACACAGTGAACAGCGTTGGATCAAAATGGTTCCCCATACTGAATCTGAAAGTGGATATCAGCAAGTTGGCTTCCAAGATAAAGATAAGGAAAATACTGCTTTTTATACTAGCGCTGGTCTGTATAATTTTAATGTTATGCCAATGCAATGCTCCTGTTGCCTATAAGCGAATAGTGGAAAGAGTACTTCAGGATTTTAGATGGAAGACTAGTCTATTCTACCATGATTATATTATGGTGATAGGAACAACACTCAATGAACACTTACAGAATCTATAAAAAGTTTTTGCAAGTATTGAAAACGCTAACATTCGACCTAATGCTAAGACGTGCATACTATTTCAAAAAAAGTTGAATTTCTTGAACGTGTATCACAAGAGCGAATCCATATGGATAACAGAAAAATTTAAATGATAATATATTGCTCTCGACGTTTCCTAGAGGGTTATGCATCCTTGCATAAGTTTACTGAAGGAAAGATTCCTTATCAATAAAATTCCGATTGTGATCAAGCTTTCCAGAAACTAAAGGTTGAATTATGTACCGGTCTAATTTCAAACTACCCACAAGATCAAGTTAAATTAATATTGGATAGTAATGGCAGCAACATAGGGGTAAAAGCTGCATTGTCTAAGATTATTGTGCCACGAGGGAAGAACTGCTCGCTATGATCAAAGTTGTCCAACATTTTCATAAATATTAAAATTCTTAAATAGCTGGTAAATTGGAAATATCTTAAAGTAGCAAAAAACGATTAGTAAAATTTTTAAGTCAAGCATAAACCAGGAAAACTGCATAACAACACATATGCTTTGTCAAGAAGACCATGTAAGGAAGAATGCAAGCACTGTAGCAAAATAAAACAAGTTGAAGAGTTTCATATTCGGAAAGTCACTTTTGACGTCGATCCAGATTAGAGTATAGCTTACATAAAAAATACTAACTTGAAGACTATGATCTGGCGCCATTTCTTCAACTTAAAGAAAATAATGGAAGGTGTCCTAGTTGGAAAAATACCTCGACTAAAGGACTAATATTCAAGGCATTTTAAGCTAAGTGGAACTCGCTATTGATTGAAGATCGGTTACTAAAAAGATCCTGGAAAAGTACAGATGGCAAGGAAATCAAAACTCAGTTAGTAGAGCCCAGAAATAGATAAAAGCAACAAATATATCTTGGCTACTATTGACCACTTCAGTAAATGGCATAAGATATTTACCATTCTTACGCAAAAGATCTCAAGAAAACCTGAAGTCTTTGTCAACAATGTTTTCAGCTGATTTGGAATTCCTTTGGAGCTGCATTCTGACCACGGACGTAATTTGTAATCCAAAGTATTTCAAAAGCTCTGCAAACTAATTCGCACTCATAAAACCTGAGCAACAGCTTTACGTCCTCAAGAGTTAGCATGGTTGAAGGATTAAATGGGACCATTAAAAAGACCCTCTCAAAAGTTGTGCACAGACATGGGAAAGAATGGGACAAATATTTGTTAATTTCCTTATTTGGAAAGAACTTAGATTGCCTTGCGACGTAATGTTCGGTTCCTCAACTGATGTAGGTATAAATATTAGAGACTAGGTGGATGCCTTACAAGATAAGTTCCGAGAAGTTTATGGCCTAGTTAGAGAACGCATGGGTTTGGCCACACACAGAATGAAGACAATATATCAGTGCAAGCTCTGTAGGGTTCCAGCGAGTTGCTTAGTTATGGAATCTACAGAGGAAAAAAGGCAAATCGTCTAAGTCGATGTCACCATGGGAAGAACTAGATGCTGTTCTGAAAAAAAAATTAATGACGTCGTTTATACAATGCAACAAAATCAAGAGCCCAAGAAGGAGTGGGCCTGCTCATCCATGAAAAATACGAACACTACATAGAGGACATATAGTACGTCGATGAAAGAGTCATTCACGTCATCCTAAACTTACAACCAGAAAAGATGAATATTATAAGCGTCTACGCACCAGATATCAGCAAATCCAGAGAGGTCAGAAAAACATTTTTCAATAAACTACAAGATCTACTAAGTACCATACCCGATAGAGAAAAAATGTTTATACTAGGAGACTTCAACTCAAGAATAGGTAACGAACCCATTTCGGGAGTAATGCAGAGACATAATGAGGTAACACTAAATGACAACGAGGAACAACTCATACAACTGTGCGCCCAAAACGAGATGAGAATAAATAACACCTTCTTTTCACATAAGTAGCAATATAAACGGACATGGGGAAACACCCGATAACAAGAATCAACCATAGACTACATAATAACGAACAGAAAAGTGTTACCCTACCAAATACTCGATGTCAAAACTCTGAATTCGTCAGACCTGGGACCGACTAGTATTATGTAAATACCGGTCCCAACAAAGTATATACAGAATGCACAAACAGAAACATACCTTTATTAAATACAATACCGAATCATTCGCTAACGATAGCACAAAAGTATTGTATCAGCAGAGACTCTCGGAGAAAATAAAAGCTAATACAATCCTAGAAAATGACAGAGTGGAGAAAGCCTGGGAAAAACTGAAAAGAAATATACAAGAGAGCGCCAAGGAGGCGATCGGAACACGAACAGTTAACACGAACAAGCGAAGCAATACAAAATCATGGTTCACAGAAGAGGTGAAAATACTAGCAAAAGAAAAACGACAAGTATTTACAAAATACCGATAGCACAAAACAACAAACCATTTCGAAGAGTACAAAATGGTGAGAAACAGAATCAACAGTCAAATAGCTCAACTAAAGAAAGAATATTGGGAAAAGTATTCTAAAGACATGGAACACGACCTACATGGAGGACAAAAGAAAATATAGAACATGCTGAGGCACGGAAAAAAAACAATTAATGAATACGTTCAATCAAGTCCAATCGATAGCCAACAATGGGTCAGCCATTTTAAGGACTTACTTCAGGCACCAGCTACAAAAAACAACGTAGACGAAAACCAACAAGAAACCACACAACTAACAGATGTTAACATCAGTGAAGCAGAGTTGCACCTGGCAATTAAGAAATTAAAAAACAGAAATTCACCTACTACCGACCAAATTACGAATGAGATGCTAAAGTACGGAGGCCCCAGCCTTGTCACAGAGCTCACTGTTTTATTTCAAAAAATACTCCGCACAACGTCAGTACCCAACGAATGGCGGGAAAGCATCACAATTCCCACCCACAAAAGAGGATCAAAGAAACAACCCGAAAACTACAGGGGAATCAGCCTACTAAACAGTTTAGCCAAATTGTTAACCAAAATACTGTCACAACGGATTGTAGATAAGTTAGGGGCGAGCGAAGAACAGCAGGGCTTTCGGAATAACCGCTCTACTATCGACGGTATATTTATTATCAGACAGCTGGTTGAAAAATCTATCAAATATGATAAACCGCTGTTCATTTGTTTTGTGGACTTTACACAAGCGTTCGACCGAGTCAAACTGGAACACATAACAGAACTACTGCGAAAAAAACAAGTAGACGAAGCAATTACACGCACAATATACGAACTGAATTCCAAAAACACCATGGTAATTAAAACAAATAACACTCTAACAGAGGAAATCCCACTATCCATAGGAATAAAAGGAGATGATAGCCTGAGTCCAACACTTTTCAATGTAATCATGTACGAAATCATTGATGAGGTAAAAAGCACAAATATTGGTTACCCAATGGGACACAACAGCTTTCAGATTATATGCTTGAAGACGATGTTGCCTTGGCAGCAGATAGCGAGGACAACTTACAAAGAATACTTTCCCATCTCAATCGAACAGCCAAACAGTATAATATGAAGATATCTGTGGAGAAAACCAAAGCAATGGTAATAGCAAAAGAACCGGTAAGATGCAAACTAATGGTTGATGACAAACATATCGAACAGGTTGGGAAGTTTAAATACCTGGGAACACATATAACACGTAACAGGGCAGTAACGGAAGAAGTACGCACACAAGTCAACAAAGCTGCCATGATATCAGGCCAACTAAGAGACATAATCTGGAACAATAAACATATGACGGTTGAGAATAAAGCAAGAATTTACAAGGTCTGTGTAAGACCGATACTGACCTACACCGCAGAAACAAGAAATGAAAAAACAAAGACAAAACAAATTATTAGAACCACAGAAATGAAAACGCTTAGAATGATCACGGGAACAAGTTTAGAGATAGAATAAGAAACGTAAAAATACGCGAGGACAGAGGAGTGGGGGATGTTGTGAAGTGGGTTCGAAACCGTCGTAGGCAGTGGAGAGATCACGTGGAACGAATGGACGACGACAGAATAGCAAAAACCGTGATGAGAGAGAAACCAAACACCTAAGAGCCGCATGGACGGCCCCCCAAAAGATGGAGAGACAGCTGGATTTCGACCTCAAACGAGGATCGATGAGGCATTGTGTAGATAACAGAACTTCGTTCTACCTAGAAGAAGAAGAAGAATAAGAATGAAATCAAAAAGTGAAAATGAAAGAATTATATCTACAGGTTGAAGCCATACTATGGAGATATTGAAGCTGGTCGGGACGATCAGAATTAGAAGGGGACAGTATGGCGAAGGACTAGAGGAATTCGGGCGCATTCTTATAGAAATATTATGTTAGAACGAAGAACTCTCTGAGTTCAAATGTGGATATTATATCGATGAGTCATTATTATTTGTCATGTTTCCAGTGAAATTGTGGACTTGTATTCTCGTGTAATCTATAGGTACATAAACAGAGGTAGGATATGTATGGACAGTTTAGTTGTGATTTAACAGTAAAAGTGTCAACAACTAATTATTATAGATTGACTAAAATGTGGTCGGACTTACATTGTCTTTATTTTGATTTATTTTTATTTTTAGTTATTATAGAGCTGAAACTAATTACAAAAACATTTTGTTTTCATTCGAGCCCAGTGAGTGTATATAAAGGAAGAGAAAATCGTAACAATATTTTTGTTACATATTTCAATACAACTCTGTTAGCTCACATTTTATCCTTCACAATTGTCAAGTCACTTGATGTTATTTAACTTGAAACTTCGAGAATTAAAACTAATTGATTAGATGAGAAGAATGATGTAGACTTGGTTTAGTTCAAGTTATCCCACTGATTAAAAAAAAATTACTTTAATACTCACTTGGACTTTTACATCATCAGCTAAATATCCTCTTACGTGGACTTGTACAAAAATAAGTGTCAGGTGTAATATAGGATGTACAAAATCGCTTAGTTTTTGTGCCTAAAATAAGAAAAAAACAGTATTTTCTTAAATAATGAAAACATTGCGGTAGTTATATTCTCGTGAGAATTCGATATGCTGCAGTATTATACAATATGAAATAATTCTTAAATTTTCTAAGCGTATGTTCACATGTCATATCAGCAAACGGCCACTGCGTCATGTACTAACTGAATATTTTTTTAATAAACATAGAATCCCGAGTTGTTAAATTGCGCAGTTGGTGGGAATTGCTAAGAGCTTCATCAAGAAGGAAAGTTTTTGTTGAAGCAATTGGCAGAATCGAAAGTAGTAGTATAGAGGGCGGGGTTCTGTGACACCCGGATGGCATCTGTCCCTTTTCAGCCCTTTACCATCCGAAGAAGTGCTGAAACCCTCCTGAAACCCAAGCCAAAAAGGCCTTATTGCCAAAGAACATGACGACGTAATAGCCTAAGAAGTGCCTGAAATCCTTCTGAAACCCTTGCCAAAAAGGCCTTATTGCCGAAGAAGTCCTGAAAAATCCCTATCCAAAAAGGCCTTCCTTATTGCCGAAGAAGTCCCGAAAAATCCCTATCCAAAAAGGCCTTATTGGCAAAGAAGGGTTGTCCTAGTAGCTTAAGAAGGACCAAAAGAGTCCTTAGCCAAAAAGGCCTTATTGCCGAAGAAGTATCGACAATGACGTCATTTACCAGAGGCTGTTGTTTTGTAAAGTAGTTGGTAGAAAAAATAAATTGGAGTGGAATATCGGGTAAAATAAAACAAAATTTTATATATCAGAGTGGTATATTGGGTAAATAAAATTACAAAAATAATTAAATATGTTATGCTACAATACTTTTTTGCTTGTTTTATTTTTACGTTTTAATACTAGAAAAAAAATGTAAAATCGTCTTAGCAAAATGAGGTTGTGTATTTTTTCGATCTTTTTCTTCTTTGTAACACTTGAGACAAAGGTATTTCCCGCATTTATAATGTGCCTTAACTTTGTAACCAATTAAAAGTTTTTTGCATAATTTAAACACACTATGAGCTTTACATAAACGACGAAAACCTCTTCTTGCTACTTGAATTTTATAATAGGTACTATTTTTACAACTACCAAACGTACAAACTGGATTTTTAATCCTCATCATCATCACTGTCATCTTCATCATCGTCTTCGTCGTCACCGTCGTCGTCGTCGTCTTCTGAAGTAATTTCTTCCTCTTCTTCTTCTTCTTTTTTGTCACTGTTATAGAAATAAACTTCTATATAGTCATAATTTTCATTTTCATTAAAATAAAATTTTTCATATAAACTTTCTCCTTTATGCGATGATAAATTTTCAGTTCTGACTATTTTACCGTTTTTGAACCAAAACAATTTAATTGTATAATTGTTAGTCATGATTGTGTCACTAATGGAATGAATCTTTTTCGTCAATATCAACTGGTTTTATAAATAGTAAAGGAGAAGGGGAGGAGGAGGAGGATGATGATGATGATGATGATTAGAAGGTATAAAAACATTGATTTCATTAAATTGCGTCATTTTATTCAAGAAAAAATGCCAGTACCAGAAACAGTAAAGTGCCCAAAATGTAAGGGTGAAACCGATTTATATAATCATAATTGTGTGGCTTGTGAAGTACGTCAATACCTTAAAGAAATCCATGGTGCTAAACATTTACCATCTCACTATTTAAATAGTCAAGAAAATAGAGGAAATGATCGTCAAAATGGTCAAGGTCCGTCTTCTTCTTCTTCTTATTCTTCAAGAAGATAATGATGTTGTTGATTATTATGAATTTTATATACAATATTAAGAAATAAAAAGTTTTAAATTAATTTTAAATGGTTTTTTATTTATATACACTTCTATAAGGGAAAACTGAATGAATGCATGAATGAATGAATGAAACAGGTATAGTGGAAAAAAACAAAAGTAATTAAAAAATATATAGATTTATTTTGCATACACTGTACCGCTTCGTGTAATGAGAAGCGGTCCAACTTCTTCCACTTCAGAATCTGTATCTTCATCTTCTTCATAATACGATTCTAAATTTAATTTATATTCATCATCACCATCATCATCATCATCATCATATTCATCATTACTGTCTTCATTATCATCATCATCATTATCATCATCATCATCATCATCATTATTTCTATCATTATTTTTATTTTCCTTTAACATTTCAATCTCTTTGTCCTCCTCCTCCTCCTTTTCCAGAATAAAAAAGATTAAAACATGTAAATTTAGAATTTAAAATTTATATCCCCAGGGTAGAGTATCAGTAAAAAAATAATTAACGTATCTCTTATCATCCTTAGGATTTAAAGCAAGCTTCTCTTGCTGAACTGTAAAAACCTCATGTTTTGAAGAAATTATTTGATTTTGAGTAATGTATGTTTTCTGATAATGGAGTAAAGCATTATAATAATCATCAAAAGTGATATCTTTAATGAGTGACTTACTGACACCCTTTGCCTTTTTTATAATTCCAAAATTTGATATAAAACTGTTTATTTCTCTCTGGGTATGACAAAGATCTCTCATTTTTTGAATTCTTTCATTTTTTTTATCTTCGTTTGTTAACAGTTTAAGTGTGTATAATTTTGATCGTAAACCAATAAATTCGGTCATAATGTTCCCATTATTTTCATCTTTCATTAATCCTAAGATTTTTTTATTTTTTAACGGAATATTGTACACATTATCACATGGATAGTCCGATGTATCAAATTTTTCAATGTTATCTTTGATAAAGTTGTAAATATTATTACATATAAAATGATAAATTAAACTATCAGTGTCAGTATACAATAACTTAACATTAGGACCAAATTTAGGTAAAATAAAATCATAATGAAAATTATATAAATAAGTTTTGGAAATATCTAAAATGCACATTCCCAAATATATTGGCTTGTTAAAATGTAATTTTAATTTTTTCATTTCAATGAGAATCATGTTTTCATCAAATATTTCACAGCTGTGAAAATTTGGTTGTGCTATATAATAATTAGCACCATATTTTCCACCCCATCTAGTAACTATTTTAACATCTCTATATTTTCTAATATTTTCCATTGTTTTTCCAAAACTAGCATTATTCATTAATTTTGGGTTGTTTTTTTCAAAGTCATTTGTAGCTGCTTGGCGTAATTTTGTATTTAAATCTATATATTTTTTAACCAAGCCGATTGTTTAAATTGTAAGCATCTATGAATTTTATTAATTTTCAAACCAAACTTAACAGCCTGTTGCAAATTTAAATAATGTATTATATATCTTTTTTTGTCAAAAAAGGTTGTTAACAATTTGGAAATATTTGTTTCAGAATTGGGGGGAATTAAATGCTCTGGACAAAATGGTAGATCTTTATGAGTCTCAAAAAGTTCTCGAGGGTAATGAAGATCAACTTCAAGAATATAACCATGTGTGTTATTTTCATTAATATTTAGTAAATAGTTTTGAAATGCATTTGCATCACAATCATTTTGTATATCTAACCACTCAAATTCTCCTGTAGGTAGAACACAACTCATTGCCGTTCCATAAAGGTTATTAACATCAAAGTACATAAGATATGATTCTGGAATTTCAGGGTTATAATCAGTTTCCATATATCTGTTATTTGCTTTGGCATATCGATTAGAACACTGAGAAATTCCTCCTCTAATCCCACGTTCAAAAAAATAAATCATGTCAATGTCATCTAACAGTTCCAATTCCACGTTACTAATTTTTAGCATAGCATCAAATGCAAGTCCTGGAGCAGTATAATAGTGAAGACTGTCCAGGCCATAATGTTTTAAGCATGTTTGTCGAAAGTTTTCAAAAACGTCCGCTAAAAGAATCACATCTGTTTTTAAATACAATTCAGCATATTCTCGTAACGTTTTTAATGAAAAAGTATTCCAAACATTACATGCATGTTTGTAATCCTCTCCACAAATATCTTTATTGCTGATCTTGCTATGGAATTTTTCCATGGGTGGTAAAAATTTGTCGCTTAATTTTTCCCAACAATCAAGATATTCATAGGGGAAGATTCCTTTACGTGTAACTAATTTAAATTTTTCATCATCGTTAAAAAATTTTCTACAAACTGTTTTTTGTGAATCGTTTAAATATGATGCTAATTTATCAAGACTACTAGCCATAAATCTGAAAGAATCTAAAAAACGAAACTGAATTTTGGTGTTTTCTATATGCTTAGTAAAAGATATGTATTTTTCCTTATTAAGTGGAAGTAAAGACATTGAACCTTTAATTTCAGTGCATAATGGTTTAATTAAAAAATGGCTATCGTAGCCTGATAGATTGTGAAATACTACAGGAACAACATGAGAGTCTTGAAATCGTAAATTACAATAATTGTGAGCTGGTCCACGGTATTTTCCTGTTAGATGACAATGATCTCGTACTTTGACATCACCCTGGTAAAATGATTTTGCACACAAGTAGCATTTGTCTGCGTAGTAGAAGTTATTTTTTTCCTCACTAGTTAACGGTTGCATTGAAACAGGATTTAGCAGAATATTATTGATATCATGAGCAATTTTGAAAAGTTGTTGAACAAACCAAATTTCACAATTTTTTCCTGTAAACATGTCAAATCTAGAAAGTGAGTCATCGTATAAACATTTTAGATAAAATGCAACGCTAAAAGCTTCATGTTTTTGGACTCGTTGTGTTTTACCTACATAGTTGTTTGAATAGGTATTAGTCAATAAGCTTTCAATATCACAAATGGGACACAATTTTGATTTTTAATATTTTTAAATTTTAAGATTTTATCTCTAGGCAAAATAATTTTAGAACTATTTAACATTTTGCAATCTATTAAATGCCTATCTAAAATAGATTCAGTCTTAAAATGATTGAGACATCTCTCACAAAACCATTTACGGTTTTTCAAATTCCCCACTTGATTACTAACTAATCGATCTAAGTTTTTAATATATGCAAAATGAAAATATGGTTTTTCTTGCTTAAAACTAATGGAACAATTTCTTTATCATTATCAAGAACTGTAAAAATGTTAATTGATAAATTATTCATTTTTTCAAATTTTGAAATATCTTTAAGGGCAATGGGAAATTTTATGCCATCAAATTTTAAAATTTGTCTCACATTCGGGTATGATGAGATTCGGTTTGGATTTTTATTAGCAGGTGGTGGATACAAAGCAGCTGCGACTGCATATAGGAAACAAAATTCATCATTATTTTTTACGTTTACAACACTTTTAGTTTTTTGAATAAAACTAGGTAAAGAAATATAAGTTGAAATACCACCCCTAAAAGGATTATAAGAGTTAATGTTGACTTTAAGATACAAAATTTTAAATAGACTCCAACCCGAATCACGTTCCTGAAATTCTTCAAGTTTAACGAGAATTTTATTTTGTATATTTTCATTGTACCAGGAACGCAAATCGGTGGTATGGTCAATGCAAATGTTTCTACTCGAAAAAAATTTAAAAGCAGTTTCATTAGTTTGAGGTTTTATAAACAAGCCAGCAAAAGAAGCATTAACTTTTAATAAAGATTTTTTTAATTCCTTTTTAATTTTAAGTGAAAAACTTCTAAAACATTTTTTCAAAAAATCTTTCGGGTCTTTAATATTTAAATTTGAAATGAGTCCAGTTTTTATTCTTCCATTAAAACATGAATCAATATCTTGCCATATAAGGTCTTTTTTTTATTCCATTATACTTAATTTTAAAGTTTATAAGATAATTTTTTAAAATACTTAAATTAGACTCAATTCGAGAAAAGTTTTTTACATATTTTTTGTCTTTACATTTTATAGCCATTTTTAAATGTCTTATAATTTTCATGATTTGTGTAATAAAATTTTGATACTCTGCCCTAGTTTTAATTATTCTGCTTACATGTTCGATCTTTTTTATCGCTTCCGTTGATATTTCATCCAAAAATTTGTTTTGATTCATGATTAACTATAAATAAATAAATCGTTATTTCAATAGTGTCTTTTTAATTTGAAATTGAAAAAATCTATCCACTGTTCCTCCAAATTAAATTATGCCCTATCGTTTAACCTTCCGCGAACAGTGAATTTATACACATACATACATACATACACCCTGGTATGGGGTGATGATGACGATGTACTACTCACTGTTTCTTGGGTCTCGAATCTAATAAAATATTCCTAGCGTTAAACCTTCCGCGAACAGCGAATTTATACACATACACCCTGTATAGTAGGGTGATGTTACTCACTGTTCCTTGGGTCACGAATCTAATAAAAATATTCCTAGCGTTAAACCTTCCGCGAACAGTGAATTTATACACATACACCCTGTATGGTAGGGTGATGTTACTCACTGTTCCTTGGGTCGCGAATCTAAATTTTTTTCACTTCACTTCACTTCTTAAAATTATAAATAAATAATAAAAAAAACTTACCAATGGTTCTAGTTGGCCTTTTCCTTCTTCTTCTTCAAGTGACTGTTATTACTTTCGTTTTTGTACTGTGTGCTCGACTAAGCAAATCGAGCGCTTTTATATGTTTTTTGGAAAAAAATGCAACGTTATAACTTAATGTAAAACATGTGTAATAGATAAATTTTATCAAGAAAAACATGCACAATCAAACATATAATACGTGATTCTAAAATTGCAACTACACCAAAAATTTCCAAAAGATTCACGTGTCACTCCACATGTTTAATGCTATTTCTATGTTAGGAAATTTTCGTTTTATCAAACATGACGTTAGGTATTTTTTTCCAAAATGTGTTTAAATACGAGCAGAAATTCGCTTAGCAGCATAGTCAATCGACAAACCACAACAACAACAAGACTTACCTCAAAGTGAAGAAGAAAACAAACAACAATAACAAAAATGGCAAGTGTAAGCAATCCTCTAGTTGTACCATCAACCATCGTTGTAATGACCGAGGACCCTGTGAATCTACCAATAAAATGGTTGGCAGTTGTTGTCAAGCAGCTATTTCCGTAAGTTTATTTTTTAACTATTTTTTTTAATTACCTTTATTTTACCTTTGTTTCTAAGGAACATTTTCCAAATTTTCCAATCAACTTTGAACAAATGTCAAAAATATTAAATTTTTCGATCTAACCAATAATAATAATAATGACCATAAGTTCGATTTTCTTGAAAGATCGTTATCAGCCGGGATGACGAAGTCACTTTTTTTGCTATTTGCGCACGTCTTACTCTTTTGGTTTCGTCAGAAAACGCCTTTCGGTCAACTGCGCACTTTGGAAAAAAATTTTTTTTGCTGTTTTCGTAAAATTTAGGTCTGGAGAATTCGAAATAGAGTATTTTTAAGTGATTTTGAGCCTTATTTTACCTATTTATATAGCGTAAAAAGGGCACTATTGTTTTAAATGTAATTTTTTTAACAGTTATGAAGAAAACATGGTCTTTTAACTTTAACAAACAAAATTTACGATAAAATATTTATTTATTTTTTATTTTTTGGTTTTCAGATGGGGCCTAAAGGAAATTAAAACTAAAAGGGATAAAGTGTTTATTCACTTAAACTACATACCAGCAGCCAAATCTCTGAAGCAGAAATTTGGACAGTTACCGGTACGATACATGCGGGTCCAATTGGACAACGATGAAGAGTTCCATATATTGGAACAAGTAGTGAGGCGGTACAAATTTAATTTAATTTCAGATGATTCGCCCATGAAGGCGGGTCCGATTAAAAAAATTTTACCATCTCCCTACTATCCGCAATATCTACCGGCAGCTGTAACTGTTGGGGTAGAAGATGATGATGATGATGACGACGATGAGGAGGAGGATAACCATACGAACACCACCAGCACCACCACCGCAACCACCACCACAACCACCAAAAATATCCAAGAACCTCCGAGAAAAAAGCAAAGGAAAAATCCAGAGCCAAAACCATCAACAAGTTACAGTCATCATCATCGTCATAATCAACGTTTTGAACAGCTTCCACTACCACTATCACCACCACCAGCAATACTACCACCACCACCACCACCATCACAACAATTACAAGAGGCTGCGGCAGTAGCTGGGGTAGGTAGTATTATAAGTGGTGGTGAAGAGGATGACATTTTCTCCCAAAAGTGGTAGATAATGTAATTTTTTTTTTTTAATAAATAATATTTTTTTAATTCTTTTTTTGTTTGATTTTTTTTTTGTTTGAAACCCTGTAGGTTCGTTTAGTAAAATTAAACCAAGAACAAGGACAAATGGCCCTAGCGAGAGGAGCACAAATGCCAGAGCAAGATTATCCCTGTTGTGTGACACCGGAGTATCGGAATGGTTGTTTGACTCCACCGACACTTTATGAGGTAGCTGCAAATAGGGTAAGTCTCCAATTAAAAGAAATCGAAGACGTATCTCGTTTGCAGTTACCAAAGGTGTGTGAAAATGAAGTAAAACAACAATATTTAAAAAATAATTTTGCTAAGTTTATACATTAAATGAATAAATAAATAAAACACACATATATTTCTTTAGTTTTTTTATTTATTTAAAAACAATATACCATAAACCAGTGATACAAATTATATACATTTTCTAAAGCACAATATACATTATTATTATAATCATGCATATGACAGTGGTATGATTTAAATAATTCTTTCATTTTATCAACTGTTATATATTTTGGATCATCTGCAACATTAATAATGAGATTGGAACCATTTAGGTATTTCTGCAACCAGTCCATCTTTTCTTTGCCATTCACTATAACTGTCATATTTGTGGACCCAATATAAGCATTTAAAAACGCAGACATTTCTTCTGGTTTAAGTTTAGCGTGATAGGCGTCAGTAGCATCATCAATATCATCCCAAAAATTATTTTCTATTCCATGTATATTATTAGTGGTATAATTGATAAAACTTTGTACCTTGGCACTAAATTCTCCCACATTTATTGGTAATTTCACTAATCTGTGTACATGTTCCTTAGTTAATGAATTGTAAATAGCTATTTCCTGACACATAAACGGTAAAACATCATACTGGAACCCTTGAACATCCACAAAGAGAATATTTGTTTTGTTTTCACATGACACTTTTGTTTTGTTTTCAAATGGCATTTTTTTTTGTTTGCTGTTGCTGCTGCTGCTACTAGTATTGTTTTTGTTCACTTTAAACAAAATGCTGAAATAATGGCAGGATACAGTTTCAGACCATTTTATATACGTTGTTTGGAGTGGGGATATCTTTAATCAGTTTGTATTTTGACAATACTTGTTAGAGGATTATATTTAAGTTTTTTATCGTGTAAAATCAATACATAGGCACATGTGTCTGCTGGAATATTTTCATTGGTTTCAAATTCCAATCTGATGTCAACAGTGCCATTTTTCAATGTGTCCACTTGATAACAGCAATCTACCACTACTAAAGGTGCAATCTCGATAAATTTTTTAAATGTCAAACAAGGTTGTCCAACACTTCTATAGCAATAGGACTGTTGAAATCTGGCATACATTTCATACAAAATGCTCACTTGTTGTCTATCAAAATGAACATTTAAATTATCGTATGGATAAATTTCCGAATTGAGATAGACTTTGAAATTGGTTAAGTTACAATGATCAAAGTGACTAATATCCTTTGATAATTGATTTCGTCGTTTCGTTTGAAAACCAAAAATGAGATAACGCGGCTTTTCTAACTGATTAATCGATTTTACATTCCAAGTATGTTGCGTGGATTGTTGCAAAAGCGGATACTCATGCAATTCCCATCCTCGAAATGCCACGGTTAAATCTCTTCCTTTTTCAATGTAACTTAAAAGTTTCAATTTTGCCTCATCATCCACTCTAATATGTTCAATTTTCCATGTTATTTTATCGAGACGAATGTTTGGTTTTTCACCTGCCTTATTTGTAGTGACTGAATTGCTATCGGAAAAACTTCGTATAAGCGTTAATTCTTGTTTAATATTTATGATGATTTTTCGAAAATCTTCAAAAACACCCATAAGAATTTTTAGAGGAATACAAACATTAAAATGTCCTTTTGACAACATTTTCGGCTTTTCAAGATGATTCCAACCGGCATTGTGATAACGTAAACAGTCTTGTTCTGTAAAACTGACATAACCTTTTAGGAGAGATGTAATACCTGGATTTCTTACACGATCCACAACAGTTCCACCCAATTCATAGCGAATTTCATCAAATAAAAATGCAAAAGCATTATTTGTCAATTCAATGGTATCACTTGCTTTCCCATGTTCATCTACAACGACACCTTCAAGTTCGAGAAAACTTTCAGCTGGATATGTATAAATATCTTGAGTCTGAATAGGAATGCGAATTTCATCGGATTTATTTAAACTTGTATTGGCATAGGGTAAATAACTGTGGTATTCTTTACTGGTAATTGAATTATCACTGATGATTCTTTCACTCACGTTCAAAATATTCATTATTGCTACTATTATTACTACTACTACTACTACTACAACTACTACTACTAACAATTTCCTTTTTACAAAAACAAACTATAAAGAGTTTTCGTACACCAGATCTAAAATTCAATTTAAATCTGTACCAAAAGTTTGCCTTTTTAATTTTCTTTCTTGGAGCAATTTTTCTTTTTTAATGTAACAATCTAAATCCCAAAGACTGCAAAAATTTGCGATTTTGTGATGTTAACTGTTTCAAGTTCTTTCGTACACTAATTTTATCATACATTGTGGTTTTATTTATACTGCTACTACTACTACTACTATTGTTGTTGTTGTTGTTGTTATCGTTTAGAGGATCAGAGTAATAAAGATGGTAATTGTATCTAAATACCATTTTTTTTTCTATGTTGGCACTTCTTTCAGATGAACTCTGACTGTTATCAATTCCCGATTGAAATTAACTAAATTACCCTCTTGATCGGTTATTTTTATAATGATTTCATCCAAATAGTGAGTATTTATAGGTAAATAAATTACATTGGTGGGGGTTTCCACAATTTTATAACCTGGCGGTACAGTTGGATAAAACATGTGTAAAATATGAGACGGTTTATCATTATTGAAGGAATTGGTCACTAAATTACATTCACAACATATAGCATTAACTTTGGTTATATTAATGAGGTAATCAGATACATGAAGTTTTTGTGCTGTCAATGTTCGGTTTTTAAAACCTAGAATAGTATTGATAGAGTAAGGTTTTTCAAAATTAATATCCTTTGTTGATTTTATCTCACACCTTAAAGTATTATAATTTACGCGAATTTTAACTAAATCACTGGCTTCTTTTAAATTAGTAGAACTGTCTCTTTTCTTTTTCTTCTTCGTAGGAATAGGAGGATCGTTTAATTTTACAATTTGATTTCTAGCATCATTCTGATTATCATTATTATTATTATCATCATCATCATCACTGCTCTCATTTTCTACTAATCTTTGTTGTTGTTGTTGTTGTTGTTGTGGTATTGGCTCCTTTTGTTGTTGTTGTTGTAATTTTTTAACACCTCTAAGAGAATCATTTATTGTACGAGAAATATCATTGATCTCGTATGTCCCTTCGGGTATTTCAATTACAGATTCACCAAAATAGAACTTATTGTTTGTTTTGTCAACATTTGGAATTGAGTTGTAGGTAACAAAATTAATTAAACCCAATTCATAATTCTTGGATTCTTGTAATATTATTGGTGGATGCAATTTTAGAGATAACAAAGACTTTCTACCTGATAAGGTAAATATATAACTCATGTTCTCTATTTTAAGGTTGAAATAAAACTAAAATCTATTTATTGTACAATATCTATTTATTTAAAAATTCTAAACATAAATGTCCACAATTAAATGTATTAAATTTCTGATAAATATCATAATTATAAATAATGTCTACCGGTCCATTTGAACGAAAATAGTCGATAACTTCCAAGGGTGGTCGAAGATTGCCAAAACTGTCAAAATATACAACTTTATTTCCGAATTTCTTATAGGCTGTCCAATGTGTCCCATGTCCATTCAGATTATCCAAATTTATTATACCTCTTTCATTGTTGGATTTAATTTTCTTTGGTAAGGCATCACGCATAAATACACCACGAAAATGAGGAATACAAAATTGTTTGGCATACATAACTAAATCAATATTGGTTAATGGTCTATTTGGTAAATTTATTAACTGCTTCGTGGTTGTAGTGGTGGTGGGTATAAAAAAACACCCAACCCCTTTTTATATGGTTTTAAAAATAGACCTTTACCTAAGTCTATACTTTCCATAGAACGGTTATGACGTTGTGATTCCTCCAATTGTTTTCGAGCAGCTCGTGCATCATTGATGGCTTTTGCTACACCGGCAGCTGCTCCACCCAAAGAGCCTAATGCAGACAGGGCAGCAAATATTGGTATAAGAGGTAAAACACCACCAACTTTGGGAATTTTAATGACGCGAACACGATTGAAACTTGGTTGTTGTTTGAAATTTTTTTTAATTTGTTTTGCTGCATTCAAAGCTACTAAAATAGCATTTCCCAAATTATTGGGTTTAGTTTTTAATATATGTTGTTTAATTTGTTTTAACACTTTTTCAAATTTAACTTTTTTTATACCAGCACTTTTTCGTTGTCCTTTTTGTCGTTGTTGTTTATTTTTTCTCAATTTTCGTTGTTTATTTTTTTTCAATTTTCGTTACTTTGGTTTTTGCTTACGTTTAGTTCTAACCATTTTGACAATTTACAAGCTACTAAATCAATCGTTGTCTTTTTTCTATACTTATAGTATCAATATCAGCATCATTATCATCATCATCATCATCCATCTTACGTTTCTTATTGTTCTCATTCTTTAATGATGATGACGATGATGACGGTGGATAATGTAATGGTTCATTTAAATCCAATTTTAACATCTTATTTTGACCATTTCTATCATTATCAACATTTCTAGTATCAAGTTTTCTTTTTGCTTTAAGTCTAATTGGTTTTGATAATGGTAAATTAATATTTTCAATATCAATATCCATTGGTTCTGCTTCTTCTTCTTTTTGTTTTTTCACATTTTTTCTCTTTTTTGTGGAACAATTACGAACTTTAGGGGTTTTTTTCTTAGTATTTTTGGTATTGTTTTAGTATTGTTTTTAGTTTTTACCAATGATGATGATGATGATGATGATGATGATGACGATGATGATTGATTTCTTTTCAATTCTTCTATCCTTTTTCGAATATCATTTAATAAGTTCTGTGAAGTACGTTTTACTTTTTCCAATGTTGTAAGACACTTTTTAATACTTTGTTGTTGTTGTTGTTGTTGTATACCCATTCCAAGTTTTACTTTTGCCTTCATTATACCAGCTACTCCCAATACACTTAGTCTTTCTCCTGTGGACGCGTCTCTCGATCTGAATCGTTTCATTGCATTCTTTGCTAATATATTGTCAGCTTGATGGCGAGATGTTAAATCTTTATTTTGAGAATATGCAATGTCATGAGCACGACAACTTTCATCCAATTGATTCACTCCACGATCACCACGTGATAAACGAGTCTGAAGTTTTGTACCCGGTCCACAAAAATTGTAACCAGGCAAATGCAATTCAAACGGTAATTTATTTATCATATTGTTTACAAATCCTGAACCTGTATAAAATTTCATGTTGACAATTAATCAACAACTGACTATAAATGATATGTAACATGTTAATATAAGTCATTTCTGTTTGAGTTCTCTGTTCTAAGTTATCTATATATACAGATCTATTGAAATTATGAAAATTCTAAAACAAAAAACCAGTTTACCTATTGAGAACGCTGATGAGTTCAAACCACAAAATTCGTACAGAAAACATGGAATTTTATTTCCTTTTACAATACGATGTATCATTGTTGGTCCATCAAACTGTGGAAAAACGAATGTTATGATCTCGCTGATAGAACATGAAAACGGATTGAAATTTGAAAATGTTTATGTGTATTCACGTTCGCTATACCAACCAAAATATTTATATTTAAGTGAATTACTGACTCCTATAAAAGGAATAAATTATTATGCATTTAGTGCTAGTGAGAATATTGTGCATCCATCTGAAGCAAAATCCAATTCTATATTTATTTTTGATGATGTGGCATGTGACAATCAAGATATTATTCGAGAGTATTTTAGTATGGGTAGACACAATAATATTGACTCGTTTTATTTGTGTCAAACATACGCAAAAATTCCCAAACATCTAATACGAGATAATGCCAATGTACTTATTCTCTTCAAACAAGACGATTTAAATTTAAAACATGTTTATAATGATCATGTTGGTTCTGATATGTCATTTGACAAGTTTAAAAATATGTGTTCGTATTGTTGCAAGAAACCATATGGATTTTTAACTATTTTTAAAGATTACAATCTCAACAACGGACGTTATCGACTGGGATGTGATCATTTTATAATAGCATGATATCTCCCAAAATAGCTTAGTCAAGATCCATACTTCATTATAAGCGGATTGTTGTATTTTCAACCTGATTAAACCTGTTTACAACCTGCTTAAACCTGTTTTCAACCAGATCAGACCTGTTCCAAACGGATCAGAAGCTGTTTAAAGCTGATTAAAAGCTGTTTAGAAGCTGTTTAGAAGCTGTTTAGAAGCTGTTTGTAAGCTGTTTATAAGCTGTTTAGAAGCTGTTCATAAGCTGTTTCAAAGCTGATTAAAAGCTGATCAAAACCTGTTGACTAAGCAGATTAAAAAAAAAAAAAATGAAATCTAGTGAAAAAGAACTTAAAAAAAATTTAATTCGTAAACGAAAAAACGTTAAAAATAAACTAAACCTATTAAAACATAGTGAAATTGTACAGGAACAAGTATTTTTGCCCATAACCAAACGTTTACAAAATATTCAAAGTGAATTAAGCACAAAAGCTACAGTTGCAGCAGCAGCATCACCACCACCACCAAAAACTAAAGAACCATCTGAAATAAAAACTGACGATACATCTTTAGAATATCCTTTTCTAGTTGAAAATGAAAATGATGCTGATTATGATGATGATGATGATGCAAATAAGACACTAGATACAATAAATGAAACTGATAATGATGATGATGATGATGATGATGATGAAAACGAGAATGAAAGTAATTCATCTGTTTTCCGACAACAAAAACAACAACAATTGGAAGACAAATCCTTAACAAATCTTTTAAAACAATATGATCCATTACCTAGAAAATATATCAGTGATTTGCATCATGATTCTCAAAACAAGTTTGATCACAAATATGGTGTTCGATTTAACGTTGATACTGAGAAATTTCACATTGGTGATTCTAATCTGAATATCGATGGTAAAGATATTATAGTAAAAAACAAACGCTACAAAGGGACACATGGTCTCTACGAACTACTATTTAAAAAACACCCTACAAATTTCTCCAAAGAGGATGAAACAAACTATAGACAAATTATATTTAAAACAAATGCACATCGTCGCTACTATCAGTCCAATCAACAAGTTGATGGTAGTAGATCAATAAAATATAAAAAGATTATAGCACCTTACATAACGGGAGACGGTTTATACATGAATGTTACTGATCATCCCATAGATTATGTACATTGGGATAATCCTAATGAACTAGTTGATAGATTACGTTTACTGCTAGCCTCTCAACAAGCTGGACACACAGGACATCATAACGAAATTAATTCTATAGTAGAGGAACTAAGAGAAGCTCAAATTATTGAATGAAAAAACTAAACAAAAAAAAATGAATAAATTTGTTACAGATACAAAACGACAACTTGTTGAAGAAATTCACAAGCCAGCAAGAATTAATTTTAAAAGGCGAAAAATAATTATTAAATCTCTAAATGACCTATTTCAAGCAGATTTAGTAGAAATGATTCCTTATGCTAAAATAAACAATGGTTACAAATATATACTTATTGTTATTAATTGCTTTTCAAAGTTCGTATGGGCTTTTCCGTTAAAAAACAAATCAGCTATAGAAGTAAGCAAAAATATGGAAAAAGTTTTTAAAATACAAACTCCACAAAACATTCAAACAGACATGGGTAAAGAATTTTACAATAAAGAATTTGAGAAACTCACAAAGAAATACAATATTAACCACTATAGTGTATTCAGTGAAAAAAAGGCATCCATAGTCGAAAGAGTTAATAGGACTTTAAAAAACTGGATGTGGAAGGAATTTAATATACAAGGAAATTACAAATGGGTTAATTTACTTGGTAAAATTGTTTATAAATATAATCACACAAAACACAGAACCATTAAAATGAAACCAGCAGATGTTACTACCAAAAATGAAAAATTTTTACTTCAAACTGTTTACAACAAAATAAAAATGAGTGATTTAAACGTTAAACTTAAAGTTGGTGACTATGTACGCATTTCTAAAGTAAGAGGTGTTTTCGATAAAAAATACAATCCAAATTGGTCTCCTGAGGTATTTATTATACGCAAAGTTCAGTTAACAAACCCAACGACGTATCTCTTGAAGGATATGCAAAATGAAAACGTACTTGGGGCGTTCTACAAAGAACAATTACAAAAAACTCTCAATCATAATGTATATTTAGTTGAAAAAATTCTAAAAAGACATAAAGACCAAGTATTCGTTAAATGGTTTGGGTTCACTGATAAGCACAATAGTTGGATTAATAGAACAAACATTATATAAAAACCCACTTTATCCATAGTACATATTTAGTACGTTTGAAACCTCTGAACGGGAAACATGTCTTTAGCATATTTTTTGCTCATAATTTTACTATTTTGTAGTGTTATTGCGATTGAAAATAACACCTTAAACAAAAACAATAAAACTGAGTATTGTGAATACCTACAAGATGACTATGACGTTCTGTATAATACAAGTTTAAGTCTATATCTACTATGTTCAAAAGAACTTGATAACTATATGAATTTATATGAAACTGAATCAAATCTCAACGAATTATATACAAAAAATATTAAAGAATGTGAAAACAAAGCAGCTAATCTATCATCTTCCATTAATTACACCAATATTCTCAACCTTTCAAGAAAAAACGTTGAATAGGAAGCAAATTTACTTCTTAAAATGAAAAAAACCGATGTATGTGAAACCAAAAAAAGTACAGCCTACACACTACTTGGAGAAACCAAACATGAATTGGCAAATGCAAAAAATAATATAAGTTATTTTCTACTGGACATTAATAAATTAAATCTATCGTTGGACCAATGTAATAACAATTTTATACAAAGCTTAAGGCATCAAAATAAACTCTTTGATAATCTCAATGCCTGCTTGGAAAGAGAAGAATTACTTCTAGACCAGAAGAATCGATATGTTGTCAAGCTAACCTCCTGCAGAAAACGTAAAAATAAAACAGGCAAAAAAGTATTGTAGCATAACATATTTAATTATTTTTGTAATTTTATTTACCCAATATACCACTCTGATATATAAAATTTTGTTTTATTTTACCCGATATTCCACTCCAATTTATTTTTTCTACCAACTACTTTACAAAACAACAGCCTCTGGTAAATGACGTCATTGTCGATACTTCTTCGGCAATAAGGCCTTTTTGGCTAAGGACTCTTTTGGTCCTTCTTAAGCTACTAGGACAATCCTTCTTTGCCAATAAGGCCTTTTTGGATAGGGATTTTTCGGGACTTCTTCGGCAATAAGGAAGGCCTTTTTGGATAGGGATTTTTCAGGACTTCTTCGGCAATAAGGCCTTTTTGGCAAGGGTTTCAGAAGGATTTCAGGCACTTCTTAGGCTATTACGTCATGTTCTTTGGCAATAAGGCCTTTTTGGCTTGGGTTTCAAGAGGGTTTCAGCACTTCTTCGGATGGTAAAGGGCTGAAAAGGGACAGATGCCATCCGGGTGTCACAGAACCCCGCCCTCTATACTACTGAAAGTGTTAAAAAAAAAAACATAAACAGAGAAGAAAATAGCTTCACCAGTAAGTGAATCGTGCATCGGAAAAGTTAGTGTCAACCTCGAAAATTTTAATGTAGTATGTGAAGTAATGTAGGTCTCAAACGACCAGGGAAAGGAAACAAATTTCGTTCCATGTGCTATTTGTGCGAGACGAAGGAACCACTATTATCTCATAAATAACTTCAGGGATTGGACCAAAATTACCGACGTTATTGGGCTTAGATTAGAAAGTTATGAAATGAAAATTATAGCAACTGTCGTCATCGGAATAACGCTGTAAGTGCTATTCTTCAATATTTTATCGACGCCTCATTGATCTATTGATACAATTTTTTAATTATTCCATTTTAACACTAAGAAAAATCTCAAGTTAGCTTTAGAGAACCTCCAGTAAAGAATAATATATTCCATACTGAAAGGTTTTACCTTAGCTTTTAGAAATAATTTTAATCTTAGTATATCAACGGATTGTGATCAATTATCAAGTAATCAGATTTAAAGCTAATAGCATTCCTCTTTTTGATGAATACTCCAAACTAATATTTATCGATTTATCATTGTATACGACAATTTCTATAGCAATCAGAGGAACCAGCTAGATAATGACGCATTGTTTATCTGACACAATTTTAAACAAATTAGTGGATAGGGCAGCGGATTTAAATGCCTCACGAATTGAACAAACAACATGGGCATTAGTTAAAGACAAAATCAAATAAAAAATTAAGCGATTACATTGTAAAAGATATTATTATTTTAAACCCGAAAAAAAGAATATACCCCAACAATTCGGTTTATGCTCACATAATAAAAGAAATTTACTTTTTTCCAAAATAAACACGTCTCAAATTATTAAAAGTCTGTAAGTACGGAAATCTGGTATTAAATACTTTTACAAACAGTCTAAATTATCATGTGAAATAAGTATTGTGATTAAAAAATACACTAACTTCGAAAGAAAAAAAAAATTATACTACAAAAATCGTAGCAATTCTCTAAATAAAACAACGGTTTATTTTAGTATAATTAACAAACAAAAAATAAGTAATCCACCACAAACACATTATTCTGCTAATGTATCCCAATCACATTATTCTGTTAATGTGAATTATTTTAATAAAACACTTATGTATCGATATTGAATAGATATAAGAATTTTGGAAATTACGAGATGCTGCCAGCTTTAGGGCAAATTTATAACACTCTGGCTATGACCATTATGACGAACACATGCGAAAACCCCGGTAAGATCACGTTTGTCAAAAATTCCAAATGAAAACTAAATTAATTTTATATGAAAAATGGAAACCGATACAAAGTTAACGAATATATCAATAACTTACAAATACATAAATCAAAAAAATCTATATCTCACTGCAATAAGGAAGAATACTTAGCAATTAGAAATATCTGCTATGAACACCGAGATATTTTTTATACAGATGGCACCCCTCTTATCTTTACAAATCAAATAAATAATAAAATCGATCTTACAGATGGAACACTGTAAAGAGAGAATTAATAAAATGATCTAAAACGGTGTTATTGAAAATTATGGACTAGTTCAATATGGATAGTGCTCATAAAATTAGATGCTAACGGACAGCGCAAATGACTAACAGTAACCAATATTGAAAATTAAATTTAAAATTGATTGATGACAAATTTCCTTAGTCCAACATATCCGATATCTTTGATAATCTAGGTAAAGCTCAATATTTCACATTCGATATTGCAGCATGATTTTATCGAATGGAAATAAAACCAACTGATATTCCTAAAACAGCCTTTTTAATTGATGTAGGTCATTACGAATTCAAAAGAATGCCCTTCAGACTTAAGAACGTTCCAGCAACAATGAATTATAAAAAAAATTATTCCTGGTCTTCAAAATTAAATCTGTTCTGTATACCTTGATGACATAGTTATATTCCCTATTTAGCTTTTAATCCATTTAATTAAATTTTAAAATACAATTAAATATATCGGAATTTTTGCATAAAGAAGTGGCGTACCAAGGACATAAAATTTCGATGATGGAGTTAAACCTAACCATAAGAAAACAGACACAGTCAAAAATTTCCTAATTCCAACAGCTTAAAAGAAAATTAACTTATTTTTAGGAGTCGCCGATTTATAAAGGTATTTGCAAAAATTGCAAAACTGCTTACAAGATGTCTTTAAAAAAGGCGCAAAAGTTGAATAAAACCTGTATTTATTCAATCCTTTAATAATTCAGGCCAACAAACTTTGACTGATTCTTTGTAACAAAAACTCTAGTAGAATTTTTCGAAAGATCTTGGTGCGCTAAATCCGAGTCTGGCTGCAGATTTGCTCCATTACGTCAGATTTTTGAGTTATCCTAACCTCAAAGTTCAATAAACATCGACATATTTGGAGTTATGTAAAAAAAGTATTATCATTTTTCTTTAAAATTAATTCTAAAATGTTTAAATATCTTTTTTTTTCACCGAGATATGCCAATTTGGATTTTGTGTTTCACCAATCTACTCGAATGCAAGCCAAAAATATAATAAAAACTACCTCTTTGAGTGAACTGTTGTAAATTCTGTTATTTTGATGAAAATAACTGTACACGCATTTTAAGGGTTGCTGATTATAAATCCACTGTCGAATTCTAAAATTTCCAAATGGCATAAATCTTTTTTAAAGTGTTAATTTTCTTGAAAATGTTCCACTATATTGGATCCGAAATTTTGAATTTTCAAAATCTGACAGTAGATTTGTAATCAGCGACCCCTAAAATATCTATATTTGCATTAAAATAACAAAATTTAGGAAAGTACACTGAAAAAGTAGCATTTAGAGAGCAGAGGTAGAGGTTATATTCTATTTTTGGCTTGCATTCGAGTAGATAGTTGAGACGCAAATTTCAAGTTAGCATATCAGTGAAAAAACAATATCTAGATTTTTTTGATTTGATTTTAAAAATAAAGGATCATACTTTCAGATGCTTCTAATAATTTTGTGAAAAAAAAAATTATCTTGTGATATTACGTAACCTCAAATATGACGAAAAATAGTGTTTTTTACACTTTTAGATTAGAATATCTGACATGACGGAATAATTCTGAAGCGAGATTTAAATTCAGCGTACCCAAGTCCTTCGGGAAAGTATACTAAAGCTCCTGTTGCTTTACTGTTCCCTTTTTTCAGACAGTTCTCGGTTTTCCTGCCTAATATTCAAGGGTAATTCTTACTTTTATCCTTGCTTTTTCCTGAAATTATTTTGAATAATTTCATAGATTTCATTTATATTATAATTAGGTTAGGTTATTTGTCATTTTCGAGTCAGCATATATAGGCTATTGACTATATACTTGAGAAAGGAACTAAGACGTTAAAGTATCTTCATTGTTTGACATATTTAATTGACCTCCAAATATGATAAAATCAAAAAATCAAATTAACGGTTGCAAGTTGAGATTAAGGTTTATTCACTTTTCAGTTTTTCGGATTTTACTCAAAAATTATGCATTTTTCGTAAGTATGTGTTCATAGAAAAGTTGTAAGTAATAAAATTTTCTTTCAAAAGGGTACCATGAACTCCAAAAAACGACACCTCGGAAACAAAATAAAAATAGCAAACAAATGCAATTTTTTTATTTAATTTATTCTTTGAAACTTTTTTTCCAGCAACGTAGTGTATAGGTTTTGGTTCATAAAAAAAAAGCTGGCATCACATCCATTGAAATAAACTTCTGCAGAAGTCTGTACGATGAAAAATAATCGAGATATGGTGTCCCAAAGTCAGCTACTTTTCTCGATGTTAGGAAATTTGTGCTTTTTTTTCCAAATTTCGTTCCACAACTTTATTGTAAGTGAATTTAGGTATAGAGATTGTTTCCCTAAAGGGAATGCTGACAAGACGCCTGATAAAATGGTCTGTACGATGAATATTAGCCGAGAAATGGCCTCTCAAGTTTTGAGCTTTTTTATAATTTTTTACCTGAACATTATGTAGTTTTAAATTTTTGCGTGAAAATTTTTCTTTATTCCATAAACAAATTGTTTGAGAATGTTTTATGAGAAATAAAATTATAATTTGAAAAAACTACTATATGGGGTTTTCAAATTATTTTATACTTTTTTTAATTTATTTACTTTTATTTAAAAACTGGATCTAGTTAAATTATTTTCAATAATTATAATTTTGTCAATCTCTTCGTCAGTATCTTTGAGAATGTCGTCTTCATCCTTTGGTGTATCAACAAGGTATTCTTTCACGCAAAGTTTGCGGTGCAGGAGGGTTATTTGTAAAAATTTATATCAATCCACTTTTCGATCTTTTCCAGCCACAGTCGAGAAGTTTTAAAATATTTTTTTTTTCTTTCGCAAGTTTGTTTTTAAACCACGCTATTTGGTAGCATCAATTGTTGGAGGCAATTGTGATAAAGTAAATTTCGCATCTATTGAAATCTTCTGAAATAGCTGATAGTGACAAGTGCTTCGGCTCTCAATTTCCATTCAGATGCAGAATTTACGTCTTCAGTACTTACATTTTTCCCAAAAATATATCAAAATATAATTATTCTTATCATTAAACACCCTTAGATAATTTATTTATTGAATAAAGAAAAATTTAAAATTAATCAGGTTTGGGTAAAAAGTTATAACAATCGTAAATAGTTAAAATTTTGAGAGGCTATTTCTCAGCTACTATTTATCGTACAGACTTTGGCTATGGATCATTTTAACGGGCATAATGTCAGCATTCTTTTACGTAGGCAATGTCTATATTTAAATTTACTTAGAAAAGAGTTATGCGACAAAATTTGAAAAAACATCAAAAATTTACTAATATCGAGAAAGTAGCAAAATTTGAGATACCATATCTCGGTTTCTTTTCATCGTACAGACTTCTGCAGGAATTAATTTTAATATGCGTAATGTCAACTTTCTTTTTTATGAAGCATTGCCTATAGCTAATTTCGCTTAAAAAAAATTGTGGGATAAAGATTGAATTTTTTTTTGCTTTTTTTATTGTTTTTAGGGTGTACTTCTTGAAAAATTACTTCATGAGGTACCATTTCGAAAATAAGTTTTATTACCTACAACTCTTCTGTAGACATGTAGTTATAAAAAATGCATACTTTTCAAATAAAACTCAAAAACTGAAAAGTGAACAAATCGACCTTAATCTTAAAAACACCCCTTAATTTGGTAGCATTTTGTAATTTTATCATATATGAAGGTCAATTGAATGTATAAAACAATAAAAACACTTTAACGTTTCAGTTTCTTTTACCCTTCTTTTTTCGACATAGTGAGTAGCCTAATGGGAAACTTCACTTCATTAACTCAATCTTCTTTAGACAGTTTTATGCTGGATTGCAATTTCTATTTTGTAATTTTTGGAAGTTTAGACAGGTATCTTATTCTGTGTCGATTATAGCTGGCAGAGAATACATTTCTTAATTTAAACATAAAATATTTAATGGATTTTCTATTTGATGCTGAGCCGAAAATGTAAGAGATTACACAGGTTCACAAAAAAAAAGTGGAAGCCTATTTGACCAGATTATTTTATTCTTATTTAATCAGACGCCTTAAATCCAAATTTGAGGTCTGCTAACCTCTATTACGTCAGGTCCAAGGTCATTTCAAAGTCAAATGAAGTAAAATTTACTAAATAAAACTGAAGAAGTGGATATGTACGTTTCTGAGGTCGCCGAATCCAAATTTGTAGTTTGTTTGATTCCCCAAGGTCGACTAGAGGTTATTTTAGAGTTATTGCAAGGCTAAATTGAGAAAAATCCACTAAATAAATCTTTAAAAAAATGTAGATTTTTGGGGTCGCTGGATCCGAATTTGCCTTTTGTTCAATCTCCCAAGGTCAGTCAGAGGTAATTTTAGGGTCATTTCAAGATGAAATTAAAAAAGGTCTACTAAATAAATCTGAAAAAAAAGATATGTAGGCTTTTGGTTTCGCTGAATCTGAATTCGTGGTTTGCTTAACCCTTCCCCCCAGGTCAGCAAAAGGTCATTTTAGCGCGATTTCAAGATTAAGTTGAAAAAAATTTACTAAATAGATTTGTTAAAGAAGCTATGTAGGCTTTTGAGGGCGCTGAGTCTGAATTCATGGTTTGCTTAATACCTCAAGGTTAACCAGAGGCCATTTCAAAGTTATTTCAAGATCAAATTGACAAAATCCACTAACTAAATCTGTAAAAAAAGAGAACCCACGGACAGCTAGATCGATATCCGTTACACAGCAGACAGATATATGGTTTTTGGAGAGCTTTCGTTTTATTTCATATATTCGGAAATCCTTGCTTTTCGCTTCTGTCGCACCATGTGGGATATATGACTATGAGAGCTTATGTTTTGGCATATTTATAAAAAGTTAATCCGGTCGCCTGTTGGCTGTGTAGTGGACATTAATTTAGTTGCACGTAGAGTTGGCAGCTTGAGTTTCGCCTTAAAAACTCGATCCGTTCCCATGTCTGCTGTGTAATATATATATATATATATATATATATATATATATATATATATATATATATATATATATATATATATATATATATATGAAGTAGAATGCGAACAGTAAATGCGAACTTCGTTCCAACCATATCCTTTCCATGTTAGAGGTTGCACAGTCTGAACAAATTGCTAAAAATACAATTAGGATAAATTGTGTTCTTAGCAATTTGTTCAGACTGTGCAACCTCTAACATGGAAAGGATATGGTTGGAACGAAGTTCGCATTCTACTTCATTCATAGACGGAGCTGCATATAGTTATACGATTGCTGAATGTGATTTCAGCACTACAACGGCCTAATGTGGATATATCCACTGCTATTGCATCTCACTCGGAGGTATCCGTGAAAGCCGTATAAACATATATATATATATATATATATATATATATATATATATATATATATATATATATATATATATATATATATATCAGTCTAGCTGTGTATGGGTTATGTGAGTTTAGAAACTTGGGTTTTGGATTATTATTTTATAATAACTAACTCCGCTTGCTGATCTGCTGTGTAATGCACATTAATCTAGCTGCGCGTGGGATACGAAGTTTTGGCAGGTTGAGTTTCTGCTCAAAATCTTGATCCGCTTGCCTGTCTGCTACGTAACGGATATTAATCTAGCTGCGCATGGGTTCTCTTCTTTTATAGATTTATTTAGCCAATTTTTTCAATTTGACCTTGAAATGGCCGTGAAATGACTCCTGGTTAACCTTGAGGTATTAAACAATCCCAGAATTCAGATTCAGCGTCCTCAAAAGTCTACATACCTTCTATTACAGATCTATTTAGTCGATTTTTCTCAATGTGACCTTGAAATGACGCCGAGATAACCTTTGGTTGACGTTGGAGGATTACACAAGCCATGAATTTAGGTTCAGCTCCCCCAAAACCAACATATCTTTTTTTTCATATTTATTTACTTAATTTTTCTTAATTTACACCTTAAAATGATCTTTAACCTGACGTGATAGAAATTAGAGGACCTCAGATTTGTATTCAAGGCGTCTAATTACATATGAATAAAATAGGCTGGTCAAAGAGGCATCCACTTTTTTTTTGTAAACCTTTGTAATTAAATTGGCTTATGTAACAAATCTAATTTAGCCCACTGTTGTTGCTCCAGGTCATTTTTGCACTCTCATTTCTGTCATTGTTGTGTCACATACGTTCTTGAAAATTTCTTTTGACACTTAGAAGAAGAAGTTTATTGTACGCAGGCAAATTTTTGGTTATAAATGGGGACCATTTTGTCTTGACTTTCATTCGCTGCGGCTTAAAAAAACTAATGACGTCCATCCCGTTTTATCTGGACCATCCTCTAGGATTTTGGGCCTGAAAGTTGATTGAGTTGTCCCGATAATAATGTTGAGTCGTTTGGTTGCAGTTGCATGGTAGGCGTAATGTGCTATTTTTACCGAAATAAAGCAGGAAACTGGGATTTTGGCAGTTTTTTTGCACATTTCAACAAGGAATTTATTCCCTCAAACAACGAGATCTATCTTACTGATTAAGACAGCACTGATATCATCCACTCTACTGGTTAGTTCACCCTACTGGAGACCTTTCTACTGACAGACAGATAAGTTGTAATAACGACCTTTCAGTTTAATGTGCTATGGTCATAGTATAAACGAGATTTCTTTATGTTGTTGTTCATCATTTGAGTATTATTGATTTAACTCATTATTATTTTTTTTACCTGCTGGAAATCTGTTTCGTGCCTATGATACAACCCTACTTTTACTCTTTTTAAATTTATAATTAACGATTTTTTTTATTATTATCATTACCGAGCTTTATTTGTCCCATCTGCTAATTGTGTTAGTATTTTTTTGCATACTTGCTAATTTTTGTGGAGCAAAGTTGAAAACTAGTTCCTAGCGACGTCGCAAAATGTCTCTGCGTATAGCCTAGCTTCAGATGCAGTGGCGCTCTGAATAACCCACCAATCATGAAGGTTTACGCCCCACAAAAACCAATGGAGCGGTCCTACATAAAGGTGGTTATTCTAAAGAGCTAACGTTGTGTAAACTGATTTTACTGATTTACTCATATGGTGCTAGAATGAAGTCGGAATTTTTTATTATTTCAGTCTTTGAATTTTCTAGCTCATTTATAAATATTTTTGAGCAGCAGTTTAAGCAAAGAGCTTTTCCACGCATTAAAACAACTTTAAAATGTTTTCCCTTAGAAAAATGATCAAGAAAAATTTTTCTCAATCGATTGTTAATTTACTTTTTGAATACACTCATTGGGTCACCACATTTTCTTAGAAAGATGTGTTTAAACTTTTCTAAATATTTAATATTTTATTAGTCACAAACGTTATTGTCTTCGTCGTTAACTCTCAGTTTTAATAATTTTTGTGCTTTTAAAGGTTGACAAGCAGATATTTCACTCCAAAACCTCACATCTAAGTGAGAAGAGATTATAAAGTTTCAATAATTGCAATAATTAACTAACAAAAATTTAAGAAAAATTACCAGAGCTCAGCTAAATGTTAGTAGCCGCGTCAGCGAGCAAAAATGCTAAGCTAATCTCTATGCCGGAGAGTACAAAAAAAAATGAAATTCATTTGTTATTTGAAATGATGTTAAACTATGGTGTTTTAATCTTTAAGGATATCATCCCTTATTTTTTATTAGGACAAACCATATATTTACACACGTCACTTAATTCTAAAAATTATGAAATTTAATGAAATTGAAAATATTTTTTCACGAATACCATAAGGAACTTAAGTTGACGGGTTTCGCGGCTTCTAAAAATAAACTAGTAAAAGGAGGTAAGCCACCCCAAATACGTTTTTTTTTTTAACTTCAAGGCCCAATTGAGATATATTTACAAATCAAAATGGAAATTACCTCTTATTTGAAATGTTGTTGAACTATGGTATTTTCACTCCAAAAATATCATTCCTTATTTTTTATAACGATAAATCATCTATTAGCGCACGCACAATTTTAAAAATTGCGAAATTTAATGAAGTTGTTTCAAAGTATTTTTTCACGAATACCATAATTAACTCAAGTTGACAAGTTTTCGAGTTTCGAAAATGAGTTAGTAAAAGAGAGCGAATCACCCCAAAAACATTTTTTTCAATTCTCAAATTTTAATTAAGATATCTTTACGAGACAAAGTGGAAATTACTTGTTAGTTGAAGTGAAGTTATACCATGTTGTTTTAATTCCATAGACACCATTCCTTAATTTTTATAAGGGTTAATCTTATAATTTATTTACATAATTTAACTCTGGAAATAACAAAATTAAACCAAATTTGTTGATAATATTTGTTTTACGAATATAATAAGTAACTTATGTTGAATTGTTTTAGGTTTTCCGAAATTACCAGTAAAAGAAGCTGAGCCGCACCCAAACAGTTCTAATTAAGATATCACTACAAAACAAAATTACTTGTCATTCGAAATGATATTAAACTATGGTATTTTCACTCTCAAGAATATTATTCCTTATTTTTTATAAAAGTAAATCGTCATTTCATATATATATTGTTATTTTTAATATTGTCAATTTTTAATTTAAATGAACGTTACAAAATTAGAACTCACTATTTGTCATGAATTATAATAATTTACAGACATGAGTGCTTAACCAATGAAATAAGTTTATATTTTCTTATTAGTAAAAAAAAATTCAGTAAGCTATGTCACTTATCTCTCTCTTTCTTATCCACTGAAATTTGTCAACTTAAAAAAAAATATACATATATAAAATGGCATCCTTCGAATGATATCCTTAAGGGAGTTAAACTATAGTATTTTCAAGATAACGTTAAGTGACACAGTATTCGTGAAAAAAATATTCATTAAGTTTCGTAATTCTTACTATTAATATATTAAAAATATAATAAAAATTAAGGGATAACATACTTGGGGGTGAAAATACCATTGCTTGATATTATTTCGAATAATAAAATTTTTATAAAAAAATTGAACCGACTTCTAAAAGTGCGCTAAAAAGTGAAAAATAACCATAAATTTTTATATGAAATTGAACTTTTTGAAGTCGGCGCCAAACTAATACTTGACAAAATGTGATTTGCATAAACAGATTTAAAATACTTTTTTTGTAATTGCTTTCCTACCATAATTTGTATATATTAGTAGTTGTGTATTTCATTTACAAATAATTTGGCGCCGACTTCAAAAATTTCAATTTCATATAAAAATTTATGGTTATTTTTCACTTTTTAGCGCACTTTTAGAAGTCGGTTCAATTTTTTTATAAAAATTTTATTTTTCTATTTTTAGTTTTAGAATTCATTATGATATTCATAAATTATTTAAACTAAAAACTTATCGAAATTACTGTACTTCGCAATGACTCCAAAGTGGCAAAAAAGTACAAATTTTATCCAAAGTTGTAAATCACCCTAAAATGAACCACTAAAAATTCTTTAGTTCTTAGAGTTTTCCAAATACCAATCAAATTGGGTCAAATGAATATTTAGTCTGTCATAGAAAATCCACTATCTTAAATTTCAAATTAATTTTAGATTGGTAATATAGGCCTCAACACCGTCCAATATCGATATTTAAAGAAAATAAATTAATTTTTTATCCACCATATTAGATACGCCATTTTAAAATAATTTTTCGTCATGTGTGACCCCGAAAACTCTCCCGTACCAATTTTGGTGAAAATCGGACAAAATTGATTTTTTTTGTTCGCCATATTGAATCCGCCATATTGAATTTTTAAAAAATAATTTCTGATTCTTTATGTGAGGCCCCGAAAACTTCCCCATACCAATTTTGGAGAAAATCGGACAAAATTGATTTTTTCGTCCGCCATATTAGATCCGCTATATTGAATTTTTTAAAAATTATTTTAGATTTGTCAAATGCGACTCCAAAAACTCCCCCGTACCAATTTTGGAGAAAATCGAACAAAAAAATATTTTTTGGCGGCCATATTGGATCGGCCAAATTGAATTTTTTAAAAATTATTTTAGATTCGTCATATGCGACCCCCAAAAATCCCTCATACCAATTTTGGAGAAAATCGGACAAAATTAATTTTTTTGTCAGCCATATTGGATCCGCCATATTGATTTTTTAAAAATTATTTTAGATTCGTCATATGCGATCCCGAAAACTCCCCTGTGCCAATTTTGGAAAAAATCGGACAAAATTGATTTTTTCGTCCGCCATATTGGATCCGCCATATTGAATTTTTTAAAAATAATATTAAATACGTTATGTGGCACCTTGAAAACTTCCCCATACCAATTTTGGAGAAAATCGGACTAAATTAAATTTTTTTGTCCGCCATATTGGATCCGCCATTTTGAATTTTTAAAAAATAATTTCAGATTCGTTGGGTACAATCCCGAAAATTCCTCCGTACCAATTTTGGAGAAAATCGGACAAAATTAATTTTTTTGGCCGCCATATTGTAAGCGCCATCTTGGATTTTACTGCACCAATTTTATCAAAAAAAATATGGGACCACCGCAGCAACTTTGTTTATATAACGTAAAAAATTTCATTCAAATCGGTGCAGCCGTTCCGGAGTAATCGGTGTACATACATAAAAAAAAAAAAAAATACATAGTCGACGAATTGAGAACCTCCTTCTTTTAGAAGTCGGTTAAAAAATAATTTTCAATTGGTTTTGTAAAGTTATCTTAATAAGAATTTGAGATTAAAAAAAAGTATTGGGGGTAACTCACCCGCTTTTACTAGTTTATTTTTGGAAACCCCGAATGATTTCAACTTGAGTTAATTATGGTGTTCGTGAAAACAATTACTAAACTTTGTAATATTTAGAACTAAACTACATACATGCAAGAGTAGATATTTTGCCCTTATAAAAAATAAGAGATAATATTCTTGGGGATCAAAATACCTTAGCTCGACATTATTTTAAATGACAAGTAATTTCCATTTTGTTTTGTAAAGATGTCTCACTAAGAACTTGAGATTTAAAAAAAAAGCATTTGGGGGTGGTTCATCCTCTTTTACTAGTTATTTTTAGAATCCTCGACACCCGTCAACTCAAGTTACTTACGGTATTCGTAATTTTTAGAATTAAATTACCACAATTGATTTTTATTTTGTTTTGTAAAGATATCTCACTTAGAACTTGAAATATTTTAAAAATACTGTTTTTAGGGGTGAAATTTAGGGGCGATTTTTACCCCATTAAAATGTATCTTCGCAGATAAAACGAACACGTGTTTTTATTTTTGTACCCTGACAATTTCATTAAAATTGGAGCCGGACACTTCAAGTAACTTCGTTGTAAGTTGAGTGCAGAAACCTTCCACAACATTGTCAAGAACTACCTTTCAACATTTCTCTCCTATAGATAATCAAGTATAAAAAAAATATATAGAACTGAGCTTGTGGGTCAAATAGAACTCACAAATGAATTGTTATAATAAATATCGTTAATTTTATATATAAAGATATAGCTGTAGCATAAAGCTAGATATATTATAACAAAAATCAAGTTAAAAGAACTACGTAATTGTATAAAATTTACTTCTTTAAAAAATTATAAGTTAGTTCAGAGTTGAAAAAAAAAAGGAAAATGAATTGAAGTTTAATTAAAATAATTTTAATAAAAATAATAAAATTATGTTATATTATGAGAAAGAAAAGATCAAATATAATTAGGCATGTAACTCTTTCTAGTACTTACTGGCACTAAGACATCACGCTAACACTGGGATCGTGGGATAGAATGCCGGAAAATTGCGCAGCGTCTTACAAAAAGAAAAAAAAAAATGTACCTAATTTACAAAACTTATAGGTTATTATCATTTAAATACAAAAAAAAAATTAAGTTTGCATATTAATCTAGTAGTGAGACAGCTGTGCAGTCTCGAACAAATCAGACTGAAATAAATTTGTTAAATAAACCAATGCATTAATCAATAACATTTTTGGCTCAAAATCAAGCCAGTGTCCCATTAGTTACTTTTTAAATTTAAGAAATATATTTCAAGTAAAGTACTAAATTTCCTGAAAGTTTGGAAACTCCATAGATTAGGATTTTGATAAGGCAAGTTACGAAACAGAAACATATCCCAAAAGAGATAAAAAAAAGGCTTCAATCATCGTTACAAAATAACCAATCGATGTATATTTGCAAAGTGACATATGACCTAACCTGAACTAACCTAAACTAATCTGAACTAACCTTAGCTAACCTGAACTAATCTAAGAATAATATAAACGAAATTTACACGGCATTTCAAAATAATATAAAGAAAACTGATATAAGAAAGGATAAAGGGATGCATTTCACTCGACGTGAAAACGGAGATTTAATTGGAAAAATGATAACAATAAATTCAACGTCTATAAAAATAACCTAGTAAATGCCACGCAGAACAAAAAACAAAAAGAAATTGTCGAACTGGAAATCAAATGTAACTTAAGAATGAAGGAAGTTAAAATTAACTGAGTTGGGAAAAAATAGTATTGAAGTAGAGGTACGGGGTTCGTAGTATAACCAACCAAAAAAAATTAAACTTAACAACATGGATCTGTACATCCTGCCAAACGGATAATGATGTTTTAGAACAGAATACAGAAAATAAGGAGAGTGAGCCTAACATCTCGTTTCGTCGTTCGTAGAGCCGCCGTTCCTTTGATTTTGTCTACGATTCAGCACCGCAGACTCCAATGTATCTAAATAGGAATAATAGAGGCAACCATAATTCTAGGTTGGACGAGTAGGTCTCCCTAAGAGACATAATGGATAAGCTAATTACGATGGAGGTGCAGTACCACTCCCTTCTTCGCAGGTATGAAGATCAATCATCACCTAGAATGGTCTCAGAATCCATTCAAGAAATAGATGAGGGACAGAGGCGTCAGAAGAATCTAATGATCTTTTGGGTTCAGGAAAATTTATCAGAAGGTAAGCCAGATATTTCCATTGTCAGGGATATCGTCCTAAAAGTGTATCCAGAAACAAATATACAAAGTATAAATGCCTTTCCAGTAGGGCAAGTAAATCAATCTAAAGTCAGGTCATTAAAAGTGGTTTTTAAATCAGTGTCGGATGTTAGAGCTCTAATTAGACAAGCAAATGAACTGAAGAAATATGAATCTTACAGAAATATTAGATTAAATTTTGACAGAACGCCCAAACAGATTGCTGCGTACAGAAATCTTAAGATCACACTATATAATCGATTACAAAATGCCAAAACTAATCTTAAAATTAAATATTTTAATGGAATTTCGTTTATATCAAAATGTAAGAGGACTTATTACAAAAACAAATGACTTTTATAAGTCGATTATGTATATCTGATCATAATATAATTGCCGCAACAGAAACTTGGCTACAAGACTGTATTTTTTCAAACGAATTTTTGACACCAAATATACTATATTTCGTTGTGATAGAGGCTTGTAGGTATTGAGGGTATCAAGAGGGGACGGTGCCTTATTGGCTGTGTAAAACAAACTTAAGCCAACACTACTTGATCTGCAGGTGTTAACAACAGTGTCACTCGGGTAGACTTGATTGGCTGTAAGGTATGCATTTATCATACAACATTATACATTTGTCATTTATATACCTCCAAACTTAACCAATGCAGAATTTTTACCAGTCTTTGAATTATTTGAAACATTGCACAGTATTTATGGTAAAAATATTTTAATAATGGGTGAGTTTAATATTCCTCAACTTTACGATAATTGTAAGGGAACAAAACTACATTGTGATTTTTCATTATTTTAACACATATAAACTCTAAATAAAATTCTACTAAATGGAAGAATTTACTTGAGTCCCTCTGAATAAATATTTGGACCGTTGAAATGTATATCTCATGTCTAGTCAAAAATAGTCACGTATCAGGGAATATAATTCCATTAACATACTTAAACTTAAGCTCAGTTTTATCACTTTTGGGGTAGTTAATTTTTTCTAAAAAACAACATAAACTCAGTCAATTTATGAGGACATAATAAGACCCTCTCTAAGATTTGCCTATAAATCTGTCAAAGTAACTTAGTTTTAAAATCTACAACGTTAGGGGTTAAGGTTAAGTACTAAAGTGATAACCACATGTGGCCGACCGTGAGAGAGCTTTCTTTTACTTAAACAGAGCAAATTTTCCCATCATAAGAAAATGAAAGAATATTTAAATAAAATCACTAAAATGCAATATAAGTATTTGTTATTATGTACAAAGTTTGCGTCTGTTACTCATTTTTTCCCCAATTGAAGAAAATAAGAATAAGGAAATGCGAAAATGGCTAAAACTTTGGGTTTTTTTTCTATGGGTTCTTACACGATCTTTTAGTATAAGTATAGAATAGTTACAGATTACATTTGTGTAAAATAATCATTAGTTTTGAACTCTAGTCAGTTATAATACTAAATTAAATTAAATTCGACGCATGGATGATTTATGCCATCTATGAATCAGGGGACCGATCGCGAAAGTACGTTCTATTGGTGGAAAAGCATGCATGTCGGAACCAACGCGTCTAAAACAAGGGATAAAAGTTGAATTTGATTTTTAAAAATTAATTAAAGTCAGTTATAATTTGAAATTCGTTAGGATCGGTACCGCCGTCCAGTGCCGTGGAAAAATTACGTAACGGATATAATCGTCGGAAAAGAAGGTTTTCTTTGTTTTATTTTTCAGTTAATTTGAGAAATTAAGGGAATATCGTGTGTTATTTTAGACGAGCGTTTCGCGATTTTATTAGAGTTTGATTAAAAAATATAATTAGCTGTTTTTTCGCGTTTTATTTCTTTTTTTTTCCGTTTAATGTTTATTAAGCTATTTATACGTGTATTTTCAAAATTGGGTTTAACGTTTTTGGTTAAAAGAACGGCCTAGAAGAGCAACTATGTTAGTTTTTTTCGTAATTGTTGTTAGTTTTAAGTTTCTCATGGTAAATAGTTCGTTTTTTTATATTTATTTTTGTTAATAGACTAAGTGTTTTGAGAAACTTCTTTTGTTTAATTTTAATCAAAAACTTTCACGCGACCAAACTCGCGAACGTACTGCTGTGTGAGCTGTAAACAATAGTTGTCATCTGTCCAGCTAATTAGCAGCTTTGCCTGAGTCCTGAAGTTCTGAGGTGTGATTTTGGCAAGCTTAAATAACCGTAGTTGTTTGAAACTAAAGCTGCAAGAGAAAAGATGAACGTCCAGACTTCCAAAGTGTCTTTATTACTGTAAAATTTAATTATAGGTTATTAAAATAGCTATAAATTAATGTACGGCAGCAAATTGGTTATAGATATAATGGCTAACGCTACCACGATATGTCATTAGCAGGAGTCTATGATCAAATTCTGTCACTTAATGGTGGCAGTCAAAGGGTAGAGGTATTCAATAGTTTCACTCAAATATTTGGATTGCAGCAGTTTAACTATTTTTACAATACTTATGACAGAATCTTCGATTGAATTTTGGCTAATGTCAGCTGCCAAGTTTCAAAAGAGCTAGTACCACTAGTACGTGAAGATCGTCATCATCCGGCCCTTAACATCTTTTTATCCCTCAATTCCGGCAGTACCTCAAAATTTCCTGGGAATTTGTCTCAATCAAGGTATAATTTTAGAAAAGCAGATTTTCCTCTACTTTACGATAGTTGACTGGAAGTAAATTGGGCAGGTTTGTATGTTATCGATGACGTGACTGTAGCTTGTACAGAATTCTATAGCCAGTTGCTGAATATATCTGATGTATATATACTCACACCTATAATCAAGAAAAGAAATTTTGCACCTTGGTGTACGTCGAAAATATTTAAGTTAATTAAAAGGAAACACAGAATTTTTAAAAAACTGAAAAAGGGCCACGAAATCTCAAAAATCAATATAACGAACTGAGGGTATTGGTGAACAGAAAAAGTGGATATCGCTTATAAAGATTATAAACTAATGGCAGAAGAAACCTTATCTAATGATCCTAATCATTTATAAATTAAATCTAAAAGGTCGTCAACAACAGTGCCTGAAGTTTTGATAAATGGTGACCAACATTTTTCGGATCCTGAGAGTATTGTAAATGCATTTGCTGACATTTTCAGTAGTGTTTATGCGCGTCCTTCTAATAATAATGTTTCTCTTGACAATGCAGTTTGGAGCAAGCACGTTTCAATGGAGCACATTCCGGAATAAATAGGAATGAGCGCGTCGAAAAAATTAAAAAATAGAATGACACAGGAACCAGGCAAGGTTCCTTGTTTTTCTGTTAAGGACTGTGCCTATACACTGCTTAAACTTTTGTCATATTTGTTGAATTTGGCGATAAGAACAAATACCTTTCCAGAGATTTGGAAGGAAGCGAGAATCACCCCTGTGTTCAAAAAGGAAATATAAACGAGATCTACAATTATAGACCTGTTTTAATACTATGCTCATTCGCAAAGGTTTTTGAGATGTCGATATATCAGTGTAGTTTGAGTCAACAGGTAATATTGCCAGAACAGCATAGATTTTTTAACAGCCCTAGTACTAGTAGCAATCTAGCTTCCTTTTCCCAATTTAGCGGTGGGCATTGGATAAATGCAGTCAAATTGGCGGGATCTATACCGATGTCTCCAAGACATTTGATCGAGCCGATCACGACATTTTATTTAACAAATTTGCTGCTATGTGTTTTAGAAGTAGCCTATTGTTATTTCTCAAATCAACCTACAAAACAGAAAGCAGTATGTTGAAATCCGAGGTTATCAATCCTATAAATTTAAAGCTACAAGCGGGGATCATCGGGGGAGAAAATTGGCTCCACTAATATTTTCACTTTCAACTAACGATATTACAGTTAGAATCTCGAATAGTATTCTAGTCTTTGCAGATGATGTAAAGCTATTTCAGATGATTCGTAATACAAATGTCGCCCTAAAGCTGCAGGGGGATATTGAAATTGTTCGGAATTGGTGCAATGCAAATATTTTGCCCTTGAATATCGATTGGTGAACCGTAATGACTTTCTCCAATAAAACTAACTCTTTATATTTCGAATATACTCTAAACGGCCGATTACTTGAATAAAGTTATTTTTTGAAGGACCTCAGAATCACTTTTGACACAAAAAACATTTATTCGCGAAACATATCAGTTTGATTTGTTTGCGGTCAAAATATTGGGGTTCATATAGCATAACTCTAATGATTTTAGCAATTGGCAGACCTTAAAAACTTTATATGTTAGTCATGTTCGGTCGAAACTTGAATACGGTGTGGTCATATAGCATCCTATTTATGATAAGTACACTAATCAATTAGAGGGGCTGCAAAGAAATTTTTTTAATACCTACGACTTAAAAGTGAAGGAGTATTCCCTCAAAGGGGTATACATGAAGAGCAGCTACTGAGACGATTTAACGTTCTATCTTTAATAAATCGCATATATTACATGTTAGCCCAGTTTCTGTATCGACTGTTCTGATTTATTGTATCAAGTTAACTTTCATCTACCCCTAAGACCTGTCAGATCCTGTCCCGTTTTTTCAATACCTTACCCTGAAACAAATTGTCTTATAAAAACGCCTCTATTCAAGCCACAAGTATTTTCAACAATACTTGAAGTGACATCGATGTTTACAGCCTACTCCTTAAGAGATTAACACAAGCTTTAAAGTTAAAATTTCTAATAAAAATGTAAAATATTTGCTTTTTGTGAATTATTGTATGAATTAATCACTGATTTTATTATTTCTTATAATTTGTTAATATGTTTCTAAAGTTGTGTGTCATAACGTCTTTTAAATGGATAAAGATTATTATTAATATATATATATATATATATATATATATATATATATATATATATATATATATATATATATATATATATCATTTTCTTTTTATTTTGTTTTTTCTTGGGTTTAGGTTCTTTATTTAATAAAAAATCAAAAAATTTTTTTGTTTTTTTTACTTATTGATCTTCCAAAAAAAGCAAACACTTCAATAAACTAGTCGAATTTCTAAAAAAGTATTTAATTTTACCAGTACATACTTTGACATTGACATTTTTGCTTATTTATTAATAGTAAAATAAAATCTTTATATCGTCTATTTAGCTACTTAGGATACATGGAATGCGAGTGTGTTTTATTTTTTATATTTTAACAATGGATTAAAAAAATAAAAGCAAGGATGCATTTAATTTGATGTTTAAGAGGATATTCAAATTTTGATTTATTAACAGGATCGAATACTTAAAATTTCTTTTAAATTAGGCTGCTGTAAATGTGGCTCAAATTTCTTATATCCGTTCTGTCGTTAACGGTGTTTCTATCTTTTTTAATTTCTATCATTTCCTTTATCTGCAATTTTTGATAATTCATATCTTTATTTTTAATTATGGGATTGTTATAATTGAAGGTATGTTTTTCATCCTGTGTGTGTTTATTTATCGCTGTTGAGGCGTTTTTCTTATATTTACACCCATTCAATATGTTCTTTAGCAATTGGCTTGTCATTCCTTTATATTTTTTGAGACAATTTGAGCAAGGGATCGAATATACTACATTTGACTTATTCATGAGATGTGATATACGATAATATCATGCTAACATGTGTTTTATTTTTTCTGACAGTTCAATTGGTAAGGTAATGCTACATATTTTTGTTGTTTATGTTCTATGTTTCTTGTTATTAGGTCATTATAAAATTTATATGTTCATTTATTAATTATTTCGGCGATAACCTTTTCATTGAAATTATTATTTATTAGCGTATTTTTCACTTTTTGTAGTATTTTTGGTTAGAATTCTGGAAACGTTAGAGAGATGGTACGAACAGACAAACCGATTATAACACTATTTTTTCGGGTTTTTGAGTGATTTGAGAAACAGTTTAGATATCTACCCGACCAAGTTGGTGGTACCAGTTAAATTTTTGTTTTTTCTGCGTATTAGTGTCATATCTAGAAAATTTATTTTATCATTACTTTCTGCTTCGGACGTGAATTGTAATTTGTCGTTGAAACTGTTAAATTCTTGGAGAATTTCATTTATTTTATCATGTGGCAAGGCTGTTATGCAATCGTCGAAAAACCGTTTGCAAAATATAATAAATTTTCATTTTTCTTAAACTTTTTCTTCTAAATATTCCATTACTAACTGAGTAATAGTGGATGCAATTGGTGATCCCATAGCATATCCATCAAGTTATTTGTAAAATGTATTTTAATACTGAAAGTAATTTGTGTTTAGGACGAGGTTAACATATAAAAAGAATGATTCAAGAATCTGGAATATATATATATATATATATGTATATATATATATATATATATATATATATATATATATATATATATATATATATATATATATATATATATGGCGAAAGATGACTTGGTGCTACCAAGCCCCACCTATAATGAGAATTAAGGTATTCCGGCTTCAAAACAATGGTTCCAGCTAGGTAGTATCCGAAAAGGTATGCGGTCGGGAATGTGAAATAATATTAGACACTGGTTCTATTTACACCACTGTAAAGTCTAACATCTTGGCTCATTGTAAAATTTGTCTTCTGGAAAAGCATAATTTCCTGCAAACCGCCAATGGTGAAGTAAAACCTGTGAAAGGGATTCATGAAGCCGAAATAACCCTGGGAAACGTCACTTCCAAACATAGGTCTAAATGACACGGAACATCATAAGTTTGTCCTTGATCTTCCTCAACGAGGCCTGCGAACTAGAAATGAAGAAATTTTTATGAATCTAGCAAACAATAGTCAAGTGTCGATCCGGAAAGTTGTAATTCTTGAAGATGCGATGTTACTGCCAAGTTCAGAATGTGTCGTAAAAGTAAAAGTTGATGATTCTGAAGAAGCTAGCCTGCCTAAACTAATCCAAGACCTAGTTATTACATCAACGCTTCTGTTAAATCAAGTTCAGGTGGCTAGACTCAAAGATCTTTTAAGAAGAAATCTGGATGTTTTGTCTTTAACTGATAGCGACTTAGGAAAGACTAATGTAGTCGAGCATCGAATAAATACTGGAGAAGCAACTCCAATTAAATAAGCTCCAAGAAGAATGCCATTAGCAAAACCTGATGAGGTGGACAAGATGCTTAAAGACATGCAGGATCAAGACATTATAGAACTTTCCCAAAGTCCTTGGAGATCCCCAGTTGTACTACTTAAGAAGAAATATGGCTCAACTAGATTCTGTGTTGACTTTAGACAGCTTGATGACTTCACAAAGAAAGATAGTTATCCTTTGCCTCGTATTGATGATACTCTAGACACTTTAACTGGATCAAAATGGTTTTCCACATTGAACTTAAAAAGTGGCTAATGGCAAGTACAGCTTCATCCAGAAGATAAGAAAAGTCTGCTTTTATACTGGAATGGGGCTATGGCAATTTAATATTATGCCATTTGGTTTATGCAATGCTCCAGCCAATTCTGAACGTTTAATGGAACGAATCTAACATGGACTAACGTGAAAAATATGCCTAGTCTGCCCAGATGACACCATAATTCTAGAAAAAAAGTTTGGCGATCACTGAAAAATGTCGAAGATGTATTTCAAAAATTGAGAAGTGCACAATTGAAGCTCAATCCGAAGAAATGTCAATTTTTTCAGAAAAAAATGAAATACCTGGGACATGTACGAACCGATACAGAGAAGACAGAAGCCCCTCAAGGTTGGCCAATATCGAAAAATATGCATGAACTAAGAAGTTTTCTAGATCTCTGTACTTACTAGAGAAGATTCATGAAAGGATTCGCCGATATTGCAAGACGTTTACATCGACTGACTGAAAATAGCAACAACTATGAATAGTCCGCAGACTGTGAAACCGCTTTTAATAAACTAAATGAGGCATTTACTTATTCTAGCAAAGTACTATGCAAAGCTGAGCGAAATTCTTGTGCAACAAGAAAAGAACTTCTCGCCATGATAAAGACATTGGAACATTTTCATAAATACCTATATGGCCAAAAATTTCCCTTGCGGACAGACCACGCATTACTAAAGTAGCTTTGATAATTTACAAAACCTGATGGTCAAATAGCACAATGGTTACAACATTTAAAGGAATACGACTTTAAAATTGAACATAGAAAAGTTTTTAACCACAATAATGCAGACGCTTTGTCGAGAAGACCATGTTCAGAAAAATACAAGCACTGTAACAGACACGAAAAACGAGAAAATCCTGACGATTTCTATTGTTGAAGGACACAACTACAATGGTCTTTGAATTGGGATCCTAAAATCATCTCCAAAGAACAACAAGAAAACTCAGATCTTCACGTTATTTTTAAATTAAAGAATAATAAGTCAAATCGACCCAGTTTTGAAGAATTCTCATCAAACTCTCAAAAAGTAAAAGGTTACTGGGCCTTATGGGATTCCTTGACTATGCACGATTGTCTATTAAAAATAGTTTGGGAGAGCTCTAATGACAAAGACTACAGATAGACTACATTATCCACTATTGGCTGGAGAGCCGCGCAGATATAAAAGATTGGTGCAAAACCTGTACCGGCTGTGCTGCAAATAAAGGACCAACGACCCGTAGCCATGGTAATATGAAGCAGTACAATGTGGTGTGAAAGAAATGCTATAGACACAGCAGGACCATTTTCTATTAGCAAATCCGAGAATTTATTGAACGATAAAAATATTTCGTTGCTTGTTCATATTGGAAAAATGGATTTTTACTTTAATAAAATTTTGTGTGCATATGACGCAATTTTCGGCTAACTTTGATGCATTTAATTTCAGAACCTATTGAGTCTCAGTCATCAAATCTTCATCATAAGTTTATGTCATAAAGAGGTGTAATTCATAATTTTTTACTTAGTCTGTTTTAAGATATTCAATAAATATTGCCACATTACAATTTTGGGCATTTTTGAGAAGTTATATAAAAAAGGACAAAGTTCACAAGCTTGTATAGCAAGTAGTCTTATAATAAATTTTTACAAGGGAAAATAAAGATTGAAAAGTAATAAGTTGAATTTAATTAGAATAAAAATTATCATAGCTGTCTTTGTGGGAAAACCTCTTCTGATGAAATGAAATCTCGGTAGAGGTAAATAGAGCCGTTTTCCAATATTATCAGCAGTGTCTACAAAACAGGAAGATTTACTTACTTACTGCTAACACTAGAACTTTCCTTATAAATACGTCGGGTTAATTTTAGATCTTTTTTCAAAAACAGACACAAGAGAATCTGCTAAAAATCAATACCTGAACTTTGCGTTGGATCGCGATAAAAAATTCAAAAATTTATAGTTGCATCCAAAAAAGGCGACAAACTACAAAATACTTAGCGTGGTGATTTGTAATTTTTTTGTTGTCAAAATTGGAACCCGTTATTAAAAAATTGTTAAAATTGTACCAGTCTTAAGTATCTCAATACTTTTTTTATTAGCTATTGACTTTCATGTCAATTTTCTAATTCATAATAAAAATTTTTTATTACATTTAATGGTGTTTTAATTTATAATTTAGATACAACCACTCTAAGGAAGGGGATATTGGATATATCTTTTCATGCAGAAGGTGGTCTAAATAATTTCAAAAGCAATACATGCGAAGCCACGGTCAGCAGTTAGTACTCTAATAAATTACATTTTATGTAAAGTACATGTTTTAATAATGTAATATCGTTTTAACAATTTATAGAGGCCTTAGAAAGTTAGGTAATTTTTGTGCCTGTTAAGTTAGTTAAGAGCATTTAGAGCTGACTTTTAAAAATGTTTTATAAATATTTTACTTACCATCATCAGTCCTAAAACCATTGGTGCAAAATTTATTGAATTAAAAAGAAAGTCCGTTAACATAATATACTTTGTTGAATCATTTATCTGCTTTACGTATCTAAAAGAAAGTATTATATCTATGAATGCAAAAATATTATACTAAATATAGGACAAAGTTTTCCGGTTGAGTTGAAACTTTAATTCTGCTGAATATTTTGTCAAATATATACTGGAAATTATTAAATAAATACAACGTGCTGTTTCAAGCACACATATTTGTGTTGTTGCTTTAAAATAGATTTAATATAATTCATTTATACCAAAGACGAATTTGGTTGTCAAAAAACCAATTTTATGCATTTTCCGGTATAGTCTATATTTACTTCGGCGAATTTAGTTATATAGCTTCAATAAACTCAAAAAGTCTTCCACGAAATGGTTATGCTTCATGACAATAAAGTCACACAAAGCCATATCTGGAGAATACGTTGCTCGATTGTTGAGAGTGGTTTATTTTTTTCATTAAAAAATCATCTACGACCTCATTATCATAAAGCAAAATTGCAAAATTATTCTTTTAGAAATTTGACTTTTTCCGGTGATCAATTTGTACTATAGCTTCAGATTAATTTTGTTCGCTGACTGCACTTCCGGACAGAATTACTGAGTAGACACAATGATAGTAAGAGCAAAATAGTTAATATATAACTTTAATTTGCGATCGATGTAGATGTTTTTTTTTGGTTCAGTCTAAGTTGTTCTTCATTAAAAAATGAGGCTCCGAGCCAAATGAATTTAGATAATTATTTGCTTATATGTATATATATATATATATATATATATATATATATATATATATATATATATATATAGCCATTGCGTGTTTTTTAAGCCAACAAATATAAAAAAGGGAGAAATTATCGTCTGTGTAATTTTAAAATAAAATAGGAAATTCTCGGTTATGCGAACATAAAGATCTTTGATAAATATTACTCTCATGCTAAAAAGTGCGGAGAATTCCCAGATCATGGAAAACTCCGGGTCGACAGCGCTATTTCGTTCTAGTATGGAACTCAACAGGCTATCGCATTCGGTACAAACCATCATCCCGCATCTGTGTCATATAAACAAATTTCACGGTTGAAAAATAGTAAATATGACACAGTGGTGACATCTCTATGGCTCACTTGATAACACTAGAAGAATACAAACCAACAATGTTGTATAAAACTGCCATATGATGGCGCGACGGTAAATTAAAAAAGGTATATTTCAAAACTCGACACCCGAAACGTACTACTTTAAGGCTAGAGGTGGCATTATCCGACATCGGCAACCAAACCAACTACGAATTTCGCAGTTTAAGTAAAGTGTCCCATTACCAATCTCCCTAAGAGAGCTGTTGCGTGTTTTTAAACCCAACGTATATAAAAAAGAGAGGAGTTATTGTCCGTGTAATTTAAGAAAAAAAAAAATAGGAAATTTTCTAATATGCGTACATAAAGACAGTTAATTAATATTACTCTCATGCAAAAAAGTGCCAAGAACTTCATCTCGATGGCTCACTCAATAACACAAGACCAACACAAATCGTAGTGGGTTTGATTGCCGGTGCCGGATAATGAGACCTCTATCTGCAGAGTAGCACGCTTATTTACTATTTTTCAACCGTGAAATCTGTTTATGGGACACAGATGCGGGATGGTGGTTTGTACCGAATGCGATATAATGATGAGTCCCATATTAGGACGAAATAGCGCTGTCGTCATTTTTCGGACCCGGAGTATTTCCATGATCTTGGAGTTCTCTGCACTTTTCAGCATGAGAGTAATATTTATAAACGGTCTTTATGTTCGCATAGCCGAGAATTTCCTATTTTGTTATTATTATTATATATATATATATATATATATATATATATATATATACATATATATATATATATATATATATATATATATATATATATATATATATATATATATATATATATATATATATATATATATAGTGTCCTGCGAATTTAGATGATTGGGTTTTGGGTAACGATTCTCTTCAGATGAAGTAACTATAACTGAAAATTTTTTTACCCTACTCTTGCCATTTTTAAAGAAAAAAATATGTTTTTCCAAATTTTGACCTTTAAGAGGGTTATGCCTAAAATTGAATACCCTTTCAAAAATAAAATACTAAAAAACACAATTATATGACTAGGAAAGGGTTTTATTCCAAAAATGTACGACTTATAAGTAACCACAATTTAGATATAAGGCATATTTATTTTTTCAGTAAATAGGCTCTATTTGTTCCTATAGAAAGTCTTCATTCCCAGCTAGAACACTTTTCAACCTATTTACGATTTTTTGCAAAATATTCCAAACAACAAGCAGTTTTAGTGATTTTTGACCAGCAAGGTATGATAAATAAACTAATAATATGATTCTATGGTGAGGCGTATCATTGTATTTGCAAATAATTATTTATCGATGATTTGCTATCGCATTTGTTCGCAAAACGTATTACCGAAAAATGAGAAATAATACCTATGCAGGCGCTAACATATTAAATTTATTTTTTATTCATGGCGATTAAAACAGCATTACAAGTCAGTAAATAATAAACTGCAACTGACAATAATGCGTCTCACCACAGAAACATGATATTAGTTTGTTTATCATGGTCTTTTTGCCAAAAATAACTAAAACTGCTTGATATTTGTAGGTAAGGGAATACTCTATATAAACTGATAGGAAATATCTTGCCTATCTATTGAATGAATTAACAGCGTAGCATCGTATTTAAGTGATTTTTCTAAAATTAATTGATAGAGACTAAAGTTTGTTACTTTCTCCCTTCCCTTTATTTAAAATGTCATTTTCAGACAATTCATTATTGAACCCGATAATATCTAAAACCATAACTGGAATTTCGAATTCCACTATTTTAATTTTGATACGATATTCGATTTTAGGCGACCTATGGAAGGTCAACAAGGGCTAGAGTAGAACTTTTTAAACTATATGTTATTGTGATGAGGCAACGTTTCAAAAATACAGTTGTATACACGTAAAATTTTCATTATTATGCAACTTTAAATTCACATTTTTTTGTCCTAATTATTTGGGGAGAAGTCAGATTATTTTCTCGTTGGACCAAGTAACAGATGGTATTTATTAAGAGTACTTCACTACATACTAGATAAAATTCAGGAATGCATGTGATTTTTTCACGATGGGGCTGCTGTCCCATTAACAAGACCAGTTAATAATTTTTTTAATGAAATCTACAATCAACTATGGTTTGGAAAGAGAGAATCAGTTCCATGACCACCTAAGTTATCTGATATGAATGAAATGGATTTTCGTATTTGAGGATATGTAAATGTTCACTTATATATTATACTTCTAACCACAAAGAAATTATTTTCAAAATATAACTGCAGAAATATCAGAAATTTATGTAGGTAATTTGTAAAATATATTGAAATTTGTTTAGAAGTTACCGGAGGCCACTTCAAACAACTAATCAAAAAAAGAAAAGGTCATTTAAGAAGGTGACAGGAAGAAGAGAAGAAAAGGTTTGTCTAGCGACGTGGATGTCTCGTGACAGGTGCTAATAATTATAACATGTAATAAGCCATTGTCGGGCTTTACCTGGGAGTTGGTATTTATAATAGACTAATTGAAAAAACTTTCAGCTGACTCTAAATTGAACTCGAAACGGCATTTTTTTGAACAATTTTTAAATTGGACAAAATATCGCTGATATTTATTTAAAAAAAAATTAGAATATTTATTGTTTTTGGTTTTAACATTTTTTGAAAATTTTTGTTTATATTTTAATTGTTAATAATTGTAGTAATTATGGAAATAAATAAATAATTAATAAATAATTATATTTGTAGTTATTGGCAGCTAATGCAATAAATAAAGCTTTGATTTTACTATTTTTGAAACAATTTTTTTTTATTTAAATACCAACATCTTGTTGGTAAATAATTTTCATAATAATTTTGTTCAACTTTTGTATAAAATATTTTTTCTTACTTTCATAATAACGGAGCTATTGGACCTTGCCAACATACTGCGCTACAATATTAATACAGGGTGAGGAAAGAGTATTTCAAGCCCTTAAAATTTCTTGAACTAAGGGTGATAAATGAAGCATACGCTTATAAAAGAAATTAAATTTTTTATTTAAAAACATTTTTTTTGGTATTATTATATTTGCATCTTTTAACAATAAAATTTAGGGTATTTGTTATTCATCAATTAAAATACATTATGTATTCAATGTTTTTTCCTTAGTTTGTTTATTAATAAAATGATAGCTTATATTAGGATGAAATATAATGGTTTCAAATCAATTCCAATTCCTCTGGAGTAAATCTTATTGATAAGTTCTATTGCAAAAGAATTGGATTTAAACTTATATTTAATAAAAATTATAATAGAAAGAAAAAAAATAAGTCATTTAGCGAAATCTATATTCGGAAATCTTTAAGCCTCATATGTGCAAGATACGCAGAAAGCTGTGCGTGACACATTGAAGATTATGTACATAGGACATTAATTCAAAGCAGTCAAGAACTTCGAAAAGACGAAATAGGTGACGAAACTGTGAAGGATAAAGTCACACAAAAGACAAATTAGATGGTTAGTCCACAGAAGCAACAACATATTTTTATCAATAACTTTTCCGTCTTCTTTTGTATGGTTGAGTAAAAAGCAATATAATACGGAATACATGAACTTTTGCTATAAAAAATGCAAAACTAGCTTTATTTATCAATGATACATGTTGAATATTATTCCATAAATAAAAACAATACAAATAACAATATGTTATATTGGTGAAAATCTACGTCTGCAAGCCTCCAAGGAAGAGTTTTGGTTAAGTTTGGAATTACATAACTTTTCTGATCACTATGCGATAATGTGAATTTATATATTATGTTGGTATAAATGTGAATGATATGTAATTCACTTCTAAAAGTTTTCATCTTTCTTAATATCAAACCATCTCTTTCAAAGATTCTTTGGTAATATTCTTGATGAATGTCTGTTCCGTTAATATGTTTTTTGATACCTTCTGCTTTTTTAAATTTATTATTAATGGACTTCACATAATAAGCCTTGGTTCCGGTACCATCAAAACCTATTATCGGATTACCAAAGAACAATTATTTATTTTGGGGTAATTTAATATATCAAATCTTTTAAAATTTTGTGATGTAATCTCTTGAAAGTTTTTTGTATATGTTTTTAATATATGTGAGTCAGTATTATTGTAAAGTAACAAAACATCATCGCCAAACTTGGGTTTAATCAAATTATAAAAAAAGGATAAATAACAGTCTATAATATGTCTAGTACGTAAAATCCAATTTGGTTTCTTATATGCTATTTTTATTTTGTTAACATGTATAGAAACAAAGTTGTCGGTCCATATTTTACCAATACTGTTTTAAGTTGGTAATTTTTCATCATTTATATTTTCCAGACTTTCCATGGTTTTGCCAAAAGTTGCGTTATTTTTTAATGCAAAAGTGTCTTCTGTAAATTTTATAATGTCTTTGTTAGATAAATTGGTATTGAAATCAATCTACGTTTTTAGCCATTTTGACTCGACAAACTGTAATACTCAGTGGGTTTGCTTTACCAGTAGATAGTTGGCGATAGATTGTTTTGAAATCCTATCTTGTGCAGTATATTTTTTTTTCTTTTGTATATTGAAAATTAATTTCGAGAATTTTGAGGTTTCTGGTGATGTTAAGATAATTTTCACTAAAAAAGAAAGATTAGAATTTGCATCATCCAACTCAAAAAACAACAAATTAGAAACATCCACTTTCAGAAAACAGCCATGTAAAGGTTTACCGTGTCTATATCAGTTAGTAGTTCTAACTTCATCTTGGTTATACGCAATATACAATTAAATGATATACATAGAATGGTACAATGATGAGCAGATTCCACTTTATGGAATTCTAAACAATTATTCCGAAACTGCTCAAAAACTTTAAACTTTACATAAAAGCAACACATCTGATTTTAAATATGTGTCTGAATATTCCCCCAAATTTTTGCACCTAAGTGAGTTCCATACTCTGATTGCTCACCAGTAGCAAAATCACTAATGTTCGTCTTGAAAATTATCATAAATTTGATCCTTAGCAAGGACACTTGTATTCTATTGAGTCAATAAAGCTATACAGAAAAGTATCTTCGTAGCGCATCAAATAAAATACTTTTAAATGAAAGCAAATATATATCCGTGTTTCATTAAAATCGTTATTATTTAAACCATTTAATAACAATGTTAAATATTTTCTCTTTCCTTTTTCACATTTATTATCAAAACACTCACGTCCGTAAGTGCTTTTTGTAAAAAAAAACTTTTATGGTCAAAACATCCAATTTATTCCCATATATTACTCTCTTATAAACAAGTGACTGTCGCAGCTGCAGAAATTATGAAATATGATAGGGGCAAAAGTGGGCAGTTTATAATTTAAATAACAAATAGAATGTGAAGTACCAAATTCTTTTGTACTAGTTATGCAACAATTATATCTTATATGAACCTCATAGTTCTTAGAAAGACGTTCACATATACCACATAATTTAGCATTTGTTAATTCCCTTATTTCTTCAGGTATTAACGATTTCATAGGTTGAATGTCTTTAAGATATGTGCGATATAAAGTCATCAGATTTCATTAAATACGATCTATAAAGACTTGTGCTGCATTAACCCCCTGAAATAGGTCAAACTTTTTATTCAAATCTTCAAAAGAATAATTTATTAAATAAGCAAAAAATATGGTTTACGTTTAAAATTATTACAATGAACAAAATAAGTGAGTTTGGATGTACAATTTTAACAAGTTTAAAACATATAAAAAGTTTGCGAATACAATAAAAGGAACTCGAAATTGCTTTTCAATCTCCTCAAATTTTAAAATATTATATGCCACATTTTTTCCAAATTTATCAATTGTTAAATTCACTGATGGTGTTTGCATGAAAATGTAGTTACAATCGTGGTTTTCGTGCAGCCGATAGCGTACTAAGGTTAACGAGATTATCATTAAAAAAATATAACTTATATTCTTGAAAACTCATTTGTCTTAAAATTAAGCATGATAAGTCTTTAATACAACAGTCTCGACTTTTTGAACAGGTCTCATTATAAAAATATTTACTACTATCTTTACTACCACAATATTTTATAATTAACACTAAGTTTACATGTTTATCCAACTTTCTTGACGTATATTTCAATGCATCAATTATTTCATATTTTGGTTTATCTTCATATTTATATTCTCAACAATATCCGTTAAATAATATATTATTCATTTCCTTAAGTTTTTCAATATCACAACATTTTACTGGAACATCTATACCCGTTAAATCCAGCAATCTTATAAAATGAAGATAGAATGTTATCTGTGACAACTTGATTTACGATGAGCTATCCACAGGCATATACTTGTTGATGTTAACTTTCAAGTGTATAATCCGGTCAAGAGAAAAGTGAAAGCTATTAAAATCTGATAAACATGTTAATTTTTGATTTTTACATATCTAAATATTTCTTCTAAAACTTCTAACTAAATAATTTTTCCTAATAGAAGTATGTATATACCAAGATTTTTCATGCTAACTTTTAAAAGTTGATGCACCCGTAACATATAATAATATAATAAGTTTCACTGTTTTCGACTCAGTGTCTGCAAAAAACATTAAACAATCAGAATATTCCTTGACAACTAATCCGATAGGTTTTAGTTATATTTTTAAAAGCACATTTAACAATTTGAACATCACGACATACTGGCAAATATAAGCTATTTTTATGTCGGTATCTTCGTTGATGTTTTAACAACAAATTTGCTGAAATATCCACATTACTTTTGGGGCAAGTAATTATCGTGAATACCTATTCACATTCGTGAATTGGTAAATGGTAATGTAAATGCAATGCCGCTGCTAATACAAGTCAGGGACAACTGGTGGATAAAACTTGCACTAAACGATATATGGAAATATTCATGGTTACCCTAAACCCCGCTATGCAATTTCAAGATCAAGAACGGACGCAACATTAAACACAATACTTCTCTCAAAGTCAAGGTCATATCAATATACTAAGTTCATAGCCAGAAGTTCAGGGATGGAAGAAACTGGGTATTCTTCTCTACTCTGGTTGTCCCGCTAAGTCTATTGCCCAACTGTATGTCAAGAAATATTTGTAATTGGGTTTTCTGAAGAAAATATACTTAAGCAATATGACCAAGATGAATTCCAAAAAAATATATTTTAAGTTTCTAAATAGACGTAAGATGACATATTCTAATATAAAAATTAGAAAAAAAAATTCTCAAAAAAAAAAATCAAATTTAATAGGAAGAACGCTTTTCTGTTTTTGATATTTATTGCTTATGTTTTAAAACTTGTGTATTTAATTTCTAAAGTAAACATAGGAAGAAGCGAAGAATTCTGTTCTATTAAACTTGATCATATATAGGACTAAATAAATTATTTTTTTGTTTCCAAGAGTAAATTTGATAATATAAAATAAAAGAACAATAATTTCTTTAAAAAATCAAATGTAAATATGTGTTATTTTAAGAAAAAAGAATAAGTATTGTTTTTAGAAAATACCGTTAACTTAGGATTGCCTTGTAAAATTTTAAGACGGTGGATCTTATTTAAGAATTTTAAGATTATAAATTAAATAGTTTAAAAAGCGAATTTATTTGATGTTAAACTGACAGCTCTAGTATACTTTGATAGCTATTTACCTGGTAGCTGGTGGTAATGAAATGAGAAAAGTAAATTTACCACTTAATTTTTAAGGGTAATTTACGTCTAAACCGTTGGGTTTAGCGATGTAAATAAAGAGCACCTTTTTTAAAGGCCTGGCATCAGTCTTTCAGAAATTATGCCAAAAACTACTGTAGCTGTCAACACTAAACACTGACAAAAAAACAATTTTCAATGTAGGTAAAGTGTCCTCTAGCGGCAAACAATCAATGTGAATTGTTACTAAAATGATGAAGCGCAGAAGACTTAGCCTATCTTTCAAATATTAGTCAAATCGGTTTTCCTGTAAGCGAGTAATTCAAAAAACAAAAAATAAAAACTTGAACTTGGACGGCTTGTAACTCGAAAACGAATGACATTTTGAAAAAAAATTATATGAAGCTCTACCCTTATTTTGTCAAGTAGAATCACTCTCTTAAGTTTCGTGATCGATTTTTGAATCACCCTGTATATATATATATATATATATATATATATATATATATATATATATATATATATATATATATATATATATTTGACGTCATAAAAGTATTAAAAAAAATATTATTTTAAGGACTGTGTACTGCAATTCGCTCTTATATTTTATATTACTGCCTTTTTCTATATATTTCTAAATTTGTCGCTACATTTGTTTTTAAATTGTAAATAAACATTTTTATTATTATAATTATATTTAGCTATTTATATTATGTGTAATAAAACATCTAATAAGTGTTTCAGTCACAAAGTTTGCTTTACAAAAGAAACACCAAAATATAATTTTAAAATTTTGGTTATATTATTTACGGTACATCAATTGCTTCCATTATTTTATTACACTTAAACCTGATATGTCAGTTAAAACCTGAAATCTTTTTTTTAAGTTTTCCAGGATAATCATTATAATCATCTATTCATTTGTATATTTAAATAATATAGAAGTATCTGCCCGTATGGGCTAATCTTTGAAACGGCTGAACCGATTTCAATGGGCCTCAGGAGAGTAGATAGGTTTCCATTCCTATGAAAGATATGATGATCCGGAAGCACAGTTGTGTCTTTTTCCATCTACTGTGCCGTAATAGTACCTCTCCTCAGCGATCTTAAAGTATTATAAACCAGACCGCGGAGATGAATGGCTCGGCTTAGTGAATATTGAACCATTCTTGTCAAAAATCGGTAGCAATCTAACAGTATTACAGCCTTAGTGGACCACACAGACTCTATGATCGTCAATCGATTATTTCCTAAGATACTCGTAAAATCCATATGTCTTGCTTAAATTTAAATTTACGTCTTCTTAAAAGGCCCAGAATTGAATTGTCTTAGAACAAAAAATAAAAAATTTTTCATCGTTAAAAACTTAGATCGTAATTTTAAGGAAGCATACCTTTTTATAGTGTACAAAGCCCTTCAGTTTTTAGTCCTGTCTCTGGTATAAAAAACTAAGAGATGGAACTCTTGTTATTGAGCCTAATAACAAAAAACCATCTTGAAAAGCCAGTAATCTAACAAAGCTCAATACTTACTACGTTTTCACCATCCCCATTCCTCCTCAAAAATTGTAAAAGGCATATACCGATCTGTTACATTGCTCTCTGTCTCTTTAAAACTTACTTTTAAATCTCATTTTTCGTGTTAGTGCACGATGGTATTCTCTCAACAGTTTGGACATAAGGCAGGTCGTGGACTGAGTTCCTCTACATACTAATCAGTGGTCATCCTAGAAACTCGTGCTCTAATCTCTCTATATGCTCCAACTCTATAGAAAATCACTTTTCTAGAGGAAAATTTTCTTATTTTGAAGCTAAAAAGAAATTCTTTAGTCTTTGCCCTTCTATCTAGAGCCTAAATTTTCATATTTGAGCTATATGGCTAAAAAATAAAATTCTTCTCCTACCATTAAAGTCAAAGTCGCCACTCAATGCAACTTCGCGGCAGTTGCTACTCAATCTTACTCTCTCTTTTTTTACTTTCTCCATTTCTTGTCCGACAGATCTTATTCTTCTCCCTCCTCTCATTCTTCATACTTTTAATCCCCAACATGTTCGCCTCTAACAAATCATTTAAGTAAGTTCCTTGAAAGGATGATCATCAGGCGTCTATCTTGGTGCCTTGAACCTAAAAATCGTCTGATTCCTTATTAATATGGCCTTCACCCTAACAGATCAATAACTGATCATCTCGTAGGCTTTGAGATTAGTCTTCAGGCTGATTTCCGCAGAAGACAACATTTACTAGTCATACCTCTAGATATCTCCACACACGGTATACTTTTTTTAAATTCACAAACTAGGTTTAAAAGGTCATTTACCAATGTTCATATTCAACTTTCTTTTCATCCAGACGGTTACATCCCTTCTACCAATTCCCTCAATAATGGTATTCCTCAAGGCTCAGTACTTAGCTCTATTCTTTTCTTAATATCCATAAATACCATAAACAATTTCATTCCCATTACGATTTCCACCAGACCCTATGCCGATGAGTTTCTTATATACATCATCTCTCAAACACTTATCACCTGTGAAAGGCAATTTTAACTATATATTCTAAAATCGCAAACATAAACAACTGAAACTCACTTCACGTTTAGTCAGACCGAATCAACCTTCACTCACTTCTATAAGAATACTAACTGTTTAAAATTCAATACTATATCACTACTTCATAAACATCTCCCTATGAAGAGTTAACCTACTAAAATAACTTGACCATCCCAATTATACTTCCCAAGCTGAACTACGAATACATTGCCTACGATTCGTTTTGGTCCTCTTACATTTATTTCCTTGACCAACCACTACGCTTATCTACTGGTTTGTTCTGCACTTCTCCAACGGTTATTCTTCAAAATCTTACTAACGCTCCTTTTCTATCCCTCCGACTTCTTACCCATTTTATGAAATATATCATCTCTGCCAACTCTAAGTTCAGTTTTTATAGACCATCATAAAATCTTTAATCTCTCAAACTTCCCGGTCCTCTTATGACCGCTCACGACGTAGTCATTTCTCCCCCAAATTTTCCCACCATAAGACTTTTACTCCTTTGAAATTAATTTCCATCTCTTTCAGTATCATAAAAACAGTAACTCTTCCTAACATTTCTTAAAAAATATTCGACACAAAACCTGTCGTAGCTTTTTTCTGAAATCTACCACTATCCAACATGATATATTTTATCGGCAGCCCAAAATTATTTCTTATATTCATAGTTTTATCTAGTTTAAGAATCGCACAGCACATTGGAGATCGACTAAAGTAATCAATAATTGTAAACCAACTGGTAGATTGAACGCGCCAAAATGCTATGTGAAAATTAGGTACGTTGGTACATGAAACAAAAATTGAATCAGTTATTGTATAAAAAGACCTAGTCCATTGGACCTAGTTTTTCAGAAAGTGAAACAAAAATAGAATGGCTCAGATACTAACGGTTGTATTTAATTTTGGCCAAGAGGTGAATTATAGCATTTAATGTGCTAATTACTATACGATATTTGAAATTGATATTTATTGGCCTGAATTATTGGACTTGTTATAAATAATCTTTGGATTCGTTTCAGTAGTGAACATAACCCGATCCTCTCTATCCCCTCACTCCTCGACCTTGACCTTGACCTTGCCTCGCCCCTCTTTGGCCCCGCCCACATGTCCTTGTCATTAACCTTGAAAGTGCACGTGTGCTTTGGCCTTGGCCTTGTGTTCAAGGTTGTGTGTGTGACCTTGACCTTGACCTTGGTCGAGACGACCTTGACTTTGTTGAAGGTCATCTTGGGTGGGTGACCTTGAAGATATGTTACGTGGTTGGGGGTGACCTTGAATGGTTTTATATAGGGTATGGGGCAGTTTCATTCATCAGTTGGCTCTGACTTGTATAGGTAGTACATGTGTTAATATTTGACAAATCATGACATATGTTTGTGAAAATTGCGGTTCTAAGTTTACTAATAGTTATAACATGAGACGTCATCAAAGAGAATCGTGTGCGGCGAGATTTAATGAAGTGCCTGGAGGAAAACGGCTCCGAATTGAAGAGTATACATCGACGATTCCGGTAATTAATTGCGCTACATGTAATGTAGATGTTCCAATAAATCATATGTCAGCGCATAAACGAACACAACAACATAAAAATAATTCATGTTTGCCGGTATGTCATGGTGTGCAACTCGTTCAATGTGCCTTCAAAAGGAGAATTGCAACCTATCGGGTTAGCAGTGATATGGAGCATTCCGATTACGTAATGTTCTTTGCAGACATTAAATCCAAGGTGGTGGAACTTGTTAATAATTTATTGCGTGTGCATCATGCTTTAAAAGTTAACATGACAGCTGTTGGCGAGTACATGCTTCCATCACAAGAAATATTCAGTGAAAAATCCTTCAACACTGCTAATCAAATAATTAGTGTAGAAAGTGATTTGGATGCCGTTTACCATTCTTTCACCGAATTAATAAAAACGCAGGCGACAGAGTTCCAGGAGAAAGATTCAGGTATGGAAAAATCAAAACCCGATATATTAAACTGATTTTTATATATTATTTTTCTTGTTATAGGATGGGCTCTTGTGCGAATTTTATACTTGGAAGTTGGTATCAACAAGTATATGCCTATGGGTGGCTCATCACACATCAAGTTGCCGTATTCTATTGAAAGGAAAGGAGCTGTCGTCAATGTGATTAACCAGGACGAATTTTGCTTTGCGTGGGCTGTAACATCAGCATTGTTTCCTCCAACAGCAGAGCCTTCACAGAAGACATCCTACCCCCATTTTTCTAGAGTGCTAAATGTAACAGGTATGGATTTTCCAGTAAAATTACGTGACATATCAATTAACGTATACGGTCTGGAATCTAAATATGAAAATAATGAAGTAATACATGAAGTTATTGGTCCACTGAGGTATGCGTCAAAAAAGTTGGATAGGCATGTAAATTTATTGTTAATTACAAAAGACTGTAGTAGTAAAGATGGCGGTGAACATTTTTGCGATACGACTTGTTCAAAGAGTCATTATTGTTGGATTCGGGATTTATCACGTTTAGTTTCAAGTCAAATTAGTTGTCAACAACATAAAATATATTTCTGTGATGGTTGCCTCATTTATTTTAGTACACGGTCAGCTTTAACTTTACATCAAAGCTACGATTGTAACCACATTTTCACGCAAACACCCTCAGTGGATTTAAAAATCGATAAATTTGGAAAGAGTGTGCCGGAAAATATTTTAAAATTCGAGGGTATAGAAAAGCAAATGCGCGTTCCATTCGTGGTTTATGCAGATTTCGAATCTGTTTTAAAACCCGTTGAAACGGTACAACCAAACCCACAAAATTCTTACACTGTAAAAAGTTTTAAACATGAACCATATTCTTTTGCTTATTTAATTAAATGCTCTTTTGACGACTCACTTTCGAAATTTGAGCTATTTCGGGGGAATAATGCAGCTCAAGTCTTTGTGGATCGTATCGAGTGTGATTTAAGGGCTCTATACAACACATATTTAAAAGACATTAAGCCTATGGAACCGTTAACGCCTGAAGAAAAAAGGGAGTTTAATGATGCTAAAATATGTGGTATATGTGAAGGCCCTTTTGAAGAGGGTGAGATTAAAGTACGAGACCACTGTCACATAACTGGTGCAAAAAGATTTGGTGCTGCACATTCCGTTTGTAATTTAAATTAAAAATTACCCTCTTTTATCCCTATCATATTTCATAACTTAAGCGGCTACGACAGCCATTTATTTATAAAAGAGTTATGTAAATATGGGGATAAAATTGGTGTTTTGGCTCAAAGTAAGGAAAAGTACATATCATTTACCAAAAGCATTTATGTGCACGATTATTTTGATAGTAAATGTGGAAAAGTCAAGAGGAAATATTTAAAGTTGCGATTTATTGATAGTTTTAAATTTCTGTCAACGTCTTTGGAAAATTTAGGCAGCGGTTTAAACGACGACGATTTTATTGAAACGCGGAAACATTTTTCAAATATCAACCAATTTAATTTGATGCGTCAAAAGGGTGGTTTTCCCTATAGCTTTATTGACTCTATAGAAAAAATGGAAAATACATGTCTTCCAAGTAAAGATGAATTTTATGATAATTTACGGGAAGAACATATTAGCGATGAAAGCTATAGAAGAGCAAAAGAAGTACGGCGCTTGTTTGGATGTAAAACTTTGGGGGACTATTCGGACGTGTATTTAAAATCAGATGTGTTGCTATTGTGTGATGTTTTTGAGCAATTTCGGAATAATTGTTTAAAATTCGATAAACTTGATCCAGCACATTACTATACCCTTCCAAGTTTATCATTTGATTGTATGCTACGTATGACTAAGGTAGAGTTAGAGCTCTTAACTGATATAGACATGATACATTTTTTTAAGAAAGGTATACGCGGCGGCATAAGCCAGTGTACAGAAAGGAAGCACATCGCTAATAATATTTTTTTACCAGACTATGACCCAACAAAACCTTCTTCATTTATAACATACCTTGATGCTACAAATCTATATGGTCATAGTATGTCACAAGCATTACCATATGGTGGTTTTCAATGGTTAAGCGAGCGCGAAATTCTGGATTTAAATATTATGGCTGTTGGTGATGATAGTTTACATGGCTACTTTTTGGAAGTGGATGTGCATTATCCGACTGAGTTGCATGATGAACATTCTGATCTTCCATTTCTAGTAGAAAATATCATACCGCCAACAGAAAACGCTAAATTACCGAAATTAATTCCTAATTTACAAGATAAAAAAAATACATTGTACACTATAGAACTTTAAAACAAGCCATCGCCAACGGCTTAATGGTAATGCAAACCCATCGAGTATTACAGTTTAAGCAATCAAAATGGCTAAAATCGTATATTGATTTTAATACCAATTTACGTAACAAGGCCACCACAAAATTTGCGAAGGACACTTTTAAATTAAAAAATAACGCGATATTTGGTAAAACTATGGAAAATGTGGAAAATCGAAAGGATATAAAATTAGTAACACATTGGGATAACAGTGTAGGCAGAAATGGAGCTAGAACACTAATATCCCGCCCCAATTTCAATAGTAGCTCGATATTTACCGAGAACTTTGTTGCTATACATATGAATAAAGTTAAAATATTGTACAATAAACCAATTTATATCGGTTTTTCCATATTAGATATATCAAAGACTGTAATATACGATTTTTATTATAATTTTATTAAATCCAAGTTTGGCGATGATGCTTCGTTACTTTACACCGATACTGACTCGCTTATATTAAAAGTGTATACGGAAAACTTTTATCAAACTATATCAGAAAACCCCGAAAAATTTTATACATCAAATTACTCCGAAATTAATAATTTCAACATAATTAAAAGTAATTCTGTAGTTGGTAGAATGAAAGATGAGTTTCCTGGTGATAAGATAATAAGTTTTTATGGTACCGGCGCGAAGGCTTATTATGTAAAGTCCATTAATAATGAATTAAAAAAAGCCAAAGGTATCAAAAAATGTGTTATCGAGAAAGACCTTCATCAGGAAGACTACCAAAGAATTGTTGAACGGGGTGGTTTGATATTAAGAAAGATGAAGACATTTAGAAGTGAATTACATAACATTTATACCAACATAATAAATAAAGTAGCATTGTCACATAGCGATGATAAACGTTATGTAATTCCCAGTTCAATCAAAACTCTACCTTGGGGGCATGCAGACATAGATTTTTACAAAACAGACCCGGAAGAAAACTTAGCAAATTTAGTCACCGTGTTGGAATCATTTCTAAGTCAGGACAGCACGTAATCTGGAAAATCCATATTTCATTATTTGTATTGTTTTTATTATTTCTATTAAACATACAACATTAATATGTAACGATAGTATTGTAATTTTTTTTTTTTTTAAATAAAAAACATGTATTCATTACTTGATTGCTTTTTTATTGAACCTTTATTTTAAAATTATAAATATAATGAAGTGTCGACAAATAACAAACTGTAAAAGTTATTGTTGAAAAATTTGTCTAATAGTAAATTAAACGCACAGGTCTACGAGTAAATGTTTAATGTGAAACAGGTTTGCTGACAAGATCCTCCATAGTCTTTTCAATTTTCAACATTCTAGAGTTAAGTTCATCACGCAGTTCGTCTTGCCTAAGTTCATATATTGCAATAACAGCATCATCAATGTATCCTCTAAGTTCTTGACCGGTTTCAATTAATTTCTTGCGTACGTAACCTTCAAGTTGGTTTCTGAATATATCTTTAATAACAATTGTTGAGTCATGTAAAGCTTTCTGCGTATCTTGCACACACTGAGCAAGGTTATTATCAACATAATTTCGTGTGGTCGCATCGTCTCCTTCAAGAGGTTCTGCTAAATAGCACAATCATTTGCTTCCCATGTCGTAATCTCCATTAGGTGTAAGTTTAAAACCTATTCCTGAAGGACCTCGCATAAAGTTAAAATCCTTAAATTTTCTTTTGCGACCGAACTTATCAATAGTGTTTACTTCTGACATTGTTATGTGAGACTGATTTGACACCATTAGATTTCACCCTAATATATGGTTCTATTTCATTAATAAACGGACTCTGCAGAAAAATATGGATTGCAAAACGTATTTTAGGTGATGTTTAATAAATACACGTACAGATTCATTTTACTATTGTTTTATTGAAAAAAAATTAAAATATAACAAAAGATTGAGTTTACTTTTTATTATTAAAAAAAATAAAAAATATAACAAACAAAAAAATTAAAAATTAAGAAATAAAATACATGTTAATTTCTTCTGTACAGGTAAGCTTCTTCTATGACCCAATTTCTTTTCTGGATGGCACGTTCATTAATGTCCTTGAACTGGTAGTAAACTAGTCCACAAAAGCCGCATTGTACAAATTTAACCCTGAAAAGGTCAATGTAGTTGAAGTCGTACGTAAGATCATTTCGCCAGCAGATACCTAGTCTTTTACAATGATGACAAGTTAAATAAAAAGCTTTTGGTATATGACTGTATCTTTTGGCTGCTTCACTAGGTTGTTCATCAGTTGGCAACATGATGTTTGAATATGTTGTACTTTTCAATCGCGGTACTCTAATTATGTATTACTTTTTAAAATAACCTTGACAGGATCAAAAAAAAAAAAAAAAATCCTTGAAAATTACAACCTCGAAAACGACCCTGACATTGACGGGTACTTTGACCTTGGCCTTGGCCTCGCATCTAACAAGTTTAGTACTATATTTATATGCTTCTTTAAAATAACCTTGACAGGGACAAAAAAAAATCCATGAAAATTACAACCTTGAAAACGACCTTGGTATTGCCGGTTACGTCGGCCTTGGCCTTGGCCTTGCATCTGACAAGTTTAAATATTATACTTAATGCATCGAACAAAAGGAATAAAGGTGGTGCAGTGGGGAAAATGGGCATAAAAGCAGACTTGCTGGCTCGAGCTCTTCACAGTTCGTCAGAACACCAAACAGTACAGTGCTAAGATAAAGTAAATAGTGTGAGTTTTAATATCGAAGATGTCGAGTGTACGGTCTCTTTTAGATGCTCTTGACGTGAGCTGCGGTTCGCAGCAAGGCATGCTGGATAACATGAGTGGTTTGGAAGTGTTAAGTCCAGGGGTATTCGAGAATTGGAATGGCATGGAGCATGAAGATGCCGAAGACCGAGCCCTCAATGATGGTCGCGACGAAGAGATAGTTCAGTCGGCAGCGCAATTCCTCGAATGCTGGACGGAGGAGAAGGAGCCAAAAATCAATGTGATAAGTGATGTGGTTGTGCGAAAAGCATCGCGGCCTAGGGAATCTTCTCCGAAAGCTTCTAAATTGAAAAAGCTGTTGACTATGCGGAAGTCGGAAATCGCCGATAAAAAAACATTTTATTCGGCGATTAAAGGTGTGGGACAAGGGAAGAAGAAAAAGTTTAACTTTAAGCGTCCCTCCACCCCTGTTCCATTACCCGACTTCCTAAAAACAGCACCACAAGAGCCATTGTCGGTAGAAGTTGAAGTGATAGAAGGCCCCGATGGACCAACACCACCAACGCCACCAACACCGGCCAGCGTAGAGAAGGAAATAGTGTCGGAGGTGAAGTCTTCCCCAGCGCCACTGTCGCCGATATTGGGGTGCCGGAAACCCATGAAGAAGCGGTTTACGCGGTGTTTTGAAGGCGATGAAGTTTCCGCTGCTTCGTCATCGTCGTCGTCATCGTCATCGTCTTCACCAAATAAAACCGCTTCTTCTTCGTTAATATATTCCGAGCCATCGCAACCGGAGTGGGTCGAAGACTTCACCAACTCTCAGAAGAGCAAATTGACAGACATTTATGAAATGAAAAAACGCTTAGTGAAAGAAGTGAACGAGTGTGACAGTGACATTTTAGAACTTGAAAGACAATTAGAGATAAAAAAGGTGAAATCTGCGCGGTTAAAAAGACAATTAGAGGACTTTAATAAATTATGTAGTAGGTGTTAGGTAGTTGTAGATATTAGCTTTTAATTTATAGTATTAAGTTTGTAAATATATATATATATATATATATATATATATATATATATATATATATATATATATATATATATATATATATATATATATATATATATTGTAGTTAATAAAAAAAAGTGTTTGATCAAATTTTTATATTTTATAATGAGAATAAAAATGACTTGAAAATTTATTTTTGTGTGTTATTTCATATAGGCCCTGTCCCACATAATATTAGGTAATAAAAAAAAAGAGTGAATAATCCACTAAAACTACGCAATAGCAATAGTTGTAAATATTTTCTGATAATATTTACAAGTATGCTAAAACATGGTTCGGTTTATGAAGTTAAGGTTCTGTCGCCAGAACTTCTAATACTTTGTATCTCAATATTGTATGTTTTTATGAAAATAACATAAAATATTGGTTACAAAGTATTATAACCAACTAAAACTACGATCAAATTATTTTGTGGTCCTGAAAAGGACCGTTTGGTTGTAAAACATGCAACTCTTTTATTGTGTTGTGGAGTCGCACGGCCCGTCATCATCAACGGGGGTGGTGGTGGTGGTGCTTTCCTCTCTATATTCGATGATGAACCGCCAAAGTTCATCCCATCTGGGATCGTTCAATTCCCACTCCAAACAATTCTCTGTGGTAGAATCTACCACAGGGCATTGGATGGGTTGTTGTTGTTGTTGAGTCGCAGACATGTTGAACTAAAATGATTGTAATAAGTATTGGTGGTCGTATATATAGAGACAAATTAATGGTGGGGGGTGAAAACAAATGTCGTATTACGTATTGAGACCAAAAGTTGTTTGCGGTCTCAAATACGAACGAACGATTTAGCTGGGTTCCACCAGCACTTAAAGTTTTAATACTTTGTATCTAATATTGTATATTCTATACATACAATATTAGTAACAAAGTACTAATATGTACTAAAACTACGATCAAATTATTTTGTGGTCCTGAAAAGGACCGTTGTTGTGTACCCTTAAAAAGGGCCAGGAAGAGTGTGGGGCTTATGGTGCCCCATCTTCGCTGGTCGACCACCAGCTTGACGAATCGCAGGGGCCTTGCGGGTCGTCGGGTGTTGGTGATGCTGGAATTTCCAGCACCGCATCTTCCGTCGAGTCCGGCTCTGGCTGCGGCGACGGAGTTTCGAGTCTTTGTAAGACCCAATCGCCCGCATCGTCTAATTCCACTAGACCCGGATCATGGTCATATACTAGCGGAATCGGCTCATCCAAGTCGTCCCAACGTAGGACGTCAATTTCAAAATCCACCTCGTCGTCGTCGTCGAAGACTTGCAGGTCTCCAACGTTGTCGGCTACGGTGTCATCACTAAAGATGGATGAGCCTCGGCTGGCGGGTCTTTCTTCCTCCATGTTCATCGTATGAGGGTTGATGAATATATGACTGTGTAACTGGCCCAGTCTCATATATATAGAACTACCCCCACCCCACCAACGGATTCTAAATGTCATGTATTGGTGAGAGCTTATAGAATTATTGATTTTTTCAAAAACTTTAAATAAGGAATTAGATTTGTTTGGACAATAAGACTTATTCTTAATATTTTGTGAAGAATACATTACAGAAAAAATAATAGAAACCTTGTTTGGACTGTTAACATTTTCATAGGTTCTCAAGCATATAACTTGGCACTTAAGCTACGAGACAAATCGTCGTTAAACAAATATCTCGCCCCATAAGTGACGATTACTAAACTACGATCAAAATATAATGTGGTCCTGAAAAGGACCGTTTTTGTGGCCCTAAAAGGGCCTGGGGGGAGGGTGGGGTGCCTACCGTGGAGTAATACCCAACGATATTAACACCGACCTAGGTGCAGCCCTTGGTCTTCTCATTGGCGGCACCGTCGCCGTCGCTGGTGGTGTCGGCGTTGCAGGCGGTGCCGAAGGTGCCGCTCCTGGTGCGATAGACTTTCTCTACATTTTTTTCAAATAAATTTTTTTGATATTTCTAACCATTACTTTGCTACATATTTACAAAAAATGCAAATTATGCATATATTTTAATTATTTTCAGGCAAGGTAAGAAAAATTTTGAAAATGTTTTGACGGAATCGTAATAAGGAAGAGTTGAAGTATATCACTCTATTTTTCGCGATTCGCTAATATAAAAAAAATTTTTTCATCTCATTTTGGATGGGCTCTGGCGTCGTAACGGTTGACGATAAAAAATTGGAAAAATACATATATTGTGGGAAATTTTCTCTAGAATCCAAAAAAAAATTTCCGAACTTCTGTCACCGCAAATAAAAAAATCGATACCTCAAAAATTGCGAAAAAAATGGTGAAGGAGCCGCGCAATCGCTCTGAAACCATCAAAAAACTATTTTCACGCCACGGATGGGTGACCTGGGGTGGTAGGAGGATGTGCCGCGTAGCGCGTTAGCGCGGAGCAGGCAAACTAAAAAAAAAAAAAAAAAAACTCTCCCTTACAACTTCCACATACTCCCGTTCGGCGCTCTAGCCTCCTAACTCGAGAATTTCAATTTTTTCGTCTAAATTTTTTTTCATTTTTAAGATTTTCCAAATTTTTTTTTCACCATTGTATTCTACTCTAAATTCTAGGTAATTAAAGTGCTTTTATTTTTTCTCTATCTTGAACGGTTCCCGAGCTACAGCGCTTTAAAAAATCCAAATTACTAACTTACTATAACCCTTTTCTTAAAATTTCATCTTTCCGAATTTTAAAAAGTACTACCATATGTAGAAAAAAATTCTCTTTCTAATTTCCTAATATCATTTTGCTCCAAAACTTCAACTTTGACGCGCATTCACCATTTTTCAATTTTTTTTTGAAAAAATTTTTTTTTACGTTTTTACTATCGAGAAAAATGCTTGCTTATAGTACTCGATTTCCTCTATAATTTTTTCTTATAACTTTTTTCCCTATTCCTAACCGTTACTTTCCTACAAATTTTCTAAATCGTTGTTTTCATATTTTGCCTTAAAAATTTTTTCTTGTGTTATTTAAGCTTTTTTTTCCACTTAATAAACCACCATTTTCTAAACTCCCGTACTCCTTTCTTAAAGAGCGGGCTTTTCCGCCAGCTTTTTTTTGGTTGGGTTTCAAATAAATATAAAACTACTACTTCACTCATTACAAATTTATTGATTCAAGAACATTATTTTGTGTTACATATAATAGATACATTAAAATATAGATTTATTGGTCACCGAACCGTTTAATACATTATAACTAAAAAATGAGTCGTGAATAACTAATGCGTACACTTTAGTGTCTTTGGGGAATTTATTCTTTCTCGTTTGGAACTCCAATTTTACATCCACTGTCGATGAGTTAATCGCCTCTGGTTGATGACTGCAATTGATAATGAAAACGGGGTTTTTCATATATTCCGCGAACGTTATCATCGGATCGTTTATCTCGCGCCCGTAGTAGTTGCTTTGGAAGTTTTCGTAATTGTAATAGGCTGCTGCGTACAGTTTCTTGGCGAAATCTAAATTCCATCTTTCGTATGGATAAACGGTTGAATTCAGATACAGTCTAATGTCGCATACGTCGGCGTGGGTAAACTGGGTTGCGTTTTTTTCTTTCTTGTCGCAATTATTGCTGTCTTGAAACCCGACGATTATATAGCGCGGTCTTTCCAGACTTGTACTCGTTCTCAAGGCCCACACGTCGGAAGATGTTTGCCTTAAAGCTGGTAATTCGTACAGATCCCATTTACGATATGCCATTTGAATACTGGCATTGTTTCCTCCTTTATTATTGCGAGACAGTATTTTCAATTTTTGCTTGTCGTCTGGAATGATGTGAAGAATTTTCCATTCGATTTTGTCGATACTAATTTCTGCCTCTACTTCGCCGACGTAACAATTGGTAAAAGTGCGGGCTATAATCATAATAAGCTCTTGTTTTATGTTGAAAACACCTTTTGCGTAATCTTCGGTGAATCCCATAAGATATTTTAAGGGTAATTTCCCGGAAAATACGTTACTTGCCGTGTCTACGATATCTTGGTTTGCTTCGTCGAGACCCCATCCTCACGTCATGAGAGATCTTTGTTGCAAACTTCCGAATGGAACCATGGTTTTTAATGTCGTCGTAACTCCAGGTTTACGAACCACGGCGACCTGCTCACCTCCCATCTCGTAGCGAATTTCATCGAACAAAAATTCGAGGGCATTATTTGATAAAAAACATTTTTCGTTGCGTCTATGGGTTTAAATTTTCCTTCGATATATATGTAACTTTCGGCGATATCCAGTATAATATCTTGAAAATTAATGGGGATACGGACTTCATCCGAATTGTTGAATGATGGAGATCCGTATGGTTTATACGTATGCTCTTCTAGACTAATAATGGAATTGTCCAAGATGGGCTCGGAGAAAACCTCTATTTTATCGCTGGTGGTGGAAATCATTTTCGCACTTTAAGACCGATTGATTTTAAAAATTTATAGTCTTCGGCAGATAACTGTTGAGATGTTTGTGATCTAACGTCTGGACGACGACTAACCTTGACGTTAACTCTTCTTTTACTTTTATTATGTTTCGGCGGTTCCCCCATCTTAGTCGACAGCACACACAATTGACGATTGAAGCAAAAACCCATTTCTATGAAAGTTTCTTCAGTTCCAATTTCACGATTATTTTCTCGCCTTGAAAATTGATTAGATCACCGCTATCGTCCAAGATGCGAAAAGTAATGTTGTCGATAAACTGACGTCCTGCCGGCATTAATGGCATATAAATATTATTTTGTGGTTCTTTACTGATTTTGTAACCGGGCTCCACGTCGATATCGAATTCGAACAAGGTATGACCTTCCACCGAATTCATATATGCTCCGGAAATTATATTACAATTTACGCGTATGATGCGTACTTTCATTATTTCCACCATCTCGGTTGATTCGTGCTTTTTGTCTCTTTTTAACACTGTATGATTAAATCCTAACATTTTACCGATACTCGCCTCTCTCCGGAAATCTATAGTATATTGGGATTTCAGTTCACATTTCAGCGTATTATTATTAGCGACCAAGTAAAAGATTCCATCGTTCGTTTCTTCAGTTGAAATCCTCAAAGCCTCCAACATAGCTTTACCTATCTCATCTATTTCATAGGCCCCAGGTGGAATCTGTAATTGTATCGACTCGGTGGTGTAACCCTCCTTCATGTAGGCAAACTTATTGTTGCTTTCGTCCACATTAAATATTGAATTGTATGTGTAAAATCCCAGCAATGCCAGACCATATTTGTTTTCTCTATTTAATTCGACTGGTGGATAAAAATCGGCGCTTAAGACGCTCGAGTGTCCTGTTAGTGTGAACGTATAAGACATGAATAATCATTAAAACATCACACATCTCGGTTTTATTCTTAGCGGCAACATTTAAAAAGATTCATCTTCGCACCTTTTCTCACTGCATTAGATAGTGATGTTTTTATGCTATTTTCTGCTTTTATGCGCACATCGCTGATTTTGCAATAACAACAAAATATTTTTCTAGCCGTAAGATCCTCATCAGCCGTAACCTCGTTTAAATTGCTGCTGCTGAAATAATGTTTGCAACCGCACTGATATTTTAATATATCGATATCGCTTTTGAGGTGCTCGGGCAACTTTTCCCAAACGAATGGAATTTCATTTGGGGCTAATGCAATCATTACTTCCTTGGGCATGTTTTCTAACTGTTTCACGGTCATTTTCCTTAATCCACCAGCTAGATGAAATGCTTTCAGTGATTGCAACATTTTAGTATAGTTATTGCGATCCATTTGCGGTGTTAATGGTGACGATGATGATGACATCTTTTACGCTGATGATTCGACAAGAAACTTTAAGCACAAATGTCCACACCAGACTGTTCCAAAATCCTGCTGACGATCGTATGTATAGTAAATAATTTTTGATGGTTCCGATCCCGTTTGTAGATATCGTACCAATTCGATCGGTGGGGGTAAATCGCCGAAGCTGTCATAATATGTTACTTTAGAATTATTTTTTCTATAAGCTACCCAATGAGTCCCTGCACCACGCGTACTATCCAAATTCACTATTGCTGCTTCGTAACGTCGAGGACCTTGTCTAAGTAATAAATCCCTCATATAAACGCCTCAAAAGTGTCCTATTCTTTTCTTTTTGGCACATTTTTCTATATCGATGTTAGATAGTGGTCTTCGAGGCCGGCACCGGTTTTATCTTCGCTGCTTTTTTTTACTGCTTTTATGGCGCGCACAATTCCCGCTGCCCCACCGGCTAATGAACCCAAAGCTGATAACCCGGCAAAAATTGGTATTAATGGTAATATTCCACCAGTTTTAGGAATCGGTATTATTCTCGGTGTACGAACCTTCCTTTTGCCACCTGCCGCTTTTACCAATCTACGTACTGCCGACAGAGCTATTTTAGATGTATTCATGACATTTTTTTCCAACACATTTTTACTTCCGGCTTTTAATAATTCCCTTCGAACTGCTTGTCGAATAGCTGTTCCGAAACTGGCTTTCCGAACATGTCGATTTTTATTAACACCTTTCCTTTTTGTATGACGCGTGCCTTTACTAGATGTTTTTTTTGTTGATAATGATGATGGTACACCCATACCAAAACGTTGTTTTCCTTTCATAATGTTTGTAACTAACCAAGCTGCTGTTTTTTCACCTAAACTGGAATCTTTCGATTTTACTCTATTCCAAGCACTTTGTTCGAGCTCGTAATCCGCTCGATGTCTCGCACTTATGTTGTCTTTATTATGTAAATAGGCTAAATCGTGTTTTTTGCATGCGGCATCCAAAGGATTAATGCCTGGATCACCTCTTGTTACACGTTTTATTACTTTTGTTCCGGGTCCGCAATATTGATAACCAGGAATGTGTACCTCGAATGGTAATTTATTTATTAACGAATTCACAATACCGTATCCAGTTTTGTTGGAAACGTGAGACCGTCCACTTCGTTTGACGCTCGGCATCTGAATGACAGTTTTTGTGAAAAATTGCCTATAAAATATCAAATTTTCCTAAGATGCGCGTTATCGATCTTAAACAAAAACTTCCTATTGACAATCTCGATGAAAAAGTCGGACTTGGATTTGAAAAGAAGATAATGAAGAGACACGGTCCTCTACTTCCTTCCTCTATTCGCGGCCTGTTAATTGGTCCATCCAATTGTGGAAAAACTAATGTCATGATTTCGCTGCTTACACACCCCCTTGGGCTACGTTTCGAAAATGTCTATATTTACTCGAAATCTCTGTATCAACCGAAATATGAGTATTTAAGGAAAATTTTAGCGCCCATCAAAGGTTTAGGCTACTATGCCTTTAGTGATTCCAGTAATATTGTGGAACCGTCCGATGCAAAACCAAACTCTATATTTATCTTTGATGATGTTATATGTGAAAAACAAGATGTTATAAGATCGTACTTTAGCATGGGACGTCATAAAAATATCGACTCCTTTTACCTAGCGCAAACATATTCGCGAGTGCCTAAACAGCTTGTGCGAGACAACGCCAATTTTATTATTATGTTTAAACAAGATGAGTTGAATATGAAACACATATTTTCCGACCACGTTTCACCGGATCTAACTTTTACTCAATTTCAAGAAATGTGCTCAAAATGTTGGGTTAATAAGTATGGATTTTTAGTAATTGATAAAGACAGTGATGTGAAATCGGGAAGATACCGCAAAGGATTTGATAGCTATATATTACTGTAATAATAAGAGAAAATGCTCATTTGATTGTTGAAACGTCCTTTGTTAACATCATGAATAACGCGATCGACTTAAAACGTAAACTAGTGGAAGCTACCAATGCCGTCAGAAAAAAATTTAAACAAATTAAAGCGGCTAAAGAATTTAATGTTGTGGAATTGGAAAAGTTTTACGAACCCATTTCTAAGCCGTTGACAACTATATCTGATGTGGTTAAGCAACGTCAGCAGCATCAACAACAACAACAACAACAACAGCAACAACATTATCCAGCTACAAAGTCGCATAGTCTCAGTACATCAGTGCAGTCGACTCAAATATCAGGTTTTCCCCAACCTACACATTCCTTTCAAACCTCCACACCTATTCAGCAGCAGCAGCAGCATCGCATTTCAAAAGAAGATATTAGCCAATCGGTGTTTGATACACCCTCGGCATCAACTAATACATCTCTCGCATCCGCTGACACCACAACTTCCGATACGTTAAACGCACACCTGAAAGGATTACGTTCGAAACCATCTCTATACGATACTGTATATGGTGTACGTTTTGGTTCAAAAACAGATTATAACAAAAATTTTATTGGTAATTTAGAGGTGCGTTTTCGAAATGGAAATATTGTCTTATACAGAAAAGGGAAAAATATTGCAGAATATGGTGGATAACCGGCACTTTATGATTTGTTATTTCTTAAAACACCCCCAAGAGTAGGCAAGGAACAACAACAATTAAGTGATAATGTACTTTCATCGTACAAGGAAATTTTGGAATCAACGAGTGCTGTCTACAACAATTTTAAAAAAAGCGATGGTTTACGGGAGACCAGATGGAACAAATATTTATGAATTATTGAACCTGTGATAATGGGCACAAAATTAGGTGGTACTATTACAAGAAAAAATCTCTCGGAAAAACTACAGTTACCCACAAAAAAGAAATTATCTTCGAAAAAATTTCAATATGTCTACTGGAACAAAGCTAAAGAGTTGGTGGATCGTTTACGTTTGTTGTGGAGTTCCAAAATGGCCGGTCACACTGGACACGAAAATGAAATTATGTCAATCATAGAGGAATTACGAGAAGAAGATATAATATATTAAGCTCAATATTTAATGATATTATTCAGTTCTTCCTTCGATCTGAAACCTTTAATATTACTAATAATATGGAGCCCAGTCTAGAAAAAATCAAGATTGTTAATGAACTACATAGAACGGCTAGAAAAAATTTTGTAAGACGGCGCACGATAATAAAAGGATACAGAGATTTGTGGCAAATTGATTTGGCTGAAATGCAACAGTATGCTGATGAAAACGATGGTTATCGTTATATGTTGGTCTGTATAAATTGTTACTCTAAATTTGTCTATACCAAAGCCATAAAAAACAAGACTGGTATAGAAGTTACTAATGCGATGAAAAGCATAATTGAAGAGGCATCATATACACCAACAAATCTGCAAAGTGATCAAGGAAAGGAGTTCTATAATACAAAATTTCAAGCCCTGATGAAAAAATATAATATAAATCATTATTCCACTTACAGCACAAAGAAAGCTGCAATTGTTGAGCGAGTCATAAGGACTTTAAAAAATGATTTATATAAACAATTCTCGACAAGAGGATCTTACAAATGGATACATATATTATCGGCAGTAACAAAAACCTATAACCATTCGAAACATCGCACCATTGGAATGAAGCCTGCAGACGTGCAAGAAAAAACACATATTAAAGCATATGATTATTTAAAAATTGTACCTAAAAAATTTAAGTTTTCCATGGGTGACATTGTGCGTATTAGCAAGTACAAAAGTTTATTCGAGAAAGGATATACGCCCTCTTGGTCAACCGAATTGTTTAAAGTTGTAAAAGTTAACGTTACAAATCCACCTACGTACTTGTTGGAATCGTTAGAAGGTCAGCCTATAAGAGGGTGTTTTTACGAATCAGAACTACAAAAAACAAGCAGTCCTGGCGTTTATCTAGTAGAAAAGGTCCTTAGACAACGCAAGAAAAATCACATCGAACAATTATTTGTCAAATGGCTAGGATTTCCCAACCACTTCAACTCTTGGATAGATAAAGCTAATATTGTTTAAATAACATATTGTATGACTATATTTTTAATTTAAAATGTAAAATAAATAAAAAATATATTGTAAAATAAAGTATTTTATTTCAATCTTCATCATTAAAAACAGTGATAATAAAACATCATACACATAAATAACATTTCAATATTCTTGGAGGGAAGGTCCAATTCACTGACGACTACGACGTTATCTTCAAGGCTATGCCACTCGGAGTGCGTTCTCCCATTCTTTAACCTGCTTTTTTTAGATTTTTTTTGAAGTCGAGCCGTACGACAGTGCGCTTAATGAGTCATTTAAAGGCTGATGATAGAGTATTTTCTGCATAACTTCAATTTTTGTTTTAAGCTCACTATTATTTTTGTATATCATGGGGAGGACATCCTTGTTAAATATGTCACATATTACAACTGCAAAATTGTAAAACTTTCTATTAACAAAGTGTTTTGTCACAGCATCGTCATCATCTTTAGGTTCGCCTAAGTTGGTTATGATTTTTCCACCCATATCATACTGCCCATCCGCTGTAAGTTTAAAACCAATCCCTTGTGGCCCAGATAATATATGATATTTTTCATTATATTTCTGACGACCAAATTTATCAATTGTGTTGTTTCCTCGACTCATTTTCGATCTTTACTAAACTATTTTATTTTTATTTGCCCTACTTATATTAAATATTTTAGCTGAGAAAAAGAAACACTGACTATGATCTACTGGGTTGGTATGTTTATAAAAGAAATAAAATAAAACTGTGATTGTAACAGATATTTATTTACAGTTATTTAATTGCACAAATACAAAAATTATAAAAAATTAATTTTCCATGTCTTCGTTTTCGTTGCTCAAAATTCTATCCCATCCGACACTATTTCGATCGTCAACGTCTTGGGCTGTTGCTGTTGCAGAAACCAATTCATATTTTGCAACAAGCTCACCTGGTAAATGTGGAATATTGACGAGGTATTCTTTTAATTCTTCTTCAACCATTTCAGCACAAAATGTATCCATGTCTATGGAACCATATAAAAATTTGTCGCACAAGTGTGCCCCAGCCATAAAATTGATTGTATCCCTGATCTCGTTCTTATATTGATCTTTGGTTACATCAATATGCGACCAATCATTTACGCTATCTAACATATCTTGAGCCCTATTTCTTAATTCTCTCCCCAACCAAAATATGTATGTATCTACACATTCGTTGGCGGTCGTCGTCGTCGTCGTCGCATCAGCAGACATCTTTAACAGAAATAATGAACACGCGTAAGTATTCTGATATGTGCAACTATATTTTAAATTTAATTACATCCTTTTTTTCAAACAATTTACATACAATTTACTCCAATGAGCCAAAACGTAATAATGTTCGAGTATTGTTTCCAAAAACTCTAGTGCCCTGCCCCAAATAAGTTAGAGTGTATTTACCTTTAGTTTTACTCATAATATCTACAATATCATCAGATAGTGTTTCGGCCACACGTTTTGGCAAAAAAGTCTCAAATGTGCTATTATCACCGTCATCGTGTAAAACCACTAAAAGAGTTTTACCAAATCGTGTAGTCATTGAAACCATCTTTACAATTTTATACACTTTGCCTACAATCATTTCGGTAACCTTTTTTCTCTCTAAAACCTCGAAATCTTTGCTAAACATTTCATTAATTTCATCTAGAGTTTCTTTTGCAATACTCATTATTGAAAAAATGGTATAAAAATCCAAAAATTACCGTGAATATAAAAGCACTTTCAGAACACTACACGAACACAATATTTGATGTTTATGCCACTGATATCTGCGACTGTTTGAAGTCACTTCTTTTCCCACGAACCTTTATAGCGAGGTTTCAAGGTCGAATTGTAACAATGGTGGGGGTAGCTTAACGATAGAAATAGTGGGAGGAGTATTTAAGGTCAAATGACGTCACACATTTAAATTGGTATAAGGATAACTTCAAGGACAAAATATAATGAAACAAATAACTACATTTTATGTACTTTATTCATTGATTTTTTTCTGCCATTCTTCTATGCGTGTAACATTATCACCTAAACCTAATTTCCTTAATTTGTTCAATAATAATTGTTTGTTTTTATTTCTTAGAAAATTCTTACAAACTATACTAGCTAAAAGACACACTTCGGCATGGTCCATATACTTAAAAAATACACTAAAGTCCTGAGCCTCCGAATCTTGCATTTCATATGCGTAAAATTCCGAACAGGCTGCAGAAATTAGAAATTCTTCGTACATTTCTCGCACTAAACTTTCCATATTAACTACTACTACGTTAAACTTAAGTCCTACACTCTAATTTCATCTAACACAAACGGATCTGCAATGAACCTAATCAGTTTTTCCAAACAGTCACTAAACCCCAACTTTTTTATCTCACGAACAAAGTCTTGTAAATTTATTGTTTTGCTGCAATATTTACGACATGCATTCGCAGCCTTTTCATATTCATAAGCCAAATCACAATAGCGCGACGCCCATTCTGCTCGACTTTTCATGGCATCATTGAAATAATTACTAGCCGTTTCAGTGAACTCATCGCCCAATTTTTTTACTGTCTCTTGCAAAGCACTATTCATATTATTCACTCATTTTTACATTCACGACACTTTTTTATTGCTGGTGGGGGCCCATCTATATAATGGCGATATATTTGTTCATAGTGAATGTAACAGGGTAAGCTTAACTGTAGTTCCTTGTCACACCGATATGGCGCTGGCAGCTTATCCCAAATTTGCCGTAAACTCAGCGTATCAACGCAAGTTTTTAAATATTCGAGAGGAAAAAATGCTAGATCCTTCTCTTCAAAATCACACAAACTTTTTAAATTACTCTGATATAAACAAATTACTCTGCCGACTTGCTCTATAATTTTTTCTTTAGATAGTTCCGTATCTGACATTTCACACTGAATGAATGCAAATAGACTCACACAATTTATAGAACAATTTGCAAGGTCAAAATCATTTCAAGATCATCCCACACTATTACAATGCACAAATAACTACTTCAAGGTCACACACCCAAGATGACCTTCAACAAAGTCAAGGTCGTCTCGACCAAGGTCAAGGTCAAGGTCACACATAACCTTGAACACAAGGCCAAGGCCAAAGCACATGTGCACTTTCAAGGTCAATGACAAGGACATGTGGGCGGGGCTAAAGAGGGGTGAGGCAAGGTCAAGGTCGAGGAGTGGGGGGATAGAGAGGATCGGGTTATGTTCACTACTCGTTTCCTTTACACCATAATTTAAAAAATGTTTTCAATAAACAACTCTATTCTATTTCAACAACTAATATTAGTTCAAGACTACCAAAAAAAACTTACCTACAAAAAACTTGAAAAAAAAATGTATTCTAACTTACTCCGAGCCATGTTTTTGATTTGTGGCTGGCCAATATTAAAATCTTTTAAAAAAATTTTCTATTCATGTAGGATGTAGCCAATAACTTTTGCAACATCTTTAAGCTTTTTGGACTTTATTGCAATTTTGTCATTATATGCCTGCTTATTTGGCAGTGATGACCTAACGACGCTTTTTGATAATACGAATTTGGAGGAATCTAGTCCATCTGTATACCCCTTCCCTGTAATGTAACCCGGAAATTCACTGTTATACTCCAACTGCTTATATTTGGATATGCGGAAATTTTCTTTTCTTTTTTTAGAATTGTTACTAATCTCATTAGCTGTTTTTTTTTTAAATATTGGGGCATAGTGATTTAAAATCTACGATTTCATCTATATCAACCTTTTTCACCGTATAATACGGTTTGGATTTTTTTGAATTAGTTTTTCCATAGGCGTATAAAATACAATCAAGGCTCCTTGAAGCTCTCTTTATAGTGATTTAAAATCTACGATTTCATCTATATCAACTTTTTTCACCGTATAATACGATTTGGATTTTTTTGAATTAGCTTTTTCATGAGCATATAAAATACAATCAAGGTTCCTTGAAGCTCTCTTTATTAGGCCAAAATCCCTGTCGCAGGGCGGGATGGAGTATCCAGGTTCATGGTCAATTCTAGTAAAACTCTGATAAGAGTGTGATTTCTATTTTGCCCACCACATGCGGCGCTGAACACATAGAGTTCCAATATATTATCGGGCATGTTGCTAATATAGTCTAACAAAAAGCTAGCCACCTCATTGGTACCTCGCTTAACTATTCCTTCATAAAATGTATAAAATTGAGCAGAATTAGTTTTGAAATCATGAATGGCAAAAACAAACTAACAAAGCTTTCTGAGATAAAACATATCATTACCGGCACCAAAGCAACGGGTAATTGTGCATATAGTCAAATACTATAGCATACACATTTTGCCTACAAATTTTTTTGACTTCTTCTATCTTTTTATAGAACTTTGATGAACATTGTTTGTGAACTAGTAGCTCTGGAGCAGAAACACGTTTGGCGTCGTCATGCAATGGGGAGATTTTGGTTTTATGCCCAGTTCTTCACACTTTGTATGAAAGTCAACTTGTGGTCTGCTAAATCGATATCCAAAAGTTTCATTAAAATATTTCAAGTAATATTCATATTTTACTATATGAGATTCTTGGGAATTATTTTGATAAAAAGTACATGCATTTTCGTCACAATTAACTGAGAATCAAGGTAAGTAACCAGTTTGCTGTTATGAGTTTTTTTTTTGTAAGAAAAGATTACACAGTAGAGCATTTCTATGTTTAAAATGATAACTGCGTCTATCATTTGGTTTATTTCCACTTACAGGGGATGTTAAGCGAAATATAGGATTCGTTGACAAAGCGTACAAACTAAGCCGAGCTTTCTTGCATACCTTGATTCTATTTTTTTATGAACTCAACAAGATTTTCTAGCTCTAGTAATGTAAAGACGTTAAGAGTAAGATGTTTCGTTTATACCCTCATCGAGTCGTTAATTACCGCGTGAACTTTTTATATGTCATTGTGATGTATGTATAGTATATAGCTCGGTACAGTTTCAAATCACATTCCCAGTAGCCAACTCCTCTGAAAAATTTAGCATTGTTTATGGGTGTAACGAAGTCTTTTATTCGAGCTAACCTAGCCGTAATGCCTGTTTAGAATTCAAACAGTACTTGTGTAAAGTCAAGACAAGTGGCGAAGTCATTGCAAAAAGTGTACAAAGACAAACTTGCTTTAACATTTTATACAAATTAAACAAAACATCTTTGAGGTTCGAGTTCCCATTTTTGGCATATACAGAGAAAATACCCCCATGATTAGTAAAAACCATTATTGTGAAAACAATAAACCTGAATTCCTCGGGTCACGCGATTATACACGGGAAGAAGGCAATGGATCAGCTAGTAAAAATGGAGTCCGCGATTGAACCATAAAAACCACAACCAATTCTACCTATTCCAATTATTTTGCAGTTGATAAGAGGGAATTAAAATTACCTTTGGAAGTTAAATTTAGTAAATTCTGGAGGAAGACTCCTGAAATAAGATGCGCTAAGGAATGTATAACTGAACTTAACACGTCTTTTACTAAAGAGCTTCTGCCCTTAAAGAGAAAAGAACTGCAAATCCTAATGGAACTACATACATAACATTGTTAACATCAAGACCATCTTCGAAAGATTGGTATCATGGATGACCGGGAGACAAACTCCCTAGTAAGACGAGCGTTTATTCCAGTTATTCGTTCCTTAGGACATCTCATTCCAAGAGCGTCTCTCCAGGATTCATTAAATTTACTTTCCAGGAGTAATTTCAATTCCTTCTTACCAATGATAATATAATTGGAACATATAGAATTGGTTATAGTTTGTACGGTTCAATCGTGGACTTCATTTTCAGCAGAGAATCCGCTTCCCCGTTCCCGTGTGTAACCGAATGATCCGGGAAGTCCATATTAATGGTTGTTACAATAATTATTTTTGTTGATTGCAGGAGTTTTTTCTCGGTATATGCCAAAATTTGAAATTCCACTTTCACTTCTTGATTTGTTTCGGCCTTGCACAAGTACTATCAGGATTCTAAATGACCCCCTTACTAGGGTTGAGTTAACCGGCACAGAAGAGTTTCTTCCACCGATAAAAGGTGATAAATTTTCCAGAAGAGTTGGTTACTGGGCACGTGATTTGAAATTGTACCGTACAATGTACATTTTACGATACATTCTCTCAAATAAATACAGGGAATTATTCATTAAAAAAACTTACTTGAAAATTACGAAGAACAATTTTGGTTTCAAGTACCAAGGTATAAAATTTTTGCGCAGTCCATCTACCAGTTTATATACAGTTATTGGTTAGTTGAGTCGATCTGAGATGTACTCTGCGATTTTTAAAATAGATAAAAATATCGAAACAGAGAACAATTTTGGGTTGCTGACAAAAAATTTTATGCTGGATCATTACAGATATTAGAGAAAGCCTACGATAGGCTAGCTTAACGAAAATCAGAATTACACTTACGAGTGATATAAAACTTTAAAATTACCGAAAAGTGGTTGAAGACTTGGCTGATTAACCTTCCCCATTCCGACTAACGAAAATATCGACAAAGTTAAGAAATGGTTATGGAACATCGGCGTTCCAGCTTAATGGAAAGAGCTCAAGACCTCGATATGTCTCATAATTACATTCGTACCCTTATAGATGATGTTTTGGGCATGAGGGGTATCTCTGCATGATATTACGTAAGAAATGAATTGTTTTCAGGAAGATCACCACGAATAGATTTCTTAAAGAGTTGAAAGAATTACTTCCGAACATGAAATCCTTCACAATAGATAACTAAATATGGATTTATAAATTTGACACATGCTAACCAGTAAACAAGCTTTGGAGTGGTTAACAGAGCTGAGGTATAAATCAGTAAGTGTCCATACAAGTATGTTGCAAATGTAGTACGAGAACTTTTCAATCTGTTGATACGTGAAAACAATTGTGATTCTGTGAATATTTATTTAAGGTTATGTATTGCTCTTATAATCTAAAATTGGTTATGTCGCCAAGTCATATTTATATTTAGCTACCCTAAATTAGTCCAGTGCGAATATTCATGAATATGTTACATATTGGGTGCACCATAAAGTCACAGTTATAGATTTAGAGGTTAGAGCTCCAAAATTTTTGAAGCGTTAGATCAGAATTTTAAAGACATATACAAGATATCTTATATATACAGGGCATTCAAATCTCGATAGCAGCACTAGATATAGATTTGGTTAAAAAAGGAAAGTCGCCCAATTTAAAGATCTACGAATAATTTTCATGTCATATATATATATATATATATATATATATATATATATATATATATATATATATATATATATATATATATATATATATATATATATATATATATATATTTGAGTTGTTTGGTTATTCCGGGTTTCAATTCGTTTGTTCAAAAAATCGTTTTCACGACGTTTCGCAAAGATCTCATTTGGCATTTTCCAGTGCGGTTCATCTCGTTAGTCGCTGAGAACTGATGGTGGCCTCTGATGAATTTCGAGTTTTATTTAGCGGGCTCGCTTCCTGATTAGACGAGCGGCTTCGCAGGCTCCTTCTCTCTGCCGAGTGCGATATATTTTGTTTGTATATGCTGGTCTCTCGTGAACTGGCTGATTTCTATTGTTTTCTTTCTTGATTTTTAGAAAACACTACATACAGCTCATATTTAAACCACAAAAAACAATAGCCAACATCCTGGGAAATCCCAAAGATAAGATTAACCTTGAAAATCGTGTCGTTTACAGCATTCTATGTGCAGATTGCCATCAAACATATATAGGACAAACAGGCGCATATCAGCAAGAATTCAAGAACATAAAAATAGTCTTAAAAACAAACAGACAACCTCAGCTCTATTTCAACATCCCCAAACAACCGGACATACCATCGATTTCGAAAAAACAAAATAAATAGCACCGGTACAGAACTACAAGGTACGCGTAACAAGAGATGCCCTAGAAATTAAAAAAGCGGGATAGCTAAGTAAACGAGACGATGCTATACATTTTCCAACTACATGGAAAACATTAATAAAAAAAGCAAGAGAGAAAACAACAAAAATCCATTTTTAAAGCTCACTGTACGGCATCTGTGGGTAAACTGACGCTTGCAATTCGATTGCTGTCGGTCCTTTTTGTACGTGAGGCGTATTCGTTGGCCGGATGATTCCGGTTAATCAGGTTGCGAGCTCTGCTGTGTGTCGTCGGCCCTGTTGCGTGTTTGGAGTCGTGTTGCCGAGTGATGATCTGTTGCTTTGTTATCTGCTACTGATAGATGTTTCATTAGCAGATTTTTCTAAGTTTTATGCAATTGTTGGATATCATCTCTGCTATTTAAATTGTTGGGCCTTTTTGAAATTTTATTGGCTTCCCCTATGACTCTTGTAGACAGGTTTTTACATCTTGCTAGCATTTTTGTTCCTGAGAAATTTATCTTATGTCCTGTGTTTAATAAGTGTTGGGCCAGTGCAGAAGAAATTGTTTGTTGCTTGACAGCGTTTGCATGTTTGTCTTTTCTGGCGCTTATTTTACGGTTGGTTTGGCCTATGTAAGATGAGCTGCATTCTCCGCATGGAACATTGTACACTCCTTGGTTTTCTTTAGGTGTTGGAAGGAGATCTTTTACTTTACGGTCTATGGTGAATATGGTTTCAATATTGTATGTGAATTTTTGCCATTTTGTCTAAAGAAGAAGATCACACCAAGGGAAAAGTCTTCCATATGTCCTAAACTTTATGGCTTACCCAAAATAAACAAGTTTGGAGTCCTTTTAAGACCAATAATGAGCTCTGTTGGCTCCACAATTCAGTCTCTAGCAAAACATCTAGCCACCATTCTCCAAACTTTCGTCGAAAAAACGGCCTCCTACGTAAAAAACTAGAACATATCTGCAAAATAGTCAGAAGCATACATTTACAAGAAAAAGATTTTCTAATTTATTTCGATGTAACATCACTTTTACGCAAACAGCAGTCAAAGAAGCACTTTTTGTAATAGAAAACATACAATCTGCCAAAATATATCGTCGAATTAGCTAGACACTGTCTCGACAACACTTATTTTACCTATGAAGTTCAGCGATATAAACAAGTCGAAGGAACCCCCATGGCATCACCGCTATTTCCGGCTTTCGCTAACTTATACATAGAAGACTTCGAATTAAAGGCTTTAAAGACCTCCCCACACAAACCACGACTGTGGCTGCGTTACATAGATGACACATTTGTTATCTGGCAACATGGAGAAGAATATCTCAAAAATTTCCTAAATAACATAAACAGTACACATCAAAAAATCAAATTCACCATGGAGACAGAACAGGAAAGAAAATTAACTTTATTATATATCCTATTGAAAAGAAAATAGAATGGTTTGCTTTCGCACACTGTGTACAGAAAACCCACTCATACTAACAGATATCTCAACTCCGATTCACCCCGCCTAGCTATTTGCTGTAGTGAAATCACTTGCATTTCGATCGTAATTTTCTTATATATTAAGAAAATTACCATAAAAAATGGACATACTGCAAGACGCCCTAACAAAAAATTACGATAAATATGAACATATAGACAAGGCTCCAATAAACAAACGCTTGGCCCCGAAAACCAAGTGATTAGCTTCAAAGTTTTTCTCTTTATGTCAGAGGCATCACAGACAAAATTGTAAAAATTCTCAAGAGACACAATATTGAAACAATTTTCACAAAAGATCGTAAAGTAAAAGATCTCCTACCAACGCCTAAAGATAAAATTCCTCTAGAAGGCCAGGGAGGGTACGACGTTTCATGCGGAGAATGAAACTCATCTTACGTAGGCCAAAGAAACCGTAAAATAAGCGCGAGAAGAGACCAACATATAAACGCTGTCAAACAAAAAACAATTTTTTCTGCACTGACCCAACACTTATTAAACACAGGATATAAGACAAATTTCTCAAGAACAAAAATGCTATCAAAATGTGAAAACCTTCTTAAGGAAAGCCATCGAAATTGCAAAAAGACCCAACAACTTAAATAGCAGATGATAGCCAGCGATTGCCTACTACTTGGAAAAGTATGCTTACGAAACATTAACCAGTAGTATGTAGTAAAGATACAGAATACAACTTGGCAACACGACCCTAAACACTGGCAACAGGGCCGATGACGCGCAGTATGGCTCGCAACCTGTTTGGCCAGAAACATTCGGCCAACGAATGCGTCCCATGTACACACAGGACCAATTTGGTCTACGTAAGATAAGCTGCATTCTCCGCACGGAATTTCGTACACTCCCTGGTTTTCTAGAGCGATTCTTTCCTTAGGTGTTGGCAAGAGATCTTTTACTTTACGGTTTGTGATGAAAAAGGTTTCAATGTTGTGTCTCGTGAGAATTTTTGCGATCTGTCTGTGCTGCCTCTTACATAAGGAACAAAAACTTTGGAGCTATTCTCTTGGTTTTTGCGATTTTTTGGGACCAAATGTTTGTTTTTTAGGGCCTTGTTTGTATGTTCATTTTTATAACTGTTTTTTGTTAGGGCGTATTGCAGTATGTTCATCTCTTTGTGATAATTTTCTTGATCTGTAAGAGGCTGCGATCGAAACGCAAGTGATTTTACTACTGCAAATAATTGGGCGAGGTGGTGATGTGAATCGGCGTTGAGGTATCTGTTGGTGTGAGTGAGCTTTCAGTAGACAGTGTGCGAAAGCAAGCCATCCTCTTTTCTTTTCAGTAGGATATCTAGAAATGGTAGTTTTCTTTCCTGTTCTGTCTCCATGGTGAATTTGATTTTTGGATGTATACTGTTTATGTGATCCAGGAAATTTTCGAGATTTTCTTCTCCATGTTGCCAGATAACGAATGTGTCACCTACGTAACGCAGCCATAGGCGTGATTTGTGTGAAGAGGTCTCCAAAGCTTTTGATTCAAATGCTTCTATAAATAAGTTAGTGAATGCAGGAGATAGCGGCGATCCCATAGGGGCTCCCTCGACTTGTTTATATCGTCGGTCTTCATAAGTAAAATACGTGTTATCAAGAAAATGTGTAGCTAATTTGATGATATATTTTGGCAGATTGTATTTGTTTTCTATTACAGAAAGAGTTTCTTTAACTGGTATTTGCGTGAAAAGTGATGTTACGTCGAAACTAACTAGACATTTTTTTTCTTGCAAACGTATGTTTTTGATTATTTCCTCAAAAATATTGCGAGTTTTTATCGTAGGAGGCCGTTTTTTCGACGAATTCAGCTCACCTTACGTAAGCCAAACCAATCGCAAAATAAGCGCCAGAAGAGACGAACATATGAACGCTGTCAAGCAAAAACCAACTTCTTCTGCTCTGGTTAAACACAGGACATAAGATTAATTCATCAGGAACAAAAATGCTATCGAGATCTGAAAACCTGTCCACAAGAGTTGTAAGGGAAACCATTGAAATGGCGAAGAGGCCCAACAACTTAAATAGCAGAGATGATAGCCAGCGAGTGCCTAATATTGAAAAAATCTGCTTACAAAACATCAACCAGTACCAATTAGTAACGAAACAGATTACAAGTCGGCAACGCAACTTCAAACACTGGCAACAGGGCCGATGACGTATAGCAGGTCTCGCAACCTGATTGACCAGAACCACTCGGAAAACGAACGTGTCCGACGCAAGCACGGGATCGACAACACTTCAGTCGCAGGCGTCAGTTCACTCGTAGATACGATACAGTGAGCTTTGAAAATGGTGAATGAGATTTGTGTTTTGGATTTCTTAAAGAAGAGCCTATTGTTTTATATGGTTTGTGGGCTGTAGATATCTTATGTTTCTGAAGTAATCTGCCGATTCTGTATGTTGCGATTTTTATGTAAGGAAGTATGGTGATTTGTGTATCCTCGGCAGGTGGCCTTGTTTCTTGCGTTGGTTTTTGTTTTGAATTTTATTGCTCTATTTATTGTTGGTGTCTTGCAGCTGTTTTGTTGGAGGGCCCTTTTTATGTGTGACAGTTCCTTTTCTTTTCCTTTTTCATCAGTTAGGCGAAGGGATCTTGATATTAGGGCATTGGCTACGCCCTGTATTTGTGAGGGGTGGTGGTGAGAATCAGGATTCAGGTATCCATCCGTGTGTGTTGGTTTTCAATATACTATGTGTCGTAGATCTCCATCCATTGTTTTGGTTATGAGGACGTCTAGAAACGGAAGCTGATTATTTTCCACAAGTTCCAAAGCAAACTGTATCTTTGTGTGGATAGAATTAAGAAACTCATGGAAACAGTTGAGCTGTTGTTCACCATGAGGCCATATTACAAATACATCATCAACGTAGCGATACCAGAGTTTGGATTTGAGGTGGAATTTTTCAAGAGCTTTCGTTTCTAAATAGGTCATGAAAAAATTTGTCACGGCTGGAGATAGTGAAGAGTCCATGGCAGCGCCATCTATGTGCCTGTATATCTGACCATCAAACAGAAAATATGCGTTTTTAAGGCAGTGTCTGGGGAGTTCCATGATATGAGTTGGGAAATCCTCTCTTTGAGCGGTATGCTTGGATACAGGGATTTTACGTCGAAGCTTGCAAAGATGTCCTTGTCAATTTTTACGGAGTGTAGAATGGTTAAGAAGTGCTCTGAATTTTTGACGTAAGAGGCGGCATTCTCAACACGTGGTTGCATGAAGCCAGTAAGGTATTTTTCTAGTTTTTGAGTGGCATAGTTGTAGACGCTAACGATGGGTCTTAGAGGGAAATTTGGCTTGTGGATTTTTGAAAATCCGTATAGTCTTGGGCACCTGCTGGATTTTTCCCGTGGTATCAGTTTCTGTTTGACATCCAGTTCTATGGGTGAGTCGATGACTTTGGTCTTTGTTGTTTTCTCAAGATATGTAGTGGGATCCTTTAACACAGGTTTGTAAGCAGGATCTTTCAAGATATCTTTCATTTTTGCAGTATAGTCGTCGGTATCCATGACGACAGTTGCATTGCCTTTATCTGCTGGTAATATTATAATGTTATTATTTTTGTTCACGTCTTTTAAGGCTGTAAATTCTGCTCTAGTCAGGGTCTGTTTCGTAGGATTCGATATTCTGAGAATTCTTGACACATCCTACCGTACTTGCTCAGCCTTGTGTTTTTAGAATAAAGAATAGACTCGATTTGTGTGATTATTTCCTCTGTAGGAATTTTTTTCGGAGCTATTGCGTAGTTGAAACCTTTACTTAAAACTGTTTTTTCTGTTTCAGTCAGTTGGTGTTTGGATATGTTGTAAACTGTTCTGTTTTTGTTGGTTGTCGTTTGTTGGTTCTCCCATTTGTGGTGGTGTTTCATGATATTATCAAATTTCTTTAAATGCGTTTCTGTTTTTGTGGTTTTTGTAGTTTCTGTTCGCGAATAACAGAGAGTTTATAAACGGTTCCATAGGGCGGGATGCATTAAGTTACTCAGAGACAGGTGAAGTTGGTAGAGTGCCTGTTCCGTTGTGCTTACTTGTCTCCTTTTTAGTCGTATTTATTCTCTAAGTAGGGCATCTCGAGATTTTTCCAATATTGAAACTGTTCTCCTTGTTGTGGTGTGGTAATTTATCCTTGTAAAAACTGATTACACGTTGTTGTCTCTGCATTTTATTAAGAAGGTGAGATCGCATAGGAGTATGCAGACCTTCTCTCTTAGTTTTTTATATGCTTTGGTTTGTTTGAATATCTCCTCCCGTAGAGGTGTATAATGTTGTTGCGTAGTGTTTCACGGATGGGAACATGTGATTCAGTATTAATCCGGGAATACATCCGTTCGTTCATTTGGTTTCCTGTAGAGGTTTGAAGACGTTTCGCCAAAATCCCATTTGGCATCTTCTGTGCTTGGTGGTTGTAGATCAACTGAAAGAAATGCAACGTACTTTATACGCGGTCGTAGATGGTAACGGTTGGTTGGCGTTGGCTCTGCCTCCCTCTTGAGCGCAGCCTTTGGTGTCAGGTTAAGCGTGGCATGCGTGTCGGTACAATGGTCCCGCCTAAAGAGAGTTTACCAAATAGAAGTTAGATTGAGTGCAACGTCTGCAAATCTCTACAGGAAACCAAACGAACGAACTCATGTATTCCCGGATTAATACTGAATCATATATTCCCATCCGTGAAACACTACGCAACATTATACACCTCTACGGGGAGGAGACATTCAAACAAACCAAAGCATATGAAAAACTGAGAGAGAAAGTCTGCATACTCCTATGCCATCTCACCTTCTTAATAAGATGCAGATACAATAACGTGCAACCAGATTTTACAAGAATAAATTATCACACCATTTCAATATTGGAAAAATCTTCAAATGCCCTACTGCTACACTGGTATTGATTTAAAGGCGCGAAGAAAGAAAAAAAAAGGCTTTCTTGAGCCAGCAGAGCAGAGTTAGAAGCTAGAGACGGCACCAGTTAGCAATGTGCCGAGCTAGCCCCGATGCCGTAGAGTAGGGGTGGGTTATTTATTTAATAGACGCCACCGAGTTTTCACCGGGTAAACGCGGAAACCCCCCCACGTTGTTGCTCGGGCCTACGGTCCAACCCAGCTCTATATCTTGCTGCGCAAAATAACAAAATCAAAAAAAAAAGAGATAACGCACTACAAATCTGACAAGAAGTTGGGGACTAAATGAAACTCAAAGAAAATGTTAAAAGAAAGATATGTTTATATTAATACTATAAATTTTGATGATAAGAAAAGTCCTAAATTATTGTTGATCTGCTGAACTTCTTCTAGTACTGATGGTGGTCTTTGATCTCACGTCCTTACCCAGAGAGCGGATACGGGTATACTTCTACCCCAGAGGGTGGATCTGAGTTGTATCCCGGGAATGGCTCATATCCCTAAGGGTGGATATGAGTGGTTTTCTTGACCCTAATGGGTGGATTTGAGTTGTTTTCTGGACCCCAAAGGGTGGACCCCCCTTTTCTGGAGTCAGATTGATTCCTGGTAATAATACCAAGGGGCCGACAAAATCCCTGTTTCCAGGGCGCACCTCAATATCTAGCGAAAAGGAAAACTAAACTCACAAATCACCACAATGCTATCGAGGCACGCAAAAGAAATTTTCCATCAAAATCCGCAGGATGGCGGCAATAAATCGGGATGGAAATTTCTCGACTCAACAAGGCAAAACTTCACAGAAAAAAGTAGTATTGACAGTTAAATTCTCGCCATTTTATAGGAAACCCGAAACCTGCGCTTTATGAGCTTCTTTTTCCCTCAACATATGGTGCGAGACAAAAGGGACCTTAAACAAGTAGCAATTCGACAAAAGAAATGATAGCTCAAAATAGTGGGCTTATACAGTATTGCTAACTAATAAGTCGTTGACATTTCCGACTCAAAATGAAATAGGACTTCATTGTTGATTTCTAAAATAGGAAATAATAATTTTCTCTCAGCCATCAGCAACACGGTATTAGTTGTTCACACAAATTTCCTCCCAAAATGCAAAGGCCTAAAAGAATGGCAATTTACCTAAACGTCAGCTGAAGAGGTAACATAACCCCAACAAAAATGTAAACACACGCTTGAAAATACTTCAAATAAAAATTCGGAAAACTGTAACTAAAATAGATAAATGTAACAATTTAATCTGAAATAATCAGCACAAAAGAAATGATATCTTATAAAAAGGTATATTCTATTTAAATATAAACAACCTAAAACAGTACCGTAGAGTTGCCGACCTAAAAATATGAAAGGATTTTAATTAGGGCTGTATTTTTTATAGGCAAATTACTGAAGGATAAAGAATTAAGTTGGGAAGAAAATTTGCAAGGGAGTGAAATTTGGAATGGCTCGAAAAGCAATAGGACTCAAAAATGCAACGAATATTAGGCTGTTATACGAAGAAGAAATGAGAAATGCTTAGTAACAATGATATAATGGTGCCAAAAATGTGAATATTAGCAAAAAGAACTTAAAATGAACCAAATTAACTATAGTAAATTTAGGATAAATTTTTAATCGTGACACTACTTAGAGAAGAAATACGACTGAAAAGAATAGAAGTAAGCAAAACGGAACAGGCACTCTCCCAACCTTACCTGTCTCTGAGTAAATTAATGCATCCCACCCTATGGAACCGTTCAGAAACTCTCTGCTATTGGCGAGCAGAAACTACAAAAACCACAAAAACAGAAACGCATTTAAAGAAATTTGATAATATCATGAAACACCACCACAAACAGGAGAACAAACAAGCGACAATCAACAACAACAGATCAGTGTACAACATACCTAAACACTAACTGACTGAGACAGAAAAAAAACAGTTTTAAGTAAAGGTTTCAACTACGCAATAGCTCCGAAAAAGATTCCTACGGAGGAAATATTCACATAAATCGAGTCTACTCTTTCTTCTAAAGATAAACACGAGACTGAGCAAATACGGCAGGATGTGTTAAGAATTCTCAGAACATCGAATCCTCTGAAACAGAACCTGACTAGAGCAGAATTTACAGCCTTAAAAGCCCTGAACAAAAATAATAACATCATAAAATTACCAGCAGATAAATGCAATGTAACTGTTGTCATGGATACCGACGACTATACTGCAAAAATGAAAGATATCTTGAAAGATCCTGCTTACAAACCTGTGTCAAGGGATCCCACTACATATCTTGAAAAAACAACAAAGACTGAATCATGGACTCACCCGTGGAACTGGATGTCAAACAGAAACTGATACTACGGGAAAAATCTAGCAGGTGCCCAAGACTATACGGACTCCCAAAGATCCATAAGCCAAATGCCCCGCTAAGACCCATCGTTAGCGCCTACAACTCTGCCACTCAAAAACTAGAAATATACCTTGCTGGCTTCATGCAACCACGGGTTGAGAATGTCGCCCCTTCCGTCAAAAACTCGGAGCACTTTATAACTATTCTACACTCCGTAAAAATTGACAAGAACGACATCATTGCAAGCTTTGACGTAAAATTCCTGTATCCGAGCATACCAATGGATGAAGTACTGGATCAGATCGTTCAAAGAGAGTATCTTCCAACTCATATCATACATCTCACCAGACACTGTCTTAAAAACGCATATTTTCTGTTTGATGGTCAGATATACAGGCAGATAGATGGCGCTGCCATGGGGTCTTCACTATCTCCAGTCGTGGAAAATCTTTTCATAACCTATTTTGAAACGAAAACTCTTGAAAAATTCCACTTCAAACACAAACTCCGGTGTCGCTACGTTGATCATGTATTTGTAATATGGCCTCATGGTGAACAACAGCTCAATTGTTTCCATGAGTTTCTTAATTCTATCCATATATATATATATATATATATATATATATATATATATATATATATATATATATATATATATATATATATATATATATATATATATATATATATCTTTGATGTGGAATATGGTATTTTTCCGTCTTTAAATCTATTCGTCAATATTTTTCCAAGACGAGCAGCCGTCGACGAAGCATCACTTGAAAATGCCAGCTGAGATGTTGGCGAAACGTTTGAATATTTTTCTGTTGACGAACCGATTGAAAACCGGAGAAACGTTTCCAAGTTTTCAATGTCAAACACTTCCAAGTTGCATCGACGAGCTCTTAAACTAAACTGTCTCAGATAGCCGATCTGGACCCTTTATATACCCTTTTAGTCGATATCGCAAGATTCCCTAATTTCCTAGAAGGATTTCTATAATACATGGTATAATAAAAATAAGGAAAAGGGAATAATCTAGCGATTTCTAGACCTTCTATCATAGGCGTTCCATGTGAAAAATATGGAAAAAGAATTCTCTGAAAAGTTCCAGACCTTCTTTCAGAAACGTCTGCTGAGGAAATTAACAAAGGTAAATCTAATTAAATAAATTACGAACTCGTAGAAAATGAACCTAAAACCCTACAAACTACAAATACAAACTAATACTATGAAATGTAAAATGCTATAAAGTTCGCTACATTTCCCGCTTCCAAGCCTTGATCATCTCTATCAATTTTCTTGATCTTGATAATATGAAAATCTGTCAAGATCCACGACTTTCATTTTTGCATGAGGGATTTTCTGAATTCGGTACACGAGATCGTTTAGTCGGATCACTACATTGTACGGACTTTCCCATGACTTTTGAATCTTGGCACCCCATATCTACAAATCCCCTGTTCGAACAATATTTAGGTAACGGTGGTGGCTTCTTGATTAGGTATCGCATAGACTTCTCGCTATTTACTGAAGTAATCTATAGCTACCAAAATATAGCGATTACAGGATTTACTAATTGGAAATGGTCCTGCTATGTCTACTGCAATTCTTCCAAAGGGTACTCCTACATTGCACTGCTTCATTTTACCATGGCTACGAGTCTTTGATCCTCTACTAGTAGCACAGTCGGTACAGATTTGTCACCAAACTTTTACATCTGCGCGGCTTCTCAGCCTCTCTTTAACTTTTTCAAGAATTTTCATAACCCCTAAGTGTCCGCCACCTATACCATTATGTAAAGCTTGCAGTACTTCTGGAATCCTTTTAGTGGGTAAAATAGTCTGGTATTTGTAGTCTTTACCATCAAAGTCCTCCTAAACTCTTTTTGAAAGACAATTATGCATAATCAAGGAATCCCATAAGGTACGGTAACCTTTCACTTTTTGAGACATTGACGAGATTTCTTGAAAAGTGGGTCGATTTGACTTATTATTCTTTAATTTAATGGTAACAGTAAGATCTGGATCTTCTTGTTGTTCTTTGGTGATGGTTTAGGGATCACAATCTAAAGAGCAGTGTAGTTGTGCCTTTCGGCCATAGAAATCGTCAGAATTTTCTCGCTCTTCGTGCTTGTTACAGTGCTTGCATTCTTCTGAACATGGTCTCCTTGACAAAGCGTCTGCATTTTTGTGGTTCAAACCTTTTCTATGTTCAATTTTAAAATCGTACTTTTGCAAGCGTTGTAACCATCGTGCTATTTGACCTTCAGTATTTCTAAATTGTAAAAGCCACTTTAATGATACATGGTCTGTTCGGAGGAGAAATTTTTGGCCATATAGATATTTGTGAAAGTGTTCCAATGTCTTTATAATGGCGAGTAGTTCTTTTCTTGTTACACAATAATTTCGCTCAGCTTTGCAGAGTACTTTGCTAAAATAAGCAATCACTTTTTCTTGGCCATTTTGTATCTGGGACAAAATTCCACCTATAGAGGAGTTACTAGCATCCGTATCCACAAAAAATATCTGATCAGGCTCAGGATATGACAGTACTGGAGGATTACAAAGTGCTTTCTTTAATTCATTAAAAGCGTTTTCGCAGTCTGCGGACCATTCGTAGTTGTTGTTATTTTCAGTCAGTCGATATAAAGGTCTTGCAATATCGGCGAATCTTTTTATAAATCTTCTATAGTAAGTACAGAGACCTAGAAAACTTCTCAATTCATGCTTATTTTTCGGTATTGGCCAACCTTGAATGGCTTCTGTCGTCTCTGGATCGGTTCGTACACCAGCTTCTGTGATTATATGTCCTAGGTATTTCACTTCTTTCTGGAAAAATTGACATTTCTTCGGACTGAGCTTTAATTGTACACTTCTCAGTTTTTGAAATACATCTTCAACATTTTTCAGATGATCGTCAAATGTTTTTTCCAGAACTATGATGTCATCTAGGTAGACTAGACATGTTCTCCACGTTAGTCAATGTAAGATTCGTTCCATTAAACGTTCAAAAGTGGCTGGGGCATTGCCTAAACCAAATGGCATAACATTAACTTGTCATAGCCCCATTCCAGTAAAAAAGGCGAACTTTTCTTTATCCTCTGGATGAAGCTGTACCTGCCAATAGCCACTTTTTAAGTCTAATGTAGAAAACCATTTTGATCCAGTTAAAGTATCTAGAGTATCATCAATACGAGACTTGGTTTAACTGAAACTATTTCATCTTCTTCGAAATCATCAACTTTTACTTTTACTATACATTCTGAACTTGAGGGTAACATCGCATCTTCAAAAAGTACAACTTCCCAGGTCGACACGTAACTATTTTTCGGTATATTCATAACAATTTCTTCATTTCTAGTTCGCAGTACTCGTTGAGGTAGATCAAGGACAAGCTTCTGGTGTTCCATGACATCTAGATCGAGTAATATTTCATCCAAATTATCAACAACAATGACCATATTGTTACAAACTTTATAGCGTTGTACATTTCCTAGTATTAGTTTGTGTTCGTAGTTTGTAGGGTTTTAGGTATATTTTCTAATGTAATGAACCTTGTAGTGTTTTATATTTCATAGTATTAGTTTGTATTCGTAATTTGTAGGGTTTTAGGTATATTTTCTAATGTAGCGAATTTTGTAGCATTTTATATTTCATAGTATTGGTTTTTATTCGTAGTTTGTAGGGTTTTAGGTATATTTTCTAATGTAGCGAATTTTGTAGCATTTTATATTTCATAGTATTAGTTTGAGTTTGCAGGTTTTTAGGTATATTTTCTACAAGTTTATAATTTATTTAATTAATTTTACCTTTGTTAATTTCCTCAGGAGACGACTATGAAAGAAGGTCTGGAACTTTTTAGAGAATTCGAATTCCTTATTTTTAACATGGAACGTCTATGATGGAAAGTCTAGAAATCGCCGGATTATTCTTTTTTCTTATTTTGATTACCCCATGTAGTATGGAAATCCTTCTAGAGAATTAGGGAATCTTCCGGTATCGACCAAAAGGTATATAAAGGGTCCAGATCTGCTTTCTCAGTCAGTTTAGTTTGAGAGTTAGTTGATGCAACTTGAAATTGTTTGACAAGTGTCAAAAGTAAGGTTGACAATGAAAAGTTGTTAAAATTATACAGTGTGTATAATTTGCTTGTGTAGTTTGTTTAAAGACCGGCCGTCCGGAACAAATTGGTGTCGGAAGTGGATCAAACCCTGAAGAAAAAAAAGTAAATTGAAATTTTATGCCAGTGGAAACTAGAAAACAAAAGGCAAAAATGGAAGAACAACTTCAAGGTAGTTTAAACCAGATCCTGATGATGACACAAGAAATGAAAACAGGCCAAGAAGATATGAGGAAAAGCCAAGAAGATATGAAGAAAAGCCAAGAAGATATGAAGAAAAGCTAAGAAGAAATAAGACAAGAATTGAAAGAAGATATGACGAAAATTCAAGACGATATGAAACAAGAACTGATGACACTAAAGACAAGCCAAGATGACATGAAACAAGAAATAAAAACCAGCCAAAATGATATGAAACAAGAGCTGATGACACTAAAGACAATTCATAATGTCATGAAACAAGAATTAAAGACAAGCCAAGATGATATGAAACAAGAATTGATGACACTGGAAACAAGCCAGGAAAACATGAACCAAGAACTGAGAGAGGAGATTAAGAAAAATCAAGAAAGCATGAAACAAGAACTAAGAACAAACCTAGAGGACATAAGACATGAACTTAAAACAAGTCAAGAAGATATGAAACAAGAAATGAAAGAAAACATGACGCGCATTGAACAAGAAATGCAACAGGAGATGAGCAAAATTAGAGAAGACGTACATTGCAAAGTACAAGATGAGGTGGCGGGAATCCAGAAACAGATGCAACAGCTACATTTTCAAATCAAGAAGGAAGCCAGTACAGGTATAATAAAGATAGATCGTGTTCCTGCAACTAGTGTGATGAAGCCACCTACCTTCGACGGCAAGGTACCTTGGCTTAACTATGTCCGTCAGTTCGAAGCCGCCGTCACCGGCAATAACTGGAGTTTACCGGAAAAGGCTCGTGCTCTTGTTCTAGCACTACGAGGTGAAGCTATGGAGGTCCTACGTAACATTCCTGAAGAAAAACAGAATGATTACGAGTTCATTGTTACTTTTCTGAAGATGCGCTATGGGAAAGCTCACCTCCAAGAAGTTTATAAAGCCCAACTACAAGGAAGAAGACAGAAATACAACGAAAGTCTTCAAGAATATGAGGCGGATATAATGTGGTTAATAAATTTGACCTACCCAACATACCCAGAAAAATAAAGCAAGAGTTAGCAGTGAATAGTTTTATTGAAGGTTTACTCGACCCCGAAACAAGTCAGATACTAAGAATGGCCAGACTGAAGAGAATTTCTAAGGCTCTTGCCTATGCCTTTCAGTTTGAAACAGCTAAACAGACCTCAAGGAAGCAAGGAAGAGTCATAAGAAGAGTCAGTGTTTCCCAGGATGACCGCAATACCAATGAGGAATTCTTCATGAAGTTAATGAGTGAGATGCAGGAATTTCTAAATAGACAAAAGGCACATGACAACAAAAACACAACCTTCCATGGCAACAAAAGAATTCGTTGTTGGAAATGTGGCCAAGAGGGTCATGTACAAAGCCGCTGTACTGGCAGTACTGCTCCTGACTGATCAAAATTAGGAAAACTCCAGCTTAAAGGGGCGAAAGCTGGCTAGGTGCTACCAAGCCCCACCAACAATAACAATTAAGGTATCCCGGCTGCAAAACAATGGTTTCAGCTTGGTAGTACCTGGAAAAGTATGCGATTTGGTATGTGAAATGGTATTAGATACTGGTTCTACTCACACCATTGTAAAGCTGAACATGGTGGCTCAATGTAAAATTGGTCTTCCGGAGAAGCATTATGTCCTGCAAACCGCCAATAGGGAAGTAATTCCTGTGAAAGGGATACATGAAGGCAAAATAACCCTGGGAAGCACCACTTCCAAACATATTGTTCCGGACGGCCGGTCTTCAAACAAATTATACACACTGTATAATTTGCTTGAAGACCGGCCGTCCGGAACAAATTGGTGTCGGAAGTGGATCAAATCCAGAAGAGGTTAGTTCAGGTTATAAATTGAAATTGTATGCCAGTGGAAACTAGAAAACAAAAGGCAAAAATGGAAGAACAACTTCAAGGTAGTTTAAACCAGATACTGATGATGATACAAGACATGAAAACAAGCCAAGAAGATATGAAGAAAAGCCAAGAAGATATGAAGAAAACCCAAGAAGAGATGAAACAAGAATTGAAAGAAGATATGACGAAAAATCTAGACGATATGAAACAAGAACTGATGACACTAAAGACAAGCCAAGATGACATAAAACAAGAATTAAAGACAAGCCAAGATGACTTGAAACAAGAATTAAAGACAAGCCAAGAGAATATGAAACAAGAGCTAAAGACAAGCCAAGATGATATGAAACAAGAACTGAAAGACGACATTAAGAAAAATCATGACAGTATAAAACAAGAACTAAAAACAAGCCTGGAGGATATAAGACAGGAATTTAAGACAAGTCAAGAAGATATGAAACAAGAACTGAAAGAAGACATTAAAAAAAATCAAGAAGATATGAAGCGCATAGAACAAGAAGTACAATATGAAGTGAGCAGATGCAAGAATTACATCTGCAAATAAGAGAAGACGTACATGGTGAGGTACAACAAGAGGTGACGGAAATCTAGAAACAGATGAAACAATTACATGTGCAAATGGTGAAGGTAGCCAGTACAGGTATAATAAAGGTAGAAGGTATTACTTCAACTAGTGTAATGAAGCCACCTACCTTCGACGGCAACCTTGGCTTACCTATGTCTGTCAATTCGAAGCCGCCGCCACCAGCAATAACTGGAGTTCACCGGAGAAGGCACGTGCTCTTGTTCTAGTACTACGAGGTGAAGCTATGGAGGTCCTACGTAATATTCCTGAAGAAAAACAGACTGATTACGAGTTCATTGTTACTTTTCTGGAGATACGCTATGGGGAAGCCCACCTTCAAGAAGTTTATAAAGCCCAACTCCAAGGAAAAAGATAGAAATACAACGAAAGTCTTCAAGAATATGAGGCGGTTATAATGAGGTTAATAAATTTGATCTACCCCACATACACTGAAGAAATATAGCAAGAGTTAGCAGTGAATAGTTTTATTGAAGGTTTACGCGACCCAGAAACAAGTCAGACACTACGAATGGCCAGACTGAAGAGAATATCCGAGGCTCTAGCTTATGCCCTTCAGTTTGAGACAGCCAAATAAACATCAAGGAACCAAGAACAAATCATAAGAAGAGTCAATGTTTCCCGGGATTATCGCAAGATCAACGAGAAAACTTTCATGAGGCTTATGAGGGAGTTGCTAAAATTTTTGAATAAAGGGAAAACACAAGATAACAAAAATACAACCTTTCGTAGCAGAAATAGAATTCGTTGTTGGAAGTGTGGTCAAGAGGGGAATCTACAGGGCCAGTGTACTCACAATAATGTTCCTGACAGAGGCCCTGATAGCTATCGGCTTCATATTGTTAATATAGGTGATGATGTTCGAAGAAACGACTTAGAGAAAGTCTTTGCTCCTTATGGTGAACTTAAGGAAGTCTGGTTAAGTAATAGTATTCCCTGTTTTGGATTTGCTGTTTACAAAGATAAAAGAAATGCTGCAGTTGCTGTTAAGGCTTGCAATGGAGTTGAAGTATGCGATTGTCGCATTAGAGTAACTTATGCTAGACCAAGAAGAAAGGGTCAGAGTCGCCGGTATCATTCGAATAACATGTGTTGTTATCACTGTGGATACAACGGTCATTTTTACAGAGATTGCCCAGAAATTACTGCTGGTGAAGGCGATAGAAGAAAGGACCATTTTGAAAGACATAGAAGGAGTACTCTCGGCGACCGAGGAGAACGTGACGAGAGGGACCGTGACCGCGAATGGGGTTATGGAAGAGGAAAGTTCTACAGATCATCGTCGAGAAGGTACGTTGAGGGAGACTGCGACGGTGAAAGAGACTCCGGAAGAGCGTCTTCTAAGCCATTCTTGGAAAGGTAAAGAGAGGACTACAAATAAAAAGCGACAGAATGAAGACTCGCTATGACCTCAAGGCCAATACTGGTGGGCAATGTGACGAACTTTATAGCGTTTTACATTTCATAGTATTAGTTTGTGTTTGTATTTTGTAGGGTTTTAGGTATATTTTCTAATGTAACGAACTTTGTAGCGTTTTATATTTCATAGTATTAGTTTGTATTCGTAGTTTGTAGGGTTTTAGGTATATTTTCGACGATTTCATAATTTATTTAATCAATTTTACCTTTGCTAATTTCCTCAGGAGATGTCCATGAAAGAAGGTCTGGAACTTTTTAGAGAATTCGATTTCCTTATTTTTAACATGGAACGCCTATGATGGAAGGTCTAGAAATCGCCGGATTATTCCTTTTTCTTATTTTGATTACCCCATGTAGTATGGAAATCCTTCTAGAGAATTAGGGAATCTTCCGGCATCGACCAAAAGGGTATATAAAGGGACCAGATCTGCTTTCTCAGTCAGTTTAGTTTGAGAGTTCGTTGATGCAACTTGAAATTGTCAAAAGTAAGGTTGACAATAAAAAGTTGTTAAAATTATACAGTGTGTATAATTTGTTTGAAGACCGGCCGTCCGGAACAATATGTTTGGAAGTGGTGCTTCCCAGGGTTATTTTGCCTTCATGTATCCGTTTCACAGGAATTACTTTCCCATTGGCGGTTTGCAGGACATAATGCTTCTCCGGAAGACCAATTTTACATTGAGCCACGATGTTCAGCTTTACAATGGTGTGAGTAGAACCAGTATCTAATACCATTTCACATACCAAATCGCATACTTTTCCAGGTACTACCAAGCTGGAACCATTGTTTTGCAGCCGGGATACCTTAATTGTTATTGTTGGTGGGGCTTGGTAGCACCTTTAAGCTGGAGTTTTCCTAATTCTGATCAGTCAGGAGCAGTACTGCCAGTACAGCGGCTTTGTACATGACCCTCTTGGCCACATTTCCAACAACGAATTCTTTTGTTGCCATGGAAGGTTGTGTTTTTGTTGTCATGTGCCTTTTGTCTATTTAGAAATTCCTGCATCTCACTCATTAACTGCATGAAGAATTCCTCATTGGTATTGCGGTCATCCTGGGAAACACTGACTCTTCTTATGACTCTTCCTTGCTTCCTTGAGGTCTGTTTAGCTGTTTCAAAAGTCATAGGCAAGAGCCTTAGAAATTCTCTTCAGTCTGGCCATTCTTAGTGTCTGACTTGTTTCTGGGTCGAGTAAACCTTCAATAAAACTATTCACTGCTAACTCTTGCTTTATTTCTTCTGGGTATGTTGGGTAGGTCAAATTTATTAACCTCATTATATCCGCCTCATATTCTTGAAGACTTTCGTTGTATTTCTGTCTTCTTCCTTGGAGTTGGGCTTTATAAACTTCTTGGAGGTGAGCTTCCCCATAGCGCATCTCCAGAAAAGTAACAATGAACTCGTAATCATTCTGTTTTTCTTCAGGAATGTTACGTAGGACCTCCATAGCTTCACCTCGTAGTGCTAGAACAAGAGCACGAGCCTTTTTCGGTAAACTCCAGTTATTGCCGGTGGCGGCGGCTTCGAACTGACGGACATAGTTAAGCCAAGGTACCTTGCCGTCGAAGGTAGGTGGCTTCATCACACTAGTTGCAGGAACACCATCTACCTTTATTATACCTGTACTGGCTTTCTTCTCGATTTGAGAATGTAGCTGTTGCATCTGTTTCTGGATTCCCGCCACCTCATCTTGTACTTTGCAATGTACGTCTTCTCTAATTTTGCTCATCTTCTGTTGCATTTCTTGTTCAATGCGCGTTATGTCTTCTTTCATTTCTTGTTTCATATCTTCTTGACGTGTTGTAAGTTCATGTCTTATGTTCTCTAGGTTTGTTCTTAGTTCTTGTTTCATGCTTTCTTGATTTTTCTTAATCTCCTCTCTCAGTTCTTGGTTCATGTTTTCCTGGCTTGTTTCCAGTGTCATCAATTCTTGTTTCATATCATCTTGGCTTGTCTTTAATTCTTGTTTCATGTCATTATGACTTGTCTTTAGTGTCATCAGCTCTTGTTTCATATCATTTTGGCTGGTTTTTAATTCTTGTTTCATGTCATCTTGGCTTGTCTTTAGTGTCATCAGTTCTTGTTTCATATCGTCTTGAATTTTCGTCATATCTTCTTTCAATTCTTGTCTCTTCTTAGCTTTTCTTCATATCTTCTTGGCTTTTCTTCATATCTTCTTGGCTTTTCCTCATATCTTCTTGGCCTGTATTCATTTCTTGTGTCATCATCAGGATCTGGTTTAAACTACCTTGAAGTTGTTCTTCCATTTTTGCCTTCTGTTTTCTAGTTTCCACTGGCATACAATTTCAATTTACTTTTTTTTTTTTAATTTTATAACCTCTTCTGGGTTTGATCCACTTCCGACACCAATTTGTTCCGGACGGCCGGTCTTTAAACAAACTACACACACAGTATAATTTTAATAATTTTTTATTGTCGACCTTACTATTGACACGTCAAACTAATTCAACTTGTGTCAACAAACTCTCGGAATATACTGACCACGAAAGTCGATCTGGACCCTTTATATACCCTTTTGGTCGATATCGGAAGGATCCCTAATTCTTTAGAAGGATTTCCATACTACGTGGGGTAATCAAAATAAGAAAAAAGAATAATCCGGCGATTTCTAGACCTTCCATCATAGGCGTTCCATGTTAAAAATAAGGAAATCGAATTCTCTAAAAAGTTCCAGACCTTCTTTCATAGTGGTCTCCTGAGGAAATTAACAAAGGTAAAATTACTTAAATAAATTATAAACTCGTAGAAAATATGCCTAAAACCCTACAAACTACGAACACAAACTAATACTATGAAATATAAAACATTACAAAGTTCGTTATATCAGAATATTAGAAAATATACCTAACACCCTATAAACGACCAACACAAACTAATATTATGAAATATAAAACGCTACAAAGTTCGTAACAATATATATATATATATATATATATATATATATATATATATATATATATATATATATATATATATATATATATATATATATATATATGTATATATATATATATATATATATATATATATATATATATATATATATATATATATTGTTACGAACTTTGTAGCGTTTTATATTTCATAATATTAGTTTGTGTTCGTCGTTTGTAGTGTACATATGTATATATATATATATATATATATATATATATACATATGCACTAATGGAGCAGTTTTGATCATGTTTTAACTGATGTCACCTGAAAAGAAGAGTCCATTATGCGTACACAATAACTTATGGTATGTGATTCTTTAAAGAGAAGTATGTTGATTTATATTTTAGCTTACTAAATATAGATACATTTGACTGTTATCTCAAAAATTGTTCAAACAATAATTGTCTAAATAAATAAAAAAAATTGTTCTTAAATTGCATTATTCGTACAATATACATAAAAACAAAAAGATAGTTTTGAAAAACTATGTAAAAAATTCATATATCTAAGAGCTATAATATTTTTTTAGTGAATTTAAATGAGCTGCGAAGTTTATTTTAAAAAGGAATGTGTAAAAAAAAATCATCGTAACCATGCTACCATCGACGGAATCTTCAACTGTACAGTATTGTTTTAAGGTCTATTACCAATCAGTAATGGCTTGGTAATGAATTACACCCGACAAATTGGGGTTAGTAAATTGAAAAATCAGGGTTAAAACCTATTTTAATCAATGACATACTGTTGCTAGATAGTTTGTTAATAAAAATAAGTTGCAATTGTTTTAAGAGTGTTCTAAATCATGTGGCTGCGTTAAGCATGGTTTGAAATACGCAAAGTATTTCTCTAACTGCAAGTCAAAATGAAATTTTTGAAGAAGAAAATGAAGTCGACTTCGTGGAAATAAATATCAAAAAAGAGATTGAAAATGTTGGTATTAACATCCAACTTCAAGATGAAGATTTTCATGAATTGAAATATCCCAGCAGTCCAATATCCAAGAGAGCACGTTAGTTCCGTTTTAAGAATTCTGAATGTTCGTACACTTTCTTTTAAATATTTTATATTGAATTACCTCTTATTTTTACTAATATCTTTTTTCCATTCTCACTGGTAACGGTACTTATCCAAACATCATGCTATTTCTCAATATATTGTATCTTCGAACATTGTTAAAGTTACTGAATCCCTATATCTTAAGAAATTTGAACTTTTTTCTTTAGTTTTTAAAATTATCTTTTTGTTTTTGTCTATACTCTATGGATAATATAATAATTTCAGGACAAAATTTCTTGTTCATTTATTTGTTCAAAAAAGCATTGTTTAAACAATTCTAGAGATTAGAATCAAATGTATTTGTATTTAGGAAGTTAAAATATAATTCCACAAAGTTTGTCTTTAAAAAACCACACACCATATGTTACAGTGTAGAGTGTAAATAATGCATAAATGCCGTAGTTTGTTTATAACAAAAAGAACGCATAATGGACACTTGGTATAGTGATATTTGAACTTCTCTATTCACGTGACATCAGCTGAAATAAAAAATGATTAAAGTTGCTCCATTAGAAGCCGAGATAATGACATTTTCTTATACTTATGTATTTTGAATCTGCAGATTCAATTTTAGAGCGAAAGCTCCCCACCCATCCTATTTGTACGCACATGGACGATTTTTTCTCCATTTTCATTCGTTGTTATTTAAATTAATATTTGAAAATTGTTGTCAGAAAAGTACGCGGAAAGACGAAATTAGTAGTTTAAGAGTTAGCTAACTTGTGTCTCGGTACCAATTGAAAAAGTTTAAATGTTTTTTTCTTCAAAAATAACCGTACTTTCAAATCAAATGTGTACAGAAAAATTTTTCGATGAAAATTCGCGAAGATATGTAATTTGTTTATAAGAAAAAATTTAATGATAACTTTAAAAAAATTCTGAGCAGGCATTAAATACTCGATTTTAATTTTTAAAAAAGCGTTTGAAACCTTGAGATATCTAGTATATATTTCGAAATGGATTGCAAAATTATTGTGCAAAAACTTTTGAACCGATTTCAACGAAGATCAGCATGTTGTTTTATTATAACATGAAATTTTATTTGCCCAAATATGAAAGTCTTCAGAAAAATACAAATAGTCAAAAAAATTATTTAAACACTAGTTTGTTTGCTTTATTTTTAATAATTAATATTTTGCAATAAAAGTAATAATTTTGAGATTTCTAACCAACCTTGTCTTTTAGAAAATTTAATTACGAAACATTTTTTCCATTCAACTTTTCTCTAAAGGGAAAACTTTCAAAATTATAAGGAGGAAAATCGTGTTATTTGAATTTCTTTTTCATAAATTTTTAATTTTTTCTTTGTTCTAATGGAAATACCCTAGTTTTCAGGTTAACAAAAAAAAAATAGGAACAAAAGCTTGGATGCATTTGTTAACATTTTTACAACGTATCTAAAACTAGTAATGGATATATTATACTGTGGTATCAAAAACGTGTAACTAAGAAATGTTTCAGAAAATTATGTTAATACTTTTATAGTTCTTTTAAAGTGGTTCTGGTTATATAAGTTTTTCAATTATTCATTTAATGAGCATTGAATTATAAGCTGTTATATTTCAGGTTGTGCTTTTGATGTTCTTTAAGGAAAATAGCTTGCCAAAAAGAATTCTTTAATTTGTTATTAAGTTAGTTTTTAAATTCCCTTAAAGTATAATGTTTTATTCAGTACTATTCTCCAATTTAGAATTTTTAAATTTATATATCTGTCTTAAACCTAATTTATTAAAAAATTTTTGATAATTATCGACAAGCTAAAAATAGTTTTTTCAAAACCAGAATTCAGTTTAGAGGTCATGAAAATAAAGTTGGGTATGGTTTAAAAAAGACCGCACGGTTAGGCTAAAAATTTATAATAACTCGTCAAAAGTTGTTTTAATAAATTTTTCATCCATTTAAAAATTTTTAATATCTGAGAATTTTAGCAGATATTAGAAAACATGACATTTAATTTTTTTTTAACCGACTTCTAAAAGAAGGAGGTTCTCAATTCGTCGACTATGTATTTTTTTTTTTTTATGTATGTACACCGATTACTCCGGAACGGCTGCACCGATTTGAATGAAATTTTTTACGTTATATAAACAAAGTTGCTGCGGTGGTCCCATATTTTTTTTGATAAGATTGGTGCAGTAAAATCCAAGATGGCGCTTACAATATGGCGGCCAAAAAAATTAATTTTGTCCGATTTTCTCCAAAATTGGTACGGAGGAATTTTCGGGATTGTACCCAACGAATCTGAAATTATTTTTTAAAAATTCAAAATGGCGGATCCAATATGGCGGACAAAAAAATTTAATTTAGTCCGATTTTCTCCAAAATTGGTATGGGGAAGTTTTCAAGGTGCCACATAACGTATTTAATATTATTTTTAAAAAATTCAATATGGCGGATCCAATATGGCGGACGAAAAAATCAATTTTGTCCGATTTTTTCCAAAATTGGCACAGGGGAGTTTTCGGGATCGCATATGACGAATCTAAAATAATTTTTAAAAAATCAATATGGCGGATCCAATATGGCTGACAAAAAAATTAATTTTGTCCGATTTTCTCCAAAATTGGTATGAGGGATTTTTGGGGGTCGCATATGACGAATCTAAAATAATTTTTAAAAAATTCAATTTGGCGGATCCAATATGGCCGCCAAAAAAAATTTTTTTGTTCGATTTTCTCCAAAATTGGTACGGGGGAGTTTTCGGAGTCGCATTTGACAAATCTAAAATAATTTTAAAAAAATTCAATATAGCGGATCTAATATGGCGGACGAAAAAATCAATTTTGTCCGATTTTCTCCAAAATTGGTATGGGGAAGTTTTCGGGGCCTCACATAAAGAATCAGAAATTATTTTTTTAAAATTCAATATGGCGGATTCAATATGGCGAACAAAAAAATAAATTTTGTCCGATTTTCACCAAAATTGGTACGGGAGAGTTTTCGGGGTCACACATGACGAAAAATTATTTTAAAATGGCATATCTAATATGGTGGATAAAAAATTAATTTATTTTCTTTAAATATCGATATTGGACGGTGTTGGGGCCTATATTACCAATCTAAAATTAATTTGAAATTTAAGATAGTGGATTTTCTATGACAGACTAAATATTCATTTGACCCAATTTGATTGGTATTTGGAAAACTCTAAGAACTAAAGAATTTTTAGTGGTTCATTTTAGGGTGATTTACAACTTTGGATAAAATTTGTACTTTTTTGCCACTTTGGAGTCATTGCGAAGTACAGTAATTTCGATAAGTTTTTAGTTTAAATAATTTATGAATATCATAATGAATTCTAAAACTAAAAATAGAAAAATAAAATTTTTATAAAAAAATTGAACCGACTTCTAAAAGTGCGCTAAAAAGTGAAAAATAACCATAAATATTTATATGAAATTGAAATTTTTGAAGTCGGCGCCAAATTATTTGTAAATGAAATACACAACTACTAATATATACAAATTATGGTAGGAAAGCAATTACAAAAAAAGTATTTTAAATCTGTTTATGCAAATCACATTTTGTCAAGTATTAGTTTGGCGCCGACTTCAAAAAGTTAAATTTCATATAAAAATTTATGGTTATTTTTCACTTTTTAGCGCACTTTTAGAAGTCGGTTCAATTTTTTTATAAAAATTTTATTCAATATCTCAAAAACTTTAACAGCTAAACTCGAAACTCGAGCGTTATTAACTCAATTAGCTAATCAAAGGTTATGTCCTAAACAGTTCGCTAACAAACAATTTTTTATTTTTTTATGTTTAAACCTCATCGTAAAATATTCTTTGTAGATATATATTTAGAAACAATATGTAATAATATAATATATTGTATATTATAATCGTATCAAAATATCTAATTTCAATCAAAATTTATACAGGAAGAAATATTAAAACCTATTCATTTTTTGAAGACGGTAAAATTAAAGAAGTCCGGATACTATGAGAGGTCATGCATTCCATTATTGAATTACAAAAAATAATGCACATCAGGAAATATTTATTAGATATGGTAGACATCTTTGCAAAAGAGAAATTTGTAATTGCATATATTCTACTTCAGTATGGTTGTAGCATTACATCGTGCTCATTTACATTCATCCTATATAAGGTTAGAAGGTTTTAACTTAGTGACAATGCTACTGAATGTGGCTATTTCACTAGAAAACGGTCACATTCAGTTTTGAAGGTACCCAGAAAATTTCCATGACTCAAATATATTGTGCCTTTCTTATTAGTACTCACAGCCAAAATTTCTTAAAATATAAAAATATTTGTTTTTGATGAAACGCCTACGGTCTTACATAAATAAAAATTGTGTTTCAAATAAAATTATACTTCTTTCACTTACCTCATCATAAATACATGCTTCTTAATAATTTCTTTTAACTGAATATAATAGTGATTCATGGGTTGCTCGTCTTTGTTACTGTCAAGGCGTTTTATGAAAATACGTATAATTTTTAACTCAGAAGTAGAAAATATCATGAGTGTAAAGGATATCATGACATTAGCACAGAACAAGAGTCCCATTACCAAACAACAAATTAAATTTATTATAAATACTGGCACAGCATAGTCCCTCTCATTAAAAGGGAACCATATTGGCAACATCAAGGATTTTTCTAGCAATTCGTTTTGATCCTCGTCTACGGATGATTCATTTAAATATTTAATAACATCAGCCATTGTATATAAAATTGCACTTAAACAACAAAATGCAATTAAAAATATACTTATTTTCTTGCCAATTTCAGTATTCTGAGTGTAGGATAGTACTATCTCTTCATCGAGAGACAAGCGCAATTGTTCTTCTTCCTTTATTATTTCCAGGAATAGTTTGGAAACATTATTTTTCTGGTATAAGAATAATTTTATCAAAATCGGTATAAATGTTATCACCAAACCACCACTTTCTATCATTTTCTCGCCATCACCACCAATTGTTATTAACCGCAAAAACTTTACCAGAATTAAAGTAGTAAAAGTTAAAGATAATCCTTGAAAACTGTAACGGAGGGCTAAGTAAACCTTCTTTAAAAAAATATTTTCCGTCCATTCTATGTTCCATGTACCAGAGAATATCATATACATTTTTATATTTTTAATATGCATAGTCCAATTTAGTTCTTACAAAACCACTCGAAATACCTATATAATTGTAGTATATAAGACGTTCTTACTACTAAAGCAAAAACGAATTGGTTTATTTTCAAATTTTTGTTATATCAAGTAATTTCTATCAATATATCTTTTATTTCATTTCTTTTATAAAAATAAAATTTATTAATTTTTTATTGCCTCTAATATATAATTATTAGATGATTGTTTTTAGTTCTACTTATTTTTTGAAAATTAATATTTATTAGCCTTTATTTTGCAGCCGTAATACACTGCTCTACTTCATGACTTTTCATAAAAAACTGGTCTATTCAAGTTTAATAGTAGCAAAATGTATTTACAAATATCTTCTGCAATGCATATCCTATACCAGTTTACTTCTAATAAAAATACATGTCCGAATCTTGATGAGTTAAGCTAGTTTTGACTTGTCCCTTACAAACTTTTCATGAGAGACATGTTTAGGGTTTAATGGTGCGGTTGGAATTATCGAAGTTTTATTGGAGACATTTGATAAGAACTAACGATCATGGTCTAATGATGGGGTCGGAAGTTAATCTACAGAACTTCTCAATATATATATATATATATATATATATATATATATATATATATATATATATATATATATATATATACCGTATTATTGAACACACTCTATTATTTCGAAAGCTTTTTATTGTCATCCTTAATTGTGACACTTGTCAAACTAATTCAAATTGCGTCAACAATCTCTCAAACTACATTGTCCACGAAAGCCGATTTGGACCCTTTATATACCTTCTTGGTCGATGCCGGAAGATTCCCTAATTCTCTAGAAGGATTTCCATACTACATGGGGTAATAAAAATAAGAAAAAGGAATAATCTGGTGATTTCCAGACCTTTTAGCATACGCGTTCCATATTAATAATATGGAAATAGAATTCTCTAAAAAGTTCCAGACCTTCTTTCATGGACGTCTCCTGCGGAAATTAGCAAAGGTAAAATTAATTAAATAAATTATGAACCCGTCGAAAATATACCTCAAACCCTACAAACTACAAACATAAACTAATACTATGAAATGTAAAACGCTACAAAGTTCGTCAAATTGCCCCCTTCCAAGCCTTGACCGTCCCGATCAACCTTCTTGATCTTGATAATAGACCAATGGGCCGCGTGTCTTATTTTCTTCTTCTTGGCATATTTTTCAATATCGATGTTAGATAGTGATCTTCGAGATAAGGATTCAATTAGTTTTTTGATTTACGATTTAAACATAATCGCATACTTTTACGATATGATTTTAGAAACAAACCATTTCTTTTCGATTTCAAATACAGGCTGGCACTGGTTTTATCTTCACTGCATTTTATGCAGCTTTTACGGCAAACACAATTTCCGCTGCCCCACCGGCCAATGAACCCAAAGCTGATAACCCGGCAAAAATTGGTATTAATGGTAATATTCCGCCAGTTTTAAGAATCGGTATTATTTTCGGTGTACGAACCGTCCTTATACCACCTGCTGCTTTTACCGATCTACGTGCTGCCGAGAGAGGTATTTTAGATGCATTCATGAGATTTTTTCCAACATATTTTTTCTTCCGGCTTTTCATAACTCCTTTCGAACTGCTTGTCGCATTGTTGACTTTCTGTTTTTTTTTTATTGGTAATGATTATGATGATACACCCATACCAAAACGCTGTTTTGCATTCATAATATTTTTAACTAACCAAGCTGCTGTTTTTTCACCTAAACTGGAATCTTTCGATTTTACTCTATTCCAAGCACTTTGTTCGAGCTCGTAATCCGCTCGATGTCTCGCACTTATGTTGTCTTTATTATGTAAATAGGCTAAATCGTGTTTTTTGCATGCGGCATCCAAAGGATTAATGCCCGGATCATATCTTGTTACACGTTTTATTACTTTTGTTCCGGGTCTGCAATATTGATAACCGGGACTGTGTACCTAGAATGGTAATTTATTTATTAACGAATTCACAATACCGTGTCCAGTTTTATTGGAAACGTGAGACCGTCCACTTCGTTTGATGCTCGGCATCTGAATGACAGTTTTTGTAAAAATTTGCCTACAAAAAATCAAATTTTTCTGCGATGCGCATTATCGATCTTAAAAAAAATTCCTATTGTTAATCTCGATGAAAAAGTCGAACTTGAATTTGAAAAGAAAATAATGAAGAGATACGGTTCTTTACTTCCTTCCTCTATTCGCGGTCTGTTAATCTGTCCATCCAATTGTGGAAAAACTAATGTCATGATTTCGCTGCTTACAAACCCCTTGGACTACGTTTCGAAAATGTCTATATTTACTCGAAATCTCTGTATCAACCGAAATATTAGTATTTAAGGAAAATTTTAGCACCCATCAGAAGTTTAAGCTACTATGCTTCTAATGATTCCAGTGATATTGTGGAACCGTTTGATGCAAATCCAAACTCTATACTTATCTTTAATGTTATATGTGAAAAACAAGATGTTATAAGATCGTAATTTAGCATGGGATGTCATAAAAATATCGACTCATTTTACCTAGCGCATACATATTCGCGAGTGCGAGACAATATCAATTTTATTATTATGTTTAAATAAGATGAGCTGAATATGAAATACATATTTGCCGACCACGTTTCACCGGATCTAACTTTTACTCAATTTCAAGAAATGTTCTCAAAATGTTGGGATAATAAGTATTGATTTTTAGGAATTGATAAAGACAGTGATGTGAAACCGGAAAGATACCGCAAAGGGTTCGATAACTTTATATTACTGTAACAATAAGAGAAAGCATTCATTTAATTGTTGAAACGTCCTTTGTTAACATTATGAATAACGCGATCGACTTAAAACGTAAACTAGTGGAAGCTACCAATGCCGTTAGAAAAAAATTTAAACGGATTAAAGCGGCTAAAGAATTAAATGTGGTGGAATCGGAAAAATTTTATGAACCCATTTCTAAGCCGTTGACAATTATATATGATGTGGTCAAGCAATGTCAACAACAACAACAACAGCAACATTATCCTGCTACAAATTCACACAGTCCCAGCACATCAGTGCAGTCGACTCAAATTTCTGGTTTTGCCCAACCTACATATTCCTTTCAAACCTCTACACCTATACAGCAGCAGCATCGCATTTCATAAGAGAATATTAGCCAATTGGTCTTTGATACACCCTCGACATCAACTAATACATCTCTCGCATCCGCTAAAACTTCCGATACTTTAAACGCACACCTGAAAGGATTACGTTCAAAACCATTTCTATATGATAACGTATAAGGTGTACGTTTTGGGTCCAAAACAGATCGTACTAAAAATTTTATTGGTAATTTAGAGGTGCGTTTTCCAAATAGAAGTATTGCCTTATACAAAAAGGGGAAAATGGATGGATCATCGGCACTTTATGACTTGTTATTTCTTAAAATACCTCTAAGTTTAGGCAAGGAAACACAATTAAGTGATAATGCACTTTCAACGTACAAGGAAATTTTGAAATCTACGAATGCTGTCTAAAAAAATGATAAAAAAAGTGATGGTTTATTGCAGAGCAAATGGAACAAATATTACCGAATTATTAAACCTCAAATGATGGACACAAAATTAGGTGGTCTGAAAAATTACAATTACCTACAAAAAAAAAATTATCTTCGAAATATTTCAATATGTCTGCTGGAACAAAGCTAGAGAGTTGGTAAACCGTTTACGTTTTTTGTGGAGTTCCAAATTGGCCGTACACACTGGGCATGAAAACGAGCTTATGTCATTCATAGAGGAATTACGAGAAGAAAGTATAATATATTAATCTCAATATTTAATGATATTCTTCAGTACTCTCTTTGGTCTGGAACCTTTAATATTACTAATAATATCGAGCACAGTCTAGAAAACCCCAAAATTGTTAATGAACTACATAGAACGGATAGAAATAATTTTAAACGAAAGCGTACAATAATAAAAGGATACAGAGATTTGTGGCAAATTGATTTGGCTGAAATGCTACAGTATGCTGATGAAAACGATTGTTATCGTTATATTTTGGTTCGCATAAATTGCTACTCTAAATTTGTCTATACAAAAGCGATAAAAAACAAAACAGGTACAGAAGTTACTAGTGCGATGAAAAGCATCATTCAACAGGCTTCATATACAGCAACCAATTTGCAGTGATTAAGGAAAAGAGTTTTATAATAGTAACTTTTAAACCCTGATGAAAAAATATAATATAGATCATTATTTCACTTACAGCACAAAGAAAGCTGCAATTGTTGAGCAAGTCTTAGAGAACTTTAAAAAATAATTTATATAAATAATTCTCGGCAAAAGGATCTTCCAAATTGATACATATATTATCGGCAGTAACAAATGCCTATAGCCATTTAAAACATCGCACCATTGGAATGAAGCCGGCAGATGTGCAAGAAGAAACGCGAATTAAAGCATACAATTATTTAAAAATTGTACCTAAAAAATTTAAGTTTTCTATAGGTGACATTGTGCGTACTAGCAATTACAAAAGCTTATTCAAGAAAGGATATACGCCTTCTTGGTCAAATGAACTGTTTAAAATTGTAAAAGTTAACGTTACAAATCCACCGACATACCTGTTGGAATTGTTAGAAGGCCAGCCTATAAGAAGGTGTTTTTACGAGTCAGAACTACAAAATACAAGCAGTCCTGACGCTTATCTAGTAGAAAAGGTCCTTAGACAACGCAAGAAAATTCAGACCGATCAATTGTTTGTCAAATGGCTAGGATTTCCCAACCACTTCAACTCTTGGAATTTAATATTGGTTAAATAAGATGTTGTATAGCTATAATTTTAATTTAAAATAATGTAAAATAAATAAACAATATATAGTAATACAAATTTTTTTATTTCAATATTCATTATCAATAACAATGGCAATAAAACATCATACACATAAATGACATTTCAATAATCTTGGAGGGAAGATCCAATTCACCGACGACTATGACGTTATCTTCAAGGCAATGACACTCGGAGTACGTTCTTCTCTTTTTTAACATGCTTTCCCTTCTTTTTAGATATTTTCTTGAAGTCGAGCCGTACGACAGTGTCCTTAATGAGTCATTTAAAAACTGATGATAGAGTATTTTCTGAATAACTTAAATTTTTGTTTTAAGCTCACTATTATTTTTGTATATCATGGGGAGGACATTCTTATTAAATATGTCACATATTACAACTGCAAAATTGTAAAACTTTCTATTAACAAAGTTTCTTGTCACAGCATCGTCAGCATCTTTAAGTTTGCCTAAGTAGGATATGTTTTTTCCACCCACATCATACTGCCCATCCCCTGTAAGTTTAAAATCAATCCCTGATGGCCCGGATAATATATGATATTTTTCATTATATTTCTGACGACCAAATTTATCAATTGTGTTGTTTCCTCGACTAATTTTTTATCTTAACTAAACTATTTTATTTTTATTTGCTCTCCTTATCTCTCAACCAATCGCAGGAGGCGAATAAATTGGAAGAAACTTCAGATTTTAAAACTTAAATATAATATAAATATGTCGATTGCAAAATATAAATTACCCCAGGTGGGTAGGACCAATGGTCAAGAATCCCACACCGTAGAAGATGTGTCCCACGGATTCTGGGGGGAGGCAACATTTCGATATCTTTATCTCTAAGTGTCAGGGTGTTAAGGAGGTGGACCCCAGTCGCACAAGAAAGTACAGCCCAACAACAACATAAGCGCCAAACAACAGCGAGAGCTCCAACCTCCAAGGTCTGCGACAGGAACCTCAGCCAGTGCTCACTCACGCGGGATTTCCAGGACAGCGCGTGAAATGGACAACATCTACGAATGAAAAAATAATGCGCATTTTTTTCTAGGATGACTCAACTAGGACGAGAGACGATCGGCTGTAGACAACAGCTCCATGCCGAATTTTGTAGGGAATATCCACCTACAAGTGACAATAGAGAATAGCAAGCCAATACAGAGCTATTCTCCGAAATAAACTAATTTCAGAAGCGGGACTTAAAATCGTCAAAAAGGAAATCGAACGAGAGATAAGAAGCACCGACGATATTAATGATCAAATCGCAGAACCTGCGCCACAGCCAGACCATGAAGTTGAAGAACAACTAAACAAGGGCATAAGAGAAGTTATCGGTAAAGACCAACACCAACAACAGCAACTACATCAGCACAAGGATCAAACAACTCCGAGAGCTCCATCCGCAGAAGATGCTACTCAGGACCTCAACCAGAGCTCACTCAAGCAGGACAACCAAGATAACGCATGAAATAGACTGTGCCCATGAGTGAGCTAATAATGCGCATTTTTTACAGGAGAACTCATCTAGGACGAGAGATGATCGGCTACAGACAACAACTGCACCCGATTTTGCAGGAGGTATCCACACATATCACAGCAGAGAATAGCGAACCAATGAAAAGTTATTTTCCGAAACAACCTAATCCCTATAATATGGCTTAATAATATCAGAGCGGAAGTTGAACGTGAGATCAGGGGCACCGGCAATAATAACGATCCGATTGCTGAACCTGAGCCAGAGCCGGAACCCGAGGTCCAAGAACATCAAGAACAGCTGAAAGACGATACCAAACAGGAAAACGCTGAACGCCTTTATCAAAAACTATTAATAGAAATAAGTGCTGTGGTGTTGGAATATAGCGGAACCAATCCATTATGTAGACTGGTGCTGCTAAAAATTATTCATCTAAAAAACTGGATATCATGTTGGACATCATGAACCATAGGAATTTACCAGTTTATATTTCAGATGCCTGTACTATGGAATCCTTACATACAATAATCTATTGTGCTGCGACTGCGATAGCTAGAGCTTTAGAAATTAAAATTACAACAGAGCTCCGATCAGCAAAAACGCAACCCAACACACCACCATGCGAGAGACGTCTAAATAACAAAAACGTGATACATGACGAGCAAGAACCGAAAACGAGACAACGATCAGAAAAGACTTTCTACCGTAAGCAAAACTCTCCACCTAACATGGTAGATAATAGATATCCCAACAGAGAACACGTAGAAGAGCTCCGGGGAAACCAACTTTCCACACCCGGCAATTGTAACATCGCAGCCGGCTGGATCAATGAAAAACACCAAATCTGCCAAAACTACAGTCAGACGCAATTTGAGCCATTTACCACCGAGGAAATCTCAGGAATAATCAAGCAACTCCATAATTCAAGGTTTCGACAGTGTCCAGAATTATTGGCTCAAGAAGTTCTGGTATATGCACCTTCCACTGGCTAATCTTAGTAATGATGTTTTTTTTTTAACCCAACGAAAATGCCATTGTTCCTGATAGAAGGTATTAAATATCTCTTGCCAAAGGATCAACATATTACACATTACCCAGGTAAGTATAGGGCAATCAGCTGCCTTCCCACACTATATAAGGCAAGCACCTCCTGCTTGACACAACACATCTATGCACATTGTGAACAAAATAACATCATCGCAACTCAACTGAAAGGATGCAGCAGGAGAGCAATGGAATGCAAGGAGCGATTGATTATTCACTCTGTCATTTATAAATAAGTCTGTATCAACCGAAGAAACCTCATTGCTGCTTACGTGAACTATAAGATGGTTTTCGATCCAGTGCCATATGAGTGACACACAATTATATTGAGAATGGATAGGGTTGATATTCATTTTGTTTCCTTTTTAAAACGCATCATGTCAACCTGGAAAAATAGGATCCAATTTAAAGTGCCATCCAGTGATACCATCAAAACTAATACAATTCTCATAAGAAGGGGGAAATTTTCAGGTGATTACTAAGCCCTATGGATTCGTAGTTTGACCTACATATTTATTGAGTTCTCAAAATAATATACAAATGTAGTTATTGCTGACCATCTTTACGAGATTGACGTAGGTATGCTGTGGCAGTCTAACTTATAAACATTTTTATAAAGCATACTTAACATTAGTTTGATATGTATCAAGCGGTTTAGTCTGAATAGACTAAGAAAACACTCGAACCTCTATTTTCTCTCCGCATTTATGTAAAACTATCGTCATGCTCGTCTACTTTACATTCGTCGAAAATTAATTTTGGAGTTTTCGCGATTATCCCGAAAATGACCAAAAAATTTTCTTGTAAACTATGATGTATTGATTTGAAAATGTATTTTCATACATAATACAGAAATAACATATATTTAAGTTTCAATTTATTAATGAAACAATAATTTAACGGAAGCAAAATAATTATGTCATAAATAATGATTATAAATTATATAGTTGGGTCTGGTATAACATTTATATTTAAATTTATGTTCGTCGAGATCGATAAACAGAAATGTAGAATCTTGTTATTGTTAAAATAATAAATATGAATTGGAATTATTTTACTAACAAAAGTAATTTACTAAGAATTTAGAAGTTATGACAAATTTATGAGCATTTCAAAATTCAGATTTTCCCATTAGTTTTTTAAAAAAACAAATACATTTTTTGAAATAGAACAGAAATCTTGAGAGACGACCCTCGATGAAAATAATCGAAATTTTAAGAGATTGTTATTTTCTGTGCATTTCATTCTTGGTCGGATACAATTTTTTTAAATTAGTTTTGGAACATTGAGAGTTAGTAGGAGATTTTTATCAAAATGGTTGTACATAGATATAAAATTGCTTTAACATTCATTTTTGTGTTTGACTTTTTTTGTGTTTTTTCTCTGATATCACATATTATCTTAAAGTTAATCTCTATGCTCCATCCATGACTTATTTAGAATAAGAAGTGAATAATGATCTGTATCTAACCTTCATCCTTGATTTATGGCGATAATGACTTTTTCATTACATGACGGATATTTTTTTCATTTTTGAGAAGAGGCAATAGTCGCTGGGAGTCAGTGACAATATAAGAAGCATGACTGGGAGTAGTATGCTGACGATAGATTAAAACTTTTATTAATTTTCCTCGGCGTTTTTGTGATTATAATAATATTTATTAAAGTTCTGTAGGTTTATGCTTTTTCTTAAAATCATCAACAAAATTACTCTTTGAGTATCCAAAAAAAAAACAGAAATTTACGCCTTTAATTTTTTAGGAAATGAAGAGGCACTATATTTCCATTAAATAATACTGCTTCTGTTTTCATTCATATTTCATCTATTTTTTATATTTTGTTAAGAAATTTTTGTCGGTTCCGTTTAAAGCTAGCTAACACTGTACGAGTTTACTTTGGTGATATCGTGAAGATTCGAGTTACCCATCATCAAATTTTTATAAATATTTTAATGGAATCTCATGATATGGCCAGTTCATTTCTCTAAATAAATTTTCGTTATCAACTGTATGTTTAGAAGAAGAAGATCATGAATTTTATTAACGATTTATTGAATTGTATATGTACCAAACTTAAACATGCCACCATTTCACAATATCATAACAAACATCATAGTCACCTAGAGTATTCAAGTCCTTGTCAGTTCAAGTTGGCGTAGTACCTCATATTAAAAGTATGTTATCATTGCTCTTTGCTCGACACGTTCATTTTACTACTAGCTACTGTAAAGCGAAAAACTTGTAAATATTCGAAATTTCGCGTATGTGTTTTACTAACCTTTAGCGAAGTGATAGTGATCAAAATGATAGAAAAATTATTATAAATGGGTACGAGTTGAAACGTAGGATTATTCTTCGTAAACTAGTTTTGAAAATATGAACGAAAACCGTATCCCATATAGCTTACTCAATGCAGCTTTTTGCAAAAAATAGCTGGTATTTTATTCCTCATTTTTATTGTTTTCTTATAAAAATTTTGCCCTACTGGAGGTCGTTTTAGGGATTAATCTATCTGGAAGGTTTATACCCAGAGGACAAACTAGTAAGTAAGCTGTTAAACCTAATCAAGGCAACCAACCTGCTCGCCTAGAACAGATATGGCAGACAATATAATAAGTCTGGAGGCTGCAGTGTAAGGGCTTTTCAACCCTAGCCTGTTATGTCCTACTATGTTATGTGCAATTCTGGTTTGCTTAAAGTTTTTAGGATACCTGGTATCCAGCGCCGGTTCACGCCCCCTTCTAGAAAAGGTAGGAGCCTAAAATATTTCTACATTCGTTGTCTTACATCTTCATGAAGTATTTTGGACCGATATTTTTCTATATCTTGGGGAAAGAGTACCTAATCCCCATAATAAATAAAAACGCCTATTAAGAAAACAAGGTCACAAAATCAAATTATTTCTGTCATTTGAGAAGTCTTGTTAAGTGCTCAGTTTGATAATATATGGTTTCAGCAAGACGATTAATCCAAACATAGTTCCAGGGATATATAGACATTTTTAACGGAGACTTTTAGTAAAAAAATTATCTGGAATACTGGTCCTGTGCGCTGGTCTGCTAGATCTCGGAATCTAATACCTTTAGACTCTTATTTTTGGGGATATATGGAAAATGAGGTACGAATTTAATCGTCCTGAAAGCAGGAAAGTTCTTAAATAGAGAACTCACAATATTTTTGTTAATATCAATCGACATATCATTTATCGTGTAACCAGAACCGTTTCAAAAAAATGTCAACAGTGTATTGAAAAAAAGGTAGATATTTTCAACCTTATTATGACTATGTAGTTTCTAATTATTAAGTAAAATTTTTATAATAGTAAACACAATCTTATAGAGAGGTGTTGATAATTTGAATTTATTCTTATGCAAAAGAATTCCTAAAACTTCGGTGTTATCAAATATTTAAATTTTCATTAAAAAGTGTATTTAGTTATTTTTAGGTTATAACGTTGTTTTTGCATTAGTATTTCACATACTTCTATAAAAAAAAATAAGTACTTTTCGATAAGTAAAAAATCTAATATAGCGGTCATACGGAAAAACCAAGTTGATGATGGTTCCAGAAAACCGAAACGGTGTAATTATAATTTAACTGATATTTTTTTAAAAAAGTTCCTTTCAGGAGAAACTCGCAAAAAAATTGCCAAAGTAATCAATTGAAATCAAACTAACATAGAAATAATGTTTTCTAATTATCTTCTTTTGAAACAATAGATACCTCAAAGGATGTTTAAAATAACAGCAATACATTGTCTGCCAGTGCATGTATTTAGTTTCGACCTAAAACAAAAAATGTATTCTGTATGCGAAAGTAACAATATTACAACGAAGGACTAGGAGAGTTTTGATGCGCCTCGTAGAAATAATATTTGGATGAGTCCTTATAGAAATAATTTATCGATGAATTATCACTGTTTCTTGTAATTTCTAGATTTGTATTATCCTATATTTTATTGGATAGGAAATGAATAATAAGTTTAGTTGTATTTGAACAGCGAATGTGTTAAGAAGTAGTTATCAAACAGTTGTAATTTATTAGTAAAAATTTTTGAGTTTTATTTGGACCCACTGAGCGAATATAAGAGAAATGAAATCGTAACAATTAGTATCTGAAGTGAGGATTATCACCGGGTTTCCCGAAAATTATATTTATAAACCAGAAAACATAAAAAAAAATGGATTTCAATGTTGGATTTGTTATCAAATAAGGAGATAACACTAACTTTCGATAAAACCCTAGAATATTCTATTTGGAAACTAACAGAGAAAGCGAAAAATTGACTTCATCATCGAATTTGTCATTAAGAAAAAGTCACAGAACCGAATCTTTGACCAACTTATAGAACATTCTATTTAGAAACTGAAAGAGATAGCGAAAAATTGACTTTAATATCGAATTTGTCATTAAGAAAGATATTTAAAATCAAGTTTTTGAAAAAGTTGTAGCACATTTTATTTAGAAACCAGAAGCGATGGCGAGAAACTGACCACACCATCGTATTTATCATCATTAGAGAAAACTAGAACCGAATTTTCAACAAAATTCTAGAACAGTATATTTGCAAACTGCAAGTGATAGCTAAAAACTGACTTCACCATCGAATTTGTCGCCAAGAAAAAATTCTAGAACCGAGTTTTTAATAATATTCTAGAAGATTTTATGGTAAATACTAGATAACAAGCAGCCAGAACGGAGTGAATAAATGACACATTATCTGATTTTATGGAATAAAGAAAAACAAGAAGAAGCAGAATGGCGCCAAAAAGGAAAACCATGTCACCAGAGACATTTTTTTTTCTGAATTTCTAAACACAGGTGGTGATAATTCAAGTTATAGGAGAAACTAGATAGAGTGTTATAGATGTGGACGAACTGGACACATGAGAAGGTACAGTTGAGTGCGATTAAAGTCTCATTCGCCATCCAGGGACCGGACAGAACAGAAAGAGAAAAACTAAAAAAATTAGTCATCATTAAGAGGCGGATGTTGACCAATATCGAAAAGGTCCCCAGAATTATTTCCATTCGTATCATAAGAAGAACTGCTGATAGTCCTACAATTGAAGACACTGGTGAAGCAGTATCTCTGACAAAGTCAAACCTTGTCGATAAATCTGAAATCCTGCCATTTTCCAAAAAAGTAACGTTGAAAATTCTAACTGGAGAAGGGACTGATGTGAATGGAGAAGTGCAAGTGAAGCTTCAACTTTAAGGGTTAAAGTTAAAACATTTATTGTTAAGTGCTGACATAGAAAATAAGTTTATTTTGGGTATGAACCTGATTTGTTAACATGGATTTTCCAACGACAATAAGCTAAACATCCTAAAGTTTGGCACTGAAGAATGTATTCTGTCAAAGAACCGTAATATCGATCAAATCAGAGTCATTGTCGGACAGAAAACCAGAATAAAGGGAAGCACAGAGAAGATCATTTACATAAGATTGGACAACAATTCTGGAAACCATATCTCATTAGTTCAACACTCTAATAAAATCTGTAAATACCTAGTAGTAAAGATATTAGTCAATTCAGATGACATGATACTAACACGAGTAGCCAACATGCATTTCAACTGTACCAAAATTAACAACGGAGACAAAATACCATTATTCGAATCAGTAAATTGGGTGCTAAAATGTAAACAGCCCAGCAAAGCTACATCAAAATCGTCATATAATGGACTAATTGAGTACTTCCAGACAAACTGGAAACATCTTTCGCGTCAAAAACTTGATGAAGCTAAGAAGTTTATAAAGAAACCGGATAAACTTTTTAAAGCATAAAATGGTAATATCGGTGAGACGAAAATAAGTCAGCATGAAATAATTACTGGCCGTTCATAACAAATACGCCAGCTACCTAAAAGACTAAACGCCAGGAGGTGGAGTTACTTGTAAACAAAGTGTTGAATGAAGAATTATTTAGTCGTTGATTATTTTCCGTCGTATTGGAAGCCAAAAATTATAGAAATACTCGATTTTGTGTTGACCACAGGAAGTTTGATGATGTCACTAAAAAAGATCCACTTTCTAGAATTGATGACATTTTGACAACGTTGGCTGGATCTCAATGATGCTCCACACTGGATATAAAAGTGGATATTGTTAAATAGACATCCAAGATAAAGATAAAGAAAAGACTGCTTCTTCACCGGCGCTGGTCAGTATTATTTTAATATTATGCCATTCGGATATTGTAATGCACCTGTCACATTTGAATTACTAATAGGGACAGTATTGCAAGATCTTACATTGAAAACAAGTTTAGTCTACTTTAATAATGTTATGGTTATGGAAAAAACATTTGACAAACACTTACAGAATCTACAGGAAGTTTTTGCAAGAATTGAAAACGCCAACCTTCGACTTAACCCCAATAAATTAATATTTCGACAAAAAGTTGAATTTTTTGGACATGTACTATCACCAGAGGGAATCCACATCGATAAATAAAAAATTCCAGCAATAAAAGATTTACTCCGACCACTTGACAAACATTAAATTAGAATCTTTCTCGGGTTATGCACATACTATAGAAGATTCGTAAGAAATTCTGCCAATACTGCTTCAAACTTGCCCAAACTTGTTGAAGCAAAAATTCCTTTTCTATGAAATTCTGATTATGATTAAGCACACTAAAGGCTGCCTTATGTTCCAAAACAGTTTTAAACCACCCATAAGAGCATAAATATTCATATTGGATACGGATAACAGTAAGATAGGTGAGCTGTATAGACCCAGATACAGGATGGTCAAGAACTAGTTATTGAATTTTTCAGCCGAGTGCGTTCGAAACCGAAAATTAATTGTTGTGTTACGAGAAAAGAACTGCTCGTCGTAATCAACGCTGTCCAACATTTTCATAAATATTTGTATGTACAGGAATTTTTATTGCGAGAAGTTCATAACATGGTTAAAGAACGCATGGATCTGGCCACAGAATGAAGACAATATATAACATCAAGGCAAACTCGACAGGATTCTAGCAACATGATAGAGTTTGGTTATGGAATCCACACAATCCAAGTTGATGCCTGAATGGAAAGGAAAATATACTGTTCTGAAAAGAATCAATGACGTTGTTTATTGCATCCAACGAAGTTGCAAAACCAAAATGAAAATAGTACATCTCCACAGGTTGAAGCCATACTACGAAAGTATCGAAGCAGATTGAAATGATCTGAATTAGGAGAGGTGAAGTGTAACGAAGAATTAGGAGAGTTTTGATGCGTTCCCATAAAAATATTATTTTGATGAGTCCTTATATAAATATTACCACTATGAACCATCATTGCTTTTTGTTATTTCTGGATTTTTATTTTCATATATTTTAGTAGATTCTGTGGGTATTTAAATAGGGATAGGATATGAGTAGTAAGTATAGTTGTATTTGAGCGGTGAAATGGTTAAGAAGCAGTCATTAAATAGTTGTGATTTATTAGTGAAAAGTGTTTTATTTCATTTCGATACAGTGAGTGAATACAAAAGAGAGAAAATCGTAACAATATGCATAGAAGCTTACCAAAATTTTGGAAGAGCTAGACATGTTTACTGGTAACTGCTGCGTACTGTATGCATCGTTACGTTAGCCCTACCACTCTTCTATTTTCGCACTCGCAATCATTTTTGGTTATCTATTTTTTACGTATTTCGCAGACTTTTTGAGGCAAAATGAAAATATATGCTTATAGAATGATACTTCTACTTTAGAAAAGCACTAGAAATTTCAAATGGCAATTATGAAAAAACTAAGGCTCTTGGCAAACATAAAGTATATATAAACCACTATTATTTCACGTTAAGTCAGCGCTACAACTTGAAAAGTATGGTAGATATGAATTTTTGAAAAAACTCCGAATTTTTCGGTTTTTCCTGTCGTTCTCCGTTACTAATGATACGATTAAGTTGATCCAAGGCTCATTTTGTTGCTATTTCTATTTTCTAACATTCAACTGTTTCCTCCATGGAGATGTTTTAACGCTTTATAACAAATTAACGGATCATAGTTGAGAGTGAAAACATAACAAAATATTACTACAGATTGTTTTTAGTATGATAATATTTTCGTCATAAAAAAATCTCTATTGATTAACCTATCACAAGGACCACTTCTGGGTCTGCAAACATTTGTCCAAGTTTTTCAACGATTCTTGGATATGGATAATCTGATTCCAAAATTTGAAAACGTGGATAACAGCGATAAATCGATCCTGAAATCGAACACATATTTAACATATCATTGAAAAGAATTCTACCAGAAGTCCTCGCAGTATTGGGCTACAAATAGTAGTCTCTTACTGCAATGAACATAGAAAAAAAAAGATAATTACTTTACCCTTATCAAGCACAAATTGTAGAGGCTTTCTATTCTAACCAACTGCTTTTGCTCCCAGACAACAATATTTTTAAAATTTCATGTTTAATATTTTATCAACCAAAGAAGCTTTTTTTAATGTGGAATAAAATATGATATTTTTATAACTAGCCAGATGAAAACTCTCACGCAGTAACTGTAAAAAAATTCCAATACGAATTTTCGATTAATTTATGGTCTGCACTAGTAGCAGATTTTTTTATAGGGCCATTTGTTTTGCACCAAAAATTAAATCAGCAAATCAGCAGCACTAGTTAAATTTTTCAATAAATTAGTGATAGAGTCTCGGCATACATTAACCGTTGGAGTGCACCTAAATAAAACTTTTTAAAATAGAAACAGGAAGGAACATGCAGCTGGATTTCCTGATTTTATTTCTTTGGATTTTTTCTTTTGGGGTTATGTGAAAGATCGGGTTTATGCTTCTGAAATGAGGGACGAGAATCATGTACGACAATATATTGTAACGAGGGACTGGAGAAATTCGGCGATGCCCTTACAAACGTATTATATTTTAACAAAGAACTGTCCGAGTTCGGATGTGTCATTATAGGAGAATTATATCGATGAGTCATCATTATTTATCATGTTTTTAGTAGAATTCTGGATTTGTATTCTCGTATATTCTATAAGTATGTAAATGAGGATAGGATGCGGTAGTAAATTCAGTTTGTACTTGAATGTAAAAGTGTTAAAAAGGGGTTATTAAAAGGTTGTTACTTAGTCGTAAAAAATGTCGTTTTTAATCGAACCCAATGAGTAACAATATAAGCAGAGAAAATAGTAACAATATTTTTGTTGCTGCTGGCCTCATTTGGAATATGACAGGCGTTTTTCATACATATTTTGAGCATTTAATTTAATACAAACAATAGTCATGAGGCTAATCTTAAAACAAATGGTATGCTGTGAAAAATTAGTACTAGTAATTTAAATTTTAACTCTAAAGGGTAATAGGCGTCAAGTTTTTTTTTTCAACAAAATAAACCAAATTTATGTTGATGCATATAGAATGAATAAGTATGAACATAAAAACACATTTTATATACAAAAAACATATTATCAGACCAAACAGACAAAAAAATATATTTCTCCTTTGATATGTGCAGCGTGGTTATTGAAATAAATGCAATGGTCAATTCTTAAGAAAATTTGCAATGATCCGACCTATTTTTTACAGAAATGGTTGTATTTTGAATACATATAACACATAATTTGGAATCCATTTTCGGACCATTTTTTTGGGGTTATTGAATAGTTCAATTCGGGTTAGATATGATACAAAAGATTATTCTTGTACGATCCTGTTACGAGATTATACCTAGTTATAAATTAAGTTCATAATCTGGGCGACTGTGACAGATAAATATTACCCCTTCGATTAAATGAAAATTGTATATATATATATATATATATATATATATATATATATATATATATATAGTTCTCAAATAACACTGGACAACAGCCAACAGTCAAAATCGACTAAATCTTACCATTTTTGGTGTTCTAGAACCGAAACTAAACTTATCTTTTTAAAATTGGTTCAAATTTTATAGATACGTACGTCAAGTCTCCCAATATATTAACAATGTAACCACAAGAATGCACGTGATACATTTGTATTGTTATAACAATAGAGGGGTGCGACCCCAAGTTAAGAAAATTTCGCGCGACTTGGCAACACTGCATAGGAGATCTCCAAGGATGACCCCTCATATACGATGTCTCAATCTTCCAAGGCTTAAAATAAGGAAGATAGTCATTTAAACCCATGTAAATCCACTTTAATATCTGCTTTGTATAGAACAGCCCCTCTATACAAAAAAATGACAAACGCCACTATTGCGAATGTTATGGAATTGAATAGAAAATTCTCGAATATTCTCTAAAAATGTGTAAGCTGTATTTGGGTATATAAGCAGATACAAAGCGGAGGGGTTAGTCAGCCGAAATTAGTGAGTTTAATCGAATAGTTGAGATTGTTAGATGTCTCGAAAGTGTGAAAAACAATCCAGATCATTCCTGTTATGTTTGTGATGAGACTTTTGTGTCTCAGAAGTGGTCTATTACCCATTGATAAAAAAGCCATATCAGATTTATTTCAGTTGCAATATTGGTGATCAAGACAAACAGTGGGCGCCACATATTTGCTGTAGTGCATGCGCTTCAAGTCTGAGAATCTGGTTAGATAATAAAAGACGATCTATGGGGTTTGCTGTCCCAATAATCTGAAGAGAGCCTTAAAATAATATTAACGATTGCTGTTTCTGCATCATCCCTTGTGTTGGGCAAGGCACTGGTATATCGAAGAAGAAAAAGTCGGTTATCAACTATCCAAATATACCATCTGCCATGAGATCTGTGCCCCATAGTGACAAACTTCCTATTCCAGAACTCACAGAAACATTAATTTGCCAATTAGATAATAACGATACAATGATTTCTCAAGAAATAAATATGTCATCAGCTTCCAAAAATCTTGATTTCACACCCAGCATGTTATACCAATAATCGCCCAAAATAGCCGAATCAGAATTAAACGATCTTATGAGAGACTTACAACTTTCAAAAAGTAACGCAGAGTTACTACAATCAGGATTGCACCAGTGGAACTTATTATAAGACGATGTTTCAGCATGTATTTTTTGTAAACGTCATAAATCATTTTTAACATGGTTTTCTGCACTAAAACTATCAGTTTATTAGCGGTTTTAAATAAAAATTCAAGCCAGGAATGGAGATTGTTGATAGACAGTTCAATATTGAGTTTAAAAGCAGTACTATTGCATATGAAATATATTTTACCATCTATTTCTGTTGGATATGCAGTTCAAATGAAAGAATCACACAACAATATGAATTATCCATTGATAAGTACAAAATACAATGGTAGATCTGTGGCGATTTAAAGATGATTGATTGCATGTTTACTTGGGTTGCAGCTAGACTATACTAAGTTTTAATGTTTTTTGTGTGAATGCGATAGTTGGGAAAAGGCACTTCATTACAAAAAAAAAGACTGGTCCGTTCGACAACCGTTGTTGCCACCACTGCATAATGAAAAACTTTGTACACAGAAAAACAAGCTTCTCAGTATCGGCGTCAGAAATTTCCAAGGCTAATTGAAGCAAAAATTAAAGAAGGTGTTTTTGTTGGGCCACAGATTCAAAATATTTTGAAAGACAAACATTTTGACAGTACTCTATCAGATATTGAAAAAATGCTTGGAATTACTTTAGCCTAGTGATCACTAATTTCTTCGGAAATAAAAAAGCTGACAATTACGTTACTCTTATTGAAAATGTGCTGTCATCGTGTCAGAAAATGGATTTCAATATGTCTCTAAAGATCCGTTTCCTCCACTCACATGTGAATTTCTTTCCCGACAACTGTAAGTGATGAGCACGGCGAACGCTTCTGTCAGGATATATCAACAATGGAGAAAGAGTACCAGGGAAAGTGCAATGCTTCCCTGCTTGCCGACTACTGTTGGACTCTTGTTAGAGATGTTCCAGAAACAAGTCACAAAAGAAAAACAAAAGCCGGGATATTTAGTGTCTCTACAAATGTAGGAGTATGTATTTTTTATTATGCTGTAAAAAAAAAAGAAAAAACTTGTTCTTGAAAATTGCAACTAATTTTTTAGTTTCGTTGTAGTTTTTTTGTTCAGCACCCAAAAATGAACAAAAAAAATGAACTTTTCATACAATATATAACAAATGAAGTAAAATTTGTTGAGTAGTGTAATAGATACAAGACCGCGTGATTGTCTAACTCCTATCGTGGTGCCAATGGCATGAGAAAGTGATTTTACCACTCTTTAAGACTTCAAAATGGCTTATAAAGGTAATGAATAAAACTACGCTTATCTTATTGCATTTAAGTTGTCTTATGAAATAAAAATGGTTATCCATCTGATCATGATAGATCACGCGGGCCGTCTGAAAAAATACCGAGGGGTACATTAACCTATCGATTTAATGAATAAATCAAACACTAAATTGAAGATTAAATAATCTACTTTTTAATTTTTATGGTCATTCTGGTTACAAATTGGTAGATTTTGTGGTGTACCAAATTGCGAAAATCAAGTTAAGGGTTCATTCCACTATTCTGATGAATTGAAGCTACGTAGCATTTGTAAAAATAATTTCTAAAAATCATTGATTTTAATGACTACCGGGATTTATTTAAGTATATTTAACACTTAAATTTATTTGTAAATTAAATTGATTTCAATACATCAGTAAAATGATGACGCTTATTAAGTTAGAAAGAAATAATTAAAATTAGTAAGTAGTGGAATAATAAAAAATTAGTTTATAATGATAAAAAATGAAATTAATAATACATAAATCAATAATACAAACAAATTTAAAAAATGTATATAAAGTTATTAATTGTTAATGAATTATTAATATTTGGGAGGAATTTTTAAGCAAGAAAATTAGATGGTTTAAGAAATATAAGTCAGCACATTTACGTGTTCAGACATTTTAGTGAAAAAAAGGGTAAAGTTTTTAAAAATTAATCATCCATCTGCGGCAGTATGCCACATGCAACTGATATTATTTACTCTCAATGCCTGTTATTTTAAATACCTCAGTAATGATGGAATATTTGCCGTCTGTTATTTTTAATACTTCTAAAAGGGTGAAATATTTTTCTAACCCAATATATATTTTTTCTGAATTTTTTTTTATGGATTGCGATCCATATTTTTTGTCGAATATTTTAACTCGTGCAGCAGTGGCATCATTATAATTAATAATGTAGATCTGATTACTAAATTTTTAAATTGTTCCTATTCTTTTTCTTTTTGTTTATATTTTCAGAGTCATAAATGTTTTTGATAAGCCGTATTTAATTTTAAAATATTTAATGACTTGATTTTTCCATTGCTTTGATCATAAATCCGTTAAAAGTTAAAATTGAAAATTTTCAAATCCCAATGACGGATCAAATATAGCAGATCCTGTTTAAGTTACATTCTTCATTACCATGTTTTCCGTGCCAACCTTGTTTCTTGAGGGTTTTCGGAGTCGCTAATCATGAATCTGAAGTCAAAAATTAAAAATTTTCAAGTCCAAGATGGCGGATCAAATATGGCGTAAACATTTTTGCTCAAATTTTTGACACAAAAAGGGATCTGCCATATTTTTTCTGCCATCTTGTATCTGAAAATTTTCAATTACCTACACAGAAAAATAGTACGAAAAATATGATAATAAAAAAATATATAAAAAAGGATTATCCCGTAGTGGATTCGCCACCTTTAATTTGAAAATTTTCAATTTCCGAATACAGATTTTTATCAGTCACCCCAAAAATCCGCAAGTAACAAGTTTGTCATGAAAACTATGATAATAAAAAAATGTAAGCAAAAAAGGATTGGCCATATTTGATCCACCGTCTTGGATATGGAAACTTTCGAAATCACCGACCCCAAAAATCCCACGAGTCATGAACATACTTAAAAAATATTATTAAAAATATATTCCGGAAAGAGTTAGATGCATTCGTGGTAACTCTACAGAGGTATTTCTCCTCCCCCTAATTATAATGTGGTTATGGAGTTTTAGATATGAGAAGCTGGGTATTTAAATAATCTGGAAGATATTAGGTTATATAATTTTCAAACCTCGATGTTAATTGATTAATAGAAATCTTAAGAAGTTAAAAAAGAGATGTATCAAAAATTTATAATGATTTCTCACGTTTTTTGCCAATATGGCGCCTTACACAGCAGCCATTTTTTATTCGGCATATGCCATATATATATATATATATATATATATGCAATCGAAGGTTTTCGGGCATCCCGTGTATGTGCAGAGTCCCTCTCAGGACTGTAAGGCAGCTGACGCCTCAGTGAAATCTCATTTACCATTTTCAAAGCTCACTGTATGGCGTCTACGAACGTCAGCTGCCTTACAGTCCTGAGAGGGACTCAGCACATACACAGGTTGCCCGAAAACCTTTGATTACACATCACACCCGTGAGAAGATCCGACATAACATATATAGATATATATATATATATATATATATATATATATATATATATATATATATATATATATATATATAAAGTAAAATGCGAACAGTAAATACAAACTTCGTTCCATCATATCCTTTTCATGTAGAGGTTCCACAATTTGAACAAATTGCTACAGAACGCAGTTTATCCTATTCCACCATCATCGAGAAAATGATTTACCTGTATCACCATACCGAGAAGAAAGTCAAAACTTACCCTCCCCGCTACAGTGATATGGCAGAGGTTCATGTTTCTTCTCCACTAGACTCATCGGAGTACCTACATGTACCTGTTTGTGCAAAAGACAGATCGGAAGAAAGTATGCAACACTGAACGCGGCTTCACCGAACGTAATTTATCCTATTCCACCACTATCGAAATGATGGCCTACCTGTACCACCATACCGAGAAGGAAGTCAAACTCCCTCTACAGTGATACGGCAGAGGTACATGTTTCGCCTCCACTAAACTCATCAGGGTATCGACATTCACCTGTTTGTGCAAAGAACGGATCGGAAGGATGTACGCAACACTGAACGCGGCCTCGCCGACCTCCTGCCGGGTGGCATATATATGTTTATGCGGTTTTCACGAATTCTGCCGTGTGATATGCAATAGCAGTGGATATATCCACATTATGCCGTTATAGTGCTGAAATCACATTCAGCAAACGTGCAACTATATGCAACTCTGTGTATAGATGAAGTAAAATGCAAACAGTAAATGCAAACTTCGTTCCATTATATTCTTTCCGTGTTAGAGGTTGCACACTTTGAATAAATTGCTACTAAACACAGTTTATCCTATTCCACCATCATCGAGAAGATGGCCTACCTGTATCACCATACCGAGAAGAAAGTCAAAACTTACCCTCCCCGCTACAGTGATCCACAGGTGGAGATAGTGATGAGTCCTTGGTAGCGCCATCTATCTGTCTAAATATCTTGCTATCTAATCAGAAATATGCTTTCTTAAGGCAATGTCTGGTGAAACATGAGTTGGAAAATCCTCTCTTTGAATGATCTGGTGCAATGCTTCATCCATCGAGACGCCCGGATACAGGGATTTTACGTCAAAGCTTGCAATTATGGCATCTTTGTCAATTTCTATGGAATATAGAACGATAACAGCTAGACAAAGACGAGTCTAGGCTGTTCCGAAAATCCGAGTTAGCAGACCTTTATGGGTTTAAAGATTATAAAAGGTTATTTCAAATAAATGCAAGGTGTGGATGATTTAAAGAAAGCAATTTTAACATTACGCGTAGTTGTTAAATTCTAGACTTGCTTCTTTTTGAAGCTATAATATTGGAAATATTACTTTAAATGAGATAAAAAAAATCATACAACAAAAATATATCATTAAAGGGTATATAGAACTAAACGTCGTCATATTAATATACTCTATCTTTTTTAAAATTCTTCTCACCTAACGAGAGACGATAACATACAGGCAAGGAAGAGCCTAGACAAGGATGGATGCAAAAATACAATAAAACCGCTCGCTTTGATAAAAAAAAGCAGATAATGACGCATCTGACGAACAATAGCGTGCATGGAAAGCCTGAAGAGTACTCTCAGAGGCCATGTTACCAGATCCTCGTTTTCTACCCTTGGTTCATTATGATTATTTAATTAATATGGAGGAATTAATTAAGTTAATTTGTTCAAAACAATAGAAATAACGCTTTAAAAAAACATCATCATCATTAAAACCGTTATGTAAAGGGAAAAACGAAGTCAGGTTAGGTCGATTCTTGTTAATTAAAAAATGACCATATGTAACGTTGGTAGTCTCCCTTGTGGGAGATTTGTTAACTCTTATATTTCTTCCAGCAAGGTATTTTTCTAGTTTTTGAGTGAAAACGTCAACGATGGGTCTTAGAGGAGCATGTTGCTTATGGATCTTTGGAAGTCCGTAGAGTCTTGGATACCTGCTGGATATTTTTCGTATTAAATTTTTTTCTAGGAATCCAGAAAGTGAACTAGATTCTTAAAATATTGTTTTCTTATGAAAGCAAATGGAAGAAGTATCATTGCCAAGAGTACTTTTCAATTCGTATGCATATAAATTGCCAGCGATTGAAACTAAAGGTATTATTATGAATCTTATGACTCATTTATTTAGAAATAATTAGCTAAAAACAAAAGAATGTATAATACTTCTGAATAAAATAAATGATAAAGAAAAATTGATTTTTCCATATTAATTTTAATTCGATTAATTTAGCGAATACTAAATATCATACAACAATAATTAACAATTTCAGAAATAGCCTTATAATTTAAAAAAACATAATAATCTGTTTGAAATTTACAACCTTTTGCATCACGTTTTCGATAAATTTATACTTTTGAATATATTGTAGTTTCGCAGTAATTTTTTTGCACTTTAATTTATTAATATTTGTTTTTAACTCTCAAATGTTTATTAAAGGAATTATAATAACGTAATTAACAAGTTCTCGCGATAGTTTCAGGTTAATTTTAATTAAAAAGTCACGATTTAAATATTGGAAACTCCGATGTTGATGAAAACAAAAGTATTCTAGACTATCTATTAACCCAAGTACTGTCCTGCATAGACCTCTGGATGTTCGAGTAGCATATAAAATAATCTAAGAGACTTTTAGGTGCTACACCGGTATTTAAATCAAAAGGGCGCAAGTAAGGTGTAACCGGAAAGAGCACAGCAGAGCTAAAGGTTAGAGGCGGCACCAGCGAGCAAAGTGTCAAGCTAACTCCTATGTCGCAGAGTAGGGGTGGGTATCTAAAAGGGCACCACTTAGTTTAGGCCGGGTAAACACAGAAACCCCTCACGTTATTGCTTGGGCCTAGTGTTTAACTCGGTTAAAAAAATGGCTACACAAAATATTAATAAAAAGTTAACGCACTGCAAAATGACAAGAAGTTGCGAAACAAATAAAACTATAAAGGCTTAATACTAATTTCACTATTTATTTATGGAAAAAGGAGGTCACTGAAGGATTCTTTTCTGAAGAATCCACTTAGAATGGACTGTTCTCGTTCCCGGAGGGTGAAACTGTATTTCTTGTACCCAGAAGGTAAAATTGGGTTTTTCTCTACTCCGAGGGTAAACTTATTATTCATCTGCTCAGAGGGTGAAATTGAGGTTTTCTCTGCCCAGAGGGTGAATCGGATATTTTTCTACGAAGAGGTTAAACCCTAAGATAAATAATATAAAATAGCACTACCTAAAATCAAGTCATATTTATGTTAGAACAAGCGAATAAGTCAACTACCTCCAAAATGTCAAAAAATTATATCTAAAATTTCAAATTCACACCATAAAGAGAAAGAAAAATTATTAAGGTAAACTACAAATTAATAGCGTAAGAAATATTGAAACTAAATAGCAAAATTAAAAAACGATTTAGAGTAGTCGCTTGCTCTAACTATTGAGCTCGACGTATGTCGGAGTAATAATGTGATAAAGATGCACAAGTAAAATTTCCAGTGTGACTCCAATAATTTACACAAAATAATCCAGCAAAGGTTCATCATCAACAGGTTCATTACAATAAAAAAACTAGTTATGTATATGTAAAAAATTAACCAATCCATAATTAAATTTACCAATGATTACTTTAATAAAATATTAAACAAAAGATTTACCATAGAATATAATTAGTTCTTCAATTAAATCGATCATCACGAAACTGGACATAAAATTCATAACTCTAGACCACTCTATGATGACGTTAAAATACTTGATTTATTAATATTAATTATTTTCAAATAAATGGAGTTAAATCTGGTTAAAATTAAACACGTTTTAATCAACTCTAAGGCAAGAACAATAAAATAGATACACCCAGAATACGGTCATATTAATTTCAACAATACAATGTGAGAAGCCAGGATACGCGTTTAGAAATTAACTTTTATTAAAAAGAATAGAAGATCAGAAAGAATGTCCAGTTTCACTAAATAGGCCAGTCTCTAATACCCAAGTATTGGAGTCAATCACATACAAAAAGAAAGATCGCTGGAGTCAAACTGAAAGTTAATGTAGCCATGAAGATATCACGATGCAAAAACTTTAAATTTGTCAATAATAGAGCAAGAATGGGGTCCTAAGATTGCATACAATAAAAAATAATTCAATATTACTACTAATAAAATAATTTAACTAAAAATTGGGAACATGGTTATACGTCCAGGAGGCAAAACACAGCAAAACAGTGCAAATTATAATTGACAATAGAAGTACTCTTAAAATTAAATCTTACTGATAACAAAAGAAAAAAAAATTAGGCACTGCAAGGTAGCAGATATAAATAAAAAAAAACCAGAACCTTACAAATTTCAAAATTCAAAAACTACATATTTCTCAAAAAAAAAGAAACGATCGGCCCTGAAAACCCCAAAATATATCTTAATAATATTCTAAAGTGGTTAATTTTGATCTAAATGAGACTTAGAATAACATAACGGTTGATTTTAAATAATGCCTAAATTACACTTGGTAAAAACCAATTTTGAGCTGAGGTCTTTTAAAATATAAAAAAAATCCATGCAGGATTGTCTTAATAGTTAATTTAAGGTTCCGTACCCGATGCTTTTAGGGTTTCGACTGATTCCTTCATTGATACGTGCAAACTGCTCAAAATCCTTGTCGCAACCTGGCGAAAGATACGGTACACCAAAACTCGACAAAATTATCAGGATAATTTTCGACTTTCCACCTCAGAATCCAAAAAACAGTTGGAATTCTACAGCTGCTTCGGCCGAATCAAATCAGGAAAAAGTGAAAAATCAAGGCAAAATGGCCTCCATTTATAACCATGGCCCAGCTTGCGTACTAATCGACACTGGGCAACAACGGTAGGCTGAAATACATTTGATAGTTGTGCCAATTCATTAATCATTAGCATTTTCCACTCAAAACAAGAATAATAAATCTAATAAGGATCCCAGTAGTTATTTTTAAATTCAAGAAATATAAATTACTACAATAGAAATTTGCTGATTTCTGCAACCCAATATACATACAATCCCATCAAATGTAAATATAAATAGCCGAGAAAAAAGCAAGATCTATCCGATTACAAGAAAAGTTAGCAGTAAGTTTGATACTGATAAGAAAATACGTAAACACAGTGTAGCGAAATACCAAAGTAGAATAAAATAATGGTAATTAATCGAAGCTCTACTTAATAAAATGCTTTTCTTCAAAGAATCCCTGGAAATTACTTAAGGAAAATGATACTGTGTTGCTCATAATGACAGTATTTGCAAAACAAGGTTAAATTAAATGAATTAGACATAGTGAACTTAAGCGCCAAATTGAACCGTGACATAGGTATGAAATTTTACCTAAGGCTTTGGGTGTTGATTACTCAGAGATCGACAGACTATTTTCACGAACGCAATAGAGTGTTTTAATAGAGCTTCCCAGAATTTTGCGCATAGTACAGAATTAGTCGGTTTAAGATGCGAAGTCTCACGGATCTAGATGATCACTGACATCATCAAAAACATCGGCGTTGCTCCGAGCTTCGAAAAAATATCGAAGTGTCGGTCAGTAGAAATTTTTTATCGAAGATTTATAGAATTAATACATCAATTTTAAGCTATGAAAAGCCACTAACCCAAAAATGTCTCTCAAAAGTAATGAAATAACCATTACTTTTTGGCCATGAATCGCCACTGAGTGCAAACTGTTACAACTCTGCCTTGGACCGAGAGATGGGGATCAGCTACTATCTTCAGAGCACTGGTTGATTATGGAAAACAGAGAAGAGTATAGTTAATAGGAAGGAGGATAAGTAGGGGATATGCTACTAAGGGGTGTGCCCTTCTTGAATTTGATGCCAGAAGATTGCAAATTACAATGAGCTGAAAATAGCAGGGGCTGGAACCGAAAGATTCTAGGAGATTTTCCTGCTGACAGGACGCCAATAAAACTGCTACCGTGAGCATAACTGCTGCCATGAGCACGTTGATGAGGAAAAACTTTGACTACTATGAGCCATATAAGAAACTTGAATTTTGGAGGCTTTATAAAACACGGTGCTATGACAGAGAGACACAGAGTGTGTGCATCACTTATTTAGTTTTCATGTGGCTACGCCCTATGCGGGATTGTGTCCATAACAAATATTCTGAAGATTAATTCCAGCTTAAATTTAACATGTTAATTAAGTTTTAAGATATTTTTGATAAAGTTAATTGATATATTTACAATACGTGCAGCTGTTTTACATGCGATTTTAGCTCGTACTTATTAGCTGGCGTTGTGTCTGCCCTATTTTTGACAGCTGCTGGTGGTGTCAGTCTGGGTTTAGGCACCTTACTAGTAGAACGACCTCAGTTGGGGAGGGTCTTCCATGTAGAATTAAGATTAATTGCATCATCTCCCTTATTTAGAGTGCCATTCTTTTCAATTTCTATGGACTCTTAAATCAGTATTTCCTCGCAGAGTTCTATATTAAAGATTTGCTGGCAGTTGTCAAAACTTGTTTTGTGTCCGGTCTCGAGCTGACATTGAAAAAGAGCTTGTGTTAATTTCTTGTGCTGATTTTATGATCTTCTAGCCTTGCTAATATTGTTTTGTTGGTCTGGCCTATGTTTGTTTTACTGCAAGTTTGGTTTCTTAGAGATAATCCGATTGTTTTGCGTGTTTTTTAGTCTGTAGACCGATTCAATCGGTGATGCCTTTGGTGTATGAAAGTGATTTGTCTATTTTCGATACATAGTTTTATTTCTTGCCTAGATCTTTGTTGCAATTTTATAGCTTTATCTATGGTTGGTGGTTTGTAGTCATTACGTTTGAGGTCTGTTTTGTGTGTAATGGTTCTTTTCCTTGGTTGTCTGTTAAACAAAGAGTTCTTGATATCAGAATATTAACTACTCCCTGCAGAAACATTATAAATCTATAGCACACAAACCATGCAAAACAATCCAACTGGCAAAATCGATCAGGAAAATTAAGGCATATAGAGATCGCATGCGGCATTTGCAGTAAAATAATAGACCAGCCAACAGAAGAACATTGGCAAGGCTAGAAGAACATAAAAGCCGTATAAGAAATACACAGAAGTAGTCATTCCGTCGCTATAGACCGGGCTGCGCCCCCGTGGGCCACACGGCGGGGGCCCCATTTTAGGGCTGTGCCCCATTTTTTTGGGGCCCCTTTTTTAGAACCCCTTCCGTGGGCTGCAGTTTCTAGTGCTCTACCCGAGTACCCCATACGGCTCCGTTAAAGTTCCGTCAGGGATCCCCATTTTTAGAGCTCCTTCCGGGGGCCCCATTTTCTAGTGCTCCACCCGAGTACCCCATAGGGCTCCGGTAATGTTCCGTCCGGGGATCCTCATTTTTCAGGTTAGTTCAGGTATTCCCATTTTCTAGTACTTCACCCGGGTACTACATTTGGGCGTTGGCTTTCGCATATACATCAACTGTCACCTGTTACTACTTGTCATTTTCTTCTGGTTGCCTGTCAATTCAAATTATCAATCTTCTTGTTGGCTGCACTTTAATTTTGTTGGGATGACGTCACACTTTTTTCATTCTAGCTAGGATCGAACCAGCTACCTTCGGGTTGGAAGACAAACTCTATAGGCACAGGGCTATCGAAGCCATGTCGCAAAGTTTAGCAGTTAAATCCTATCTTCGGTCAAAGAATAATTTTTAACCATTTAATAAATGAAAAAAAAGTCATATACGTTGTTGGGATGCGAACCCCCAATCTTCCGCTCAGTACACAGATACCTTATCCGTCAGACTACGACCACTACGTGAAGAGTTTAGCAGTTAAATCCTATTTCTCTTGAGTCAACGTAGCGGCCTAATTGACTGTTATGTGTGTATATAAGGATTAATAAAAAAAGAGTCTTTATCCATTAGTTGTTGTTGTAGGGTATCGTAAATTTGATTAAAATTAATTTTTTGGTTTGTAATAGTAATGATGTAGGTAAAAGAGAGAGCCTTAATAACTTAATGAATGTATGGGGTCTTTTCTTCCCATTTATATATATATATATATATATATATATATATATATATATATATATATATATATATGACTTGTAGAGAGTCTGACAAGGAAATTCTGTACATAACTTACGGCGGCTCGTGGTGATGCAAACACGCCATTTTACAATTTAATTTTAACAAGTTTCTAGCTAATTGTATAGATGATAATAGGAGTACTGTATTGTCATTATTTTATATGTCCTATTTTTTAGGATTACGCCCCCGGAGTCTCATTGCCTAGTTGTTATCTGTCAAATGGTGAATATGCGTTAAAGTTTAGAGAGAACACCATTTGATATATATTTTTTTAATTTGAAAAGGTAAAATTTGGAAAAAAAATTGATACGAAGCTACGAGACATTTGGATTTTATATAATAACGCAGAGGAAAAATAAAACAAATTTATACTTTATTTTTATTTCATCAAACATTATTTTTTACGACTATATAGTCAGCTAATAAATATATTTATTAACTAAGAGAAAAATATTACTGTAATATAAAGAGTGAATAATAAACAAATATTTAGCTGATAAATCAACAATCTTAATTTATATTTAGTGCCCTGTATGGCAAAAAATTTCGAGTTATAACCTTGTTTTGACACAAATAATAGATAAATCTAACTTACTTTAATAATAATTGGAAACATAAAATTTTAATTTATTTTTTCATTTTATACAAACTTATCCTTAATCTGACATATATTGTAACATATTAAGATTTTATCCCCGGGTATAGAATGTTTAGGACTGGAAAAGGAGGACTATCCACAAACCAAATAGTTTCTTGAATCGATTTCCACATCATCCTGAAGGGTTTTGTCAGCATAAGGTATGGTATACCTAAAAAAAAAATAAACAATTTTAGCAAAAATAATTAAGTTCGATTTCCTTTAACCATAGGTGCCTCGTTTTATTTATGTGATAAAAAGTTAATAAAATATCGAGTAAAAAGTGCTTAAGAGGAAACTGATTATTTAAAATACTAACATAATGGTTAGAGTTATTAAAGAGATAAAAAGTAATCAAGGCATGACTTTTTGTTTATGTCTCTTTTAATTTAATATAATAAAAAATTTCAACATATGTATAAGCAAGGTATATATAAAATATGAAATAAACTATTTAACAGTGTACAGCAAAACCACAAGTTTCATTTATCATGATGAGCTAACGGTTCAACGAATCGATAATAGCCTAACTAACTCACTGATATGCTGTTCTCTAATTTTTCGCGAAATATGAAAGTGTTTTTGTATTTTGCTATTTTAAATACATTATTTCTTATTTTTTTTACAAATTTTAAACGCTTTTAAATTGTCATAATTATGTTTTCGATATGACATCTTATATCAAAATTAAAAACACTGTAGTGTAAGAAATTAAATATTTGACTTTGTTGCCACTCAAAATTCACCAAAAGTTGTATAAATAATATGAAAATATTAGAAAGATTTCTTACTGCATTGGAAAAGACATAAAATTATAAAGAATGCTATAATAATGGGTTAGACCAGGGGTTAAAAATGTGTAATTTTATAAATTAAAGGCTCAAGTGATATCTTATGTGGACTTTTATACAAAAATAGAGTGTTTTCAGGAGAAATTACACACAGACTAAGTAATATGGACAATAAATTAAAGGTCCAAGTATATCTTGTATAGATTTTTTATATAAAAATTGGGTATGTGCTGTAAAAAACTTAAATGGTGGATCAAAATTTCGTTTAGATATGAGATTTGATATTAAAATTAAAAGCACTGTGATGTAAAAAATTAAATATTTTGCCTTTGTTGATTACTCAAAAATTCTATAAAAGCTGTATAAATAATATGAAAAATAATGTTAGAGAGGCTTCTTACTGCATTGGAAAAAGACATAAAATTATAAAAATGCTATAATAATGAGCTAGGTCAAGTGTTAAAAATGTGTAATTTGAAAAATTGAAAGTTCAAGTGTTGCCTTGTGTAGATTTTTATCCAAAAATAGGGTGTTTTCAGGAGAGAAATTACTCACAGACTAAGTAATATGGACAATAAATTAAAGATTCAAGTATATCTGGTATAGATTTTTTGTATAAAAATAGGGCATGTTCTGTAGAATACTTTAAATCGTGGATCATAATTTCGTTTAGATATGAGTTTATATATTAAAATTAAAAGCACTGTGATGTAAGAAATTAAATATCTTGCCTTTTGTTGACTTCTCAAAAAGTCACCAAAAGTTGTACAAAATAATATGAAAAATAATGTCAAGGAGGTTTCCTACTGCATTGGAAAAGATATAAAATTATAAAAAATGCTATAACAAGGTTAGATTTAGTGTTATAAATGTCTAATTTGGAAAATTACAGGCCGAAGTGGCGTCTTGTGGAGATTTTTATACAAAATAGAGTGTTTTTAGGAGAGAAATTACACATTGACTAAGTGATATGGGCAATAAATTAAAGGTCCAAGTGTATTTTCTGATTTTTTATATAAAAATAGGGTATGTTCTGTAAGATACCTACAAGAATGGTTATTTTGATATGTTAAAATGTATAATTTGAAAATTAAAGACTCTTGAAGTGTCTCTTACGAATTTTTTATACAAAATATGGTGTTTTCTGGAGAGAAATTGACCCTAAGTGATGTTGACAATAAACTAAAAGTCCAAATGTATCCTATATAGATTTTTTATATAAAAACAGGGTATGTTCTGTAGTATACTTACAAAAAAAAAGAATTATTTCGTTCTGTTAAGAATGTATAATCTGAAAATTAAAGACCCATGAGATGTCTTTTATGGATTTTTTATACAAAATATGGTATGTCTCGAAAGAAATTATACACTAAGTAATATGAGCAATAAATTAATAGTCCAAGTGTATTTTGTGTAGATTTTATATATAAAAATAGGGTATATTCTGTAGAATACTTACATAAAAGTATATATGTTCTCCAATAAATCCTCATAAAGTTCCAGAAGGCCCACATAGTCCCAAGGAGCATATATTTCATTATACTTTTCAGTTCTATTATGAATCTCTTCTGAGCGTATTATGTTTACCGAAAAAAAATTTTAACACAAAATTTCAGTTAACTATTAAATATATAGTTATCACAATGAGTTGATGGTTTAAGAAATCGATAATAGTCATAACTTACTCCTGTGAGTAAGTAACATATCTGTATATGTTTTCTCTTTTTTTCTACAATAGAGAGGTGTAAGCCATGTTTCAACGTTAATACATTAGTTACTGCTGTTGCCGAAACTGCTGCCACAATAGAAGTATTCACATATTTAGATTTTACCTCAAATTGGAAAAGTTACAATATTTTTCTCCAAATTAACAAAAAAAAAATACCACTAAAATTGTTACTTAAAAAAAGGTTTATTTCGTTCTGTTAAAAATGTATAATTTGAAAATTAAAGACACATGAGATGTCTTTTATGGATTTTTTATACAAAATATGGCATGTCTTGAAAGAAATTATACACTAAGTAATACGGGTAATAAATTAAAGGTCCAAGTGTATTTTGTGTAGATTTTTTATATAAAAATAGGGTATATTCTATAGAATACTTACATAAAAAGGGTATATGTTCAACAACAAATCCTCATAAAGTTCCAGAAGGGCCACATAGTCTCAAGTAGCATATATTTCATTATACTTTTCAGTTCTATTATGTATCCCTTCTGGACGTATTACGTTTGCCTACAAAAAAATTTTAACACAAAATTTCAGTTAACTATTAAATATATAGTTATCACAATGAGTTGATGATTTAATAAATCTATAATAGTCATAACTCACTCACAGATATGTTCTTCTCTTTTTTCCATAAGAGAGAAGTGTAAGCCATGTTTTCACGTTAATACATTAATTACTGTTGTTGCCGAAACTGCTGCCACAATAGAAGTATTCAGGTATTTAGATTTTACCTAAAATTGGAAAAGTTGCAATATTTTTCTTCAAATTAACAAAAAAAAAATACCACTAAAATTGTTACTTTTTATTAAATTAAAAATAAAACTTCTTGTTTTAAAATTGTTACTTTTTATTAAATTAAAAATGAAACTTCTTGTTTTAAAATTGATACTTGCATCAAAGAAAAATTTATATCATATTAATAAGTTTTCCACTATACAGTACCTATAAGCAACTTAAAAACTGACCTTCATTGGTCTGCTGTGGGCATTGTTGTGATAAATGCAAATATGTTTGACTAAATTCAAGCTTATTCTAAAAAGTTCGAGTTAGTAAAAAATTAAATAGCAATAAGGTGTATAATTTTTAAATAACAAATTAAAAGCTAATTTTTATACATTAAGGTAAAATTTACGCAGTTGATAATTAGTTGTCCTATTGCTTTTTATGGTTTATTGGTAAATAGGCTGTCATTCTTGACATCCTCGTTGCACCACCACCACAAATAAACGAAACAAACGTCTGCATATTTGAATTTTCTCTCTCAAAATTGAGATATTCAGATATTTTTATTCTTGTCTATCTGCTTCTATATGCTGTTTGTTTCACATCAGGAGTACTCGTTATATGCCAAATTCTTTCTTGAATGTATTTCTGGCCCATTTCCGATATAAAGTACGGCATATCTAAAAAATTAACTTTTTCAAAATTTTTTATTAAGAGGAGAAAGTAAAGATAGAAGAAGAACACCCTTTTGAAAAATTAAGAAAATTAATATTTCTGTTTTAAATATTTCCCAGCCCCCTTTTTTACAAAGTAGTTCTGCTTTTTTATACCTTTACATAGATTAAAAGATGTACTTATATGTCTCAAATACTATTCACTCATCGAAAAATTTTCTAAGCTGACCTTTTTAAGATAAAAACGTAACCAAAGATACCTATTAAATTTTTCTTAAGTATTTTATCAGAAAAACACTAAAATGTACCTAACATAAAAAAATCAATGACATAATTTGAAAAAATATTTAATTTTCGAAAAAAATAATCCCAAAAAACATATCTGTCTCAATTTTAAGCATTATTTCGAATGAAAACTAGTTAAAATGCTCTCTAAATATGAATAAATCATCCACCATTCGATGAAATTATAAAAAAGAAAAAATAAATCCACCATTTTTAGATACCGTTGTCGTGCAAGCTATACTTTGTACCAATCAGATATTTACTACAAAAATTACTATTTAACTACGTAAATTGAAAAAATACTGCTTTTTTCTAACAGAAAATAATTAAAAATGCACGCTAAACATATAATAATCAATTAATATTCGATCAAATTGTAAAATAAAAGAAAATAAATCTCAGAGCTCTGTTATTTACCGGCATCCATTGAGCGTGCCGGCCATGTAAGCCATTGCAAATTTTCTGGGTTCCTCACTGTCAAATTTGATTAATTTACAAAAACGATATCTTAATACCTTACTAACGCAGCAATCAAGCTATATTAAAAATGCAATAACGCTAACGGTTTTATTTCCTATTACCGATCTTTAAGATATCATTCTGTTAGATTTTATGAATAAAAATAAAACGGTTTTTTATAAGACCATTCACCCTGGAATTATATCAAAATTTATCTTAAAACTTACCTTTTTCAATTTTCTTAAGGGTTTAGTCGAACAAAAACTAATTAAAAATGCACTTAACATATAAAATTCAATTAAAAATTCACTTTATACGCTTAAAATTTGTAATAAAAAGAATATTATCGGTTATTATGGTAGTGGTACGAATATTGACATAAAACTGACATACTTGTTAGAAGCAGCTTTAGCGGTGGATCGAGAAAAAGATTGGGTCTGTTACCAGCCTTCACATTGAAAGTTTCATCACCCTTTTCAGTACCATACTTTCAAACCTTTTTTAAATTCGAATTATGTCTGCTTCTATTTTTATCAACAAAATAACATTGTGGAAATCGTAAGTACATTATAATTTATTTTATATTACTAAGTTAAAGGTGAAACACAATAAACAAACATGTAAAATGTGTGTCTTTGGGTAAAATAGGTATAAATTACAGTTTTAGAGAGTACGACTAGTAATAATATTTATTTAAATTATAAAATCAGATGTTGCTGTCATGAAATATAACGAAAATTTTCGTTGCTCGAGCTGTATTACTTTTTAATAAAAATAATGTAATTAATACCGATTTGTTTTTATATAACAGTTCCAAAAATCGAATTGTCGATTGGGTAGTAATTCACCCCTTCCACGCTTTAAACTTGGTCACGGCCTTGAAAAATATACGAGTATATGCTAATGTCTTTGAAAGCTGGCGTGATAATTCACCCCCACTCTTTAAACTTAATCCAGGCCTTGAAAATATGCACGCTTCCTCGATGCCTTGAAAACTTACGCTCGACCTAACATATGTGATGAATATATATGACGTCATTTTACCCTGAAGTATACCATTATAAACGCCCATGCGCCGAGGAATGATTTTTATATTCACGTTGATATCAGTGGCATTAATTTTAAAATATTTTTTGTAGCGCATATTTTAAAAGTGTTTGTTGTTACAGGTAATTTTAATTTAATACATTTTTCTACAGTCAATATTTCAAAATTTTTTTAATAATTTGACTTTTTGTTTCTTACCAGTTGAGTTATTTTAATAAAATTCTATGTACTTTTCAAAAATAATCTTTTATGAAGGAATTATTTCCGAAAAACACTCCCAGAATTTCCTTCGCTGTATTTAAAGGAGAAAAATACCTTTTTAATATTTCGGTTTTCAAATATCATGGATTTCTTTTACAACAGTATTTTGTTCTTAGAGATCCTTTTTAAACTCTAATTCTTTAACTTTCTGCGTATAAGCTAAGTTCAGAATCTTGTACTTCTCCTGCAGAAACCAAGAAATAAGTTATATAATGTCAAAATAAATGCGGAGTATCTAAATTCAATGATTATTTCGCCTTTAGTGCTCTAATTTCCTTGTTTTCCTGGAGAAGTAATAACAAAGGTATCGAAAATGCAAGATATTATTTAAAATAAATCCAATAATCTTTGAGATATTTTCATATTTCCCTAAAAAATGGATTTCGGGAAGTAAATTAATGCAAACATTTGTGACTTTCTGTCTATAAGCTAAGTTCAGAATCTTGTACTTCTCCTAAAAAAAAACAAGGAATATAGGTTCAATAAAATCGAAATAAGAATGAAAGATCTAAATTCAATGACTATTTCGCATTTGGTGCTGTAATTTTTTTTGTTGTTTCTAGTTAAGCTATAAAAGTATCTAAAAATGCCGGATTTTTAAAATATTTTAAAAAACTAATATTCTTAGAGATATTTACGTATTTCCCTAAAAAGTGGACATCGGGAAGTAAATTAAGAAAACCGCCCCAGTTTCGATTTTCTGTCTATAAGCTAAGTTCAAAATCTTGTACTTCTCTTGTAAAAAAAAACAAAAATTATATGTTAAATAATGTTGAAATATGAACGAAATGTCTAAATTCTATGATTTTTCGCCTCTTGGTGCTATAATTTTTAATATATCTCGGCAGCACAACTACGAAAATCTCTGAAGGATTTAATTTTCAATTATATTTAGAATATAGAATTTTACTTTAGAGTGAATAAAATCTAAATATGAACGGAATATCTAAATTTAGTTACTATTTCGTCTTTGGGGTTATAATTTCTTTGCTTTCCTAGAGAAGTTACAACAAAAATATTGAAAAAAGGCGGAATTTTTTAATATTATACAAAATAAAACTAATAATCAAAGAAATATTTTTGTATTTCCCTAAAAAACGGCATTCGGAAAGTAAATTAATATAAACGCCCCATTTTTGACTTTCTGTAGATAACCTAAGTTCAGAATCTTATACTTTTATAAAAAAAATAAAAAATATAGGTTAAATAAAGTTGAAATATGACGAAACATCTAAATTCTATGATTTTTCACCCTTGGTGCTATAATTTCTCATATATTTCGGCAGCAGAACAACGAAAATCTCTGAAGGTTTTAATTTTCAATTATATTACGAATAAAGAATAGCATTTCAGAGTGGAAAAATAAAAATATTAACGAAATATCTAAATTTAGTAATTATTTCGTCTTTTGATGTTCGTCTTTCGTATCAAATATGCAGAATTTTTAAAATATTATGCAAAATAAGACTAATAAAAGAGATATTTTCGTAATTCCAAAAAAAAATGAAATTCAGGAAGTAAATTGATACAAACGACTCATTTTTGACTATCTATAAGTTAAGGTCAGAATCTTATACTTCTCCTGTGAAAAGATAGAAATATAGGTTAAATAAGGTCAAAATGAGACAGAAATATCTAGATGCCATAATTACTATGCCTTTAGTGCTATAATTTCCTTGTTTTCCTAGAGAAGTTATAAAAAAAGGTATCGAAAATGCAGGATATTATTTAAAATAAATCCAATAATATTTGAGATATTTTCGTATTTCCCTAAAAATGAAATTCGGGAAGTAAATTAATATAAACATCCCAATTTTGAGTTTATGCCCATAACCTAAGCTCAGAATCTTGTACTTCTACAAAATCCAAGAAATATAAGGTTAAATAAGGTCGAAATAAGAACGAAATGTGTTCAATCAATGATTATTTAACCCATATTTCTTGGATTTTGTAGAAGTACAAAATTCTGAACTTAGGTTATGGGCATAAACTCAAAATTGGGATGTTTATATTAATTTACTTCCCGAATTTCATTTTTAGGGAAATACGAAAATATCTCAAATATTATTGGATTTATTTTAAATAATATCCTGCATTTTCGATACCTTTTTTTATAACTTCTCTAGGAAAACAAGGAAATTATAGCACTAAAGGCATAGTAATTATGGCATTTAGATATTTCTGTCTCATTTTGACCTTATTTAACCTATATTTCTATCTTTTCGCAGGAGAAGTATAAGATTCTGACCTTAACTTATAGAAAAATGAGTCGTTTGTATCAATTTACTTCCTGAATTTCATTTTTTTTTTTGGAATTACGAAAATATCTCTTTTATTAGTCTTATTTTGCATGATATTTTAAAAATTCTGCATATTTGATACGAAAGACGAACATCAAAAGACGAAATAATTACTAAATTTAGATATTTCGTTAATATTTTTATTTTTCCACTCTGAAATGCTATTCTTTATTCGTAATATAATTGAAAATTAAAACCTTCAGAGATTTTCGTTGTTCTGCTGCCGAAATATATGAGAAATTATAGCACCAAGGGTGAAAAATCATAGAATTTAGATGTTTCGTCATATTTCAACTTTATTTAACCTATATTTTTTATTTTTTTATAAAAGTATAAGATTCTGAACTTAGGTTATCTACAGAAAGTCAAAAATGGGGCGTTTATATTAATTTACTTTCCGAATGCCGTTTTTTAGGGAAATACAAAAATATTTCTTTGATTATTAGTTTTATTTTGTATAATATTAAAAAATTCCGCCTTTTTTCAATATTTTTGTTGTAACTTCTCTAGGAAAGCAAAGAAATTATAACCCCAAAGACGAAATAGTAACTAAATTTAGATATTCCGTTCATATTTAGATTTTATTCACTCTAAAGTAAAATTCTATATTCTAAATATAATTGAAAATTAAATCCTTCAGAGATTTTCGTAGTTGTGCTGCCGAGATATATTAAAAATTATAGCACCAAGAGGCGAAAAATCATAGAATTTAGACATTTCGTTCATATTTCAACATTATTTAACATATAATTTTTGTTTTTTTTTTACAAGAGAAGTACAAGATTTTGAACTTAGCTTATAGACAGAAAATCGAAACTGGGGCGGTTTTCTTAATTTACTTCCCGATGTCCACTTTTTAGGGAAATACGTAAATATCTCTAAGAATATTAGTTTTTTAAAATATTTTAAAAATCCGGCATTTTTAGATACTTTTATAGCTTAACTAGAAACAACAAAAAAAATTACAGCACCAAATGCGAAATAGTCATTGAATTTAGATCTTTCATTCTTATTTCGATTTTATTGAACCTATATTCCTTGTTTTTTTTTTAGGAGAAGTACAAGATTCTGAACTTAGCTTATAGACAGAAAGTCACAAATGTTTGCATTAATTTACTTCCCGAAATCCATTTTTTAGGGAAATATGAAAATATCTCAAAGATTATTGGATTTATTTTAAATAATATCTTGCATTTTCGATACCTTTGTTATTACTTCTCCAGGAAAACAAGGAAATTAGAGCACTAAAGGCGAAATAATCATTGAATTTAGATACTCCGCATTTATTTTGACATTATATAACTTATTTCTTGGTTTCTGCAGGAGAAGTACAAGATTCTGAACTTAGCTTATACGCAGAAAGTTAAAGAATTAGAGTTTAAAAAGGATCTCTAAGAACAAAATACTGTTGTAAAAGAAATCCATGATATTTGAAAACCGAAATATTAAAAAGGTATTTTTCTCCTTTAAATACAGCGAAGGAAATTCTGGGAGTGTTTTTCGGAAATAATTCCTTCATAAAAGATTATTTTTGAAAAGTACATAGAATTTTATTAAAATAACTCAACTGGTAAGAAACAAAAAGTCAAATTATTAAAAAAATTTTGAAATATTGACTGTAGAAAAATGTATTAAATTAAAATTACCTGTAACAACAAACACTTTTAAAATATGCGCTACAAAAAATATTTTAAAATTAATGCCACTGATATCAACGTGAATATAAAAATCATTCCTCGGCGCATGGGCGTTTATAATGGTATACTTCAGGGTAAAATGACGTCATATATATTCATCACATATGTTAGGTCGAGCGTAAGTTTTCAAGGCATCGAGGAAGCGTGCATATTTTCAAGGCCTGGATTAAGTTTAAAGAGTGGGGGTGAATTATCACGCCAGCTTTCAAAGACATTAGCATATACTCGTATATTTTTCAAGGCCGTGACCAAGTTTAAAGCGTGGAAGGGGTGAATTACTACCCAATCGACAATTCGATTTTTGGAACTGTTATATAAAAACAAATCGGTATTAATTACATTATTTTTATTAAAAAGTAATACAGCTCGAGCAACGAAAATTTTCGTTATATTTCATGACAGCAACATCTGATTTTATAATTTAAATAAATATTATTACTAGTCGTACTCTCTAAAACTGTAATTTATACCTATTTTACCCAAAGACACACATTTTACATGTTTGTTTATTGTGTTTCACCTTTAACTTAGTAATATAAAATAAATTATAATGTACTTACGATTTCCACAATGTTATTTTGTTGATAAAAATAGAAGCAGACATAATTCGAATTTAAAAAAGGTTTGAAAGTATGGTACTGAAAAGGGTGATGAAACTTTCAATGTGAAGGCTGGTAACAGACCCAATCTTTTTCTCGATCCACCGCTAAAGCTGCTTCTAACAAGTATGTCAGTTTTATGTCAATATTCGTACCACTACCATAATAACCGATAATATTCTTTTTATTACAAATTTTAAGCGTATAAAGTGAATTTTTAATTGAATTTTATATGTTAAGTGCATTTTTAATTAGTTTTTGTTCGACTAAACCCTTAAGAAAATTGAAAAAGGTAAGTTTTAAGATAAATTTTGATATAATTCCAGGGTGAATGGTCTTATAAAAAACCCGTTTTATTTTTATTCATAAAATCTAACAGGATGATATCTTAAAGATCGGTAATAGGAAATAAAACCGTTAGCGTTATTGCATTTTTAATATAGCTTGATTGCTGCGTTAGTAAGGTATTAAGATATCGTTTTTGTAAATTAATCAAATTTGACAGTGAGGAACCCAGAAAATTTGCATGGCCGGCACGCTCAATGGATGCCGGTAAATAACAGAGCTCTGAGATTTATTTTCTTTTATTTTACAATTTGATCGAATATTAATTGATTACTATATGTTTAGCGTGCATTTTTAATTATTTTCTGTTAGAAAAAAGCAGTATTTTTTCAATTTACGTAGTTAAATAGTAATTTTTGTAGTAAATATCTGATTGGTACAAAGTATAGCTTGCACGACAACGGTATCTAAAAATGGTGGATTTATTTTTTCTTTTTTATAATTTCATCGAATGGTGGATGATTTATTCATATTTAGAGAGCATTTTAACTAGTTTTCATTCGAAATAATGCTTAAAATTGAGACAGATATGTTTTTTGGGATTATTTTTTTCGAAAATTAAATATTTTTTCAAATTATGTCATTGATTTTTTTATGTTAGGTACATTTTAGTGTTTTTCTGATAAAATACTTAAGAAAAATTTAATAGGTATCTTTGGTTACGTTTTTATCTTAAAAAGGTCAGCTTAGAAAATTTTTCGATGAGTGAATAGTATTTGAGACATATAAGTACATCTTTTAATCTATGTAAAGGTATAAAAAAGCAGAACTACTTTGAGTAGTCATTCCGTCGCTATAGACCGGGCTGCGCCCCCGTGAGCCCCACGACGAGGGCCCCATTTTAGGGCTGCGCCCCATTTTTTTGTGGGGCCCCTTTTTTGGAACCCCTTCCGTGGGCCGCAGTTTCTAGTGCTCCACCCGAGTACCCCATAGGGCTCCGTTAAAGTTCCGTCCGGGATCCCCATTTTTAGAGCTCCTTCCGGGGGCCCCATTTTCTAGTGCTCCACCCCGAGTACCCCATAGGGCTCCGCTAATGTTCCGTCCGGGATCCTCATTTTTCAGGTTAGTTCAGGTGTTCCCATTTTCTAGTAGTTCACCCGGGTACCCCATTTGAGCGTTGGCTTTCGCATATACATCAACTGTCACCTGTCACTACTTGTCATTTTCTTCTGGTTGCCTGTCAATTCAAATTATCAATCTTCTTGTTGGCTGCACTTTAATTTTGTTGGGATGACGTCACACTTTTTCTCATTCTAGCGAGGATCGAACCAGCTACCTTCGGGTTGGAAGACAAACTCTATAGGCACAGGGCTATCGAAGCCATGTCGCAAAGTTTAGCAGTTAAATCCTATCTTCAGTCAAAGAATAATTTTTAACCATTTAATAAATGAAAAAAAAGTCATATACGTTGTTGGGATTCGAACCCCCTATCTTCCGCTCAGTACACAGATACCTTATCCGTCAGACTACGACCACTACATGAAGAGTTTAGCAGTTAAATCCTATTTCTCTTGAGTCAACGTAGCGGCCTAAATGACTGTTATGTGTGTATATAAGGATTAATAAAAAAAGAGTCTTTATCCATTAGTTGTTGTTGTAGGGTATCGTAAATTTGATTAAAATTAATTTTTTGGTTTGTAATAGTACTAATGTAGGTAAAATGACTTGTAGAGAGTCTGACAAGGAAATTCTGTACATAACTTACGGCGGCTCGTGGTGATGCAAACACGCCATTTTACAATTTCATTTTAACAAGTTTCTAGCTAATTGTATAGATGATAATAGGAGTACTGTATTGTCATTATTTTATATGTCCTATTTTTTAGGATTACGCCCCCGGAGTCTCATTTCCTAGTTGTTATCTGTCAAATGGTGAATATGCGTTAAAGTTTAGAGAGAACACCATTTGATATATTGATAATTTGAAAAGGTAAAATTTGGAAAAAAATTGATACGAAGCTATGAGACATTTGGATTTTATATAATAACGCAGAGGAAAAATAAAACAAATATATACTTTATTTTTATTTCATCAAACATTATTTTTTACGACTATATAGTCAGCTAATAAATATATTTATTAACTAAGAGAAAAATATTACTGTAATATAAAGAGTGAATAATAAACAAACATTTAGCTGATAAAATCAACAATCTCAATTTATATTTAGTGCCCTGTATGGCAAAAAATTTCGAGTTATAACCTTGTTTTGACACAAATAATAGATAAATCTAACTTACTTTAATAATAATTGGAAACATAAAATTTTAATTTATTTTTTTATTTTATACAAACTTATCCTTAATCTGACATATATTGTAACATATTAAGATTTTATCCCCGGGTATAGAATGTTTAGGACTGGAAAAGGAGGACTATCCACAAACCAAATAGTTTCTTGAATCGATTTCCACATCATCCTGAAGGTTTTTGTCAGCATAAGGTATGGTATATCTAAAAAAAAAATAAACAATTTTAGCAAAAATAATTAAGTTCGATTTCCTTTAACCATAGGTGCCTCGTTTTATTTAATGTGATAAAAAGTTAATAAAATATCGAGTAAAAAGTGCTTAAGAGGAAACTGATTATTTAAAATACTAACATAATGGTTAGAGTTATTAAAGAGATAAAAAGTAATCAAGGCATGACTTTTTGTTTATGTCTCTTTTAATTCAATATAATAAAAAATTTCAACATATGTATAAGCAAGGTATATATAAAATATGAAATAAACTATTTAACAGTGTACAGCAAAACCACAAGTTTCATTTATCATGATGAGCTAACGGTTCAGCGAATCGATAATAGCCTAACTAACTCACTGATATGCTTTTCTCTAATTTTTCGCGAAATATGAAAGTGTTTTTTTATTTTGCTATTTTTAAATACATAATTTCTTATTTTGTTTACAAATTTTAAACGCTTTTAAATTGTCATAATTATGTTTTCGATATGACATCTTATATCAAAATTAAAAACACTGTAGTGTAAGAAATTAAATATTTGACTTTGTTGCTACTCAAAATTCACCAAAAGTTGTATAAATAATATGAAAATATTAGAAAGATTTCTTACTGCATTGGAAAAGACATAAAATTATAAAGAATGTTATAATAATGGGTTAGACCAGGGGTTAAAAATGTGTAATTTTATAAATTAAAGGCTCAAGTGATGTCTTATGTGGACTTTTATAGAAAAATAGAGTGTTTTCAGGAGAAATTACACACAGACTAAGTAATATGGACAATAAATTAAAGGTCCAAGTATATCTTGTATAGATTTTTTATATAAAAATTGGGTATGTGCTGTAAAAAACTTAAATGGTGGATCAAAATTTCGTTTAGATATGAGATTTGATATTAAAATTAAAAGCACTGTGATGTAAAAAATTAAATATTTTGCCTTTGTTGATTACTCAAAAATTCTATAAAAGCTGTATAAATAATATGAAAAATAATGTTAGAGAGGCTTCTTACTGCATTGGAAAAAGACATAAAATTATAAAAATGCTATAATAATGAGCTAGGTCAAGTGTTAAAAATGTGTAATTTGAAAAATTGAAAGTTCAAGTGTCGCCTTGTGTAGATTTTTATCCAAAAATAGGGTGTTTTCAGGAGAGAAATTACTCACAGACTAAGTAATATGGACGATAAATTAAAGATTCAAGTATATCTGGTATAGATTTTTTGTATAAAAATAGGACATGTTCTGTAGAATACTTTAAATCGTGGATCATAATTTCGTTTAGATATGAGTTTATATATTAAAATTAAAAGCACTGTGATGTAAGAAATTAAATATTTTGCCTTTTGTTGACTTCTCAAAAAGTCACCAAAAGTTGTACAAAATAAAATGAAAAATAATGTCAAGGAGGTTTCCTACTGCATTGGAAAAGATATAAAATTATAAAAAATGCTATAACAAGGTTAGATTTAGTGTTATAAATGTCTAATTTGGAAAATTACAGGCCGAAGTGGCGTCTTGTGGAGATTTTTATACAAAATAGAGTGTTTTTAGGAGAGAAATTACACATTGACTAAGTGATATGGGCAATAAATTAAAGGTCCAAGTGTATTTTCTGATTTTTTATATAAAAATAGGGTATGTTCTGTAAGATACCTACAAGAATGGTTATTTTGATATGTTAAAATGTATAATTTGAAAATAAAAAGACTCTTGAAGTGTCTCTTAAGAATTTTTTATACAAAATATGGTGTTTTCTGGAGAGAAATTGACCCTAAGTGATGTTGACAATAAACTAAAAGTCCAAATGTATCCTATATAGATTTTTTATATAAAAACAGGGTATGTTCTGTAGTATACTTACAAAAAAAAAAGAATTATTTCGTTCTGTTAAGAATGTATAATTTGAAAATTAAAGACCCATGAGATGTCTTTTATGGATTTTTTATACAAAATATGGTATGTCTCGAAAGAAATTATACACTAAGTAATATGGGCAATAAATTAATAGTCCAAGTGTATCTTGTGTAGATTTTATATATAAAAATAGGGTATATTCTGTAGAATACTTACATAAAAGTATATATGTTCTCCAATAAATCCTCATAAAGTTCCAGAAGGCCCACATAGTCCCAAGGAGCATATATTTCATTATATTTTTCAGTTCTATTATGAATCTCTTCTGGGCGTATTATGTTTACCGAAAAAAATTTTAACACAAAATTTCAGTTAACTATTAAATATATTGTTATCAAAATGAGTTGATGGTTTAAGAAATCGATAATAGTCATAACTTACTCCTGTGAGTAAGTAACATATCTGTATATGTTTTCTCTTTTTTTCTACAATAGAGAGGTGTAAGCCATGTTTCAACGTTAATACATTAGTTACTGCTGTTGCCGAAACTGCTGCCACAATAGAAGTATTCACGTATTTAGATTTTACCTAAAATTGGAAAAGTTACAATATTTTTCTCCAAATTAACAAAAAAAAATACCACTAAAATTGTTACTTAAAAAAAAGGTTTATTTCGTTCTGTTAAAAATGTATAATTTGAAAATTAAAGACACATGAGATGTCTTTTATGGATTTTTTATACAAAATATGGCATGTCTTGAAAGAAATTATACACTAAGTAATACGGGTAATAAATTAAAGTTCCAAGTGTATCTTGTGTAGATTTTTTATATAAAAAAAGGGTATATTCTATAGAATACTTACATAAAAAGGATATATGTTCAACAACAAATCCTCATAAAGTTCCAGAAGGGCCACATAGTCTCAAGTAGCATATATTTCATTATACTTTTCAGTTCTATTATGTATCCCTTCTGGGCGTATTACGTTTGCCTACAAAAATATTTTAACACAAAATTTCAGTTAACTATTAAATATACAGTTATCACAATGAGTTGATGATTTAATAAATCTATAATAGTCATAACTCACTCACAGATATGTTCTTCTCTTTTTTCCATAAGAGAGAAGTGTTAGCCATGTTTTCACGTTAATACATTAATTACTGTTGTTGCCGAAACTGCTGCCACAATAGAAGTATTCAGGTATTTAGATTTTACCTAAAATTGGAAAAGTTGCAATATTTTTCTTCAAATTAACAAAAAAAAAATACCACTAAAATTGTTACTTTTTATTAAATTAAAAATAAAACTTCTTGTTTTAAAATTGTTACTTTTTATTAAATTAAAAATGAAACTTCTTGTTTTAAAATTGATACTTGCATCAAAGAAAAATTTATATCATATTAATAAGTTTTCCACTATACAGTACCTATAAGCAACTTAAAAACTGACTTTCATTGGTCTGCTGTGGGCATTGTTGTGATAAATGCAAATATGTTTGACTAAATTCAAGCTTATTCTAAAAAGTTCGAGTTAGTAAAAAATTAAATAACAATAAGGTGTATAATTTTTAAATAACAAATAAAAAGCTAATTTATATACATTAAGGTAAAATTTACGCAGTTGATAATTAGTTGTCCTATTGCTTTTTATGGTTTATTGGTAAATAGGCTATCATTCTTGACATCCTCGTTGCACCACCACCACAAATAAACGAAACAAACGTCTGCATATTTGAATTTTCTCTCTCAAAATTGAGATATTCAGATATTTTTATTCTTGTCTATCTGCTTCTATATGCTGTTTGTTTCACATCAGGAGTATTCGTTATATGCCAAATTCTTTCTTGAATGTATTTCTGGCCCATTTCCGATATAAAGTACGGCATATCTAAAAAATTAACTTTTTCAAAATTTTTTATTAAGAGGAGAAAGTAAAGATAGAAGAAGGACACCCTTTTGAAAAATTAAGAAAATTAATATTTCTGTTTTAAATATTTCCCAGCCCCCTTTTTTACAAAGTAGTTCTGCTTTTTTATACCTTTACGTAGATTAAAAGATGTACTTATATGTCTCAAATACTATTCACTCATCGAAAAATTTTCTAAGCTGACCTTTTTAAGATAAAAATGTAACCAAAGATACCTATTAAATTTTTCTTAAGCATTTTATCAGAAAAACACTAAAATGTACCTAACATAAAAAAATCAATGACATAATTTGAAAAAATATTTAATTTTCGAAAAAAAAATAATCCCAAAAAACTTATCTGTCTCAATTTTAAGCATTATTTCGAATGAAAACTAGTTAAAATGCTCTCTAAACATGAATAAATCATCCACCATTCGATGAAACTATAAAAAAGAAAAAATAAATCCACCATTTTTAGATACCGTTGTCGTGCAAGCTATACTTTGTACCAATCAGATATTTACTACAAAAATTACTATTTAACTACGTAAATTGAAAAAATACTGCTTTTTTCTAACAGAAAATAATTAAAAATGCACGCTAAACATATAGTAATCAATTAATATTCGATCAAATTGTAAAATAAAAGAAAATAAATCTCAGAGCTCTGTTATTTACCATTGCAAATTTTCTGGGTTCCTCACTGTCAAATTTGATTAATTTACAAAAACGATATCTTAATACCTTACTAACGCAGCAATCAAGCTATATTAAAAATGCAATAACGCTAACGGTTTTATTTCCTATTACCGATCTTTAAGATATCATCCTGTTAGATTTTATGAATAAAAATAAAACGGTTTTTTATAAGACCATTCACCCTGGAATTATATCAAAATTTATCTTAAAACTTACCTTTTTCAATTTTCTTAAGGGTTTAGTCGAACAAAAACTAATTAAAAATGCACTTAACATAAAATTCAATTAAAATTCACTTTATACGCTTAAAATTTGTAATAAAAAGAATATTTTCGGTTATTATGGTAATGGTACGAATATTGACATAAAACTGACATACTTGTTAGAAGCAGCTTTAACGGTGGATCGAGAAAAAGATTGGGTCTGTTACCAGCTTTCACATTGAAAGTTTCATCACCCTTTTCAGTACCATACGTTCAAACCTTTTTTAAATTCGAATTATGTCTGCTTCTATTTTTATCAACAAAATAACATTGTGGAAATCGTAAGTAGATTATAATTTATTTTATATTACTAAGTTAAAGGTGAAACACAATAAACAAACATGTAAAATGTGTGTCTTTGGGTAAAATAGGTATAAATTACAGTTTTAGAGAGTACGACTAGTAATAATATTTATTTAAATTATAAAATCAGATGTTGCTGTCATGAAATATAACGAAAATTTTCGTTGCTCGAGCTGTATTACTTTTTAATAAAAATAATGTAATTAATACCGATTTGTTTTTATATAACAGTTCCAAAAATCGAATTGTCAATTGGGTAGTAATTCATCCCTTCCACCCTTTAAACTTGGTCACGGCCTTGAAAAATATACGAGTATATGCTAATGTCTTTGAAAGCTGGCGTGATAATTCACCCCCACTCTTTAAACTTAATCCAGGCCTTGAAAATATGCACGCTTCCTCGATGCCTTGAAAACTTACGCTCGACCTAACATATGTGATGAATATATATGACGTCATTTTACCCTGAAGTATACCATTATAAACGCCCATGCGCCGAGGAATGATTTTTATATTCACGTTGATATCAGTGGCATTAATTTTAAAATATTTTTTGTAGCGCATATTTTAAAAGTGTTTGTTGTTACAGGTAATTTTAATTTAATACATTTTTCTACAGTCAATATTTCAAAATTTTTTTTAATAATTTGACTTTTTGTTTCTTACCAGTTGAGTTATTTTAATAAAATTCTATGTACTTTTCAAAAATAATCTTTTATGAAGGAATTATTTCCGAAAAACACTCCCAGAATTTCCTTCGCTGTATTTAAAGGAGAAAAATACCTTTTTTAATATTTCGGTTTTCAAATATCATGGATTTCTTTTACAACAGTATTTTGTTCTTAGAGATCCTTTTTAAACTCTAATTCTTTAACTTTCTGCGTATAAGCTAAGTTCAGAATCTTGTACTTCTCCTGCAGAAACCAAGAAATAAGTTATATAATGTCAAAATAAATGCGGAGTATCTAAATTCAATGATTATTTCGTCTTTAGTGCTCTAATTTCCTTGTTTTCCTGGAGAAGTAATAACAAAGGTATCGAAAATGCAAGATATTATTTAAAATAAACCCAATAATCTTTGAGATATTTTCGTATTTCTCTAAAAAATGGATTTCGGGAAGTAAATTAATGCAAACATTTGTGACTTTCTGTCTATAAGCTAAGTTCAGAATCTTGTACTTCTCCTAAAAAACAAGGAATATAGGTTTAATAAAATCGAAATAAGAACGAAAGATCTAAATTCAATGACTATTTCGCATTTGGTGCTGTAATTTTTTTTTGTTGTTTCTAGTTAAGCTATAAAAGTATCTAAAAATGCCGGATTTTTAAAATATTTTAAAAAACTAATATTCTTAGAGATATTTACGTATTTCCCTAAAAAGTGGACATCGGGAAGTAAATTAAGAAAACCGCCCCAGTTTCGATTTTCTGTCTATAAGCTAAGTTCAAAATCTTGTACTTCTCTTGTAAAAAAAAACAAAAATTATATGTTAAATAATGTTGAAATATGAACGAAATGTCTAAATTCTATGATTTTTCGCCTCTTGGTGCTATAATTTTTAATATATCTCGGCAGCACAACTACGAAAATCTCTGAAGGATTTAATTTTCAATTATATTTAGAATATAGAATTTTACTTTAGAGTGAATAAAATCTAAATATGAACGGAATATCTAAATTTAGTTACTATTTCGTCTTTGAGGTTATAATTTCTTTGCTTTCCTAGAGAAGTTACAACAAAAGTATTAAAAAAAGGCGGAATTTTTTAATATTATACAAAATAAAACTAATAATCAAAGAAATATTTTTGTATTTCCCTAAAAAACGGCATTCGGAAAGTAAATTAATATAAACGCCCCATTTTTGACTTTCTGTCGATAACCTAAGTTCAGAATCTTATACTTTTATAAAAAAATAAAAAATATAGGTTAAATAAAGTTGAAATATGACGAAACATCTAAACTCTATGATTTTTCACCCTTGGTGCTATAATTTCTAATATATTTCGGCAGCAGAACAACGAAAATCTCTGAAGGTTTTAATTTTCAATTATATTACGAATATAGAATAGCATTTTAGAGTGGAAAAATAAAAATATTAACGAAATATCTAAATTTAGTAATTATTTCGTTTTTGATGTTCGTCTTTCGTATCAAATATGCAGAATTTTTAAAATATTATGCAAAATAAGACTAATAAAAGAGATATTTTCGTAATTCCAAAAAAAAAAATGAAATTCAGGAAGTAAATTGATACAAACGACTCATTTTTGATTATCTATAAGTTAAGGTAAGAATCTTATACTTCTCCTGCGAAAAGATAGAAATATAGGTTAAACAAGGTCAAAATGAGACAGAAATATCTAAATGCCATAATTACTATGCCTTTAGTGCTATAATTTCCTTGTTTTCCTAGAGAAGTTATAAAAAAGGTATCGAAAATGCAGGATATTATTTAAAATACATCCAATAATATTTGAGATATTTTCGTATTTCCCTAAAAATGAAATTCGGGAAGTAAATCAATACAAACATCCCAATTTTGAGTTTATGCCCATAACCTAAGTTCAGAATCTTGTACTTCTACAAAATCCAAGAAATATGGGTTAAATAAGGTCGTCAATCATTGATTGAACACATTTCGTTCTTATTTTGACCTTATTTAACCTTATATTTCTTGGATTTTGTAGAAGTACAAGATTCTGAACTTAGGTTATGGGCATAAACTCAAAATTGGGATGTTTGTATTGATTTACTTCCCGAATTTCATTTTTAGGGAAATACGAAAATATCTCAAATATTATTGGATGTATTTTAAATAATATCCTGCATTTTCGATACCTTTTTTATAACTTCTCTAGGAAAACAAGGAAATTATAGCACTAAAGGCATAGTAATTATGGCATTTAGATATTTCTGTCTCATTTTGACCTTGTTTAACCTATATTTCTATCTTTTCGCAGGAGAAGTATAAGATTCTTACCTTAACTTATAGATAATCAAAAATGAGTCGTTTGTATCAATTTACTTCCTGAATTTCATTTTTTTTTTGGAATTACGAAAATATCTCTTTTATTAGTCTTATTTTGCATAATATTTTAAAAATTCTGCATATTTGATACGAAAGACGAACATCAAAAACGAAATAATTACTAAATTTAGATATTTCGTTAATATTTTTATTTTTCCACTCTAAAATGCTATTCTATATTCGTAATATAATTGAAAATTAAAACCTTCAGAGATTTTCGTTGTTCTGCTGCCGAAATATATTAGAAATTATAGCACCAAGGGTGAAAAATCATAGAGTTTAGATGTTTCGTCATATTTCAACTTTATTTAACCTATATTTTTTATTTTTTTATAAAAGTATAAGATTCTGAACTTAGGTTATCGACAGAAAGTCAAAAATGGGGCGTTTATATTAATTTACTTTCCGAATGCCGTTTTTTAGGGAAATACAAAAATATTTCTTTGATTATTAGTTTTATTTTGTATAATATTAAAAAATTCCGCCTTTTTTTAATACTTTTGTTGTAACTTCTCTAGGAAAGCAAAGAAATTATAACCTCAAAGACGAAATAGTAACTAAATTTAGATATTCCGTTCATATTTAGATTTTATTCACTCTAAAGTAAAATTCTATATTCTAAATATAATTGAAAATTAAATCCTTCAGAGATTTTCGTAGTTGTGCTGCCGAGATATATTAAAAATTATAGCACCAAGAGGCGAAAAATCATAGAATTTAGACATTTCGTTCATATTTCAACATTATTTAACATATAATTTTTGTTTTTTTTTACAAGAGAAGTACAAGATTTTGAACTTAGCTTATAGACAGAAAATCGAAACTGGGGCGGTTTTCTTAATTTACTTCCCGATGTCCACTTTTTAGGGAAATACGTAAATATCTCTAAGAATATTAGTTTTTTAAAATATTTTAAAAATCCGGCATTTTTAGATACTTTTATAGCTTAACTAGAAACAACAAAAAAAAATTACAGCACCAAATGCGAAATAGTCATTGAATTTAGATCTTTCGTTCTTATTTCGATTTTATTAAACCTATATTCCTTGTTTTTTAGGAGAAGTACAAGATTCTGAACTTAGCTTATAGACAGAAAGTCACAAATGTTTGCATTAATTTACTTCCCGAAATCCATTTTTTAGAGAAATACGAAAATATCTCAAAGATTATTGGGTTTATTTTAAATAATATCTTGCATTTTCGATACCTTTGTTATTACTTCTCCAGGAAAACAAGGAAATTAGAGCACTAAAGACGAAATAATCATTGAATTTAGATACTCCGCATTTATTTTGACATTATATAACTTATTTCTTGGTTTCTGCAGGAGAAGTACAAGATTCTGAACTTAGCTTATACGCAGAAAGTTAAAGAATTAGAGTTTAAAAAGGATCTCTAAGAACAAAATACTGTTGTAAAAGAAATCCATGATATTTGAAAACCGAAATATTAAAAAAGGTATTTTTCTCCTTTAAATACAGCGAAGGAAATTCTGGGAGTGTTTTTCGGAAATAATTCCTTCATAAAAGATTATTTTTGAAAAGTACATAGAATTTTATTAAAATAACTCAACTGGTAAGAAACAAAAAGTCAAATTATTAAAAAAAATTTTGAAATATTGACTGTAGAAAAATGTATTAAATTAAAATTACCTGTAACAACAAACACTTTTAAAATATGCGCTACAAAAAATATTTTAAAATTAATGCCACTGATATCAACGTGAATATAAAAATCATTCCTCGGCGCATGGGCGTTTATAATGGTATACTTCAGGGTAAAATGACGTCATATATATTCATCACATATGTTAGGTCGAGCGTAAGTTTTCAAGGCATCGAGGAAGCGTGCATATTTTCAAGGCCTGGATTAAGTTTAAAGAGTGGGGGTGAATTATCACGCCAGCTTTCAAAGACATTAGCATATACTCGTATATTTTTCAAGGCCGTGACCAAGTTTAAAGCGTGGAAGGGATGAATTACTACCCAATTGACAATTCGATTTTTGGAACTGTTATATAAAAACAAATCGGTATTAATTACATTATTTTTATTAAAAAGTAATACAGCTCGAGCAACGAAAATTTTCGTTATATTTCATGACAGCAACATCTGATTTTATAATTTAAATAAATATTATTACTAGTCGTACTCTCTAAAACTGTAATTTATACCTATTTTACCCAAAGACACACATTTTACATGTTTGTTTATTGTGTTTCACCTTTAACTTAGTAATATAAAATAAATTATAATCTACTTACGATTTCCACAATGTTATTTTGTTGATAAAAATAGAAGCAGACATAATTCGAATTTAAAAAAGGTTTGAACGTATGGTACTGAAAAGGGTGATGAAACTTTCAATGTGAAAGCTGGTAACAGACCCAATCTTTTTCTCGATCCACCGTTAAAGCTGCTTCTAACAAGTATGTCAGTTTTATGTCAATATTCGTACCATTACCATAATAACCGAAAATATTCTTTTTATTACAAATTTTAAGCGTATAAAGTGAATTTTAATTGAATTTTATGTTAAGTGCATTTTTAATTAGTTTTTGTTCGACTAAACCCTTAAGAAAATTGAAAAAGGTAAGTTTTAAGATAAATTTTGATATAATTCCAGGGTGAATGGTCTTATAAAAAACCGTTTTATTTTTATTCATAAAATCTAACAGGATGATATCTTAAAGATCGGTAATAGGAAATAAAACCGTTAGCGTTATTGCATTTTTAATATAGCTTGATTGCTGCGTTAGTAAGGTATTAAGATATCGTTTTTGTAAATTAATCAAATTTGACAGTGAGGAACCCAGAAAATTTGCAATGGTAAATAACAGAGCTCTGAGATTTATTTTCTTTTATTTTACAATTTGATCGAATATTAATTGATTACTATATGTTTAGCGTGCATTTTTAATTATTTTCTGTTAGAAAAAAGCAGTATTTTTTCAATTTACGTAGTTAAATAGTAATTTTTGTAGTAAATATCTGATTGGTACAAAGTATAGCTTGCACGACAACGGTATCTAAAAATGGTGGATTTATTTTTTCTTTTTTATAGTTTCATCGAATGGTGGATGATTTATTCATGTTTAGAGAGCATTTTAACTAGTTTTCATTCGAAATAATGCTTAAAATTGAGACAGATAAGTTTTTTGGGATTATTTTTTTTTCGAAAATTAAATATTTTTTCAAATTATGTCATTGATTTTTTTATGTTAGGTACATTTTAGTGTTTTTCTGATAAAATGCTTAAGAAAAATTTAATAGGTATCTTTGGTTACATTTTTATCTTAAAAAGGTCAGCTTAGAAAATTTTTCGATGAGTGAATAGTATTTGAGACATATAAGTACATCTTTTAATCTACGTAAAGGTATAAAAAAGCAGAACTACTTTGTAAAAAAGGGGGCTGGGAAATATTTAAAACAGAAATATTAATTTTCTTAATTTTTCAAAAGGGTGTCCTTCTTCTATCTTTACTTTCTCCTCTTAATAAAAAATTTTGAAAAAGTTAATTTTTTAGATATGCCGTACTTTATATCGGAAATGGGCCAGAAATACATTCAAGAAAGAATTTGGCATATAACGAATACTCCTGATGTGAAACAAACAGCATATAGAAGCAGATAGACAAGAATAAAAATATCTGAATATCTCAATTTTGAGAGAGAAAATTCAAATATGCAGACGTTTGTTTCGTTTATTTGTGGTGGTGGTGCAACGAGGATGTCAAGAATGATAGCCTATTTACCAATAAACCATAAAAAGCAATAGGACAACTAATTATCAACTGCGTAAATTTTACCTTAATGTATATAAATTAGCTTTTTATTTGTTATTTAAAAATTATACACCTTATTGTTATTTAATTTTTTACTAACTCGAACTTTTTAGAATAAGCTTGAATTTAGTCAAACATATTTGCATTTATCACAACAATGCCCACAGCAGACCAATGAAAGTCAGTTTTTAAGTTGCTTATAGGTACTGTATAGTGGAAAACTTATTAATATGATATAAATTTTTCTTTGATGCAAGTATCAATTTTAAAACAAGAAGTTTCATTTTTAATTTAATAAAAAGTAACAATTTTAGTGGTATTTTTTTTTTTGTTAATTTGAAGAAAAATATTGCAACTTTTCCAATTTTAGGTAAAATCTAAATACCTGAATACTTCTATTGTGGCAGCAGTTTCGGCAACAACAGTAATTAATGTATTAACGTGAAAACATGGCTAACACTTCTCTCTTATGGAAAAAAGAGAAGAACATATCTGTGAGTGAGTTATGACTATTATAGATTTATTAAATCATCAACTCATTGTGATAACTGTATATTTAATAGTTAACTGAAATTTTGTGTTAAAATATTTTTGTAGGCAAACGTAATACGCCCAGAAGGGATACATAATAGAACTGAAAAGTATAATGAAATATATGCTACTTGAGACTATGTGGCCCTTCTGGAACTTTATGAGGATTTGTTGTTGAACATATATCCTTTTTATGTAAGTATTCTATAGAATATACCCTTTTTTTTATATAAAAAATCTACACAAGATACACTTGGAACTTTAATTTATTACCCGTATTACTTAGTGTATAATTTCTTTCAAGACATGCCATATTTTGTATAAAAAATCCATAAAAGACATCTCATGTGTCTTTAATTTTCAAATTATACATTTTTAACAGAACGAAATAAACCTTTTTTTTAAGTAACAATTTTAGTGGTATTTTTTTTTTGTTAATTTGGAGAAAAATATTGTAACTTTTCCAATTTTAGGTAAAATCTAAATACGTGAATACTTCTATTGTGGCAGCAGTTTCGGCAACAGCAGTAACTAATGTATTAACGTTGAAACATGGCTTACACCTCTCTATTGTAGAAAAAAAGAGAAAACATATACAGATATGTTACTTACTCACAGGAGTAAGTTATGACTATTATCGATTTCTTAAACCATCAACTCATTTTGATAACAATATATTTAATAGTTAACTGAAATTTTGTGTTAAAATTTTTTTCGGTAAACATAATACGCCCAGAAGAGATTCATAATAGAACTGAAAAATATAATGAAATATATGCTCCTTGGGACTATGTGGGCCTTCTGGAACTTTATGAGGATTTATTGGAGAACATATATACTTTTATGTAAGTATTCTACAGAATATACCCTATTTTTATATATAAAATCTACACAAGATACACTTGGACTATTAATTTATTGCCCATATTACTTAGTGTATAATTTCTTTCGAGACATACCATATTTTGTATAAAAAATCCATAAAAGACATCTCATGGGTCTTTAATTTTCAAATTATACATTCTTAACAGAACGAAATAATTCTTTTTTTTTTTGTAAGTATACTACAGAACATACCCTGTTTTTATATAAAAAATCTATATAGGATACATTTGGACTTTTAGTTTATTGTCAACATCACTTAGGGTCAATTTCTCTCCAGAAAACACCATATTTTGTATAAAAAATTCTTAAGAGACACTTCAAGAGTCTTTTTATTTTCAAATTATACATTTTAACATATCAAAATAACCATTCTTGTAGGTATCTTACAGAACATACCCTATTTTTATATAAAAAATCAGAAAATACACTTGGACCTTTAATTTATTGCCCATATCACTTAGTCAATGTGTAATTTCTCTCCTAAAAACACTCTATTTTGTATAAAAATCTCCACAAGACGCCACTTCGGCCTGTAATTTTCCAAATTAGACATTTATAACACTAAATCTAACCTTGTTATAGCATTTTTTATAATTTTATATCTTTTCCAATGCAGTAGGAAACCTCCTTGACATTATTTTTCATTTTATTTTGTACAACTTTTGGTGACTTTTTGAGAAGTCAACAAAAGGCAAAATATTTAATTTCTTACATCACAGTGCTTTTAATTTTAATATATAAACTCATATCTAAACGAAATTATGATCCACGATTTAAAGTATTCTACAGAACATGTCCTATTTTTATACAAAAAATCTATACCAGATATACTTGAATCTTTAATTTATCGTCCATATTACTTAGTCTGTGAGTAATTTCTCTCCTGAAAACACCCTATTTTTGGATAAAAATCTACACAAGGCGACACTTGAACTTTCAATTTTTCAAATTACACATTTTTAACACTTGACCTAGCTCATTATTATAGCATTTTTATAATTTTATGTCTTTTTCCAATGCAGTAAGAAGCCTCTCTAACATTATTTTTCATATTATTTATACAGCTTTTATAGAATTTTTGAGTAATCAACAAAGGCAAAATATTTAATTTTTTACATCACAGTGCTTTTAATTTTAATATCAAATCTCATATCTAAACGAAATTTTGATCCACCATTTAAGTTTTTTACAGCACATACCCAATTTTTATATAAAAAATCTATACAAGATATACTTGGACCTTTAATTTATTGTCCATATTACTTAGTCTGTGTGTAATTTCTCCTGAAAACACTCTATTTTTCTATAAAAGTCCACATAAGACATCACTTGAGCCTTTAATTTATAAAATTACACATTTTTAACCCCTGGTCTAACCCATTATTATAACATTCTTTATAATTTTATGTCTTTTCCAATGCAGTAAGAAATCTTTCTAATATTTTCATATTATTTATACAACTTTTGGTGAATTTTGAGTAGCAACAAAGTCAAATATTTAATTTCTTACACTACAGTGTTTTTAATTTTGATATAAGATGTCATATCGAAAACATAATTATGACAATTTAAAAGCGTTTAAAATTTGTAAACAAAATAAGAAATTATGTATTTAAAAATAGCAAAATAAAAAAACACTTTCATATTTCGCGAAAAATTAGAGAAAAGCATATCAGTGAGTTAGTTAGGCTATTATCGATTCGCTGAACCGTTAGCTCATCATGATAAATGAAACTTGTGGTTTTGCTGTACACTGTTAAATAGTTTATTTCATATTTTATATATACCTTGCTTATACATATGTTGAAATTTTTTATTATATTGAATTAAAAGAGACATAAACAAAAAGTCATGCCTTGATTACTTTTTATCTCTTTAATAACTCTAACCATTATGTTAGTATTTTAAATAATCAGTTTCCTCTTAAGCACTTTTTACTCGATATTTTATTAACTTTTTATCACATTAAATAAAACGAGGCACCTATGGTTAAAGGAAATCGAACTTAATTATTTTTGCTAAAATTGTTTATTTTTTTTTTAGATATACCATACCTTATGCTGACAAAAACCTTCAGGATGATGTGGAAATCGATTCAAGAAACTATTTGGTTTGTGGATAGTCCTCCTTTTCCAGTCCTAAACATTCTATACCCGGGGATAAAATCTTAATATGTTACAATATATGTCAGATTAAGGATAAGTTTGTATAAAATAAAAAAATAAATTAAAATTTTATGTTTCCAATTATTATTAAAGTAAGTTAGATTTATCTATTATTTGTGTCAAAACAAGGTTATAACTCGAAATTTTTTGCCATACAGGGCACTAAATATAAATTGAGATTGTTGATTTTATCAGCTAAATGTTTGTTTATTATTCACTCTTTATATTACAGTAATATTTTTCTCTTAGTTAATAAATATATTTATTAGCTGACTATATAGTCGTAAAAAATAATGTTTGATGAAATAAAAATAAAGTATATATTTGTTTTATTTTTCCTCTGCGTTATTATATAAAATCCAAATGTCTCATAGCTTCGTATCAATTTTTTTCCAAATTTTACCTTTTCAAATTATCAATATATCAAATGGTGTTCTCTCTAAACTTTAACGCATATTCACCATTTGACAGATAACAACTAGGAAATGAGACTCCGGGGGCGTAATCCTAAAAAATAGGACATATAAAATAATGACAATACAGTACTCCTATTATCATCTATACAATTAGCTAGAAACTTGTTAAAATGAAATTGTAAAATGGCGTGTTTGCATCACCACGAGCCGCCGTAAGTTATGTACAGAATTTCCTTGTCAGACTCTCTACAAGTCATTTTACCTACATTAGTACTATTACAAACCAAAAAATTAATTTTAATCAAATTTACGATACCCTACAACAACAACTAATGGATAAAGACTCTTTTTTTATTAATCCTTATATACACACATAACAGTCATTTAGGCCGCTACGTTGACTCAAGAGAAATAGGATTTAACTGCTAAACTCTTCATGTAGTGGTCGTAGTCTGACGGATAAGGTATCTGTGTACTGAGCGGAAGATAGGGGGTTCGAATCCCAACAACGTATATGACTTTTTTTTCATTTATTAAATGGTTAAAAATTATTCTTTGACTGAAGATAGGATTTAACTGCTAAACTTTGCGACATGGCTTCGATAGCCCTGTGCCTATAGAGTTTGTCTTCCAACCCGAAGGTAGCTGGTTCGATCCTCGCTAGAATGAGAAAAAGTGTGACGTCATCCCAACAAAATTAAAGTGCAGCCAACAAGAAGATTGATAATTTGAATTGACAGGCAACCAGAAGAAAATGACAAGTAGTGACAGGTGACAGTTGATGTATATGCGAAAGCCAACGCTCAAATGGGGTACCCGGGTGAACTACTAGAAAATGGGAACACCTGAACTAACCTGAAAAATGAGGATCCCGGACGGAACATTAGCGGAGCCCTATGGGGTACTCGGGGTGGAGCACTAGAAAATGGGGCCCCCGGAAGGAGCTCTAAAAATGGGGATCCCGGACGGAACTTTAACGGAGCCCTATGGGGTACTCGGGTGGAGCACTAGAAACTGCGGCCCACGGAAGGGGTTCCAAAAAAGGGGCCCCACAAAAAAATGGGGCGCAGCCCTAAAATGGGGCCCTCGTCGTGGGGCTCACGGGGGCGCAGCCCGGTCTATAGCGACGGAATGACTACTACTTTGTAAAAAAGGGGGCTGGGAAATATTTAAAACAGAAATATTAATTTTCTTAATTTTTCAAAAGGGTGTTCTTCTTCTATCTTTACTTTCTCCTCTTAATAAAAAATTTTGAAAAAGTTAATTTTTTAGATATGCCGTACTTTATATCGGAAATGGGCCAGAAATACATTCAAGAAAGAATTTGGCATATAAAGAATACTCCTGATGTGAAACAAACAGCATATAGAAGCAGATAGACAAGAATAAAAATATCTGAATATCTCAATTTTGAGAGAGAAAATTCAAATATGCAGACGTTTGTTTCGTTTATTTGTGGTGGTGGTGCAACGAGGATGTCAAGAATGACAGCCTATTTACCAATAAACCATAAAAAGCAATAGGACAACTAATTATCAACTGCGTAAATTTTACCTTAATGTATATAAATTAGCTTTTTATTTGTTATTTAAAAATTATACACCTTATTGTTATTTAATTTTTTACTAACTCGAACTTTTTAGAATAAACTTGAATTTAGTCAAACATATTTGCATTTATCACAACAATGCCCACAGCAGACCAATGAAGGTCAGTTTTTAAGTTGCTTATAGGTACTGTATAGTGGAAAACTTATTAATATGATATAAATTTTTCTTTGATGCAAGTATCAATTTTAAAACAAGAAGTTTCATTTTTAATTTAATAAAAAGTAACAATTTTAAAACAAGAAGTTTTATTTTTAATTTAATAAAAAGTAACAATTTTAGTGTTATTTTTTTTTTTGTTAATTTGAAGAAAAATATTGCAACTTTTCCAATTTTAGGTAAAATCTAAATACCTGAATACTTCTATTGTGGCAGCAGTTTCGGCAACAACAGTAATTAATGTATTAACGTGAAAACATGGCTTACACTTCTCTCTTATGGAAAAAAGAGAAGAACATATCTGTGAGTGAGTTATGACTATTATAGATTTATTAAATCATCAACTCATTGTGATAATTATATATTTAATAGTTAACTGAAATTTTGTGTTAAAATTTTTTTGTAGGCAAACGTAATACGCCCAGAAGGGATACATAATAGAACTGAAAAGTATAATGAAATATATGCTACTTGAGACTATGTGGCCCTTCTGGAACTTTATGAGGATTTGTTGTTGAACATAAATCCTTTTTATGTAAGTATTCTATAGAATATACCCTATTTTTATATAAAAAATCTACACAAGATACACTTGGACCTTTAATTTATTACCCGTATTACTTAGTGTATAATTTCTTTCAAGACATGCCATATTTTGTATAAAAAATCCATAAAAGACATCTCATGTGTCTTTAATTTTCAAATTATACATTTTTAACAGAACGAAATAAACCTTTTTTTAAGTAACAATTTTAGTGGTATTTTTTTTTGTTAATTTGGAGAAAAATATTGTAACTTTTCCAATTTTAGGTAAAATCTAAATACGTGAATACTTCTATTGTGGCAGCAGTTTCGGCAACAGCAGTAACTAATGTATTAACGTTGAAACATGGCTTACACCTCTCTATTGTAGAAAAAAGAGAAAACATATACAGATATGTTACTTACTCACAGGAGTAAGTTATGACTATTATCGATTTCTTAAACCTTCAACTCATTTTGATAACTATATATTTAATAGTTAACTGAAATTTTGTGTTAAAATTTTTTTTCGGTAAACATAATACGCCCAGAAGAGATTCATAATAGAACTGAAAAGTATAATGAAATATATGCTCCTTGGGACTATGTGGGCCTTCTGGAACTTTATGAGGATTTATTGGAGAACATATATACTTTTATGTAAGTATTCTACAGAATATACCCTATTTTTATATATAAAATCTACACAAGATACACTTGGACTATTAATTTATTGCCCATATTACTTAGTGTATAATTTCTTTCGAGACATACCATATTTTGTATAAAAAATCCATAAAAGACATCTCATGGGTCTTTAATTTTCAAATTATACATTCTTAACAGAACGAAATACTTCTTTTTTTTTGTAAGTATACTACAGAACATACCCTGTTTTTATATAAAAAATCTATATAGGATACATTTGGACTTTTAGTTTATTGTCAACATCACTTAGGGTCAATTTCTCTCCAGAAAACACCATATTTTGTACAAAAAATTCGTAAGAGACACTTCAAGAGTCTTTTTATTTTCAAATTATACATTTTAACATATCAAAATAATCATTCTTGTAGGTATCTTACAGAACATACCCTATTTTTATATAAAAAATCAGAAAATACACTTGGACCTTTAATTTATTGCCCATATCACTTAGTCAATGTGTAATTTCTCTCCTAAAAACACTCTATTTTGTATAAAAATCTCCACAAGACGCCACTTCGGCCTGTAATTTTCCAAATTAGACATTTATAACACTAAATCTAACCTTGTTATAGCATTTTTTATAATTTTATATCTTTTCCAATGCAGTAGGAAACCTCCTTGACATTATTTTTCATATTATTTTGTACAACTTTTGGTGACTTTCTGAGAAGTCAACAAAAGGCAAAATATTTAGTTTCTTACATCACAGTGCTTTTAATTTTAATATATAAACTCATATCTAAACGAAATTATGATCCACGATTTAAAGTATTCTACAGAACATGTCCTATTTTTATACAAAAAATCTATACCAGATATACTTGAATCTTTAATTTATTGTCCATATTACTTAGTCTGTGAGTAATTTCTCTCCTGAAAACACCCTATTTTTGGATAAAAATCTACACAAGGCAACACTTGAACTTTCAATTTTTCAAATTACACATTTTTAACACTTGACCTAGCTCATTATTATAGCATTTTTATAATTTTATGTCTTTTTCCAATGCAGTAAGAAGCCTCTCTAACATTATTTTTCATATTATTTATAAAGCTTTTATAGAATTTTTGAGTAATCAACAAAGGCAAAATATTTAATTTTTTACATCACAGTGCTTTTAATTTTAATATCAAATCTCATATCTAAACGAAATTTTGATCCACCATTTAAGTTTTTTACAGCACATACCCAATTTTTATATAAAAAATCTATACAAGATATACTTGGACCTTTAATTTATTGTCCATATTACTTAGTCTGTGTGTAATTTCTCCTGAAAACACTCTATTTTTGTATAAAAGTCCACATAAGACATCACTTGAGCCTTTAATTTATAAAATTACACATTTTTAACCCCTGGTCTAACCCATTATTATAGCATTCTTTATAATTTTATGTCTTTTCCAATGCAGTAAGAAATCTTTCTAATATTTTCATATTATTTATACAACTTTTGGTGAATTTTGAGTAGCAACAAAGTCAAATATTTAATTTCTTACACTACAATGTTTTTAATTTTGATATAAGATGTCATATCGAAAACATAATTATGACAATTTAAAAGCGTTTAAAATTTGTAAAAAAAAAATAAGAAATTATGTATTTAAAAATAGCAAAATAAAAAAACACTTTCATATTTCGCGAAAAATTAGAGAAAAGCATATCAGTGAGTTAGTTAGGCTATTATCGATTCGCTGAACCGTTAGCTCATCATGATAAATGAAACTTGTGGTTTTGCTGTACACTGTTAAATAGTTTATTTCATATTTTATATATACCTTGCTTATACATATGTTGAAATTTTTTATTATATTGAATTAAAAGAGACATAAATAAAAAGTCATGCCTTGATTACTTTTTATCTCTTTAATAACTCTAACCATTATGTTAGTATTTTAAATAATCAGTTTCCTCTTAAGCACTTTTTACTCGATATTTTATTAACTTTTTATCACATTAAACAAAACGAGGCACCTATGGTTAAAGGAAATCGAACTTAATTATTTTTGCTAAAATTGTTTATTTTTTTTTAGATATACCATACCTTATGCTGACAAAAACCTTCAGGATGATGTGGAAATCGATTCAAGAAATTATTTGGTTTGTGGATAGTCCTCCTTTTCCAGTCCTAAACATTCTATACTCGGGGATAAAATCTTAATATGTTACAATATATGTCAGATTAAGGATAAGTTTGTATAAAATGAAAAAATAAATTTAAATTTTATGTTTCCAATTATTATTAAAGTAAGTTAGATTTATCTATTATTTGTGTCAAAACAAGGTTATAACTCGAAATTTTTTGCCATACAGGGCACTAAATATAAATTAAGATTGTTGATTTATCAGCTAAATGTTTGTTTATTATTCACTCTTTATATTAGAGTAATATTTTTCTCTTAGTTAATAAATATATTTATTAGCTGACTATATAGTCGTAAAAAATAATGTTTGATGAAATAAAAATAAAGTATATATTTGTTTTATTTTTCCTCTGCGTTATTATATAAAATCCAAATGTCTCGTAGCTTCGTATCAATTTTTTTCCAAATTTTACCTTTTCAAATTAAAAAAATATATATCAAATGGTGTTCTCTCTAAACTTTAACGCATATTCACCATTTGACAGATAACAACTAGGAAATGAGACTCCGGGGGCGTAATCCTAAAAAATAGGACATATAAAATAATGACAATACAGTACTCCTATTATCATCTATACAATTAGCTAGAAACTTGTTAAAATGAAATTGTAAAATGGCGTGTTTGCATCACCACGAGCCGCCGTAAGTTATGTACAGAATTTCCTTGTCAGACTCTCTACAAGTCATTTTACCTACATCAGTACTATTACAAACCAAAAAATTAATTTTAATCAAATTTACGATACCCTACAACAACAACTAATGGATAAAGACTCTTTTTTTATTAATCCTTATATACACACATAACAGTCATTTAGGCCGCTACGTTGACTCAAGAGAAATAGGATTTAACTGCTAAACTCTTCACGTAGTGGTCGTAGTCTGACGGATAAGGTATCTGTGTACTGAGCGGAAGATTGGGGGTTCGAATCCCAACAACGTATATGACTTTTTTTTCATTTATTAAATGGTTAAAAATTATTCTTTGACTGAAGATAGGATTTAACTGCTAAACTTTGCGACATGGCTTCGATAGCCCTGTGCCTATAGAGTTTGTCTTCCAACCCGAAGGTAGCTGGTTCGATCCTCGCTAGAATGAAAAAAAGTGTGACGTCATCCCAACAAAATTAAAGTGCAGCCAACAAGAAGATTGATAATTTGAATTGACAGGCAACCAGAAGAAAATGACAAGTAGTGACAGGTGACAGTTGATGTATATGCGAAAGCCAACGCTCAAATGGGGTACCCGGGTGAACTACTAGAAAATGGGAACACCTGAACTAACCTGAAAAATGAGGATCCCGGACGGAACATTAGCGGAGCCCTATGGGGTACTCGGGGTGGAGCACTAGAAAATGGGGCTCCCGGAAGGAGCTCTAAAAATGGGGATCCCGGACGGAACTTTAACGGAGCCCTATGGGGTACTCGGGTGGAGCACTAGAAACTGCGGCCCACGGAAGGGGTTCTAAAAAAGGGGCCCCACAAAAAATGGGGCGCAGCCCTAAAATGGGGCCCTCGTCGTGGGGCCCACGGGGGCGCAGCCCGGTCTATAGCGACGGAATGACTACTCACAGACAACATCAGCCCTTTTCCAAAATCAGCTCGAGGAGAGGACAGGACATAAAATTAAATTGTCAGCAAGTCACTATGGATTTAGGAGACCATTGAAATATTAAAGAATGGCACTCTGAATAAGAGAGACGATGCAGTTAATCTTTTTTCTATCTGGAAAACGCTTGTCAAGCTAGATCACTATACCGGCATGGCGCCTGACACCACGAACGGCTCTTAAAAAGCGGGCGGAGCAAACGTCACCGTATATAGAGCATGCTGTCGCAAAGTCATGTTCCTGATGGTAAGGACATATGAATTTCGACCACCGGAAAATGTATGACTGGATATTCCGTCCCGGTGCCAGTCGTAGGACTCATCAGTGGGATTCCGACTGATACCTTTTCCCACACATCCTTTTAGTCATACTTTTTACAAAACTTGGATTCCTATTTAGTCAAATTTTGTCGGCAAATGATAGTGAGATGTTGGTTTCACAATAATGCCGTACATTAAAATTACCTCAGTTGATGTTCAGCTAGCAAGCATAGTAAATATTAAACATTGGCGAAAAGTATGCAAGTTTTCACCAGAAACCAAACGGATGAGCGAAATTATTTAAATAATTACTAATCAAGATATGTAGTGTATTTTCACAATATTTTCCAGGTTGCAATATCAATTTTAAATTAAACTTGATCAAGCAGAAATTTTGTTTATGATAATTAATTTTTAATAAGCCTCTGCTGTAATAAATTTAAAGAAAATAATTTTAAATTCTAAATTTACACCTCAAGAAATTCTCGTTTTTGTCAAAATTGGAATAACCTAAGATTTATAGTTGGCTATATTTAATATGTTATATTGAATTTGAGAAAATAAATTTATTTTAATCTAGGATAAGTTATTTACACATAATTATTGAATCACCTGGTATATTTCGATTTTTTTAATATGATGTATACCAGGTAAGACCCTTCAAATTACTATACAAGAAAGTGTTGTGAATTACTCACAACTGCAGGGACACTCACGATCCAGTTTTTTTACACCATGTATGATAAGAACTTTGGACAACGTATTTTACATACCTTTAACTGTAGATTTAAAATTAAGTACTTCATTCATGTCGCTAATCCTAACAATTTTCGAAAATACATCATTTCATTTAAAAAAATTCAATCCAAATTTAGTGTCGCATCATCAATATCAGTTCCATTCAATTAATATCTAGACAGGAAACACTGGCAATTTTTTGATTGTACCATTCGTATTGCCGGCACTATTGAATAGAGAACTTTATTTGGAGTTCCCCCAAAATGTTTCTTACGATTTAGTAGAGCATTTACCACTTGAAATCGGCCGAAATATGTACTACATGCACGATGGGGCACCACTTCATTTCAGCGTTATTGTGCGGGAGCACCTTAATAACGTCTATCCAAACCGTTGAATAGGTAGAGTAGAATCTGTTGTCTGGCGTCCTCGATCTCCCCACCTAATGCCGTTGAATTTTTACCTGTAGGGACACCTCAAAACTTTGATGTATTCCACTCCGATCGATAGTAGGGAGGAACTTTTACGGAGAATCACGTTTTATTGTGATCAAATAAGGAACAATGCTGAGTTAATGTGGCGGGTACAGCATTTCTTAATTCGTCACACCCGCAAGTGTATCAGACTTCACGGAGCCCATGTTGAACACTCTTGTCATGGCTAAAATTTTATCTTAAATTTACTAAGGTTAATTGGGTTAATTTTACTTTCTTTTTGGTAATATTCACGTTTTGGGCAGCACTATATCATTGTTATTAAGCATTTCTCATTTTTTCTCCGTATAACAGCTTAATATTCGTTTCATTTTTGGGTCCTATTGCTTTTTGAGCCATTCCAAATTTCACTCCCTTGCAAAGTTTCTTCCCAACTTAATTATTTTCTTTATCTTTCAGTAATTTGCCTATAAGAAATACAGCCCTAATTAAAATCCTTTCATAACTTGTATTTTTAGGTCGGCAACTCTACGTCACTATTTTAGGTTGTTTATATTCAAATAGAATGTTGGTATTTACCTTTTTATAAGATATCATTCCTTTTTTTGTGCTGATTATTTCAATTAAATTGTTACATTTATCTATTTTAGTTACAGTTTTCCGAATTTTTATTTGTAGTATTTTCAAGGATTTTTTTACCTTTTATTGGGGGTTATGTGACCTTTTCAGCTGACGTTTAGGCAAATTGAATTCTTTTAGGCCGTTGCATGTTGGGAGAAAATTTGGACGAGTAACTAATATCGTGTTGATAATTGCTGAGGGAAAATTCGTATTTCCTATTTTAGGGATCAACAATGAAGTCCTATTTAATTTTGAGTCGGAAATGTCAACGACTTATTAGTTAGCGATGCCGTTTAAGCCTACTATTTTGAGCTATCATTATTTTGTCGAATTGCTACTTGTTTAAGGTCCCTTTTGTCTCGCGCCCTATGTTGAGGGAAAAAGAAGCTCATACAGTGCAGGTTTTGAGCGAGAATTTATCTGTCAATCCTACTTTTTCCTGTGTAGTTTGGCATTGTTGAGTCAAGAAATTTCCATTCTGATTTATTGCCGCCATCCTGCGGGTTTTTGATGGGAAATCTCTTTTGCGTGCCTCGATAGCGTTGTGGTGATTTGTGGTTTTAGTATTTTTTTTGGCCAGTTTGGCGACCTGGAAACAGGGATTTTGTCGGCCCCTTGACATTATTACCAGGAAGCCGTCTGACCCCAGAAAATCGGGTAAGGAACTTTACACTATTTACTGCTAAAACGAGCCTGCTTAGTTTTTTTAACATTAAAAGATTTCAGCTCAAAATTGATTATTATGAGAACAATTTAAGCCAATTTTAAAACCAACTGGAGTATGTTACTCTTAAGTATTTTTTAAAGACCTTACATTAACCAAGTGTAATTTTAATAAGCTGTATTTTGGGGTTTTAGGGCCGATTATATCTTTTTCTAAAATTTAGATCAGCAATTTTTTATAGTTTTTGGGTTTTTTAATATTTGCTGCCATGCAGTGCCAAAATTTTATAATTTGTCATTAGTAACAATTGATTTTGAAAGTAATTTTTATCATCGTTTGTAATTTGTACTATATTTTGCATTATTTTTGCCTCCCGGACGTATCACGATGTTCATATTTTTTTGGACAAATTTATTGTATTGGCATTAGTAATATTTCAATATCTTGTCTGTATGTTTCCTTTGAGCCACATTTTGGGTTTATGATTGACAGTTTTAGAGTTCTTTTGCATCGTGATATATCCATAGCCTCGTAACTTACAGTTGACTCCAGTAAAATGTTTTTTTGTGTATTGACTACAATATTTATGTACTAGAGACTGACTCGTATAGTGAAATTATAACTTCCTGTAGATTTTGCAAATTTATGTATTATTTAATGACAATGTCAAGTAGTACATCCTGACTTTTCACTTAATAGTCCGGTATTTTGTGATTTTATCTGGAATATCTTGTTTTTATCAATTATTGTTGCTGTGAAAATTTAATTTAAAAGTCAGTGTCAAATTTCAAATCTTGGCTTTTCACATTTAGGATGGTAAAATTGTGATTTTACTTTGAGTGTTCCTTTTTTTTTTATTGGTTGCCTTTTAATTAATTAACTGTGTATTTTTAGCCAGTCTAAGCAATTTTTTTTAATATGAAAGAACTAAGCATTCACTGATCTCAGTCTCTGAATATTGTAGGTTGATAATATTTTTAGTAAATCTGATTATGAATTGATTAATTTTTTATATATGCGTAAGTTGTTTTTTTATTGTAATAAACTTGTTCTTCGATCACTGCTTAATTATTTTTTTTTGTAAATCTGGAGTCATACTGAAAATTTCACTTGTACATTTTTGACACATTATTGCTCTTATGTAACTCGAACTCAATAGTTACAGCAAGCGACTACTCTAAGTGATTGTTTAATTTTGCGATTTAAGTGAACATTTTCTTTTCTATTAATTTGTAGTTTACCTTAATGTTTTTTTTTTAAGTTTTGATTGTGGTTTCTTGACAATTTGGCTGTAATAATGTTTTCCTTTAAATTTTTAGTCCTTTACTCTAACATTAAGATGATTAGACATTGCTAATTTTTTTTTTATTTTATTTAAATTAGGGTCCATCTCTAGGGATACAATTTAGATCTACCTTCTGGGATAGTAGTATACCTGTATCCACCCTCTGGATATAACAGAACTCAGGTCCACCCTCTGGGTATAAGAGAGATCCTAGTCCACCATTGAAGTTAGAAGAAGTCCAAATCGACAAAAACTTAGGACTTCTCCATCATCAGGATTTAAAGTATTTAATAAAAAAAAAAACATTTTTTTCTATTAACGTCTTTGAGTTTCTGTTGTCCCGCACCTTCTTGACGACATTCAATTTTTTTTCATCTTTAATATTTTGTGCAGTAGGATAGAGAGCTGGGTTGAACGCTAGGTCCGAGCAACAACGTGGGGGTTTTCCGAGTTTACCCGGCCAAAACTCAGTGGCGCCTATAAAAACAAATACCCACCCCTACTCTACGGCATAGGGGCTAGTTCGGCACTTTGCTAACTGGTGCCGCCTCTATCTTTCAACTCTGCTCTGCTGGCACAAGATAGACTTTTTTTTGCGCCCTAAAGTAAATACCATTGTAGCAAATTGGCGCCCAACGTGGGGCATTTGTTCGTCAGGAAAGACAAGAAGTGTGTGGGATAAAGTGACTCATTAACTTTTTGTTTATTACTATTATTATTACTGACATTTTGGTGAACCTAATTGTGGATATTTTTTTGATTGATTTAAAATTTTTACTAATTAACATTTTTACCGATAATTCCTTTTTGAGAACCAAATACTTGTATAAATTTATTTGTTGGATATTTCGCTTTTAAACTTGATTGATATTTGTGTACTAGTATCACCTATTGATATATTTTTTTTTGTATTTGACATTTATTTGACTGATATCTTTTAATTGACCTTAATTGAATTTAGCTTTTGAAATTAATTTGGCTTTTGAAACTTTTAATGATTGATATTTGGTTCATAATTTTTTACTGATTGTGCCCTTTATTGATTTTTGCTCATTCTTTTCCATTTACTTACCGAAACTTTTTTTTTGACTGATATTTGGTTTATTGTTTTTTTTTTTAACTGATTGTGAACTTTGATGATCTTTGCTTACCTATGGTAATTTATTTATCAATAATACCCCTTTTAACTTTTAGTAATTTTGATTACTTTTGAGTATTGTGTATCGATATTACCCCCAATTGATTTTGCTTATCTTAGAGTACCGAGTTATTGTTATCACCCTTTAACTTTTGATAACCTTGTTTGCCCTTGAGTACAGAACAGTAGCTTCTATTAAGACCGTTACTGGAGAGAAAGCTCGCATGAAATGTGAGAGATCTCAAACTCTGCTCGTTCATTTTTTAAATCGAGTTGACCGAGTCCCTGTGGATAATTTAACCGCCCAAGATGTCGAAATTCGAGCGAAGTTAATTGTGGAGATACTATCAGCTTTGGATAATTTGAGGTCCTTATGTAAACAAGATCCCAATTTGAGTGCATTAATGGAACATGCCGAAGTCTCCGATTCAGAGACATCTTTAACTGAAGATGAAGTTCGTCCAGCCTTTTCTACTCCTCGTGTACAGTACAATCCAGGGAGGACTCAACGAGTTGAAAAATGGGGACTTAAGTTCACTGGCGAACAGAAAACTTTATCTGTTCATAGTTTCCTAGAACTAGTAGCCGAGCTGTAAATTGCACGCAGGGTCACGGATAAACAACTGTTTGACTCAGTCATAGATCTTTTTGCTGGAAAAGCTTTAAATTGGTACCGTGATAATCGTACCAGAGTACATGACTGGAACAGTTTATCGCAGTTATTGTACAGACATTTTGAGCCTCCCGATTATCGCTCTCGATTATTCAAGGAGATTTTAGATCGTACCCAGGACACCTCAGAGAGTATTGTGGATTACCTGTCAAGCATGCCGGCCTTGTTTCGCCGTTATGGATCATTGACTGAGGACATCAAGTTGGAGATTATTATCAAAAACTTAGCATCATTTTATTCTACACAACTTCCATCTGTTAACACATTAGAAAAGTTGGAAAAGGCTTGTTTGAAACTGGAAACCAAGCAATATAGAGCGGAGCACTACCTCCCACCAGCTAGAAGACGTCAAACGTGTGTGGAGCCAGATTTTGCTTTTGTTGCTGAAACTGAAGAAATACTACATAGGAATCCGGTTCTCAGTAAAGTCAGACACATAGACCAACTCCACTAGTCAAAGCATGGTCACTTGTTGAAATTGTCAGAAAACTGGCCATGTTAATAAAGATTGCCCAAGCCCTAAGAAAACCTACTGTTATCGTTGTGGCACGCCTAATGTTACTGTCAGATCTTGCCCATAGTGTTATAATTCGGGAAACGGGTCTCGAGAGAGTCAATAAAAGGTCGTGAGATATCTCCCAGCTTACCTTCTAAATCGACCCATGAATCAAATTTTCCCGCTAAAATCCTATTAGAATATATTTTAGGCCATGCGCAAGGAGACCAGCGTCCATATTTGGAAGTTTTAATTTTAGGTGTACCTTTTCAAGGATTATTGGATTCCGGCGCTACTCGCTCTATAGTTGAATTACCCGGATACGAAATACTACAGCGATTGGGCATCAGATTAATTAAGACGCCAACGGACAGAGTTGCACTTCTATAGGCCACATGCAAGTACCCTTCAACTTAATGGGTAAAACTAAAATTATTGACGTCCTTGTACTACCTGAACTTGCTCACATGCTCATTTTAGGCATCGAATTTTGGAGAACCATGGAGATTGTTCCAGATGTGAAGCAAGATGTTTGGCATTTTGCAAGTGAGCCAAGTCCCACATATTTGGGAAGCATTCAGGATGAGTCTACGCTTACAAATGAACAACGTAAGGCAATGGGTAGCTTAATTAAAGAAAAACTAGATAAAATGGGTTCTGGCCTTGGATGCTGTAAAGTAGCTGAACACGTGATCGAAATAGAACCAGGAACCAGGCCAATCAAGCAAAGATACTACCCGGTGTCTCCATTCAAACAAAGAATTATTGATTAAGAGCTAAAGAAAATGTTGGAAGATGGAGTCATTGAACCCTCAAAGAGTGCTTGGTCAAGCCCAGTGTGTCTAGTGCGTAAAAATAACGACAGCTTTAGATTTTGTGTGGACTGCAAGAAAGTTAATGACGTCACAAAGAAGGACGCCTATTCTATTCCATACATCTCCGCTATTTTAGATTGATTCCGAAATGTCAAATATTTAAGTTCCCTCGACATCAAATCTGCCTTCTGGACCGTCCTTTAAGCGAGTCCTCGCATGAATACACTGCATTTACCGTACCAGGAAGAATACTGTACCAGTTTAGCCATATGCCGTTTGGCTTGTGAAATGCCCCAGCTAACTGGCAACGTATAACAGATACCGTTCTCAGCGCTGATCTTGAATCTTCAGTGATGGTTTACCTGGATGAAATCATACTTATTTCACAGAACTTTGATAAACATCTACGACTTTTAAATTTGATTCTTGACAGATTGGTTGCAGCAGGTTTGGTCGTTTCCCTAGAGAAATGCAAGTTCTGCAGACCAGAATTAAAATATTTGGGCTACATGGTTGATAAACAAGGACTTCGACCAGATCAGCAAAAAATAGAAGCCATCGTGAATATACCTCCTCCTTGCAACGTTCAGGAAATATGCCGATTTATAGGTACAGCTTCTTGGTACCGACGTTTTGTACCTAATTTCTCATCCACATAAGCTCCACTCACTCATCTTACCAAGAAGAACGTTACATGGTCATGGACTTCCGACTGTGATAGAGCTTTTAAATCCATTTAGGAGTCCCTAGTTTCTGCACCAATACTCTCTTGCCCGGACTTCAACCGTCCCTTGTACTGCAAACGGATGCCAGCGCTTTTGGACTCGGCGCTGTATTGACCCAAAGTTTCGATGACGGCGTGAAAGTAATATGTTTCCTATCTCGTTCACTCACTAAACAGGAAATAAAGCTAGCTGTAACGGAAAAGGAATGTCTAGCAGTCATTTGGAGTGTAAAGAAATTAAGACATTACTTGGAAGAAGTACATTTTACAGTAATTACAGATCACCATTCTTTACTGTTGTTACATAGGCTTAAGGATCCTCAAAGTCATTTAGCGCGATGGATACTGCGCTTGCAACCATACATCTTTACTTTAGTGTATCGTGCGGGAAAAGAAAATGTTGTTACTGATTTCCTATCTCGTTCCGTTCCAACACCTGTTGATGTCATTGATACCAACAACGAAAGCGATTTTTCTCTCTCTGCGACAAAGGATAAATGGTTTATTAACATGTTCAAGAGACTAAAACAACATCCAGAGAAGTTTCCAACTTGGCGAGTAGAAAACAATCTACTCTATAAATACATGAAATCCAGTCCTAACGATTTTGCCGCTTCTCAAAGCGCTTGGAAGATAATAGTTCCCAAGGATAAGAAAAGAGAAGTTCTGACTCGTTGCCATGATATTCCTGCTTCAGGTCATGTCGGCATATTCAAGACATTCTGGAAGGTTTGCCAACGCTATTACTGGCCGAAAAATGCAGTGCGACATCGCCAGATATGTGAAAGCATGTCGAGTTTGCGCTCAGCAAAAGGTAGAATAGAAACCTCCAGCAGGACTAATGGGAAATCGACCTATTGTGAAGAAAGTGTTTTCCTGATGTTTGGAGCCCCTCAATCGCTAATGTGCGATAATGGAACGTAAATGAAGTCCAAGGAATTTCAAGCACTTTGTAAACGTTATAAGACCAAAATATTCTATACAACCTCTTACTACCCATGAGCTGATCCTACTGAGAGAGCGAATCGAGTCGTGAAAACAATGCTGAGATCTTATGTACATGATGGTAACCACCGAACTTGGGATGAAAAATTAGCCGCCATTGGTTGTGCTATGCGGACATCCCGCAATAAAACTACTGGATTCACTCCTTATTATTTGAATTTTGGTAGAGAACACACGTTGTGCGGTCAAGACTATGCTGAGGAAGTTCCAACCGCTGATTTAGACCCAAAGAACTACGCTAAGAAGAGACAAGTTCTATTCCAAAAACTATACCATCAAGTTAAAGCTAAGATACTTGCCTCTCATTCCAAAAATCAAAAGCGTTACAACTTGCGCAGAAGACCCATTGAGTACTTGCCCGGACAAATTGTTTGGCTTAAGAACAAAGTCCTTTCGGATGCCGTTAACTTTTTCAGTACTAAATTAGCTCCCGCTTATGTAGATCATTTTGTAATAAAAAGGAAAATGGGTACATGCACTTATGAACTGCAAGACCGATCGGGGCAAAGCAAAGGCAACTGGCACGTACAAGACCTCAAACCGTACCATCCATCTAATCCAAATTCGATAGATTCCGAGTAATTAATTATACCTTGACTTATCTTTATTGCGTATCGTACTTATGTTTTCGTATTTTAGTTTCCTATCTTTTCTTTTATCTCTTTCTCGTCCTTCCACTTTTCCTGATCTGCAGGATGGGCAGCTAATTGGGTATGGTTCGCCGACTTGGCGCGAAACTTGTTCGGCGGGTCATGCTCGATTGCTAAAAAATAGTTCTGCACCGAGTACTGGTGGAGGTAGAAGTCCTTCTGCTGTGGTAAAGTAGACCTTCAGTCGCTTTACCTCTGTTGTTTGGTCACCGCATCTGTTCTTCTTTTAGTCAGTTATCTCGGCGATGACCTGTATTTTCTGTGTCATTTCCTTATATCTTTGATTTCTTTGTACCTTATCTTATCGATTATCTCATGTGAGTTATCTTACCTTCTATTTCTTGTCGTGTAACTTTTTCTGCTCTAGAGGATGGGCATCTGATTGAGTATGGGTCGCCGACTTGACGCGAAACTTGTTCGGCGGTACCTGCTTGATTGATAACTTCTGTTGCTTAGTCACTGCGCTTGTTTTTTTCCCTTTTCTCTTTTCTTCCTCCTTTTATATACATTCAGTCAATCGTTTTGTCGGCGACTAAAAATTTTCTTTATCTTTTCCTTGAGCCCTCGGTTCTTTTGTCTCTTACCTTTTGATTCCGCGATGAACGTTTATCTTTATCGTTTTCTTCATCTTGTGCTGGTATTCGGTTGGCAGTGTGTGTGTCTGACTTTACGCGAAACAGGTTGGGGGGCACGCTCTCAGGTCGGAGACTATGTATGTCTTTTGTTGTCGCCTTTTTAGACTTATCATAAATTTTGATTACTTCGATTCTGACTCTTACCTTGTCTGTTAGGACGTTATCATGAATATCTCGATTTTAACTTTTTGTCCGTAAGTACATTATCTTGTTTTTCGTTTTGCCTTTACCTTTGTCCAACTGGACATTTATTTTGGATTATTTAGTTTGACTTTTGCTTTACCGTACCTTGTGTCCTTCAGGACATTTATTTTGGATTTTTGATTTATCTTTTTCCTTTACCTTGTTATCCTTCTGGAGGTTTTCCTTAAATTTCTTGATTATGACCTTTTGCTGATTTTGACTACTTTTGTTACCTGATTTACCTTCTTGATCTCGTAGTTTCTTCTGCAGCCTTTTTTTTTATTTTTACAGGCTGCCTGGTGTTGGGTGCTACTGGACGCCGCTCAGCGCCCTCTGGTTTACCAGGGGGCAAATCAGTCGGAAGGGTTGAGCATGGGGGGACGAAAGTCTGAGAACCTGGGGCCTATTCCGATAGGTTTAATCACTGTTGGCTAGCCCAACAGGCCAGGGGAGGGCCATGTTACTGTGTTCGGCCTCAGCTCCGGCTGGTTCGTCTGTTGCGACAGGCTAGTGGCAGTGGCACCACGCGAAACACCCTCCTTATTTTTTTTTTGTTTGTTCTTGAGGCTGCGGTGCGCTAGGGTAACACCAAGGCATATTTTAGTTTGGTAGGTGCTTATAACTCACTCCCTTATGTTTGGCGGATTATCTGGGCTATCCCTCTTTCTCTTCTTAGTTTTTTGTTTGCTGGTTGGTTTTTCTTTTCCTTTTTTTTTGTTATCCACCCTTTGGGTTGTCTGCTATGGGGCACTTGGAGGCTTTCTTGGGAGCAACTGGAGTGAGGCTAGTAAACGAGGTTCCCACACTTTTCTCGGGTGTTACGCAATGCTAGCTGATCTGTCCATCCCAGGTCGAAAGAGTGCTGAGCACCTCCGTCGGCAGCGTCGACGGACTTTTCTACACTAGATGCCTCCATGGAGGTCGCCGAGTTTCTTGTATCGGGGAGGCCAAAGAGACATGTTTTTTTTAGGGGGGTTTTGGGATTTAATTAATTACATTTCCTGACCTTGATCGGCTAACCCTGTTGTTTGATTAGTTCTTTATCTGATAATTGCCCTACTTTCTTGAATTTTGTTATCTTTAACTTTACTTAATAATAGATCATCACGTAGTTTCGTTCTATTAATTGTTACCTACTTAATTCATCATCGTCGGTTAATATTTTTGAGAAATTACCCTCCTTCTAAAGGAGAGGGGGAGTTGCCACGGTTAAAATTTTATCTTAAATTTACTATGATTAATTTGGTTAATTTTACCTTCTTTTTGCTAATATTCACGTTTTGGGCAGCACTATATCATTGTTATTTAGCATTTCTCATTTCTCCTTCGTATAACAGTCTAGCATTCATTGCATTTTTGGGTCCTATTGCTTTTCAAGCCATTCCAAATTTCACTTCCTTGCAAAGTTTCTTCCCAACTGAATTATTTTCTTTATCTTTCAATAATTTGCCTATAAGAAATACAGACCTAATTAAGATCCTTTCATAACTTGTATTTTTAGGTCAGCAACTCTACGTCACTGTTTTACATTGTTTATATTCAAATAGAATGTTGGTATATACCTTTTTATAAGATATCATTCTTTTTTTGTGCTGATTATTTTAATTAAACGTTACATTATCTATTTTAGTTACAGTTTTCCGAATTTTTATTTGTAGTATTTTCAAGGATTTGTTTACCTTTTGTTGGGGATTATGTGACCTTTTCAGCTGACGTTTAGGCAAATTTCCATTACTTTAGGCCGTTGAATGTTGGGAGGAAATTTGGACGAGTAACTAATACCGTGTTGCTAATGGCTAAGGGAAAATTCTTATTTCCTATTTTAGGGATCAAGAATGAATTTCTATTTAATTTTGAGTCGGAAATGTCCATGATTTATTAGTTAGCGATGCTGTTTAAGCCCACTATTTTGAGCTGCCATTCTTTTGTCGAATTGCTACTTGTTTAAGGTCCCTATTGTCTCGCGCCCTATGTTGAGGGAAAAAGAAGCTCATACAGCGCAGGTTTTGGGTTTCTTATAAATGGCAAGAATTTATCTGTCAATCCTACTTTTTCCTGTGAAGTTTTGAATTGTTGAGTCGAGAAATTTCCATCCTGACTTATTGCCGCCATCCTGCGAGTTTTTGATGGGAAATTTCTTTTGCGTGCCTCGATAGCGTTGTGGTGATTTGTGAATTTAGTTTTTTTTGGCTAGTTATCGAGGTGCGCCCTGGAAACAGAGATCTTGTCGGCTCCTTGAAATTATTACCAGGAATCAGTCTGACCCCAGAAAATCAGGTAAGGAATTTTAAACTATTTACTGCTAAAACCAGCCTTCTAAGTTTCTTTTTTTAAATATTAAAAGATTTCAGCTCAAAATTGATTATTACGAGTACAATATAAGCCAATTATAAAACCATCTGTAATATTTTACTCTAAAGTCTTTTTAGACCTAAAATTAACCACGTGTAATTTTAATATGCTGTATTTTGGGGTTTTAGGGCCGATTATATCTTTTTGTAAAATTTAGATCAGCAATTTTTTATAGTTTTTGGGGTTTTCAATATTTGCTGCCATGCAGTGCCTAAATTTTATAATTTGTCATCAATAACAGTTGATCTTGAGAGTAATTTTTATCATCGTTTGTAATTTGTACTATATTTTGCATTATTTTTGTCTCCTGGACGTATCACGATGTCCATATTTTTTTGGACAAATTTATTGTGGAGGCATTAGTAATATTTCAATATGTTGTCTGTATGTTTTCTTTGAATGCCATTTTGGGTTTATGATTGACAGTTTTAGAATTCTTTTGCATCGTGATATATCCATGGCCTCGTAACTTACAGTTGACTCCAGTAAAATACTTTTTGTGTATTGACTTCAATATTTAGGTACTAGAGACTGACTCGTATAGTGAAAATATAACTTCCTGTAAATTGTGCAAATTTATTTATTTTTTAAATGACAATGTCAAGTAGTACATCCTGACTTTTCACTTAATAGTCCGGTATTTTGTGATTTTATCTGGAATATCTCGTTTTTATCCATTATTGTTGCTGTGAAAATTTAATTTAAAAGTCAGTGTCAAATTGCAGATCATGGCTTTTTACATTTAAGCTAGTAAAATTGTGATTTTACTTTGAGTATTCCTTTTTTTTCTATTGGTTGCTTTTAGTTAATTAACTGTGTATTTTTAGCCCGTCTAAGCATTTTTTTTTAATATGAAAGAATTAAGAATTCACTGATCTCGGTCCCTGAATATTGTGGGTTGATAATATTTTTAGGAAATCTGATTATGAATTGATTAATTTTTTATATGTGTATAAGTAGTTTTTTTATTGTAATGAACCTGTTGTTCGATCACTGCTTAATTATTTTTTTTTTGTAAATCTAGAGTCATACTGGAAATTTCACTTGTACATTTTTGACACATTATTGCTCTTATGTAACTCGAACTCAATAGTTAGAGCAAGCGACTACTCTAAGTGATTGTTTAATTTTGTGATTTAAGTGAACATTTTCTTTCCTATTAATTTGTAGTTTACCTTAATGTTTTTTTAAAGTTTTGAATGTGATTTCTTGACAATTTGGCGGTAATAATTTTTTTTTCCTTTAAATTTTTAGTCGTTTACTCTTACATTAAGATGATTAGGCATTGCGGCTATTTTTTTTAAAATTATATTTAAATTAGGGTCCACCCCTAGGGATACAACTCAGATCCACCCTCTGGGGTAGTAGTATACCCGTAGCCACCCTCTAGGTATAACAAAACCCAGGTCCACCCTCTGGGTATAAGAGAGATCCAAGTCCCCCATTGGAGCTAGAAGAAGTCCAGATTAACAACAACTTAGAACTTCTCCATCATAAGAATTTAAAGTATTTAATAAAAAAAACATTTTTTTTCTATTAACATCTTTGAGTTTCTCTTGTCCCGCACCTTCTTGGCGACATTCAATTTTTTTTTTACCTTTAATATTTTGTGCAGCAGGATAGAGAGTTGGGTTGAACGCTATGCCCGAGCAATAACGTGGGGGGATTTCAGAGTGTACCCGGCCAAAACTCGGTGACGCTTATAAAAACAAATACCCACCCCTACTCTACGGCATAGGGACTAGCTTGGCACTTTGCTAACTGGTGTCGCCTCTAGCTTTCAACTCTGCTCTGCTGGTACAAGACAGACTTTTTTTTGCACCTTAAAGTAAATACTAGTGTATGAAGTTATGAAGTTTTTAACTAAGCAGTTAGTTTAACTTTTTATTGAAACTATGGTTACACGGGAAAATTCCTCTATTTCATATTCAACCCGACAAAAGTTAGTGGACTAACAGTGTAAATAAAATGACGTTTTTTTCGATCGGTTAGGATTACCGACATGAATGAAGTACTTAATTTTTAGTCTACAGTTAAAGGTATGTAAAAAACGTTGTCCAAAGTTTTATCATACAGGACGTAAAAAAATTGGATCATGAGTGTCCCTGCAGTTGTGAATAATTCACAACACTTTCTACGATGGTAATTTAAAGAGTCTTACCTGGTATACATCATATTAAAATAAATTGAAATATACCTGGCGGTTCAATAATTATGTGTAAAAAACACGACTCTATTGCAGCTCTTTGGAAGGCTATACGAAAAAAGTTTATATTAACTTTTTTCATATCTGGGAGATTTCCCACATTTTCCCAGACACCCTGTATAGTGGTTGAATTGAAAGCTTACTTGTTTTTAGAAATTAATGACAAATTGGATGGTGAAATCTGTTTTTCGATATCTCTTTTAGTTTTCAAAAAGTATGTTCTAGAACTTTATCGAAAATTCGATTCTAGGCTTATTTCATAATAACAAACTCTAAATCTGTTTTTCGATATCTGTTTGAATTTAAAAGCAGAACGTTCTATAAATTTATAGAAAATTAATCTCGTTTTCTTACTTGATAACAAGTCCAACAGTGAAATCCGGTTTTCTCAATCACTTTTAATTTCCAATATAATTTTCTGGAAATTCGGTGATAATCCTCACTTCTGACACCAATTGTTATGATTTTGTCTCTTTAAAATCGCTCACTGGGTTCGCAGAGTAAAACACAGCAACTTTCACTAATACTTCCAATACTTATATTATTACAACTCTCGTATACAATATAATCTTCACTATCCAAATATCACTATACAACTAACTATACTTCGCTTATCCTATCTCTATTTATATACCTATGGAATCTTCTATATAAATTCTGAACATAAAAGTTGAGATCTATCTAGAAGTATGACTTATCGATACACTATTTCGTTCGGCACATTAAAATAAAAATGACTAATCACATCGGAATACGAAGGCGTATCTACAAGTTTTCTTCTAGTCTTTCATAACATTATAATACATGATGGTGGAGACACCTAGCCATGCCGTTAATTCACTGTTGTAATATAAATTTTGTCTTCTAATAATAATTTGGATCCTTCGGAGGCAAGTCAAACCTATGTCACCTAATTCTCATACGAGTTTTTAGGAAATGGAAATTTAATTGCGGGAAATATGTATAAATACATTATATTTAAAGCAATTTTATACTATTAAACTCGATTCGGTCAGTTCTTTTTTGATGAGTAATAAAGTGGAGCAGTGTATTATATCTTGCAAGAAAAGGTTGATTTTAATTTCTAAAAAAATAAATTAATTAAAAAGGAAATATATCTAATAATTATATAATAGGGTCTATGAAAAATTGATAAATTATATTTTTATGAAAGAATATAAATAACAGCTATTTTAAAACCAGTAAAGAATTTTCGTATCTTGACCGATATTATTTAAGATTAAACAATGTGTATTTAAAGTTTGGTATTTCGAGCTATTTTATACTAATTAAATTTCACTATGCATATAGAAAATTTAAAATTATACTTGATAATCTCTGGTACATGGGACATAGAATGGATGAAAAGTACATTTTTAAAGAGAATTTACCTGTGGCTGCGTTTCAGTTTTCAAGGAATGTTTATAACTTTTGTTACTTCATTTATGATAAAATTCTATCGGTTAATAGTAACTGATGGTGACAGTGAAACAATAGCCCAATGTGCCGGTCTACTGATAACATATATACCGATTTTAATAAAAATATTTTTATATCAGAAAAATAATGTTTCCAGAATTTTTCTGAAAATAGCAAAGAAAGAAAAACAAATGCGTTTGTCTCTCGATGAAGAGATAGTACTATTCTACACTCAGAGTACTAAACTCGTTAAGAAAATTAGTATAGGTTTTATTGTACTTTGTGTGTTTAGTATAATTATATGCATTCCGGCTAATTTGTTATTATATTTAAATGAATCATCACTCCAAAAGAAACGGAACGAAATGCTGGAAAAACCCTTGGTGTTGCCAATGTGGTTCCCTTTTAAGGAGAGGGACCATATAGTGACAGTATTTATAATAAATACAATTTGCTGCATTGTAAATGGGTCTTTATATTCTGCCTCCCAAATAAGATTATTTACACTCATGATATTCCATGCTTCTGAGTTAAAAATTTTACGTATTTTCATTGGACGACACAACAGAAACAATGGCAAGCAGCAAATAGAGGACTACTATATTCAGTTAAAAAAAAATATTGAAAAGCATGTATATATAATTGGGTAAGTAAAAAAATATTTAGTTATATTTGAAACACAATTTTCTATTTTCATGAGGCTGCGGAAGTTCAAAAAGGAGTCTTAATATATTAAAATCAAAAATTTTTATATTCTGAAGAATTTTGAGTTTGAGCACTATTTGTAAACGGTATATTTGAGTCTCAGAAATTATTGGGTACCTTAAGATTCAAATGAAAGCTTGCTACGTTACGGGAGAGGAAAAGAATTAAAATGAAAACGAATAAATGAAAATTAAATATTGAATGCTTCGGTACAGGTTGTTATTTTTTCGGTGTTGATCGCTCCTTCTTTTAGGGTAGTGCCTAGGCTAGCATGCCGGAGATTAGGGGGGGGTTATATAAATTCAAAGCGCCACCTGTTTTAGACCCGTCGGTAAGAAGAAGCGATGATGTTAACGAAAACAGGAAACAACTAGATCCAAAAATAAAACACCCCGATTTAAAAAACAGTTAAAATCTATATTTAATAATAAAAAAAGGATTCTGAATTATAGTTTATGTGAATTTCATCTTAAAAATAAAGAAATATGTGACTATTTGCTAAATAATAACTACAAAAAAAAACAAGGAAGGGAACAATGAATAATACTATTAAATTATTACGTCATCCGCGCCAAACGCAAAGTCAGATAGATCTAGCTCAGGCCTTAATTTTCACTATCGGCTGAACTGAATAACTATATTTTTTATGTAAAGTTGTATTTTGTACTAATAAATTATCTAGTACTCCGATTTAGGAACTAAATTAAAAGTGCTGGACTGGGTGAAATAATATTTTAAATTACCTAGTGTATACGTATACTTTCGGTTAACTTAAATTAAATATAAAATGTTCTGTGATCGCACGCAGAAAGTCTTATTAGTTCCCAATCACAGGGGGAAAATGAAAGCATACGATAAATTAGGTAATACCACAGTTTATTATACATAGTTCTAATACCTGAAGTGTGGTTTTATCACTGAGTCTAAGTCCTTTCAGCAAGCACTAACCTGTAACTTCTTTGGGAGCAATGGAGTGCTTTATGCCAGGTTCCGGCGTGGAATTCCAGTTGTTAAATAGAAAAGGAAGATCCCGATTTAATAAAATCTGATTGTGGCATGTACCTGTTTGTCTTTACTTCACTTTATTTAAGGGTAAACGAATACAGTTTTAGCTTTCATCCCCCAAAATCTGGCAAATGTTGCCCTAAAACACTAAATAAGGTTTTAGCTGTTTACTGGGATAAACGTATTGCTGTATAATTAGAGAAATCAGCCAAAATATTGCTTTCTGAGCTTATGCCAATTTTCTCAACCAAGACTTGGCCCACAATCTCTCTACTGACGCTTTTTGAAAAACTCAAGAGCGCCAAGAAAAAAACAAAAGATTAACTAACTACACCCTTGATGAAAGTGGCAAAAGTGGAGTGTTTGATACATTTCTAGACACACTTGATTTTTTTACAAAACCGGTTTTTGATGTGACAGTGACAAAAACTTTTAGCTTTTATTTTATATGTATTAAAGAGACTACTTGATGACAATGAGAGTTTAATTTATGGAGAGTATTGGCTTGATTGTTGGTATTTTGGTAAAATTATTTATAGTTTTGTCCATAAAATAAAAAAAAACTGTAACAAGCTCCCGAATTTTTCAGCATTAACACTAAATGAAAACTGTGTAACCTTATATCGAATGAATGTGGTGGTACATGACTATTGACTGACGTTAATTTTTTTTTAAACTCAACCATGGAATGTGTAACCTCTCGTGGCATACCGATTGGTTTAAATGCTTATTAAGTTAAACGTCTTCAAAAAAAGAAGAGATTGTACGCTCTTTAGTATGTAAGTTTTAACTGAGGTAAGATATCTTCGTGCGATTTTTATAATATTCTTCCCATTAATATCCTCACGAAAGGTGTCTTGCAATAATGTTAAGACATAAGAGAACAGAAAATTATTGTCAGTAAACTTTCTTCTACATAATTTGTGATTATATAATCTTCTTAGTAATTGATTGGTGCTTTAGCGGCAGACCTATCTGTTCAAATCCTTAAGGTACGTCTGACAAATTGCAATGCTGTGTTTTTTAATATCTGCTAAAATTATCTTATACTGAATATTTTCAAAATGGGTAGAATCTTTGTAAAAAAAATTTTTTAAATGGAAGAGTAAAATATTCATTTAAATTTTCTCATTTCCTAGAACAATTAACAACTTTTTATACTCTTGACCTCCAAACTAGATTTTGATTGTTTTGAGAAAAATATTTCGCTTGCCGAAAATGTATCACATTTATTTTAAAAATAAACCTTGAGGCAGAAAAAATCTAAATTGAAGAATATCACAAAGTAAAACATTGTATCCCAAAAAGATTTAAATCCCATCTATATTAACAAATTCTATATAATTTATTTTTATTAATGGACATCAAAAGCATAACTCGAAATGAAATATTCTAACAGAATATTGCTCAAAACTATTAACATAAATAAGTCAAAAACTCAAGTAGCCACAGCAACTTTGAAACACTTATTTATTTTTCTCTAAAGGTATATATATATATATATATATATATATATATATATATATATATATACATATATATATATATATATATATATATATATATATATATATATATATATATATATATATATATATATATATATATATATATATATATATACAGAAATCGCTTCTGATTTTTTATGTCATAGACGTTGTGACAACTTAGATATTTCTATTGGATAATCTCAAGTAGTTAGAAGCTTTTCCACCTTTTAAAAAATTTTCATTGAATGAGCAATTTTGCCAAGAAAAAAGTATTTTCAATTACATACATACATCAGTCAATTGTAATAATAAAAAATACCTGTAACAATAATTTTTCTAGTGACTTTGTTGCTATGACATTTAAGATTTTGAGAACTGCCAAATTTTCATCATTATCTAAAAACTCGAGTGGAGTAAGAACAACAATTTAAATTTCTAAGTTTATTTTACTATTAAATATGGATAGCCATACGCACTTCAAGAAGGTGGGCATGCTCTTGGTGCATGGGTTTTGTGAAGGTAATGGGCTTCAAAGTAATAGAGTTTACAAGCAGAAATTTCCTAACCACCGAATATTAAACCATCGCACATTTCCCAATATTAATCACCATCTCCGAGAAACGGCCAGCTTCCAGAAAAAACTTGAAGGTAGGAATCGTATTCGCACAACTCGAAGAGTCGAAAAAAAAGAGAAAATTTTGTTTGTTGTTAATACCCGCCGCTTAGAACGTGACTTGGATATTCCTATAACAATTATAATGATATTTTAAAAGAATAGCTGTTACCTTCATTTTACGTCCAAAATGTTTCACCGATTGATCCACCTATGCTCCTTATATTTTGTACATTTATACGAAACAAAAGAATTCGTGATCCAAATTTTGGTAGAAAAGTTTTGTTTATTGACGAGGCGTGCTTTAGAAGATCTGGAGTTACCAACCTGCACAATGAACATGTTTATGCCGATGAAAATCCATAGCCAATAAAGGTGCACATCATCAGCATAACTTTAAAATAAAATATTTAGGTAATTATTATTGATCGCTACTTTACAAACCCTATTGTGATCCAGACAGGATAAATGGAAATATTTATCTACATTTTTTTGCCAAACACATTACTAGTTCTTCTCGAAAATTTACCAATTTTACTTCGGCGAGAACTACGGTATATGTATGATGGTGTCCAACCTCATTTTTCAGTTGCTATTTGACAATATTTACATGACCAATATTTCACCCGATGAATCGGAAGATACAATGAAGTACCAGTAAGATGACCACCAAATTCTCAAGAGTTAAATACGTGTGATTTTATTTTGTGGGGCGCTCTTAAAATAGAAGTATAAAATACTCTGGTGAATACCATCGTAGAATTGTTGATGCGCATTTTAAATGCTGGCAACCTTTTTAATAATCTTGAGATATTCGATAGAATTTAGAGATAGATTTTTTTCATTATCTTTAAAATACATACATGTACTTTCAACATTTACTCTAAAAATTGTTTTATTTATACATCAAACTGGTGTATGCATGTAACTAAAAATATTCTTTTCTTAGAAAAACTGCACATACAATGAAAATTTTGCAAGAGGTAAAAAGGCTTCTAAATATACGCAGTTATCATCTAGGTTATCATAACGTTTATGACATAAAAAATGAGAAGCGATGTTTATAAGTGACTTCACTTTTATGATACTTACACTACTATAGCCAGTCGCTATACCACTAGAAAATGTCATATTATATTGCCAAAAATTATTAAATTTAGTTATCTAGTTTTCAAGAAAATTGATTGAATTCAATATTTTTATAAAACTTTGACCTCTTCTACGGCCTAGACGAAGCAGTATCGGATATAACTAAGCTGGCTTAAATCGACGTATTTTGACGTTAAGATCTGTCATCAAACGTTGTAGACATATTTTTCGGACATCACTTATATATATATATATATATATATATATATATATATATATATATATATATATATATATATATATATATATATATATATATATATATATATTAGATAACCTAAGAAATCGAGAGCGGACTTGCAGTCACACCCGTTGGACCTAATTTTCGACAGGTGCTATTCTACAGAGGTATAAACTGATTTTTTAAAAACAAGTTCAAAGTGAATTCGTTAACTCTAATAATTATTTTCTTATCATCTTTTACGTGTTTCCCTTTGAGCTTCGATCAACCCTTTGAAAGGTTTTTAGACTTGGCAATGTTCGAGCTGGAAATCTTTCAGCATCAAGTCTTCTTGCCTTCGAAGAATTTGATAGCGTTTCACCATGAATTAAATGCATATCAGTATACTTTACGTAAGAATATTCCTCCATTTTTAAAATTATATTTACTTGAAGGCGGTTTTGTCAAGTTCTGTCGATAGTAATTCATTATGTAGATATTAATAATAGCCACCGGATTTTTACATGTTTATGTTTGGCATTAGCAACTTTTGAGTATTTCACATAAAAACCGATTTATCTCGAAAACCGTCAGTTTTATCGAAATAAATTAGGAGTACCTTTTTTGAGGAGGAATAACGAAAGTATTTAAAAGATCAGTTTTCAGCTCTGGAAAATGGCACATGTCAAAAATTAGGCCCGCACTACTGTACTGGTTTAATGAGTCTCTATGGCCCCTACAAAATATTAAAATTTAATTTAATTATACAAGTCGGTTCAAAACTTAGAACCGACAAGGTAAATTGCTTGGTACACCTTTCAAGTTCTGTATCTCCATTAAGGGACACTTTAGGATTTTTTTCTATGATAAAGCAAGGTTATTTTGACTTCCCTTATATGCTCTCGAGAAACTAGGAGGTACTTACCGGACAGCCTGTATATTCTGTTACGTTGATTTTTTGTATAGCTATCATTTCAAGGATTTCTCGTTCTTTTGTGTCGTTTTCAGTTTTTAATATTTTTATACACTTAAGATCGAAGAAACGATGATTTTCCATGCTATATATTTTTAACGCCGTTTTATATTTTTTGTGCTATGTATGCCCGTTCATTCTGTTTTTTAAATATTGCTATTATTTCAAGAATTTCTCGTTTTTTGTGTGATTTTTAGTTTTTAAAATTTTTACACTCTCAAAAATGAAGAAACGGTGGTTGTCCATGCTATATATTTTTAACGCCGTTTTATATTTTTTGTGCTATATATGTCCGTTCATTCTGTTTTTTAAATATTGCTATTCAAAAAGCAAAAGGAGCCCTAAATATGAACAGCTATCCCCAAAACCTAATAAATAATACCTTCAAAAAGTCATAAATCTTTTAATGAAAATCACCACGTACTAAAACCCAAAAGAAAATGAAAAATACGTATCACTTCCTTATAACCCGACACTGAAAAACTCTAAAATGCTTTTAAGAAACATAATGTAACTGTCAGCCATAAGGATCACAATCTCCCAAAAAATTACTATAGCAAGCTAAAACCTAATATACCAAAAGATAAATAAAAACATGTTCTTTACATTATTCCATGCAAAGATTGTAATGGTGAATACATAGTTTATACGAACCAGCATTTATAAACCAGATTCAACGGGCATATTTTCGTCAAAAAAAAAATAATAATAAATAAAACGGCATTAAAAACACATAGAAAGAAAATCCACCATTGCTTTGATTTTGAGAGTGTCAAAATTCTAAAAACTGAAAACCACAAAAATAAACGAGAAATCCTTGAAATCATAGCAATAAGAAAGTAAACATTCAGTAAACGCAAAGTGAGATACTAAGCAACAATATCATAAAATCAACAATCAAAAATATAAGCCGCAGTTTACTTTCGGACTAGACCTTTTAAACCCTCAATAGCCAAAATAATCTTTATTGTTTTATAATTCTATTTGGTTTTTTCAGTACTATCCTAACTTCAAGATGATACACGTGGTCATCTTTATATTATTGTTTTATTAAAACTAATCCCAGCATAAGACTAAATTAACGTGCACACTTGGGTGCAGTGTTAATCGTGAATCTTTGTTTAAGATAAATACACAATATATTCTAAATAGTTTGACAATTATAACAATAAAATTACCTATTTGTTTTTATCTACACTCTGACAACGAAGGTAAGATAAATTACGTCGAATGTTTTCATGGGTGTGATGTGTAATCGAAGGCTTTTGGGTATTCCGCGTGTGTGTGCCTGGTCCTTTTCAGGCCTGTAGGGCAGCTGACGTTTCACCATTTTCAAAGCTCCCTTTATGGCATCTGTGGGCGAACTAATGCTTATGACTCGTGTGCGGTCAGTTTTGTATACAAGTAGGGCCTGTTCGTTGACTGGATATTTCTAGGTTGGGTTACGAGTTTTGTTGCGTGTCATCGGCCTTCTTGCCAGTGTTTGGGTTCATGTTGCCGAGTTATGATCTGTTTCTTTACTACCTATTACTGATTGATGTTTCGTTAGCAAGTTTTTCCAAATTTTAGGCAACCGCTGACTGTCGTCTCTGCTCTTTGCAATTTCGATAGCTTCCTTTATGCTTCTTAGGGATAGGTTATCACATCTCGATAGTATTTTTGTTCCTCTGACGTTGATATTATGTCCATTGTTTAACAAGTGTTGGGCTAGTGCAGAAGAAATTGTTTTTTGCTTAATAGCTTTTATATGTTCGTCTTTTCTGGCACTTATTTTACAGTTGATTCGATCTACCTAAGATGAGCTGCATTCTCCAAATGGCATTTCATATACTCCCTGGTTTTCTAGAGGGATTTTCTCTTTAGGTATTGGCAGGAGATCCTTTACAGTCTGTGGTAAAAATGGTTTTAATGTTGCGTCTCTTGAGAATGTTTACGATTTTTTCCATGGTGTCTCTGACATAAGGATCAAAAGCTTTGGAGCTCTTCTTTTGGCTTTTGAGATTTCTCCAAGCTAAGCGTTTGTATTTTAGAGCCTTGTCTATATGTTCTTTTTTGTAACCATTTTTTATTAGGGTGTATTTCAATATGTTCATTTCTTCGTGGTAATTATCTTGATCTATAAGGGACTGAGATCGAAACGAAAGTAATTTCGCTAGGACAAATAATTGGGCGGGGTGATAATGTGAATCGGTGTTGAGGTATGTGTTGGTGTGAGTGAGTTTTCTGTAGATAGTGTACAAGGGACCGACAGCACCCTAGTCCCAATTTAAGCACAATATTATCTAAATCTACAAAAATTACTTTTGTGCCCACTGCGTTGCACCTAATACATAAGAAAACAAGTCATTCTCTCTCAAAAATTCAAGATATGTTAACCCTGACTGTCGTTCTGTCAACTTGGAATTCTTTTGTAAGGGCAAATAGTCAACGACCAATGTATATTGAAGTTTTCACCGGAAAAGTTCAAATTTGTCCAACAACAATTTTTTTAATATTACATCACCAAAATGCGGCCTTCGGTATATAATAACGCTCGTATATTATTTTTTTATTAAAAAATCTACGACTGTCATCGATCAAGCAATATTTTCTCCATAAATGGCCCCACATGACTTTTTACTTTCCAAATTCAAATAACCACTTCAAGAAAGACGTATAGAATTTATTGAAGTCAAGTTATAAAATTTGCCGAATTAGTTGCTGGCCATGCCGAAAAGTACCTTTATTTTTTAGTATTTTAACTACCAGATTAGTTGTTGGCCTAAGTGTATATTAAATAATGTCTATTTTTAGGGTATGTATTTGATAGGATGTACAGCAGTTTAATATGTTGGTTGCATTAAAATTTGCATAAGTTTGAAACAGTTAACTTTCTCGGTGTACTTTCTTCTCTACCGTGTAGCATTAAAATTTTTTGTAAAGGCTATAACCAAGAACTTTTACATATATTACAATCATGCTTTGTTTTACTTAGTTCTTCCTTTTATAAATGTAATACTTTCTTTTAGGTTTGTAAATGAGTTAAACAATTCAACAAAGTACATTATGTTAACGGACTTTCTTTTTAATTCAGTAAATTTTGCACCGTTGGTTGTGGCAATAATATCGGTAAGTAGAATACTTATAAAACGTTTTAAAAGTCAGTTCTCAGAGCTCCTAACTACTTATCTTTAACTAAAATTAAATATACTATCATTTTCTAGGGCATCTATAAACTTTAAAGCAATGTTATATTTTTATAACATGTACCATACATGGAGTGCAATTTTATTCTGTACCAGCTGCTATCCACGTTTTTTCAACATTAACCTCGGGACTTAATAAAATATTTTCGAAAAGAGACGTAAATCCTCAGTCTAAACTCTGTAAAACATAACTTACAATGCTTTTTAGAGGTAGATTGTATGGTAAAATCATATAATAATTTTCGAATTTTAACTATGTAGATATTTTTATTAAAAATTTTACATTATTTTTACAATATCATTAAGAATTACCCAATTTTTCAATTATTCACTTAGAGTATCGTGATTTGTAAAATTAACTTTGTAATATTTCACGTTACACTGGTAGTAATGTAAAGATATTTTACCGGGAACAATGACGAAACTAAAAATTACTTTTCTCTTCAGTATCTATCGATCGCGCGTTGTCACTCTTTATAATCACTAAAATTTAAGTGTTTACAGTACAATTTGTAAATTTTTGTAAGGGAACTTTCAAAAATTCTTACATTATTCAAAAAACTGGGTATCCAAGGGAATGATATGTAAACTAAAGAAAACATTTAAATAGGGCCTCTTACAAAAAAGAGGTTTAGTACCTATATTCGATTTCAGCAGACCGCCTATTTTTTATGGAATTTGTTATGATTCGAAACGCGATAAAATACATAAGCAATAAATATAAACGATCTGACATGATGAATTTGACGACTACAAGCATATGATCTTTAGACAAACTGGTTCAGAAAAATAGTATAAATGTGAATCGTGTTTATATAAAATTCATAAAAAATAAAGAAGTATGATCCCATTAAAAGCGAAATGCATGCCTTATGGAAAGAAGTTATTAGCATAAATATATAATAAATGCAAAATGTTTATGGCAAGGATGCGTTTTATAGATAAGTTTATAGCGGAAGTGAGAAAAGGCTCGGAAACAATATAATCATCCATCCAGAAAGACGTCAATGCAAATGTATCGGAAGTATTCCAAATGTTAAGCCAAATATTAAAAACAATTATGCAGTGAAATTACTAGACTTAAAATGGAATAAAATTAACAGAAAAGTAAAAAAAAATAGGCATCACTAGTTCCTGTAGAGCTAAATGTCAAAATCAAAAAGATGAGAGAAACCAAGTACCGAAATATAGCAGTAAAGTTCGACACAAAACATGATATGAAATGATTAAAAAAATCTGAAATAAAACTGAAGGAAAAGGATAAGAACTGCTTGATATTCAGAAAAAGACAGTCCGATTTTCAGATGGGGAATCTACTTAAAATTTATAAAATAATTTGCAAACAAAATAAATTGATTAATTCCACGCTTTAAAATAATATATTTGGGCTCCCCAAAAAGATACCAAGTACTTATACAATATATGCGTAATATTTCGGAAGCCCTTGTGTCAAAATGCTGAACTACGGAAAAATTTATTATAATTGACTCAGACTATAGTATGTGTAAAATAAAAAAATTATATTCTATATTATGTGCAACAAAAATTGTAAACTACCACATGCCATATATCAATTAACATTTGACATAGACTGTCCATCCTCAAAGTACCACATGTAACGGAATAAAATTAACAATAAATCATAAAAAATGGTATTATACTGAATGGGTGATATGTTAGAACAAATAAATAAAAAAAGTGGTATTGAATATGAGATGGCAGACCTGAGAATGTTCAGTGGTATGCAGAATAAAAAATCGGATAAAAGAGATTTTTTAGTTTAATGGATTTTAATACTAATTTTATTTATCATTCTTGGAAACATTTTTGGAACGTTTCTCAGTCCACACAGCATACTTAAGAACTTAGAATGACCATATTTTTATATCCGCATTATTCTCGATTTCTGTACTCTAGCTGTATTAGGATTTTGCTGCAGTCCATATTGTACTAAATCATGGACTTTTATTGTCCTACCTTCAAACTCTTTCTTTATTTGCTCTCGAATTTTCTTTTTACGTACTTCTGGGACTCTATACGATTTTGTATAGACTCGCTCGGCGTCAGTAGTTCTAATTATAAGCTGGGTCTGAGTAGTTACTGATATAGGTTGATTTGGATATTGAAAAATTGTGTAATAATCCTTATACAATTTAATTGTTTCTTTTTTTCCTTATCATTAAGATGATCCAATCTTAATCAATTCTCTATTCGGTTAGTGTCAGAATAACTGTAATTGTTTTCAAATTTTCCTCAAAAGTATAAAATTTATTCAAATATCGGCCTTAAATGGTTTTGTTAAGCTTGAAAATAATTTCTGTTTTAATTTAAGGATGTCTTTGATTCCTAAGCTGGCGTAGAAGTGGATTTTGGTTGTAACCTCCCTTTTGATTTCCAAACATTAGTTGGTTTTTAAAAAACTTGTTGATTAGAAAAATGTCTTGAATGAGGTAGCTGTTCTGGCGTTACATTTTTTGAGCTGGCTGGGAAAATATTTATGTTGATTTTGAGTATGTATTTGTTACGTAACGAGAAATAATTTGGCCTGACAAAATTTTGTGCAAACTGAAGCAATTAGGTCTTTGTGCATTTTGTATAACAATATTTATTCTGCCATCTTGAACTATAGAAAAATTGTTTTCTTTTTTCCGTAAAGTTTAAAAAAAGCCATGCTTTTTTTAAGCTGTCAGTCTTTTTTAATCGTTCAGGTAACTGAATTTGAGGTATTTTTCAAAAGTTATTAAAATTAATTTTTCAATATTATTTACTTGGGCGAGTTTTTCGAGTTGCTTTAACGAAGAATAAGAATTTTCTTTATTACGTGCTTTTAATTGATGTAATTCTTGCAATTAGCAGGAAAATGTTTTGATTAAAAGACGAAAGTATTAAAATGCCCTAAACTTATTGCTAAGTAGTTAGCTTGATATGACTTGAAATTTTTATTAAAGATTCTATGTAAAATTATTTTGGCATTTGTCAGATTTTTTTCACATTGTTGATGCTTAATCACATGTAACAATAAAATTATTTAATTCACACTTTTCGTCGTTATAATATCAAGTAAAAGGTGTAATTTGTTTTCTTCTTCTGCCATATTTAGTTGATTGGTATCAGATCAGATCAATCTTTATAAATTTATAAAAAAAGACTTTCGATATCAGAGTCAGAATCAATATCTATGAGAATTATAACATAGTTATTTCATATTATTAATCATAGATGCGAGAGAGAATGATGTATTTATGCAAACTGTGAAACAGTAAAAATAACTGTGAAATAAAACACGACTTGCATCTAATTCTTGCTGCGTTGAGTTGAGTTGCATTGACTTGGTGAGCTGATTTGAGTTGACTTAATGCGCCTTTTTTCAAACTGGACATTCGTTCCACTAAACTATGGTTAAGGTTATATTGCACTATTTATACGAACACCACATCACTAAGGATCCGTGAATGTTACGATTGTCACATAGCCCTGTTTGGTTTACTACTGCTCTGATTCAACTTTTTGGTTTCCAATTCTCCAACCGAATATTCATTCCATTGAATAGTGGTGATGTTGAGTTCCACTATTTGTACGAACAATACTACACAATGAATCCTTAGTTATGATCGTTGTTACTGAACTACTCTTAAAGTTAAAGATTTTGAAATCACCATTTTGAGCTATCTTAAAGTGACCACATATACCTTCCTGTACGCGCACCAATCTTCAATCTTACCTACCACCAATTAAGTTGAGCTTCTAGCAGAAGTCAAGTCTGTAGAAATTCCTTCAAATATATATATATATATATATATATATATATATATATATATATATATAGTTTTTAAATGTTGTCATTTTTCATATGCAGCATTCATTAAATAACCAAAAAATATCCCTAGCAATATTTCCCGCTCGAGAATCAATTTTTAACCAAACGTTAAATGGCAAACAAGCATAAAACTAGTAATATTTTCGTCCCATAATCTCATTAACACACAATATTTCATCCTAATATTTCAGACATCCTACATTACATATTTAAGATTCTACATTCAAATATCTGTTTGGAGTAGACATACTGCCTGGAATATTAAAAATAGGCAGAAACCCTTTCAAATTCAGGAACAAATTTAAATTACAGTAATGTTCATAACATATTTGTATTGTAGGAATTAATAACAATTTATAAAATATTTAATTAAATTAATTAATAAAAAAGTTTGCTTTAGCCCATTATTTTTCTTAAATGGTAAAGACATTTAAGAAATAAATTTTGTAAAACAATTTGTGTATCAGAGCAGCTAATAAATATATATATATATATATATATATATATATATATATATATATATATATATATATATATATATATATATATATATATAGTTATTTAAATTCTATAAAATAATAATTGATACTTTATCCTTCTTGAAACGGTTACGTCATAGATATATGACAGAGAATATTTTTAACATAAATTTAATTACCTAATATTCATCAATTATATTAAACTATAAAAATTGTTACATATAAAATTTGAACTAACAAAATTGGTTAAAAGAACTGACAGTATTATAAAACATTTGAGAAATTGAAAGCAATTGAAGACTTGCGAGAAATTTATTATCCAAGAAAATTCTTACGTTTATGTTTTTTCTATATTTTAGGAATTCAACCTAAGGGGTTTTATACTGCCTATATTGATGCTAATGTTTATTTTTTTACAAGTCTATATTGTGGGATGGTTAGCTGATGACATTAGAAGCCAGGTTCGTATTAAAATAAAAAATAAATAAATTTTGAAAATTAAAATTTGTCGAAAATCAGATACGAAATTTTGAAAAATTTCAAATAGGCCTTCGTTCTAATTTTTTGAATGTAAAATGTTATATTTCTTATACATCCCACACCATTTTTTATTTATTATACTTATCACTTCTTGCTGTAACGACAGTGTGTTTTAAAATAGTACTTAAACTGATCTCAAACATACTCTGTGGGACATTGTTTACTATTTTTGTTCATTATAAAAAATTATTTATTTGTGAAATAAAAATCCAAAATACAATTATTTGCTAATAAAATAGATATTCAAAAGAAATTACTATTTTTGGGTTGATTCCGACTACTAACAATTTTGAGTTATAGCAATAAATTTAAAAAATGACTGCTATGATTTGTGTGGTGATAGCTATTTATCTTTTGGTATGAAATGTCTCATAGATATTTATATGCCTGAAATCAGCAGAATCGACAGACTAAGTCTTCTTCATCCAGCCCTTTGCGTTCACTGCTGGACATAGGCCTCCTACATTCTCGTCCATTGTGCTCTATCTTGAGCGATTTGCATCTAATTTGTTGCAATTCTCTTGAGATCGTCAGTCCAACGAGCAGGGGGTCTTCTCTGCTTTTTTTGTCTAATCTCGGCCTCCACTCAAGTAATCTCTTTGTCCACCTTCCATCACTGATTCGGGCGACATATCCGGCCCAGTTACATTTGAGTGTAGCAAATCGGAAAATTACGTCGGCAACTCCTGTCTTTCGTTTCAGATCTTCATTTCTAACTCGATCGCGCAGCAATATACCTAGCATTGACCTTTCCATCTTTCTCTGAGCTATTTGCAGCGTTTTAGAAGTTACAGTTGTCAATGTCAAAGTTTCGGCACCGTAGGTAATAACACACATTGGTCAAATGTTTTACATTTTAAAGAAATTGGTATATCGCTTTTAAAGATGTCTTTAAGTTTTCCATATGCTGACCATGTGAGATTTACTCTTCTCAGTAACTGGCACGTTTGATTATCTCTTTTGATCTTTATTTCATGTCCAAGGTATATGTATTTTTCCACAAGCTCCACCTCGTTGTCTCCAATATTGATATTTCCACTAGGTACCAGATTAGTCATAAATTTTGTTTTTGATATATTTATTTTAAGACGCACATTGGCGCAGACTAGTTGAAGTTCATGTAACATTGTACATATCTCCTTGCGATTATCGGAAAACAAAACTATGTCGTCCGCGAACCTCAAATTTGTTAATCTTTGTCCGTCTACATTCAGGCCTATTTTTTCCCAGTTGAGTTTTTTACAGGCGTATTCTAGTACTGCAGTAAACCGTTTAGGTGATAAGGTATCACTCTGTCGGACTCCTCTGCTAATTGGGATATGATCCGTTTTTCTGTGTAGTTTCACCGATATAGTTGCATTCCTGTATATATTGTAAATTAACTTTGTGTGTCGGTAGTCAATGCGGCATGTTTGTAATGCTTCCATAATTTTGTCAAGCTCTACCGTATCAAAGGGCTTATGGAAATCTACAAAAGCCAGAACGAGTGGTCGATTATATTCGATAGTTTTTTCTATTACCGTTTTGATGCTCTGCAGGTGATCGTTTGTTCCAAACCCAGTACGAAACCCCGCTTGCTCTATTTGTTGGTAGAAATCAAGTTTTTCCTCAAGTCGATTCGTTACTATTCTTGTTAGAAGTTTATGTAGGTGACTAAGAAGGCTAATTGGTGTGTAGTTTTCCAAATCATGGGGATCTCCTTTATTGTAAATTAAAATTACCTCAGCATTGTGCCACTTGTCGAATATTGTACTGTCCAAAAGGCACATATTAAAAAGGTCTTTTATTTTCTTAAGTAAACAAACACCTCCGATTTTGATTGCATCAGTAACTACACCATCTTTCCCTGGAGATTTGTTATTCTTAGTTTTTCTTAGGGCTAGTTTTATTTCGTCTATTGTTATTTCCGGCATTTGTCCTGATCCTTGGTTGACAATGCCCTTTTTCCTTGTCAATATTTCTAGTACTTGATCTTTGCTTTTCTTTTTGTTTTCGCTTCTGTATAGTAATTTGTGGATTTCCTCTCAGTTTGTTGAAAACTGACCATTCTTATCTTTCACTTTGGTTATTTGTCTTGTTCCCGTTCTTAGTTTTCTTCTCAATCCTTTCATACTTTTATTATTCTCAATGTTATGTTCGATCTGTTCTTGATTGAATTTTCGAGTGTCTTGTCTAACAGCTAAGTAGCGATAACTAAATAATAAATCTCTTCAGCGTAAAATCCGTGATCGCCAGTCAATCTGCAAATATTATGCATGAAAAAACAATTTTGGAAACACGCGATCCCATTGCAACCCTTTCTTCTAATTTCCACCAACTTCCAGATAAAATAAACAAAGGAAAGCTAATGTTCTACAGACATTGAATCTACCTGATCGATTTAACGAATTTAAGGACCATTTTCATTAATTGAAATTGCCTGGGACGAAATTCATTTTTTTTTAGCCCAACGGTAAGAATTTATTTATGTTGCAGGCTAGATCTAACCTCTTGTGTATTTCATCTTCTTTCTCTATTTTCTGGTTTTAAGTTAACTATATGATAAGGTTTCATTAGCTTGACACTTACTCACTTTCCAATTAGGTAAAGTGGCCTTTAAAATTTGGTTTGCGTGTTTAGTACACTAGAAAGAACAAATAAAAACATATGTATTCATTCCATTGCCATTTAAGAGGAGTATAAGTGTGTACTGCGCAGCTCATCCTACCACAGTTATTTAGGAGCACGGAGCGGTAACTACTAATTTGATAATATTACGAGCTCATATACTAGTTGGTCATGGTTCAAATTTCAGCTTAAGTTTATTATGGCTAAATCGATTAATTTTTATTTTCTTGTTGTACAGACGTACGTTACACAAAAACACAATATCCTTTTCCTGAAATATTTCTCATAAATTCTTTGATTAAAAGCATTCCGTTCGTTGCATTTTTGGTTCTACTACATTACGAACACGTGTAGTTCTATCTTCTTACTAATTTCTTTCACAGATCTGTTATTTTTATCTACTTGAATTGTCTATATTTATACACTACAAAGTATGTTTTTAAGTTGCATTTAGTTACCAGTTTGATCATTATGAATGGTGTTTTGCTACATTGTGCACGGTTTTTTTATAGATGGTGAGTTTACTCTTAATATTTTTTTTGGTTATATTTCGGTTTTCCTGCCTACTATTCGAGTTTAATTTTATATTGTTACGGGAGTTTTCTTGCAATTATTTTGAACAATTCACTAGATTTTGTTTATGTTACTCTTAGGTTAAGGCAAAATGTCGTTTTCAAATTTTTATCGATAGGCTGTTTTGTACAGTTAACCAAATATTATTTTAGGTACTTTTGTGTTGTTGGATTGCATAAATTTCTGTTTTGTAGTTTTTGGGAGGATATTTGGACCGGTAACTTATTCTGTATCAGTCTAGCGAAAAATATGTTCCTTTAAATTAAAAAAAATTGGTTAATTATTTAATTTTGATATGAAAATGTAATGACTAATGAACTGGTTAATTTAACAAATTTATTTCAGCCGACTGTTGTTGCCTAGGATTATTTTTGAGCTGTCATTTTTTTAAACGTGTCAAAATTTTGAACCCGCCAAGAAGGTAGCCCTACGCGCGAGCTCAATCTTTGATATAAATAAGGTCGAGGCTACATGTCCTGATTTTCACTTTTTGTGTTTAATTCGGCTGAAGGTACTGTCGTCTTTTTCCATCTCAATTTTTTTGTAACTATCCTTTGGAATTCTGGGCTGAAAAGTTGTTTATTATCCCGGTAATTAAGTTTAGTTGATTAGTCATTTTACTTGGAAACAAGGATTTTAGCAGTTCCACACATTTCAATGAAGAAATTGTGTTAAACCCAGTAAAAATCTCGGGGTCCTTGCTCTTGGTTATTTTACTGCTCGTATACTTCCTACTGGATATTTCACTACTAGTAGCTTTTCTACTGGTTATTTTACCACCGATATTTTTCCTGTCAGTCCTTTTTTACTGTTAGTTTTTAGTTTAATTTTTGCGTTAAACATTTTGATGATTTACTAGTATCCACACAGTCAAGATGTCTCATCATCTATCAGGTAAAATTTAATTATTATTTTATGTATCAATGATAACCTATAATTAGATATATTCCATTATTTTGCATTACGTTTTAGTTAGAGTAGTGCTGTACTCGTATGTTATATTCCATTTGAAATTATGTATTTATGTATTTTTACCTATATTTCTTTTGTGTTCTTGTTTATCAATAGCATTAAAGCTGAACGCTAATTCCTAAAGATATCTCGAAAAGTTTTTACATTCAACCTAGCTACAGATATAGTGGCGTTCTGAATAACCCACTTTAGCTTTGATTATTAAATTCCTTCTTATTTATCATAAAGGTGCGTATAAATATGGCGAGTCGAGCTCGAGTCGAGTATGCCTCGAGCTTCCAACGAGACTCTTTTGAAATTTTGCCGATTTCTATTGTTATCGAGGGCCATCGTCGGCAAATTTGAAATGCGGTAATAAATGCAGTTGGGTCCCAAGAAGTCAATTTTTTTATAGTTCTATTGTTTTCGAGTAGCTCGACCGAGACTCGCAGCGATCCATTTTCTGTCGGTTTTTTGGTGCGAACTCAAAGGGTTTTTTTAATCTAGTGAGACGGGTTTATGACACGCTTTTTCGAAAAATTTACTTTGCAGTGAGACTGAAGACACGAGATTTTCTTATTTTTTGTTAATGAAATGAAATTTATTTATCACTTGGCATTAATTGATTAAAAGTTGTTCATGTGAATATGGAGTGATCGGAAAAAATAGAGGACCTGAAAATAATTCCAAAATTTGTGAGTTATGGACAAAAATTTTAGAGAAGAAAAGAAGTAAATGTGTGAAATGAAATTGCGTCAGAAAATTCGCAGAGACCAGCGAGAAGAAAATTTCGAGTGCGTCGGCCATATGGAAATGGGCCGCTGATAATATATTTTTCTTTTGGAAATGACTGGATAACGCAAGGGGTAGATATTGTATGTGTCTGAAGTATGTATTTGAGGAAAGAGTTGTATACTTAAAAGATAATTAGATTTAGAAGTATACATCTCAATTGGGCAATTAACAGTAATGACATTTTTAAGTATACTTCAGATGTGTATAAATGTAAGGCCTTGCTATGTTATTATCTTACAACTTTCAATGCTAGCTGCTTTTACTCCAAAACTTAGCGAATCTACAACTTATAGGTGAAGTAAGGAAAGGAAAAGTGGAACTGTGTGCTAGCCTGAACCGTACCCTAGAAGAAAAAAATTATAAGAAAGCTTCAAAAACATACTAAGAAGATACGTTAACGAATTAGAAAGTTTTTAGTTAGAAAATAAAAAGCAAGTCTCGATAAAGTTTTGAAAGTTATGAAACAAGAGTAGAATGTGAAAAACCAATCTGTAAAAAGTGCTAACAAAATGAATTTCTCGTAGGGAAAGTGAAAATAGAGGTGATACAGAGGAAATACTTTTAGAGAAAACGGTATTTGCGGGAAATTAGAAAATACCACAGGGAAGGCATGTGGATGTAATTTGTCTCAGTACAGGACACATAGTACAAGAAATGTATGAAGATAAGAATACAGCAATTTTTCGAGAAGCATTTTTAGAAAGGTTATCGACAGATTTAAAACCGCGCAGGGCCACCAACTCATTACAACTCATATTGGAGGAAATTTATGGGAGTTTTGCAGCAGTTTGAATCGAAATCTATCAAAGATTAACGTGAATAAATGACGCCGGATATCTTTCAAAGATATTTTTATCAAATGATACAATTGATTCAGGAGAGGTCAGTTGTAGATTTGGATAACTCCAGTTATCATTCTAGACTGGTGGAAAAGTTGCCAATAACATAGTTGAAAAAGCGATATTACAAATTGGTTATTAAAAAAAATATATTTCCTTTATGAACGGTTTACTAAAGAAGGAACTTGTAAAAATTGCAAATTAGAAAGAAAGACAATTTAAGAAACATGTGATAAACGAATGGGCTGAAGAACTTGGAAATGTTGTGCTTCGAACACATTAATTAAAATCCATTAAACTTATATGGCACGACTAATTCGTAACTCGGGATAACCCAAAATGTAAACTATAAGGAATACGTTAATTTCTTACATACATTAAAAAAAATTATCAGCGAGGACTGGTGAAACGGCATTAACTATGTTATTAAAGAAAAACTTAATTGAAGTTCGCATCGATGCAGCCACACTCGCCGCGACAATCATCGCCAAACAAACTAGTAAATAAACCGGTTAAATTTCGTTTTTTACTTTGAAATATTAAAGATAATTAGAAAATAACACTCCTGAAAAAAGTAGGTTCTTTTTTAGCAACCTGAAACCGCCATATTGAACCGTGAACAGATTACTGACGACCTACGTATAAGCTAATTTCGAGATTACTTAAGTAATATTTCGATAATAGGAAAAACTACCACTTATTTATTTCGGAATATAATGATATAAGGAAAATATGATAATAAAAAAATTTCAGCCAATTTGACAGCATGAGGTATTGTAATAATGGCCAGTGAACGGGAAAACACAAACTCATGTAAAGGCTGATTTCCAAGATTTATTAATAGATCTTGTAAAAGTACAACAAAAAGGTATCTTTTTTATTTATAAATATAGGAGATAATATGTAAATAAAATCACTTAAAAAAATAGATTTATTTCTAATGTCCCGGCACCACAGTTATGTTGAACCCTACATAAGCTGATTTCGGGATTCATTATTAAATATTTGGAAAATAAGAAAAAATTAATTGCATTTCATTTCGGAATATAAAGAAAATAATCAAAACTTAAATATTTTTTTCTTTACCCTTTATTGGTTTACAACGTCCAGATGCAATAAATCTCTTTTGCCGCCGGGCGGCGAAAAAGGGTTCGAACCGACAAAGATCAGTTCGTTGGAAGCTCGACTCGAGCTCGACTCGCCATATTTATACGCACCTTAATGTTTTGACATGAAATATTACCGTAGCAGGTTTCTGATTTAATTAACAGTTTGACTGGTTTATTTAAAATATCTAGGTCTTCTGGAAAAAAAAAATTGAAAAACGTTATACAAAAAAAAGTGAAATCGAATAGAAATATACAGAACCAAGCATTCTCCTTATGCTTTTTTTTCACGTTATATTTTAAAATATATACCAATATAATTATTTTCATTGCAACTTTAGGAAAAAATACGGAGCGGTGGAGAACATTGGCCAGATTACTAAAGAAAATAAAAACAATAATAGTTTTATAAAATGTACAATTAAATACAAGTAGAGGTAAAATTAAAATAGCAATATTTGTCATGAAGGAAATATATTTTAGGTTTAATTTTAATAACATAGTTTTGCCTTTAATACAATTTCTTCATAACAATTGTTATATTTAACCTTAAAGAATATATGTAATATGTACATGAAACCCCTCTAACAGCAAGCGCAAAAATGGTATTTAAAAAGTGTATCTCTTAGACCCACCCACAGATTTTTTTTGCTTTATAAATATTTAAAAATTATTTCAGAGCCTTGCTATTGGAGATGCTCTATACGAGACTAAATGGTATGATGAAGATGAAAAAATCGGAAAAATGTTTCCTATTATAATTCAACAAACACAAAAGCCCTTAACCATGCTTAATGGCCCATTTGGACCCATGACTTTAGAAACGGTTTTGAAGGTATGAAATCAGGAAGTTATTGACTAATCGTTCATTTATATAAAAAAAACGATTTATAAAGAATGCGTAAAACATAAAAAATAAATTACATACAGCACGACGTTAAATTTGTACATTGTATAAGAATAGTCATTTATATATAAGCACACGGATGAGATATATATAGGAGGTAATTCGAAAAATATGAGAGAAGAAAAGAAGAGGAGGGCGATGAAGAGTGTATATTCTTCATCCTCCTCCCTTTGGTTTTCTCATATATTCACTACAATTATGGAAGAAAAAAAGAGTTAAAAGAAAAACAGGGATCACAAATAAGTTGTAAGATGATGCTTCGCGAAGATGTTATAATTGCCTCGAAATGCCAAGCAGTTTGTCAAGCATCACTCAATCCAAATTTATCATTAGTTGTGCAAAATGAATTTGTTTAAATAAATTGTTACAAAATGAATTATTTTTTAAATAAATACTTCCATTATAATTTACAAAAATAAATACGTTCAAAAAAGTCGTTACCGTTATTAGGATATATTTTGTTATAAATAAGGTATTGAATAACAAATTTTGTAATTTAAATATAAACTCTTTAACGATATGCATTTGTAGACTTTATATTTGTAGGATATTGTTTTGTGAATTCTGAATATACATTAATAATTATTTTAAAATGATCCATTGAGGGTTTTTAAATTGTAAAATTAATTGTTTATAATTCTGTTTACAACAAAATATATCGTAATACCGGTAGCGACTCTAACGTACTTATTTTTGTAAAATGCAATGGAAGCATTAATATAATAAAATTTTTATAAAAAAATTGAACCTACTTTTAAAAATGCGCTAAAAGTGAATCGAAGTACACCGATTACTCGGGAATTGCGGCATTGATTTGAATGAAATTTTTTACGTTATGTTCAGCAGGTGGTCCCATATTTTTTAGATGCAATTGGTGCAGTAAAATCAAAGATAGCGCTGACAATATGGCGGCAAAAAAAATTAATTTTGTCCGATTTTCTCCAAAATTGGCATGGGGGAATTTTCGGGGTCGTACACAACAAATCTGAAATTATTTTTAAAAAATTCAATATAGTGGATTCAATATGGCGGACAAAAAAAAATTAATTTTATCCAATTTCTCCAAATTGGTGTGGGAGAGTTTTTGGAGTAAAAAATGCAGTATTGCTGATCTAATATGGGGGACAAAATAATCAATTTTGTGCGATTTTCTCCAAAATTGGTACGAGGGAGTTTTCGGGGTCGCGCATAACGAATATAAAATTATTTTCCAAAAATTCAATATGGCGGATCTAATATGGCACACGAAAAAATCAATTTTGTCCGATTTTCTCCAAAATTGGTACGGGGGAGTTTTTGGGGTTGTACATAAAGAATCTAAAATTATTTTAAAAAATCAATATGGTGTAATCCAATATGGAGGATAAAAAATTAATTTTGTCCAATTTTCTTCAAAATTGATATGGGGGAGTTTTTGGGATCGCGCATTACGAATCTGAAGTTAACTAAGAAAAATAAATATGGCGGATCCAAGATGGCGTATTAAAGATTCTAGATCTCTCGATTTTGTCTAAAATCAGTATTGGGGGATTTTTGTTGATTTTAATTACGAATCTAACATATTTTATGAAAAGCTAAGTCTGGCGGATTCAATATGGCGTCCTGAAAATTTTGCATTTGGCGATTGTCTCCAAAACTGATATAGGGGGTCCTTGAGGGTTTAAATAATAAATTTACAAATATTTTTCAGGATTTATTATGGGTAATCCAATATGGCGGACTAAAAATTTTACATTTTTCGATTTTGTTCAAAGGTGGGACTGAATCGTTTTGAAGATGTAAATAGCGAATATAAAATTATTTTAACAAAATTTAATATGCCAGATGCAATTGATGATCTAGAAATTTTAAATTTCCGGAGTTCATTCAAAATTGGTACTAGAGGGCTTTGAATGGTTTGGATTTAGATTAGATTAAGATGTTAAAATTATTTTTTGGAAATTTGATATCACGGATCCAATATGGTAGGTTGAAAATTTTACCTTATTCCCATTTTTTTATATTTGGTATTAGGCGATTTTCGAGGTCGTGTATTATGAATATGAAGTTAATTTTTTACAAATATTAAGTTGATAAGATACAATATGAGAGACTGAAAATTCTACATTTTCTGATTTTTGTCTAAAATTGATATTGCGGGGTTCTTGGGGCGTAAACTAACTCAATATGGAGTATAAAATATATCCGCTAAGAAATTTATGCCTTAAGTTATTTAAATATCGATATTGGAAGATTTTGGGGCTTACATTACCAATCTAAAATTAATTTGAAATTTAAAATAGTGGATTTACTATGACAGACTAAATATTTGTTTGACACTATTTCATTGGTATTTGGAGTACTTAGTTCAAATAATTTATGAATATCATAATAAATTCAAAACTAAAAATCAAAAAATTAAATTTTTATAAAAATTACTACTAATATATACAAATTATGGTAAGAAAGATATTACAAATAAAGTATTTTTGACCTGTTTATGCGAATCACAGTTTGTCAGGCATTAGTTTGACGCCGACTTCTAAAATTTCAATTTCATATAAAAACTTATAGTTATTTTTCACTTTTTAACGCACTTTTAGAAGTCGGTTTAATTTTTTTATAAAACTTTTATTTGCAATTTAGGTTACCCTCACAATCTATAAAAAATGACTATTCTTATTCAATCTACAAATTTCATATCCTGCTGTGTCTTATATTGCAGTTAATTTAATAACTGTAGATTTTAATCATTCATTTTCCTGAAATCAACGAATGAATGGAAAGTTATAAATTATTTTCTATACTGTAAATTTTTTCACATTAGAATTTATTTTAGTTATTCGATAAGATATAAAACAAATACTTCAGGACTCATTCAGGTTCCAGGGGTAGTAGAATAATAAAAGTATTTTATTGTTTTTGATGAAAGTTGTATTCACTTTATTATGATCGAGATTAAGGTTCTTCTCGAAAATATCTTCTTTTATTTTACTATGTTTTCGAATTTGTTTTGCTAAAAAAGTTTGATACATTTTTCTTCGACTTCTCTATAAGCGAAGAGTTTAATATTTCAACTTTAGTTTAATCTATTAAAGATTAAGTGTTGTATAATTGAACAAATTTGTCATATTTCGCTGTGAGAATTTAGTTTTTTATTTCAGGATTTTCTTCAACTTCATTCCTGGATTTATTTTCATCATTTCCAGCATAAACCGAAACTTGCCATTGAAATTTTGCGCGATCTTTAAAGCAATTAATGCGTTTTCTTAACAGAGCTTCCGCGTTTTTTGTTTATTTTTCCTGTTTGAACTTAATATTATAGCCGTACTCTTCCAGTTAATGGTTCCTAATTAAAAAAGATCATGCGAGAGACCTATAATCGATTATAAGTGTGAATTTTCTTCCAAACAAATGGGAGTGAAAGTGCTTTCCTGCCTGATAGCATGTAGCTTTTTTCAAAGGCGGAGTATTTAGTTACTACTTTACCGAGAATTCTGGACGCAATGGCTATCAGGTAATTTATACCCAATATTCCTTGAGAAAGAACTGCCTTTATTGTAGGTGTTTCTGCATCTATGATAAGAAAAAATGATTCTAAGAATTTGGAGTTAGTAGAAACAGATAAGAGCACGTCTTAACTCTTTAAATAAAAATGTATATTCAGAAAAGGACGCATTTCTTTAAAAGTTTAGCTAGATTTTTAAGTTTGCTTTTCAACCACTCTTGAATTCTTATCTGTGTTTTTGTAAGGAGTAAATGATTATGTCATCCATGTGAAATAGACCTTTTAATTTGAATACCAAAGAAGATATTGTCTATGATTTCCTGGTACACTAAAAGTGCGTTTTCAGGCCAAATGGCATACGAATGAATTCATAATGATTATTTTCCATTGAGAAGGCTATTTTGGGTATATCGTCCGGAATAATCTCTATTTGATAGAATCCTGTTGGAAAATTAACTGCCATAAAATTATTTGCTAAGTTGATCTAATACATCATGGCTGTTTGTAAGAGGCTACCGGTTATCAACAGTAATCTGGGTTAGTTTTCGATAATCTATTACATTACGCCATTTTTTTTTTGCAGGATGAATCTAATTTTTTGTACACTACCAAACCAGTGGAAAACCAGAGTGAAGCAAATGTCCAATTAATTCTTTTTTTAAGCATTTTAAACAGTTTGGGGATTTTACATTCTCTATGTAGATTTGACGCCACATGTATGCCTCTGTAAATATGTGGCGTGAATTTGTGATCTCTATAGAATATTTAACTCATTTAGTGATAGGACATTGTATTTTTTGGAGACTGCTTTGTTATTAATAACGGTTGTTAAGAATTCATCATTCCCGCAAACATGTAGAAGAGTATTTGGTCAACTAAAATTTTTCTTCTTAAGAATGGAGGACTGCGTCTATATTTTTTAAGTCGCTCGTTCATTTTTTTCTATTGAAATATTATTTCATTTTGGTTTTCAAGGAATCGTATTCAAAGTATGTATAATAGGTAGGGAAACGGTCTAAATGAGAGATACATTTTATGTGAATCACCTAAATTTAAAGTAAATACGTTAATTGAGGGACACATAGTTTTTGGTTGGTATTTTCTTGTACTGTTAAATTTCCAGGGAAATTATAAGCAAAATTTTTACTTATATATATATATATAATTTTTTTTCCATTTCCAGCTACTGCAGGCAGCTTATTCCTATACTGCGCTTATGATAAATTATAAAAGGAAAATGCAAAAGGAAGTCATTATATAGCTGATTATCCAGCGGAAGATATATCTCTGCCACTGAATTATAAAATACAATCATTTCAATTAGTTCCTTGTATATCTATAAATGTGCTATAATTTAAGGGGTATCTATCAACTGCTTATGTACATTTAAATAATGATCTCTTTATTTTTTGATTTATACCATATCTTTAAGTAGCAAAAATTAGAAATGAAGCTCTTATTAGGAAGTCTCGATATTGTAATGGTAAAGCTATATGCTGCACTTCACCAAAGACTCAGGTTTGATTTTCTGTATGATGTGAATGTTTGTGCTGATTAATATGTTCTAAATTTTGAAATTTCAGAAGTATTGTATACGTTATTACCGACTGTGTAGTTGATCTTGCATAAGCGAAAAAATGACTTTAATCAATTTGATGGTCCTGCTTAGTTAAACAGTGGATTGAAATATATTATTAGAAATTTTTTGAGAAAAATGAATACAGGAAATAAATTAAATAAACTTCAAATTTATACTCAATGAATAGAATATATATTTCTAACCTAACAAAAAACTAGAACCAGATTTCAAAAAAGTGTTAAAACGTAAAAATTGTGTAATAAATATTTATATATAACTGTTGATTTTGAGACGGATGACAAATTATTACTTAAAAGAAATCGATTCACAAAAAAACTACCTAAATTCTCCTATAGTATATTATATAAAATATAAATTTCGGTAATTATTTTATAATTAATTTTATTTGTAATTGAGGTTTTTGATACTGTTGTTTTATATCTAGTGTTGGTAGTTACATATTTCATTTAGGATTAATGTGGCTCCGACTTCAAAAATCCGAAATAAAAATAAAAATTATGAAAATTTATTGTAGACCACATTAAATCAGCAATAAAAAAATTCTTGACCCTGATAATTTTCCAAATTCCAATTCTAAAAGAAATTGGACAAAACAAAAAAAATAGTATCCCATACTGATTTTTACGAAATTGACCATAAATTTGTAATCTACGCCTTCAAAAACAATATCAGTTTTTTATCCTCCAGAGTATACCTAATCGAAAAATTTAAATTTTTAGTTGGTTATTTTCTTGGGAATATGGTTCATTTTTATTTTGAAACTACTTATATACAGTAGTCATACTTATTGTATATATATATTTTTATTTCTCAGGACGTTTCGATCCTTTCGAATCTTTTTCAAATGATGCGGATGCATTAAGAACAGAGATTTTTGTTTTAAACAATAGTTAATTACATCACAAACCAATTGTAGTCACTCACTCTTTTGTATATTCACTTTTTAAAAGTATTTTTAAAAGGCCAGTTAGAAGAATGGACACTACATTTTTAACCCTATAACTGTCTTGACTTGACTGAATGTGGAACCCAGATGGTGTTCCATGAACCATATTCCCAAGAAAATAACCAACTAAATATATATATATATATATATATATATATATATATATATATATATATATATATATATGTATGATAATTTCTTTGGATTAGGTTTTAAAAACTAATACTACTATTCTGTGCTTGAAGTTTCGTCCAACGTAGTGGGCTTTTTTAAAAGTATAATCGAAAAAAAAAAACAAAATACAACAAACATGGTCACAAACGCACACTCACAAGACTTAGAATTAACACTCAAACGGTACAATATTAATTAAAAATATCAATTTATAAGATAATGTGAAATTAAAAATCAAAAATTAAAATTAAAAATTACAAATTAATCCCAGATACGCACCTCAATTTACCTTGACCATGTTTCTCAGAGAAGTATTTGACGATTCCTTCAGCTTAATATTTTTTTTATTTGGAAACCTTTTTACTCAGTTTTATAAATAAATTTTATCGATATTGACTATACAGTGTGTTGCAAACAATAAGGGCTACAATAGATGGTTTGGTTTATTAGGTTAAAATATATTTGGCTCAGGTTTTGATATCTTGTTTGTCATTGATTGCTTGTTTTTCTTTTTTTATATGTAGCATTTCCTTTATTTGAAGTTTATGGTAGTTTTTTTCCTAGGTTAGAATCTTTGTGTTTGAAAAATCAAATTCATGTTTAAAATTTGTCTCGTGTTTGTGTAATGTTGTCGTTGCGTTTTTTGTGTACTTATGGCCGTTCAATCTGCTGTCTAGATATTGTGTTGTCATTCCAATATATTTTTGTGGACAATTTAGACATGGTACGGAATAGATAATGTTAGATTTCTTTTTATGGGTCACCTTACTTTTTAGCTTTGTAAATAGTGGTGACAAGTGGTTGTATGTTTTGTGGCAAACTATAATATCGTGCTGTTTCAGGATGTGTGTAACTTTTTCTGACAATGAATTTATGTATGGTATTGCAACATATGTTTTTGGGTTGTTATTATTATTATTTTGTGTAAGGACGTTCTTATTATACAGTTTGTATGTTCGTTGTTTTATTATTCTGTTTGTAAGTTTTTCACGGAAATTATTATCACTCAGGTTTTGTCTGACTTTCTTTAAATCTTCTTGACGATATTTCGGAGAAGTTAGGGTTAAAGCTCTATCAGCCAAACCTATTATTACGCTGATCTTTTGGGATTTCGGATAATGTGATTGATAGTTAAGGCAGCGTCCCGACCATGTATCTTTTGTGTACCACATCGTCTCAATCTTTTTATTTTCTTAATTTCGAACTAGTGTGAAGTCAAGGAAATTTATTTTTTCATTTTTTTCGACTTCTGATGTAAATTGCATCTTTTGGTGAAAATTGTTGGATGCATTTAGTATGGTGTCTATTTCATTTTCGGGGACAGCTGCTAGACAGTCGTTAACGTACCTCTTGAAAAATTGAACCGGTATATTAAGTTTTTCTATGACATTTTCTTCCAGATATTCCATGACCAACGGTGCTACTGTAGATGATATTGGTGAGCCCATTGCGCAACCATCAAGCTGCTCATAGTATGTATCTTGATATTGAAAGTAATCATTGGTTAGTGTCAAATTTAGGGCTTCAGTGAAGGTTTCTAGGTGGTAAAGCTTTTTAAGTTATCCAACTTTGCTTTTATTATATCTGTTAGTAGGTCATTGGGAATATTTGTATATAACGAGACGACATCTAGTGAGATTAATTTATAGTTGTTTGGAATACTTGTTTCGTTAATAAATTTTTTAAAAGTAAAAGAGTCTTTTACATAATGATTGTTTTTTTTTTTTTAGTTATATTCGATAAGCAGCTGCAAAGATATTTCGATAATTTGTAAAATGGTGATTGTATACTCGATACTATTGGTCTTAGAGGAACACCAGGTTTATGTAGTTTGGGTAAACCATATATTTTTGGTAAAACCCCGTTATGTATTGTTAAATTTTTTGCTTCTATATCTGTTATGGAGTTTTTTAGACAAAATTTTCTTGATTAATTGGTTATTTTTATTTTGAAATATGTTGGTTGGGTCGTGTCATAACTTCTTGTATGTTCATGAATCTTTTAATAAATCGTCCATTTTCTTATTATAATCAGTGGTGTTCATTATAACTGTTTTGTTGCTTTTGTCAGGTTTCAGAATCGTTATTTGAGGATTGTCATGGATAAATAATTTTGTTTTTTAAGTTGTTTTTGGACTTTTTGTTGAAACTGATTAGATTTAATATTCTTGTGTCTGGTTTTTATTTTATGATTTGTCATTGGGTTTATTATAAATAGCTGATTCTACGCATGCAATATATTCCGAAATCGGTAATTCGTTTTCATGACTTATTTGAAGAGAGAACTTATCTCCCAGGGCTAAAACTTCATCAATCTCATTAGGAATTTGTGTATCAGAAATGTTATGCAACCACTTAATACACAGTGTTAATATGGTTTGTGTTATTTGTTTCGATAGTCGAAATTAACTTAGATTGTTTTTTTTTTATTTTTTTGTTTAGAATAATTGAAGGGTTTTTCGTACTTTATGTTTTCATACGTTAGAAATTGATTTAGTATATTTTCTGGTAGAGACCTTTTGGCCTCATTAATAAGTTTATCTATGTTAGTATTTAGATTTTTTAGATTTTTTATTTGTAGTGAGGTTTCAGTTATGATTAAATTTATTAATTTGAGCTTGGTATTATGTAAAATATAATCAAATTTATCTTTGAGATGCGTACCTGTGAATATAACATTTGGTATTTAAAGTTCAAAAACGTAGGTGTTGCTCCAGTATATATATATATATATATATATATATATATATATATATATATATATATATATATATATATATATATACTAGCATTTTACCCATCGCGGCTTCGCTTTCAAAACATTTATTTTATCCTATTAATTAATGTATTATGATAGTTTCGCTCATATATTCAGGAATTAATTATGTTTAAAATAATAAAAACAATTATTCGACTGAATTACTTGAGTGCTATGTAATATCATTCCGAAAATCATGTAATTTTTCACATTTTTTATCATTTTTAACCGACTTCTAAAAGAAGGAGGTTCTCAATTTGTCGACTATGTCTTTTTTTTATGTATGTACACCGATTACTCTGGAACGGAGGCACCGATTTGAATGAAATTTTTTACGTTATGTTCAGGAAGTGGCTGCGGTGGTCTCATATATTTTTGGAAGAAATTGGTGCAGTAAAATCCAAGATGGCGCTGACACTGTCTAACAATTCCCCTAATAGCACATTAGTATACAGACTTTCCATATCAAAACTTATTAGTCTGTCGTCTGGCACTAGATTAATGCTAATAATTATGTTTACGAAATGTGTGGACCTTTTAACCTATGTGTTCGTCTTACCTTCTAAAGATTAATAGCATGGCACGTATGGCTGTACTCATCTCGATCACACTGCATTTACTTTTAGTATAAACAGTTGTGTAGCTTAAGAATTTGTTCAATTTCACTTGAAAACCGTTAGAGATAACTACTTGGCGAAACGTCGTGATTTAAAAAAAATAAAAATAAAAAAGTCCAGCAGGTATCTGCTATCCATAAGTGAAAGATATGAGAGTTTTTTTCTTATATCTTTACAAGTTTTTCATGTAAAATTATGTTTAATTTATTAAATAAAAAACAAAGAAACTGCGGAATACACGGCGTGTAAATTTGAGGCGTTCGCTGTGGAGTCATAAACAGTGACCATGATTGCGAAGTATAACACAAATTTCAAAATCGTTATTAATTTATACTCTTGTGGCTATCGTTTGTAGCGCCAAGAGGTTCAAACATTAAAACTTGTGAAAATTAGGCAAATAAAAGAGAAACCTGCAATTTTTTGGTGCTTTTTTCAAAGTAAATGTGTGCTAAGAAAATTAAATTCATATATAAAACCATCGAGCTAGCGACGATTGCGCCAAGTATACTGAAGGTACTGAAAAAGTTTGAAGTAAAACGATTTAGTAGAACTCGAGATATCGTGGTCAGTGATTTGAAAACGTGGTTTTCAGGAAAACAGGTTTAAAATTTTGCAATACAATTATACCGTAACAAACGTAGTTACGTTTAATCTACTATACTTGGCCCGTACAGGATCCTTTCTTAAATAGTGATTTTACGGAATCATATTTAATGAATATATATATATATATATATATATATATATATATATATATATATATATATATATATATATATATATATACATATATTATTGGAAAATTATTTCATTTTATTTTTTATTACATTTAGTAACACTTCATAAATATTTTTATTACATTTAGTACACATTACATAAATATTTCCTGGAGATCCGTTGTATTTTCGGTAAAAATCAATTAAAAAGGTTTGATGGTAAAAAAGTGCGCCAAGACGCAATTTGAGACATGGCGCTGTTTAGTAATGCGAAAGATGTCAAATCGTCGTAAAAAAAGCAACCCTAAATAATAGTTTAATTTCTCGCGAGTTCTATATGTTCGTCTTGCTAATAACTTGAAGAATATTACAGATGTCACCATAAAATGTTTACAAACTCATTTTCACGCATATTTTTGAAGGCTTTTAGCATGAAAAAATGCAAACAATTACGATTTTTCCAAACCGTCACTACTGAATGCCTCCTTACGATGAAAATACATGTATACAAAAATCCATAATAGTAGATATAATATATAGTTACTCAGACTCCCTATGAGCACTAGCGACCACCTGGACAGCACACGTGTGCATTCTTGTAACACCTGCATAGTCAAGGTCAAATTAATATGCATTGAAAGCGTATATGTTTGCTCGTACTCCTTCTCGCTTGTTCCCTCAACTCTCCTTGTCTTAAATGCAGCGACCATGATGCACACGTGTGCCTTCTTGTAACACTTGCACAGTCAAGGTCAAATTAATATGCATTAAAAGCGTGTATGCTGGCTCGTCCTCCTTCTCTCTCGTTCCCGCAGCCCCCTTGCCTTAAATGCAGCGACCATAATGCACACGTGTGCCTTCTTGTAACACATGCACAGTCAAGGTCAAATTAATATGCATTGGAAGCGTATATGTCGGCTCGTCCTCCTTCTCTCTCGTTCCCGCAGCCCCCTTGCCTTAAATGCGGCGACCATGATGCATACGTGAGCGTTCTTGTAACACCTGCATGGTCAAGGCCGAATTAATATACATTGGAACCGTATATGTTTGCTTGTGCTCCTGCCCTTCTTCTACCGCTACCCCCTCGCCTTGAATGTGACGGCATTGATGCCCACACGTGCATCCCGGTAACACCTGCATAGGCAAGGACAAGTTAAAATACATTGGAAGCATATAAGTTTATAGACTCCCATTTCCCTTACCCACCGCTTCACCGTTGTATACCTCGTCGCTACTTGATGGCACACGTGTTCATCAACTAAGCCGGCCAACCCTTTCAAGGTCGAGTAAACATGCATACGAACAGTATACAAATTCATCGTGCTTCCGCCACAGACACCGCTTCTGCTGTTACAACTTGTCTGCATTCTTAAGGTCGAGTTCCTTGGAAAAGGACGTGAGGGTGAATAAATTAAAAAGCGCGGCCACACCCTTTTTTCCCGCAAGCCTAATATCGAGAATAAAAATATAACTCACACTGTTCTTTTTCTGGCCTTTTTGTATGTATTCACTTTTCAGAGAATATCATTAAAACATCTTTCGTTCTTAAACTAACACACCCTTTCATTAACGTCGCACGTATCTATTAAGTTTATTTAATTCTTTCTCTTTCTCTCTTATGCTTGTATTCGCCTCGTACAAAACAGTTTAAAAACATTTTAAATTCCTAAACTAATGCATTTTTCTCGGCTTCCAATTCACGGGTTTTTATTACCTGAACCTTTTTAAGGGATAGTCAGGTACTAAAAAGCCAATGCCTCCGAGTCTATATTTGTGTTATCATACAGTAAAGTCTTTTTTATTTGATATTTTCTTAAATGTTAATACAATTGTGTATTATATAGGAATAAAATAATTTCACGGCAGCACTGAAAAATTAACAAAATTTCTTGTTTAAACACATAAAATTGCATAGGCAACAGACCTTTCTTATAAATAAATTCGAAAAACTTTGCAGTCAGTGGCACCGGCTTTTTTTTCGACCTCGTAGTATAAATAATTTTTGCTAAACGAAAGAGAATATTTTCTTGGAAATTAGATGTTAAATACATTTGAGGTATTTTTCGTTAATTATTGTAGATATCATTCAAAAAGTAACCTGCCGCTGTTATCTCGGATTACAAGAACCTAATTTATATGACACTGGTAAAATATAACGGTTTTTAACTCGGTATTCTTAAATGTCATTTAAATGGTATATTGTACATGAATTGGATCTTGGGTGTTCTGAAGAATTTACTCATAGTATCATATAAACTCGGGGGCAATATCTATTTTATTCATTTTTTGGAAAATTAGGCGTTTCAAAATAATTTAGTGGTATTTTTCTTAATTATTCTATAATTTTTTAGTTATTAGAGAATATTCTGGCGTAATGAGGCTTATATACTGAAAACCTAAAAACTACTATTTCAAATTATTTCCGAAATAAAACATATTTTATATCATTTTATACCCTCTTGTAGTGTATAAAGAGACATTTTTGCAAATTTATCTATTTCATTCATAATTATGAAAATTCTAAAATATATATTAAATTTACTTACGCATAAGTTAAATTATTGAAAAGAAGACACCCCGTGTTTGAAAATCTTAAGAAAAATGAGAAAAATAGTAACATTGTACTTATTTATTATTTTGATAAATAATAACATTAAAGTATATATTCGTATGTTCTTTCTTATTTTCTGAAAAGTAATAATCGTCTGTCTGGGTAAATTCATAGGTCAAACTTGAAAAATACCACCTGCACCGACAAGATTGAATAAATTAATAACACCTGCGTTCCTATCCTTCTTCTTCACTAGCACCAATTAGAGTCTACTCTCGTATAGACTAAAATTGAATATAACATACTCTATTCTTTTTTCTCTCTTGGTTTCTGTCCTTGTCAGAAAATAATCTGTTTGTGTTTAAATGTGGCGCGTGTATCTGAAAGTTGTTTGTTATTCATGATGCGGTAAAATATAATGGTTTTTAACCCAGCATTCTTAAATGTTATTCAAATGGCATATTGTATATGAATTTGATCTTGGATGCTCTGAACAATTTACCTATAATATCATATAAATTCGGGAGCAATATCTATTTTATTGAAAAGCGTAAAACCTCATTTTTCATAGAAAATTAGGTGTTACCAAATAATTGATTGATATTTTTCTTAATTATTTTAGAATTTTATTAGTTATTAGAGAATATTTCAAAGATAATGAGGCTTATATACTGAAAAATTACTATTTCAAATTATATCCAAAATAAAACATATTTTAAAACCTTTATACCCTCTTGTTGCATACAAAGGGACTTTTTTTCAAATTTATCTATTTTGTTCATAATTATGAAAATTCTGAAATATATATTAAAGGTAAATTATGGAAAGGAAAGTACTCTATTTTTAAAAGTCTTAAGAAAAATGAGGAAGATAGTGACGTTGTACTTATTGTTTTGATACATAAAACAATAAAGTATATTTTCGTATGTTCTTTCTTATTTTCTGAAAAGTAATAATTGCCTGTCTGGGTAAAACTGAATAAATTAGAAGAATTCTATGTCGCAAAATTGGGCCTTTTCCCCAACACTCAGTCATAAAATGTTGGGAAAAATAACCTAAAAATCGGAGAAAATCCAATCCAAAAATTATTTGAAAAGCATAAAGTACTATAGAGACTTTTTTCAAATTTACCTATTTTGTTTATAATTATGAAAATTCAGAAATGTAGATTAAATTTACATTAGTTAAATTATATATACTGTACATACAGGGCTGTTCTTAAGAAACATGGGAAAAACTGAACACAAACTATTTTCATAAATATCCAAAATAAAACATATTTTATAGCATTTTATACACTCTTATGGTATATAAAGGGACTTTTTTTTTCAAATTTATCTATTTTGTCCATAATTATGAAAATTCTGAAATATATGTTAATGGTAAATTATGGAAAGGAAAGTACTCTATTTTTAAAAGTCTTAAGAAAAATTTGATAAACCAGTAATATTCACCTTATTGTTTTGATAAATAATAACATTAAAGTATATATTCATATGTTCTCTTATATTTTCTGTAAAGTAGAAAATCGCCTATCTGGATAAAATTCATAGGTCAAACTTTGAAAAAAAGGAACAGTCATAAGGTTCAATAAATTAGAAGAATTCTATGTCTCAAAATTTACCTATTTTGTTTATAATTATGAAAATTCAGAAATGTAGATTAAATTTACATTAGTTAAATTATATATACTGTACATACAGGGCTGTTCTTAAGAAACATGGGAAAAACTGAACACAAACTATTTTCATAAATATCCAAAATAAAACATATTTTATAGCATTTTATACACTCTTATGGTATATAAAGGGACTTTTTTTTCAAATTTATCTATTTTGTTCATAATTATGAAAATTCTGAAATATATGTTAATGGTAAATTATGGAAAGGAAAGTACTCTATTTTTAAAAGTCTTAAGAAAAATTTGATAAACCAGTAATATTCACCTTATTGTTTTGATAAATAATAACATTAAAGTATATATTCATATGTTCTCTTATATTTTCTGTAAAGTAGAAAATCGCCTATCTGGATAAAATTCACAGGTCAAACTTTGAAAAAAGAAACAGTCATAAAGTTCAATAAATTAGAAGAATTCTATGTCTCAAAATTGGACCTTTTCCCCAACACTTTGTCATAAAATGTTGGGAAAAATAACCTAAAAATCGGAGAAAATCCAATTCAAAAATTATTTGAAAAACCTAAAGTATTATTGAGACTTTTTTTCAAATTTACCTATTTTGTTTATAATTATGAAAATTCAGAAATGTAGATTAAATTTACGTTAGTTAAATTATATACTGTAAATACAAGGCTGCTCTTAAAAATAGAGGCTATTTTAAAGATGGTTGATAATGTGATTTATACATGGGAAAAACTGAACAAAAACTATTTTAATAAATATCCAAAATACAACCTTTTTTATATCATTTTATACACTCTTATGGTATATAAAGGGACTTTTTTTCAAATTTATCTATTTTGTTGATAATTATGAAAATTCTGAAATATATATATCAAATTTACTTATGCATAAATTAAGTAATGGAAAAGAAGGTACTCCGTTTCTAAAAATCTTAAGAAAAATGTGAAAACTAATTAAATTAACTTTAAAGTATATATAAAAACAGATGCACTCACCAGATTGAATGAATTAAAAATCCCTGTTTTCCCATCGTTAATCTTCACTGCCACCAATTACTCTAATCAAGCATAGGTTAAAATTGAATATAACATACTCCGTTCTTTTTCTCTTTGACATTTCATTTTACCTTGAATATAAAAGCATATTATATATATATTACCTATAATATTATAGGTTAGATAACAATACTTAATAATATCACAACATTCAATACTAATCACTAAAATTAAATAAACTCTCCGTTAGCACACATACAAATATTCCTGTATTTAGGTGCAATTTATAAAAAAAGACAGTACTATAATATATATTTAAAGAAAAAATGTAATATATTTTGTAAATCGTTTTAGTTACCTAAATTGAAATTGAAATTTTCAGAAATGTGTCGTTTTTCATAGAAATATTGAGAAAATCGTTTCCTAGCGACCATTATCATATTCTCTATATAGTTATCCCTGACGGTTTAAAATATATTATTTTAACAGGGTTTCTAGTGTGTAAGCCTATTTTTGACCCCTAATTTCGCGAACTTATTCTGAAAAAGAATGATAAATACCATGAAGTGATTTTTGCATCTTTTTTATTGAGAACCAAAGACACAAAAATATATTCTTTTTTCAAAAAAATACAAAAACAATACGGTTTCATGGCATGCATTGTATTACCCCTTTTAACGGTCTGAAATCAAAAACCAATCAGATTACATTCGGAAGTACTGCATCCCAACTCAAAAATTATTTGAAGAAAATGTATCTTGAAAATGGTTTGCAAGAAAATAGTCACCATTACACTTAGTCTCCAATACCTGGTCCATACAATATCCCCATACAGTTATTCTAGAGGCTATCGAAAAATACAAAACAGGTTTTTAATACTAATACACTAGATATTCCCCTTAATTATTTATAAGTAAATGGTGAATATACTAAGCATGTTTTTTATTTTTTAGGCCGGCCCGAGAAAAAATCTTGTATCTCCAGGTGAATTTGAACAAATTCTCGTCTTTTTGGTGAATGCGAACAAATTCTCGCCTTTTTGGCGGCTTATAACATATAAAACTGCCGAAATTTATCGAATTGAAAGACAGTTGTTAACGTCATATACCAAGACGACTGTTGTTTTACCTGAATAAAACAAACCTATTATAAAAGTTTTTGAATACAAAATTCAACATGTCTTGCTGTTAGCTATTATATTACAAATTTCGGGAAGTGTCAAAGAACGTTTTTTTTTACATTTGGCAACTTTAAATCAATAATTTTTCTAAAATTAATTTTTTAAAATGTTTAGACACATATAGCTGGTGAATCCACTTTTTTTATTGTAGATATAAAATTTTATAATAAAATTTAAAAAATACTGTGATGTAAGAGATTAAATATTTTATTTTGGCTGATTAGTCAAGGATGCACTTAAAACTATATAATTAATTTGGAAACTAATTATCAAAAAAATTCTTTATTTAATTGGAAAAAATATGCTAGTAAATAATGCTATATTATTGGATCAAATGCGTTAAAATATGTAATTTGAAAATCAGAGACTCGAGTGTATCTTATATAGACTTATATGGGCTGTTTTTATATAAAAAGAGCTTAAGATAAGGAATGTGTAATTTGAAAAATTTAAAGACCCAAGTGGAGCATCGTATGGATTTTGTTTAAAAATAGGATATTTTCTGTATACTTACACAAAAGTTCACGTGTTATATGAAAATTCCTATAGATTGCTGGATGATTAATTGAGTTTCTAACTAGAAAAATTTTGCATTTATTTCATTACAGTTTTCAATTGGAATTATACATCTCTTTTAGGTGTACTATGGCTACCTACAAATAAGAAAAAAAAAAATAACCCAAAATTTTATGGACATTTCTTTTAGCTGTTATATTGCTTTGTGTCATGAAGAAGAATTTTAAATACTTTTTAGTGACCATTATTTTGTTTCAGAAACGTAATTTCTATTAACGTTAAAAGTATTGTGATGAAAGAAATTAAATATTTTGCCTAGATTAACTGTTCAGTGGTTTTATTACACTGAAAACATTTACAAATAGAAAAATGCTATAATAATGGTCGAATGTGCCCAAATTTTACTGCACAAGAAATAAAATTATCAAATATGATGTGATAATTGCGTATTCAAATGTGTTAAAATGTGTAATTTAGAAACTAAACACCCATGCATGGATTTTTATACAAAATATGGTATTTTGTGAGCAGAAACTACAAACGGCTAAGTAATATGGAAAAAGTTATTGTAAAAAAATTAAATAGCAATAAGATGTATAATTTTTAAATAACAAATAAAAAGCTAATTTATATACATTAGGGTAAAATTTAGGCGGTTGATAATTAGTTGTCCTATTGCTTTTTATGGTTTATTGGGAAATAGGCTGTCATTTTTGACTTCCTCGTCACCCCACCTCCACAAGTAAGCGAAACAAACGTCTGCATATTTGATTTTTCTCTCTTATTCTTGTCTATCTACTTCTATATGCTATTTATTTCACATCGGGAGTATTCGTTACATGCCAAATTCTTTCTTGAATGTATTTCTGGCCCATATGTAAACCATTTCCGATATAAAGTACGGCATATCTAAAAAATTAACTTTTTCAAAAATTTTTATTAAGAGGAAGAAGTAAAGCTAGAAGAAGGACACCCTTTTGCGAAATTAAGAAAATCAATATTTCTGTTTTAAATATTTTCCAGCCCTCTTTTTTTACAAAGTAGTTCTGTTTTTTATACCTTTACATAGATTAAAAGATGTACTTATATGCCTCAAATACCATTAAAAAGTAATTTTTGAAATTCACTCATCGAAAAATTTTCTAAGCTGATATTTTAAGATAAAAATGTAACATAAGCTACATATTAAATTTTTCTTGAGTATTTTATCAGAAAACACTAAAATGTACCTAACATAAAAAAATCACTGACGTAATTTGAAAAAATATTTCATTTTCGACAAGAAAAATAATCCAAAAACTTATCTGTCTAAATTTTAAGCATTGTTTCGAACAGAAACTAATTAAAATGCTCTCTAAACATGAATAAATCATCCACCATTCGATGAAACTATAAAATAGAAAAAAATTAATCCGCCATTTTTAGATGCCGTTGTCGTGCAAGCTATACTTTGTACCAATCAGATATTTACTATAAAAATTACTATTTAACTACGTAAATTGAAAATATACTGCTTTTTCTAACAGAAAATAATTAAAAATGCACGCTAAACATATAGAAATCAATTAATATTCGATCAAATTGTAAAATAAAAGAAAATAATTCTCAGAGCTGTGTTATTTACCGGCAATCACGCTATATTAAAAATGCAATAATGCTAACGGTTTAATTTCCTATTACCGATCTTTAAGGTATAATCTTGTTAGATTTTATGAATAAAAATAAAACGGTTTTTATAGGACCATTCGCCCTGGAATTATATTAAAATATATCTTAAAACGTACCTCGTTCAATTTTCTTATGAGTTTAGTCGAACAAAAACTGATTAAAAATGCACTAAACATATAAAATTCAACTAAAAATTCACTTTATACGCTTAAAATTTGTAATAAACAGAATATTATCGGCTATTGTTGTTGTTGTAGTGGTACGAATATCAACACCAAACTGACATACTTGCTTAAAGCAGCTCTAGCTGTGGGTCAATAAAAGATTGGGTCTTTACCTGCCTTCACACGAAAGTTCTATGAATTACAGTTCTCATCACCTTTTTCAGTACCGAAAACGGTACTTTCAAACCTTTTTTTTAAATTAGAATTGTGTCTGCTTCTATTTTTTATCAACAAAATAATATTGTGGAAATCTTAAGTAGACTATAATTTATTCTAGGTTGCTAAGTTAAAGGTGAAACACAATAAACCAGCATGTAAAATGTGTATCTTTGGGTAAAATAGGTATAAATTACAGTTTTTAGAGAGTACGACTAGTAATAATATTTATTTAAATTATAAAATCAGATGTTGCTGTCATGAAATATAACGAAAATTTTCGTTGCTCGAGCTGTATTACTTTTTAATAAAAATAATGTAATTAATACTGATTTGTTTTTATATAACAGTTTCAAAAATCGGATTGTCGCCACGCCTTAAAGTTGGTCACGGCTTTGAAAAATATACGAGTATATGCTAATGTCTTTGAAAGCTGACGTAATAATTCACCCCCACTCTTTATACTTAATCCAGGCCTTAATATTATGCACGCTTCCTCGATGCCTTGAAAACTTGCGCTCGTTCTAACATATGTGATGAATATATATGACGTCATTTCACCCTGAAGTATACCATTATAAACGCCCATGTGCCGAGGAATGATTTTTATATTCACGTTGATATCACTGACATTAATTTTAAAATATTTTTTTGTAGTTCATATTTTAAAAGTAATTGTTGTTACAGGTAATTTTTATTTAATACATTTTTCCACAGTCAGTATTTTAAAATTTTTTTAATAATTTGACTTTGTGTTTCTTACCAGTTGAGTTATTTTAATAAAATTCTGGGTACTTTTCAAAAAATAATCTTTTATGACGGAATTATTTCCGAAAAACACTCCCAGAATTTCCTTCGCTGTATTTAAAGGAGAAAAATGCCTTCTTAATATTTCCGTTTCAAATATCATGGATTTCTTTTACAACAATCACTTTTAAAATATGAACTACAAAAAAATATTTTAAAATTAATGTCAGTGATATCAACGTGAATATAAAAATCATTCCTCGGCACATGGGCGTTTATAATGGTATACTTCAGGGTGAAATGACGTCATATATATTCATCACATATGTTAGAACGAGCGCAAGTTTTCAAGGCATCGAGGAAGCGTGCATAATATTAAGGCCTGGATTAAGTATAAAGAGTGGGGGTGAATTATTACGTCAGCTTTCAAAGACATTAGCATATACTCGTATATTTTTCAAAGCCGTGACCAACTTTAAGGCGTGGCGACAATCCGATTTTTGAAACTGTTATATAAAAACAAATCAGTATTAATTACATTATTTTTATTAAAAAGTAATACAGCTCGAGCAACGAAAATTTTCGTTATATTTCATGACAGCAACATCTGATTTTATAATTTAAATAAATATTATTACTAGTCGTACTCTCTAAAAACTGTAATTTATACCTATTTTACCCAAAGATACACATTTTACATGCTGGTTTATTGTGTTTCACCTTTAACTTAGCAACCTAGAATAAATTATAGTCTACTTAAGATTTCCACAATATTATTTTGTTGATAAAAAATAGAAGCAGACACAATTCTAATTTAAAAAAAAGGTTTGAAAGTACCGTTTTCGGTACTGAAAAAGGTGATGAGAACTGTAATTCATAGAACTTTCGTGTGAAGGCAGGTAAAGACCCAATCTTTTATTGACCCACAGCTAGAGCTGCTTTAAGCAAGTATGTCAGTTTGGTGTTGATATTCGTACCACTACAACAACAACAATAGCCGATAATATTCTGTTTATTACAAATTTTAAGCGTATAAAGTGAATTTTTAGTTGAATTTTATATGTTTAGTGCATTTTTAATCAGTTTTTGTTCGACTAAACTCATAAGAAAATTGAACGAGGTACGTTTTAAGATATATTTTAATATAATTCCAGGGCGAATGGTCCTATAAAAACCGTTTTATTTTTATTCATAAAATCTAACAAGATTATACCTTAAAGATCGGTAATAGGAAATTAAACCGTTAGCATTATTGCATTTTTAATATAGCGTGATTGCCGGTAAATAACACAGCTCTGAGAATTATTTTCTTTTATTTTACAATTTGATCGAATATTAATTGATTTCTATATGTTTAGCGTGCATTTTTAATTATTTTCTGTTAGAAAAAGCAGTATATTTTCAATTTACGTAGTTAAATAGTAATTTTTATAGTAAATATCTGATTGGTACAAAGTATAGCTTGCACGACAACGGCATCTAAAAATGGCGGATTAATTTTTTTCTATTTTATAGTTTCATCGAATGGTGGATGATTTATTCATGTTTAGAGAGCATTTTAATTAGTTTCTGTTCGAAACAATGCTTAAAATTTAGACAGATAAGTTTTTGGATTATTTTTCTTGTCGAAAATGAAATATTTTTTCAAATTACGTCAGTGATTTTTTTATGTTAGGTACATTTTAGTGTTTTCTGATAAAATACTCAAGAAAAATTTAATATGTAGCTTATGTTACATTTTTATCTTAAAATATCAGCTTAGAAAATTTTTCGATGAGTGAATTTCAAAAATTACTTTTTAATGGTATTTGAGGCATATAAGTACATCTTTTAATCTATGTAAAGGTATAAAAAACAGAACTACTTTGTAAAAAAAGAGGGCTGGAAAATATTTAAAACAGAAATATTGATTTTCTTAATTTCGCAAAAGGGTGTCCTTCTTCTAGCTTTACTTCTTCCTCTTAATAAAAATTTTTGAAAAAGTTAATTTTTTAGATATGCCGTACTTTATATCGGAAATGGTTTACATATGGGCCAGAAATACATTCAAGAAAGAATTTGGCATGTAACGAATACTCCCGATGTGAAATAAATAGCATATAGAAGTAGATAGACAAGAATAAGAGAGAAAAATCAAATATGCAGACGTTTGTTTCGCTTACTTGTGGAGGTGGGGTGACGAGGAAGTCAAAAATGACAGCCTATTTCCCAATAAACCATAAAAAGCAATAGGACAACTAATTATCAACCGCCTAAATTTTACCCTAATGTATATAAATTAGCTTTTTATTTGTTATTTAAAAATTATACATCTTATTGCTATTTAATTTTTTTACAATAACTTTTTCCATATTACTTAGCCGTTTGTAGTTTCTGCTCACAAAATACCATATTTTGTATAAAAATCCATGCATGGGTGTTTAGTTTCTAAATTACACATTTTAACACATTTGAATACGCAATTATCACATCATATTTGATAATTTTATTTCTTGTGCAGTAAAATTTGGGCACATTCGACCATTATTATAGCATTTTTCTATTTGTAAATGTTTTCAGTGTAATAAAACCACTGAACAGTTAATCTAGGCAAAATATTTAATTTCTTTCATCACAATACTTTTAACGTTAATAGAAATTACGTTTCTGAAACAAAATAATGGTCACTAAAAAGTATTTAAAATTCTTCTTCATGACACAAAGCAATATAACAGCTAAAAGAAATGTCCATAAAATTTTGGGTTATTTTTTTTTTTCTTATTTGTAGGTAGCCATAGTACACCTAAAAGAGATGTATAATTCCAATTGAAAACTGTAATGAAATAAATGCAAAATTTTTCTAGTTAGAAACTCAATTAATCATCCAGCAATCTATAGGAATTTTCATATAACACGTGAACTTTTGTGTAAGTATACAGAAAATATCCTATTTTTAAACAAAATCCATACGATGCTCCACTTGGGTCTTTAAATTTTTCAAATTACACATTCCTTATCTTAAGCTCTTTTTATATAAAAACAGCCCATATAAGTCTATATAAGATACACTCGAGTCTCTGATTTTCAAATTACATATTTTAACGCATTTGATCCAATAATATAGCATTATTTACTAGCATATTTTTTCCAATTAAATAAAGAATTTTTTTGATAATTAGTTTCCAAATTAATTATATAGTTTTAAGTGCATCCTTGACTAATCAGCCAAAATAAAATATTTAATCTCTTACATCACAGTATTTTTTAAATTTTATTATAAAATTTTATATCTACAATAAAAAAAGTGGATTCACCAGCTATATGTGTCTAAACATTTTAAAAAATTAATTTTAGAAAAATTATTGATTTAAAGTTGCCAAATGTAAAAAAAAACGTTCTTTGACACTTCCCGAAATTTGTAATATAATAGCTAACAGCAAGACATGTTGAATTTTGTATTCAAAAACTTTTATAATAGGTTTGTTTTATTCAGGTAAAACAACAGTCGTCTTGGTATATGACGTTAACAACTGTCTTTCAATTCGATAAATTTCGGCAGTTTTATATGTTATAAGCCGCCAAAAAGGCGAGAATTTGTTCGCATTCACCAAAAAGACGAGAATTTGTTCAAATTCACCTGGAGATACAAGATTTTTTCTCGGGCCGGCCTAAAAAATAAAAAACATGCTTAGTATATTCACCATTTACTTATAAATAATTAAGGGGAATATCTAGTGTATTAGTATTAAAAACCTGTTTTGTATTTTTCGATAGCCTCTAGAATAACTGTATGGGGATATTGTATGGACCAGGTATTGGAGACTAAGTGTAATGGTGACTATTTTCTTGCAAACCATTTTCAAGATACATTTTCTTCAAATAATTTTTGAGTTGGGATGCAGTACTTCCGAATGTAATCTGATTGGTTTTTGATTTCAGACCGTTAAAAGGGGTAATACAATGCATGCCATGAAACCGTATTGTTTTTGTATTTTTTTGAAAAAAGAATATATTTTTGTGTCTTTGGTTCTCAATAAAAAAGATGCAAAAATCACTTTATGGTATTTATCATTCTTTTTCAGAATAAGTTCGCGAAATTAGGGGTCAAAAATAGGCTTACACACTAGAAACCCTGTTAAAATAATATATTTTAAACCGTCAGGGATAACTATATAGAGAATATGATAATGGTCGCTAGGAAACGATTTTCTCAATATTTCTATGAAAAACGACACATTTCTGAAAATTTCAATTTCAATTTAGGTAACTAAAACGATTTACAAAATATATTACATTTTTTCTTTAAATATATATTATAGTACTGTCTTTTTTTATAAATTGCACCTAAATACAGGAATATTTGTATGTGTGCTAACGGAGAGTTTATTTAATTTTAGTGATTAGTATTGAATGTTGTGATATTATTAAGTATTGTTATCTAACCTATAATATTATAGGTAATATATATATAATATGCTTTTATATTCAAGGTAAAATGAAATGTCAAAGAGAAAAAGAACGGAGTATGTTATATTCAATTTTAACCTATGCTTGATTAGAGTAATTGGTGGCAGTGAAGATTAACGATGGGAAAACAGGGATTTTTAATTCATTCAATCTGGTGAGTGCATCTGTTTTTATATATACTTTAAAGTTAATTTAATTAGTTTTCACATTTTTCTTAAGATTTTTAGAAACGGAGTACCTTCTTTTCCATTACTTAATTTATGCATAAGTAAATTTGATATATATATTTCAGAATTTTCATAATTATCAACAAAATAGATAAATTTGAAAAAAAGTCCCTTTATATACCATAAGAGTGTATAAAATGATATAAAAAAGGTTGTATTTTGGATATTTATTAAAATAGTTTTTGTTCAGTTTTTCCCATGTATAAATCACATTATCAACCATCTTTAAAATAGCCTCTATTTTTAAGAGCAGCCTTGTATTTACAGTATATAATTTAACTAACGTAAATTTAATCTACATTTCTGAATTTTCATAATTATAAACAAAATAGGTAAATTTGAAAAAAAGTCTCAATAATACTTTAGGTTTTTCAAATAATTTTTGAATTGGATTTTCTCCGATTTTTAGGTTATTTTTCCCAACATTTTATGACAAAGTGTTGGGGAAAAGGTCCAATTTTGAGACATAGAATTCTTCTAATTTATTGAACTTTATGACTGTTTCTTTTTTCAAAGTTTGACCTGTGAATTTTATCCAGATAGGCGATTTTCTACTTTACAGAAAATATAAGAGAACATATGAATATATACTTTAATGTTATTATTTATCAAAACAATAAGGTGAATATTACTGGTTTATCAAATTTTTCTTAAGACTTTTAAAAATAGAGTACTTTCCTTTCCATAATTTACCATTAACATATATTTCAGAATTTTCATAATTATGAACAAAATAGATAAATTTGAAAAAAAGTCCCTTTATATACCATAAGAGTGTATAAAATGCTATAAAATATGTTTTATTTTGGATATTTATGAAAATAGTTTGTGTTCAGTTTTTCCCATGTTTCTTAAGAACAGCCCTGTATGTACAGTATATATAATTTAACTAATGTAAATTTAATCTACATTTCTGAATTTTCATAATTATAAACAAAATAGGTAAATTTTGAGACATAGAATTCTTCTAATTTATTGAACCTTATGACTGTTCCTTTTTTTCAAAGTTTGACCTATGAATTTTATCCAGATAGGCGATTTTCTACTTTACAGAAAATATAAGAGAACATATGAATATATACTTTAATGTTATTATTTATCAAAACAATAAGGTGAATATTACTGGTTTATCAAATTTTTCTTAAGACTTTTAAAAATAGAGTACTTTCCTTTCCATAATTTACCATTAACATATATTTCAGAATTTTCATAATTATGGACAAAATAGATAAATTTGAAAAAAAAAGTCCCTTTATATACCATAAGAGTGTATAAAATGCTATAAAATATGTTTTATTTTGGATATTTATGAAAATAGTTTGTGTTCAGTTTTTCCCATGTTTCTTAAGAACAGCCCTGTATGTACAGTATATATAATTTAACTAATGTAAATTTAATCTACATTTCTGAATTTTCATAATTATAAACAAAATAGGTAAATTTGAAAAAAGTCTCTATAGTACTTTATGCTTTTCAAATAATTTTTGGATTGGATTTTCTCCGATTTTTAGGTTATTTTTCCCAACATTTTATGACTGAGTGTTGGGGAAAAGGCCCAATTTTGCGACATAGAATTCTTCTAATTTATTCAGTTTTACCCAGACAGGCAATTATTACTTTTCAGAAAATAAGAAAGAACATACGAAAATATACTTTATTGTTTTATGTATCAAAACAATAAGTACAACGTCACTATCTTCCTCATTTTTCTTAAGACTTTTAAAAATAGAGTACTTTCCTTTCCATAATTTACCTTTAATATATATTTCAGAATTTTCATAATTATGAACAAAATAGATAAATTTGAAAAAAAGTCCCTTTGTATGCAACAAGAGGGTATAAAGGTTTTAAAATATGTTTTATTTTGGATATAATTTGAAATAGTAATTTTTCAGTATATAAGCCTCATTATCTTTGAAATATTCTCTAATAACTAATAAAATTCTAAAATAATTAAGAAAAATATCAATCAATTATTTGGTAACACCTAATTTTCTATGAAAAATGAGGTTTTACGCTTTTCAATAAAATAGATATTGCTCCCGAATTTATATGATATTATAGGTAAATTGTTCAGAGCATCCAAGATCAAATTCATATACAATATGCCATTTGAATAACATTTAAGAATGCTGGGTTAAAAACCATTATATTTTACCGCATCATGAATAACAAACAACTTTCAGATACACGCGCCACATTTAAACACAAACAGATTATTTTCTGACAAGGACAGAAACCAAGAGAGAAAAAAGAATAGAGTATGTTATATTCAATTTTAGTCTATACGAGAGTAGACTCTAATTGGTGCTAGTGAAGAAGAAGGATAGGAACGCAGGTGTTATTAATTTATTCAATCTTGTCGGTGCAGGTGGTATTTTTCAAGTTTGACCTATGAATTTACCCAGACAGACGATTATTACTTTTCAGAAAATAAGAAAGAACATACGAATATATACTTTAATGTTATTATTTATCAAAATAATAAATAAGTACAATGTTACTATTTTTCTCATTTTTCTTAAGATTTTCAAACACGGGGTGTCTTCTTTTCAATAATTTAACTTATGCGTAAGTAAATTTAATATATATTTTAGAATTTTCATAATTATGAATGAAATAGATAAATTTGCAAAAATGTCTCTTTATACACTACAAGAGGGTATAAAATGATATAAAATATGTTTTATTTCGGAAATAATTTGAAATAGTAGTTTTTAGGTTTTCAGTATATAAGCCTCATTACGCCAGAATATTCTCTAATAACTAAAAAATTATAGAATAATTAAGAAAAATACCACTAAATTATTTTGAAACGCCTAATTTTCCAAAAAATGAATAAAATAGATATTGCCCCCGAGTTTATATGATACTATGAGTAAATTCTTCAGAACACCCAAGATCCAATTCATGTACAATATACCATTTAAATGACATTTAAGAATACCGAGTTAAAAACCGTTATATTTTACCAGTGTCATATAAATTAGGTTCTTGTAATCCGAGATAACAGCGGCAGGTTACTTTTTGAATGATATCTACAATAATTAACGAAAAATACCTCAAATGTATTTAACATCTAATTTCCAAGAAAATATTCTCTTTCGTTTAGCAAAAATTATTTATACTACGAGGTCGAAAAAAAAGCCGGTGCCACTGACTGCAAAGTTTTTCGAATTTATTTATAAGAAAGGTCTGTTGCCTATGCAATTTTATGTGTTTAAACAAGAAATTTTGTTAATTTTTCAGTGCTGCCGTGAAATTATTTTATTCCTATATAATACACAATTGTATTAACATTTAAGAAAATATCAAATAAAAAAGACTTTACTGTATGATAACACAAATATAGACTCGGAGGCATTGGCTTTTTAGTACCTGACTATCCCTTAAAAAGGTTCAGGTAATAAAAACCCGTGAATTGGAAGCCGAGAAAAATGCATTAGTTTAGGAATTTAAAATGTTTTTAAACTGTTTTGTACGAGGCGAATACAAGCATAAGAGAGAAAGAGAAAGAATTAAATAAACTTAATAGATACGTGCGACGTTAATGAAAGGGTGTGTTAGTTTAAGAACGAAAGATGTTTTAATGATATTCTCTGAAAAGTGAATACATACAAAAAGGCCAGAAAAAGAACAGTGTGAGTTATATTTTTATTCTCGATATTAGGCTTGCGGGAAAAAAGGGTGTGGCCGCGCTTTTTAATTTATTCACCCTCACGTCCTTTTCCAAGGAACTCGACCTTAAGAATGCAGACAAGTTGTAACAGCACAAGCGGTGTCTGTGGCGGAAGCACGATGAATTTGTATACTGTTCGTATGCATGTTTACTCGACCTTGAAAGGGTTGGCCGGCTTAGTTGATGAACACGTGTGCCATCAAGTAGCGACGAGGTATACAACGGTGAAGCGGTGGGTAAGGGAAATGGGAGTCTATAAACTTATATGCTTCCAATGTATTTTAACTTGTCCTTGCCTATGCAGGTGTTACCGGGATGCACGTGTGGGCATCAATGCCGTCACATTCAAGGCGAGGGGGTAGCGGTAGAAGAAGGGCAGGAGCACAAGCAAACATATACGGTTCCAATGTATATTAATTCGGCCTTGACCATGCAGGTGTTACAAGAACGCTCACGTATGCATCATGGTCGCCGCATTTAAGGCAAGGGGGCTGCGGGAACGAGAGAGAAGGAGGACGAGCCGACATATACGCTTCCAATGCATATTAATTTGACCTTGACTGTGCATGTGTTACAAGAAGGCACACGTGTGCATCATGGTCGCTGCATTTAAGGCAAGGGGGCTGCGGGAACGAGAGAGAAGGAGGACGAGCCAGCATACACGCTTTTAATGCATATTAATTTGACCTTGACTGTGCAAGTGTTACAAGAAGGCACACGTGTGCATCATGGTCGCTGCATTTAAGACAAGGAGAGTTGAGGGAACAAGCGAGAAGGAGTACGAGCAAACATATACGCTTTCAATGCATATTAATTTGACCTTGACTATGCAGGTGTTACAAGAATGCACACGTGTGCTGTCCAGGTGGTCGCTAGTGCTCATAGGGAGTCTGAGTAACTATATATTATATCTACTCATAATGCACTACGATTTTCAGTTTTCTCATTTTCTTTTGATTAAATATTACTATATATGGTTAGTTTTAATTATAATATATATCATAATTATTACAAATTGATTACTAAATTTAGGAGACTAGCTTTAAGGTATTTAATTGCACTTTATAATTCAAATTTTAAGACGAGATAAGTGAACTAAGAATTGTTTTATTGACAACAGATTTTGGGATTACTACATTTTGTTACACACATATATTTTCTTTCTGGTTATATTATTTGTAGTTTTGTCTAGTAAATAATATGTGAAGAGTCTGTCGATATATGCACTAAAATTTTCTTTTAAAACAAGCAAAATGAAAAAAAAAATTAGGTGCATTAACATTAAATAATTTATTATAATAAATTTATTTACTATAGTAATAGTGTTATGACAAAATTAAAATTTATGTATTTAAAAATGTGTTTCTGTCTTTTATTTACCTCTTTAGAAACATGCATTCTCTCTACGTGCGAAATACATGTAACAAAACTACTTCTGCACAATCGCAGAGTAATTGCTAGAAAACGCAATTAATTCGCCAGTTGCTATTATAAAAATTTTCCCATTTCCGAAATTATAGCAACATACAATGCAATATAATTATTAAACTATGAAATGACTGCAAAAAAAAAGATAATAAAAAAATGATATTTTAATTACCTACCCAATTTCTAGAAAAATAAATTGTTTCTATTAGTTTTTGATATAAATGTAAAAAAGTATCAACACAGACAATACTCAGAATGGGGGTAAATAGCAAATAATCATTATAGTTTCGCAAATAATAATTGAAAACTTATATATATATATATATATATATATATATATATATATATATATATATATATATATATATATATATAAATTTATCAGAGATATCAGTCAGCAAAATAGTTAATATCTAAGAAGTATATAGTATTTCAATTAAGGTCAAATCTACTATATGTATAAAAATATAGCTGCTACATAAAAGTAACCGTATAGCTACTACTTGAAGAAAAGGAACAAATATAAGTCCTGAAGAAAAAGGGATAAATCTTCATGAAAATAGGATTAAGTTGGCAAGAAACTTTTTACATTTATGTTATGGCCTGGGAAAATAGGAAATTACTAAATCTAAAATTCGGTTCTTATGATTTCTAATTTTCTTACTTTGACATAAGTTAGCACAATTCAAAAAGGTATTTAATAAATTAACGAAGGTGTCTTCTATGTCCCAATCCAAAAATTCTGTAAAACCAAGTATGTTAAAGTCACTCAAAATATATATATATATATATATATATATATATATATATATATATATATATATATATGTATATATATATATATATATATATATATATATATATATATATATATAAATTTAGTTATAGATAATTTTGGATATTTTGATTTTTTAAAATCATCAGAATACGCGTTGTTATTTCAGGAAAACACAGTACTAGAATTCTTGAAAAACCGTAATCTGTATCTGTTTTTGAAGTTGCTGAATATAAAAATCAATTAAAATTACCAAAATTTTCATATTTAAGATGGCGTACAAAGTTTTCATTGGATGATATACGTTTTGAAATTAGAATATCGCGAATTTAACATGTCGAAAACCTTCAAACAAACATGACCTGATTTTTGCTTCTGATAGTCAACAAAATTTTTTTGACCTGTGTAATTCAGTACGGATAAAAATGATATTAAAATAATAACCTTAACAGGTCAATCCTAGCAGGAAGCAAGATGTTGAACAGAAAGTTAGAGGCCCAATTAAAAGGCACTCTAATAAGCTGAATGTAAAAAAAGGTTCACGTAAATAATGCCAAACATTACCAACTGGTCATTATACTCGGCCCGTTCACATAGTTAGCTTAACCTCCTGCGTACCAAATTAATATCTTATTTAATCACGAACCAAGAATTCGAAAATATTTTTGTTTGTCTCGCTTAGTTTCAAAGAAGCGAATATAAAAGAAAGGTTTGTTTCTATATCCAACATAAGTTCGAAAACTACTAAATAAAAAGCACCTGAGCAATGACGATACGGTTTAAATAATTGACATACAAAAAAAATATCTGGTGGCTAAACGAGATTGTAGATCTGAAAAGTTCTACCAGTAGGTTTGCAACAGTTGAAGATTTATCCGTTTTTCTTCAGGTCTTACATTTATTCCTTTTCTTCAAGTAGTAGCTATACGGTTACTCTAATATAACAGCGCTATTTTTATACGTATAGTAGATTTGTCCTTAATAGAAATATTATATACTTCTCCGATATTAACTACTTTTGCTGTTCCTGTTTTCCTTTTGGCTACATTTACCTACTACATAGAACTCAATTGCATGATTTTATGCATAGATATAATATAAAGATACTAGACCGTAGATCCTATTGAAGAGAGTTGGGTCACGCTTAGAAATAGATAGAGCGTTTTCGATGAGCAGTACCTCTTTTTCTAATGGCAGAGCTAAACACGATACTCCAAACGTCATAGGATACCTCTGTCACCTGACTGAAATTAGAAAGAATGATACTGTTCTATCTTCCTAAGCGTGAACCAACTTTTTTCTATAAGATTCCCAGTTTATATTAAGTATTATGTCTATGCTTCTACAATGGATTTTTAGAAATATTAAAACGTATAATATGCTATGCTGTTTTCAAGCTTATTCCTTTTGCCTGAGACTATATTTTAGTGACTGTAGCCCTAGAATAACTACTTACAGATAAGGAAATTGCAATTGCAATTTTCGTTAAAAAAGAATGTCAATTTTGCTACAGATACTGTTAATTTTAATTAAATTAAACTTTATAATTAAGTTTTTCAATGATCTAAAGTAAGGGGCTATCTGTAAAGATTAATCCTTCTCGGAGTTACCATTTGATCAATTTTAACGCCATTTCGCGCCTTCAGTTTCATCTTTCTATCGAGTAGTTTTAGGAAGGGCTGTTTTGTATTTTGCAGCAAGTATATCACTAAACCTTGCCACGACAAACGGTTCTAGCTGACTCAGGCACTGTGGATTTTTCAAAAAATAGAATTTAACAACAAGCGAGGTCACTGGGGTAAGTTTCTGCGAATTTATCCCGAGTTCTGTTTCAGATCCGTGTTGACCATCTCATGATTTAGTTAGACTGTATCAAAAGAAATTCACAAAAAGCAATAATATCAAAATTGATTTGTCGGTATAATATTTCACCTATTGACTTGTTAAGTGCTGTAAAATTAAGTCAAACGACATTTACATACCGGTCGATACACTTTTAAGAGGTTAACTTGAAAATTTATATGGCATTTAAAATATTATAATACAACATATATTACTTTTATTATTGGTTAAAAATGTATTATTTCTTTAAATGGGTTGCGGTCAATTTCTTTACAGGAACTGAAGTGAAAATTTAATTATTTTTATTTTTTAACTAATGTTTCAGTTTAGTTAAACCATGATAATAATAATAATATATCACATATCAGTAATTTATCACTGACCCAGAAATATGTCACACTATCTTAGGTATATACCTGAAATTACATATACAATCAAAAAAAAAATTAAAATCACATAGTATTTTGATTCCGAAAAACCAGCCGATGATTCAAAAGGCCTTTATACCAAACTAAATCCAGATCAATTCCAAGGAAGAACAAACAAACGTTATTTACAAAATTAATTGCCTAGATTGTAATTAGGTATATATATATTGATCCAACAAAAGAATATTTAAAAAATAGAGCCAAAAATTAGAAATATAGTATTCAAAAAATAACACAAATAACAATAGAGCACCAGCGCAAAACATGTAATACATAATCTCATCACCATGATTTTAATAATATCGTAACAATAGACAATGAAAGTAATTACAAAAAAGGTCTATAAAAGAAATGACTCATACAGCAGGTACTATCAAAACACAATTTTTCGGATTGGCTGGATGCTGGAAAGCAAGAGGCCATTAGAAAATTTCGAACAGAACAGAACAATTTTTCGGTTTATTTTCAAAATACTCGAAGACTCAAGGTTCGATTTCTTTTAAAAACTTGTTTGATTCCAATATCTGTATTTTGAATGACTTTAACATACTTGGTTTTACGGAATTTTTGGATTGGGACATAGAAGACACCTTCGCTAATTTATTAAATAGCTTTTTGAATAGTGTTAACTTATGTCAAAGTAAGGAAATTAGAAACCATAAGAACCGAATTTTAGATTTAGTAATTTCCTATTTTTCCAGGCCATAACCTAAATGTAAAAAGTTTCTTGCCAACTTAATCCTATTTCCTTGAAGATTTATCCGTTTTTCTTCACGACTTACATTTGTTCCTTTTCTTCAAGTAGTAGCTATACGGTTACTTTTATGTAGCAGCTATATTTTTATACATATAGTAGATTTGACCTTAATTGAAATACTATATACTTCTTAGATATTAACTATTTTGCTGACTGATATCTCTGTTTTCCTTTTGGCTACATAATGGGCAATGTAGGGTCGAGAGAGCTTTAAACATACCTATTAATGAAAATGACCATCATCCGGCCCTGCTGGTAAGCTTAAAATATTGTTTGTTTAAAAACTTTAAACATAGCACTCAGCCCAATCTTACGAATAACTATAATTTAAAAAAAGATGATTTCCCTAATTTATACAGAGTGATTCTCCGGGAAATTTATCGATCCATTGTGGGAAAACTATAATTAGGAATCATCTGAAAATTTGACAGTGTACTAACGAGCATAGGGGACAGCCGGATAAAATATTTTCAAGATGGCAGCACTTCCGATTATACCAGACGTAGATGTTAACTTGCTTATTTTAAATAGAATACCCTATATATTAATGCATTTTTTATTTCTAAGTAAAATTCTTAAATCTCACCATTTTGGACATATTTAAATTTTTATGTCGAAAATGACGTTTGCGGACCAAAATTTAACTAGAAAATATTCCTATAAGAAAGTGTCTATTATTTAACTTGGGTTAGTTTTCTTGTACACAAAGATCGATTTTAGTAGTCTTTTTATGTTAGTTTGAAAATTATTAGTACAGAGTGGTCAAAAAAGGGGAATAAAAATTATATATAAAAAAATCGTCAAAAGTCAAGTTTTTCAAATAGCAAGCACTTATTTTTATAATTTTATCATATTAAACATTAAAAATAATGGTAACTTTGTATATAGTCATCCAAAAATTTGTAGTTTTCAAAATATTGGGAATTCAACATTTTTCTATTGTAAAAATGCTATACGACTTTTAAGTTTTATTAGTTGGCCATGACGGCGAGGTGGAATGAAAATAAAACAATCGAACCATACAAAATTGTCACGATTTCTTGCCATTTGACAGTCATTAATAATAATCATGCCGGGGCGATTAAATTACACGCACGAAGATTATTTAAACTTATTTATTATTTATGGAGAATGTGAGTTGAGTTATTTCAAGAACATGCGATACATTCGCGATCCGATATCCGAAGAAACAGAAACCAACACCACAATTTGTTAAAAAGGTTATAAAAAACTTTAAGAACTTTGGATCTATAAAAGCTGAAAGAAATAGAAATAATAATAATTTTCAAAATATCATAAAAGGACTACTAAAGTCGATTTTCGTCTACAAGAAAACTAACCCAAATTAAATAATAAAGACTTCCTTATAGGAATAATTTATAGTTAAGTTTTGGTCCGCAAACGTCATTGATATGATAAATTGGATATTCATTTTGGTACACAAATACATATAAAAATATTCTGAATCGAAATTATTCATCGCGATTTCCTCGTCACATCATACATTACATAAAACAAAAGCATGAATTTCATAAAAAAAACCTAAAACTTTTGGAAGCTTATTTTATTTGGAAAGTTTTGAATCATTAAGAAGTAAAATAAAAACAAATATACTGTTTCCTACACAACATATTCGGGGGGTGTATGATAGAATTAAAAGAGAGCTTTAACAGTTTTGGAATTTTATTAAGGCGAAAAGGGAACTACAGAGTATTCCAAATATTATGTATTTTATTAACAAAGAAATGAATGAATATATATTTTAAATTCCTTTATAGAATTTTTTAAATAATCCTTTTCATCGACCAATCCGGCAACCAGAGACGATTCTTATTTTGTACAGTCTATCTTTCCAGTTGTCATATCTCTGTTTCACTGAAAAGAGATAATAAATTATATAAAGAGGTTTAAACCCAAATACATTACTGGTCCCGATTTAATCCCAGCCTTTCTTATACGAGACTGCAGATTCGTCCTAGTTAAACCACTTGTTTAATATCAAACAAGTTTTCTTGTCTATTGAAATCTTCCAAAGATTGCCCTGTGTTTAGAAAGCGGAGTAGATCAGAAGTTCGTAATTACAGACCGGTGTCTATTATATGCAACTTTTCTAAAACATTTAATTAATAATTAATTTACTCCAGGATTCTATTTCTTCATTAAGTAAAAATTTAATTACATAATTTCGACATGGCTTGTTTAAGGGTAGGTCGATGGCAACTAATCTGATGATTATAATCTAGGATATAGCAGAGGATATTGACGACGGTCGCCAAATGGATGTTGTTTATTTGGACTTCACAAAAGCATTTTCGTTAATTTACTTAAAATACTGTTATTAATCGGATTTTCTGTTTCACTAATACCGTTATTTAAATCATATCTCCATAATTATCTTAAGTATGTTGAAATTCGCACTTCTCTCTCAGTAAAATATATTTCAACTTCTGGAGTACTGAGACCATCATTTTTTAATATTTTAACTAACGACTTTGTTTCTGTTGTTAAAGCGGATATTTTACTATATGTTGATAATATTAAGCTGCATAAGAGAATAAATTGTTTACAGGATTGTAAGATTTTCAATCGAACCTGGTGTTCGGAAAATTGTTTGCTGCTCAACGTTGGGAAATGCAATAAGTCTTTCACCTCGAAATTTTCTTCATATGCGCTAGGTGCCATCCTACTCTAGCGGTCAGAATTTTTTAAAGATCTCGCAGTCACTTATGACCCAAAGCTACAATATCCACGTCAAAAGTTTAGAAACGGTCCAAATGAGGTTTTTAAAAGTACCTCAATCTTCAGAGTTTTGGGATTTTCCCGAACAAGGTTTTTCACATAACTAGTGCTTCAGAAATTTAAAAATACAGCGGAAATTTTTCTTATGAAGAGTTTTTTTATAAGGTTCTTAACAATTTTATTTACTGTCCTAATATTGTATCTAGAGTGAAATTTCTCATATAAATTGCCGAAATTGTAACGTATTTTATCTTAGGACTCCCAGAACAAACATGCTTAAACGATCGCCTATATATTCCATGTACGACACTCATAACAGGAGTAGTTGATTTGATACGTTCGGCGTATCCCTAGCAACCTTTTGCCAAATTTTGGCACATTGAGGTCCTTGGCATTGCTTTTTTCTCTTCCTTAATTTCATATTCATCTTTGTATATAAAGTAGATAGCACATCAGTATATTATACATCCAGTTACAGAATTAATATTATAAAATAAATTTATATTTATATCTAAATGTATATTTTTCTGTTGTTTGGGGTCAGTTTGAAATTATTTCTAGATGTATTGTTTCTGTAATTCCTGCCTTGTCGTTGAGTCCAAAAACCTGCAGGGCAGTTATTGTAAATAAATAAATAAATAATATAACAAAGTTTTATAATAGAAGTAATACTGAATCTATTTTTTAAATGCAACGCCGTTTATCTTTTTAACTAACTTCTAACAAGAATGAAATTCTGAATTCGAAGGCTATATGTCTTTTTATGAATATATCCACGCCGATTGTTTTCGAATATTGGGTGAAATTGGTTCAGTAGATTCCAAGATGATTATTTTGTCCGATTTTCTCCAGAACTGGTATGGGGAGTCTTCGATGTAGCAGATAACCAATTTAAATTTATTTTAAAAAATTATTATGATGGGCTAAAAGTTTTATATTTTTCAAATTCGAAGAAGATTGGTACTGGAAGTTTTTGTTAGTGTAAATTAAGATTTTTTTAAATTGAATATGGGGGATCCAATATGACGGATTATACATCCTAAATCCTTCGATTTTGTCCAAAATTGTTACTGGGGTGTTTTTGGGGATACAAATTACGAATTTAAAATTATTTTCTATTAACAAGATACAGTGAATCCAATACACGGAATAAGGCGAAGAGCCAAGACAACCTTGTTGATAGATTATCTAGAAGAAGAAGGAACAATTAACACTCGACCTAATATATTCCCTTTGTATTAGTTAAAATTAAAACAAAATCTATCATAGAAGCTCTCCTTTACCCGAACTATGCAACCAGATATAAAGCTATTATGACAATGGCAAAATTCATAAATTAAAGTTTGTATTCGTCCCTAATGTCTCTTTATCACCCGAAATTAACCAATTTCTAAACCTCGAAAAATTCTTTGTTGAGAAAAAGTGTTGATTTAGTTCTCAAATAATTGCAGTGACGAATGCCTATTTTGCAAAATTGGATAAAAGCTCTACAAAAGAGGGATCTAAGTACTAGAACACTACAGGCGGAACTATATATCTTTACTAATAGTTTATGTAGAAAAATAAAATAAATTTTTAGCATAATTTTTGTATCTTCCTTGTTAGGTCAGAGACGTCACATTTTATCCTGAAACCAGAGCGTTTTATTTGAATTGCCCACCCCTTATAGTAACTATTTCGTTACTCATAACCAAAAATACTGTTTCAACTTCTAGATATGCATATAAGAGATAAAGTAAATGTTCAGTTTAATCCATATTATTATCAATTTTTAAAATACTAGTGCCATTATAGTAGGTAATCTTTACGAGATAGAAGTACGTATGATATGGCTATTTAAAATCTACAATCATTAAAAACTTTTCCGGACGGACGATTTTTGAACATACACTGTTTTATTGAACACACTCTATTATTTCGAAATATTTTTATTGTCAACTTCACTTTTGACACTTGTCAAGCTAATTCAAGTTGTGTCAACAAGTTCTCAAGCTATACTGCCCCGGAAAGCGAATCTGAACCCTTTATATACCCTTTTGGTCGACATAGAAACATTACCTAATTTTCTAAAAGGATTTTCATACAACACGGTGTAACAAAAGTAAGAAAAAGGAATAATCCGGCGATTTCTAGACCTTCTATCATAGGCATTGCATGTTAAAAATAAGGAAATAAAATTCTCTAAAAAGTTCCAGACCTTCTTTCACAGACGTCTCCTGAGGAAATTAACAAAGGTAAACTTATTTAAAAAAAGTTTGAACTAGTAGAAAATAAACCTAAAACCCTACAAACTACAAACATAAACTAATACTATGAAGTGTAAAACACTATAAAGTTCGTTACAATATATATATAAATATATATATATATATATATATATATATATATATATTTATATATATATATATATATATATATATATATATATATAAACATTTAATTTTATCTCACACAGAGGAATATATATATATATATATATATATATATATATATATATATATACATATATATATATATATATATATATATATATATATATATATATATATATATATTCCTCTGTGTGAGATGCAATAGTAGTGGTTATATGCACATTATGTCATTGTAGTACTGAAATCACATACAGCAAACGTACAACTATATGCATCTCTATATCTAAATGAAGAAAAATGCGAACAGTAAATGCAAACTTCACTTCATCATATCCTTTCCATGTTAGAGGTTGCACAGTTTGGATGAATTGCTACAAAACACAATTCATCCTATTCCACCACCATCGAGATGATGGCCTACCTGTATCACCACACCGAGAAGTGAGTAAGAACTTCCTTGCTATAGTAATATGGCAGAGCTACATGTTTCGTCTCTTACTGGACTCATCAGGGTACCGACATGCACCTGTTTGTGCAAAGAACAGATCGGAAGGAAACATGCAACACTGAACGCGGCTTCGTCGACCTCCCGCCGGATAGCGTATATACATTTATTCGGCTTTTACGGATTCCTCCGCCTGAGGTGCAATAGCAGCGGTTATATCCACATTATGCCGTTGTAATGCTTAAATCACATTCAGCAAACGTACAACTATATGCATTTCCATATGTAAATAAAGTAAAGTGCGAACAGTGCCGCATAAACATATATATGCCGCGTTCAGTGTTGCATGCTTCCTTCCGATCTGTCCTTTGCATAAACTGGTGCATGTCGGTACCTTGATGAGTCTAGTAAGAGACGAAAAACATGTACCTCTGCCGTATCACTGTAGCAGGGAGGGTAAGTTTTTACTTTCTTCTCGGTGTGGTGGTACAGGTTAGCCTCATCTCGATGATGGTGGAATAGGATGGATTGTGTTTTGTAGCAATTCGTCCAAACTGCACGACCTCTAACACGGAAAGGATATGAGGGAGCGAAGTTTGCATTCACTGTTCGCATTTTACTTCATATATATATATATATATATATATATATATATATATATATATATATATATATATATATATATATATATAAATATTGGATATTTTGTTTTGTTTTTTATATCGATTTGTTTTTCTTTAAAATGTTATGTATTTTTTATTGTTAAATGTCTTGTGGTCGGGTGTTATACGTATATTACTCGAAATACGATAAATTTATAAAGAAAAATTAATGAAATATCCTGATTTTCTTTTTAACATTTAATTAGAAAGAACAAGAAAGACGACAATATAACAGTTTTTTAATACAATATCAAACAGTTTAGTACTTAGAATTTCCTCCTCTAGTTCTAGCGATAGCCTGCATGTTCCCAGACATGCCCTGCGATTTTTGATCGATTCTTGCAGAATCCAATTCCATTCTTCCTGTGCAGCAATTTTTAATTCTGCAATTGAGTTTAGAGCTAGATATCGTGTCCTCATAAGGCACTTTAAGATGTCCCATAAATGCTCTGTGGGATTTGCATCAGAACTCATTATTGTCCAATCTAGAATCACAATCCCAACAGCTACAAGATACTGGATAATTGTTCTTGTGGTAAGTGCACGGCCATTATCATGCATTCGCACTAATTCATCGTACCTAATGAAGCCAGCATAAGGTAAAACATGCTTCTCAAAGATGTTTTTTATGTACCATCAGCATTCAAACTTAAATTCACTTCAATAAGTTGCATACGACTCTTCCAAGTAATGCCACTCTATAGCATAATGGAATCGCCACCAAAGCTAATGGTTAATTCAAGATTACATTTTGCAAATGTCCTCCAGAACTTCTGTGTACTTTACCACGTCCATCTGGCTTCCATAATTGTATCCTGGTTTCATCTGTGGAAAGAAGTTTTTCCCATTGGTATTCGTTCCAGTTAGGACGAGCTCTTGCAAATTATAACCGTTTAGTTTTATGACGTGGGAGAAGCCTTGTAACTCTGGAAGAAGATTTTGGATTTAAACTGACCTCTTTTAGTCTTCTTATTACTGTTTTGACACTCACATTAACTTCTCTTGTGATTAGTAATTCATTTTTGAGGTACGTAGCTGTAAGTCTGCGATTTCGCAAATATTTAATTCTCATGTATTGGTCACCTCTTAGCACTGTACATCTTTTTCGTCCTTGACCAGGGCGCCTTTTGTATTCTCCAGATTCCCTGTGTCGCCTTACTATGCGAGAAACAGTCGATTGATGGATACTAACTCTCCGCGCCATATATTCTTATCTGCAACCTACGCTGGTTAAAATAACAATTTTAACACATACTAAATCGCTTAAATGGGCATTTTAGCAAGAAAACTACATTATAAATATATATAATAGATAAATAAATCAATGAAAATATCATTTTGACAGCGACAAGCAAAACAGTAACGACATTTAGTCGCCAAGGCATCTCATGGAATATTTTTAATTGTGACATTGCTTCTTCCGCGCTAAAGGCTATATCTAAATATTGTTTTATATATAATAAATTACAATAAAAGTAAAAAGCCGTAGCATAAGAAATTTAACAATGAAAATACATAACGATTTAATAGAAAAGAAATATATATAAATAAATTTCCTAAAAATAAAACCTGCAATATTTTTGTCCTTGAGTGTATATTTTAGCGTCAGCCAGGAAAGTATCCGAACTTTGGTTTCGTGCCCCAATTTACTTGAAACAATCCTCAAGGTTTAAATTCGTTAATTGACGTAATCAATTGTGAAAAACTTACCAATATTAACTCGACATTTTTCGAAATTATCCCCAAAATTTAGATTGACGTGGCCAAAAACTTTCCTGTAAAATAAGTAATGATTTGAAAGTATATTTCCATAGAAAAAAGACGACCTTTTTTCTTTTTACAATTCCTCAGTAACAGTTACAAAAATAAAGCTTATATTTATCTCTCAGTTTATTTATGAAAAAAAAAATTTAACGAATGCAAAAAAATATGTTTTGAAAATAATTATACGTTATGTAGTTTGGTTTGCAATAACATTCATATTAAATTTATGTTCGTCGAGATCAATAAACAGAAATAATGAAAACTCGTATTTTTGATGTAATAATGAATATAAAATAAAATTATAAAAATAAAATAAAATACTAAAGTAATCTACTAGATGTTACAAAATATGCCAAATTATTAGCTCTTCAAAATTCAGTTTTTACCATTGATTTTCACTGTGTAATCATAATACTCGTATTTTCACAATTTCTAACAAAACACAAATTCATTTTTTGAAATAGATCAAGAATGTCGTGAGACGACATTTTGGACCTGTATTTGAATAGGTAGCTTTTTTCTGTTATCAAATTTGGAAAACTGAAAATCAATATGAGCTTCTTTATCAAAATGGATATATAGAAATAAATATTGCGTTACAATTTTTCGTATTTTATCTTTGCGATCGTATATTATATTAAGGTTAAGCTCCACCTCTAATTTATTTAAAGTCAGAAGTGGATACAAATACGTATCTTACATTTGAACATAGTTGCTTTTCATCTCTATACACTTTCCTAATAATGCTTCTCGCTTCCTGATGCCTCATATACCGTGGTAATTACATTTTAATGAAAACTTTTCACCTTGAATGTTGTCTTTTAGTATTGGAAACAGGCAAAGATCATTAAGTGTCAGAACGGATAACTAAATTGGATGTGGAAATAATTCAAGTCCTACTTCTGTTAAAGCGGCAATAGAAATACAAGAAGCGTGATTAGACGACTCGAAATACTACAATAAGAATTAAAATTTTAGGCAAATATGTTTAATACCTGACTAAAAATAATAACAATGAATGCAAATTAATTACTTACTTATAGTGCAAACAAATTGTTTTAATCTGATTATTTAATTATGCTAACTAACTCTATTTGGAATAATTGGTAGAACAAAAGATGTTTGCGGTATAGAAGTGTTGGTCTGTGAAGTATTTAGTTTCGATTAGAACTAAAAATATAAAGGCGAGCAACGAACCCCCGAAAACTGCTTTAGTTTTCGAGAAACCCATAATTCTTTGGCAACCAACCAAATTTGGTACCAAATGCTTTTAGTAATAAAATTATTATAAAGAAAATGGAACCAACTCCTAAAAAGGCGCTAAAAAGTGAAAAATAATTATAAATATTTATATCAAAATGAAATTTTTGATGTCGGCGTATAATTTTTCTAAATGGGATAAATAACTACTATTATACACAAATTATGGTAAGAAAGCAATTACAAATAAAGTATTTTTACTCTGTTTATGCTAATCACATTTTGTTAGATGTTAGTTAGGTACCGATTTTTACTAATACCAAATATGAAAAAATTCCAATAAGGTAAAATTTTCAACCCACCATATTGTAGAATGTAGAATCCTTAATCCGCCGTCTTGGATCCGCTATATTTAATTTTTTTTTAAATAAATTCAGATTTGTAATGAGCTATCCAAAAAGCTCCCCCATATCAATTTTGAAAAAAATGGGGCAAAATTTTTATCCGCCATATTGGATACACCATATTGAATTTTTTTTAAATAATTTTAGATTCGTTCATTGTAACTGGGGAAAGTGAATTGTTGCCCCTTTAATCAAGTTTCCTGTACTAAAAGAGCATCGATTCCATGTGTCTCGACGAAATCGATAATTTTCAATTTTTTGTCAGATTCGCATTAAAGGTGGCAATCTTCAGGAAGCAGATATTAATCATCATCGTATTTATCTACCAGCAGACACGTGCGACATAACTGTCTGCATGCACAATTGCATCTGGTTCGAGAGGGAATTGAATGCCTCCATCGACGTTTGCATGGTCTGAATTAAATTCTGCATCTGAGCGGAAAGTGATAATTGGTTAGGAACTTCGAGTCTCCTGTTGTTCTTTGAACCCCATACAAATGTTGGAGGAGCTGGAATGTTTATATTCACTCTTGTATGTGTGATAATTGAGGGCCTCTTGGCCGCTTTTATTTGTCTAGAGTATCTTGAGCACCCTGTATAATTTGTAAGGTGTTCACCTCCACAGTTAGGGCACCTGAGTTTTTCACTAGGTGGTAACTTACAGGTATAGGTTAAATGGGCCTTTGCACATTTGCGGCACTTAGGTTCGGCAGTGCATTTAGACTGCGCACGACCTAAAAGTTGGTTCCGATGGCACTGTGTGTTGACTTTTAGATTTATTAGCGTCAACTTTGACTGTGATCCTATCAAGTGCTCTAAGATCGTATATATATGCTTTTGGTCTTCTGACAAAGCCACAAGAACCAGTGACATCGATGACTTATTCTTATGATACCACCTTGTTACACTTTGTGGCGTAAAGTTTAACGCCTCAAGAACAAATTTAATTTTTGGTGTTTCCCAGTGCTCTAGTACGCCCCTGATCACCACCTGTAGCAGTTTATCGGCGGGAAAGCTAAAGATGTGAAAAGGTATCTGGTTTGTTTCAAAAAATTTAGTTATTTTTTGGTAGTCATCTGATATTGGGGGTATAGCTTTATGCCTTCGGACACATTTTGAGCACGTGCGAAGTTCATGTTATTATTTTTCATGATGTTAATTACATCGTTGAAGCTTGATTTCTTCCCTAATACTATCGGAGGTATTCTTACCTTGTTAACCTGGACCTCAGACGTACTTTTTTGTAATACGGTACATTTAGGCACATTATTATTAACATTAGACTGTGATACTACAGTGTTAGGAGTGTCAGTTGCTTGTTTAGTAGGGTTAGAGCTACTATTACTCGCTGGCAGTGGCGGAAATTCGGATTGTGAATCTTTTTCCACAGGTTTATTACGTCTATGACGCTTTTTACGCGACACTGACAAAAACTTGTCCTTTTTTGACTCCAAATTATCCTCAATGGCCATCGAACGGTCAGAGACTGGATTAGCTTGAACATTAACTATGGGTTTACAAGCGGAAACATTTGCATTAGAGTTAAAAATTGTCTCAGACTCATACCTGTTTATCCTTGCTATAGGCTGTTTATTGAGGGATATTAAGGATTGAAGCTGGCTGTTGAGGTTTGAGATCTGTTGTAATAGTTCGTCAAGCTGTTTCTTCTGGTCCTGTAGACTTCTCCTTAGGTCCTCGTTTTCTTGGAATGACTTCTATTATGGGACTCATCAGGCTATTGCATGAGTCCCACAATAAGACGAAACTCTCTCTGGAATTCTATGCACTTTTTAACAAGAAGGTAATATTAATCAACAGTCTTTGTCCGCATAGCCGATAATTTCCTATTTTATTTTAAAACTACACGGACGACAACTTTTCTCTTTTTTATATTTGTTTGCTTAAAAAACACGCAATAGCTCTCTTAGGAAGATCGTTGGTGCGACACTTTACTTAAAGCTGCGGAATTCGTAGTTGATTTAGTTGCCGATGCCGGATAATGCGACCTCTATCCAAAGAGTAGTACGTTTCGTATGTCGAGTTTTGATATATTCCTTTTCTTACTTTACTGTCTCGCCATGATATGGCGGTTTTATACAACATTGTTGGTTTGAGTTGTTCTTGTGTTATTAAGTGAGCCATCGAGATGTCTCCACAGTGTCTTATTTACTATTTTTCAACCGTGAAATCTGTTTATAGGACACAAATGCGAGATGATGTTTTGTACCGAATGCAAGAACCTGATGAGTCTCATTCTAGGACGAAACAGCACTATCGTCATTTTTCGGACTCGGAGTTTTGCTATGATCTTGGAATTATCTGCACTTATTAACATGAGAGTAATATTTATCAACAATCTTTTTCCGCATAGTCGAGAATTTCCTATTTTATTTTAAAATTACACAGATGACAACTTCTATCTTTTATATATATATATATATATATATATATATATATATATATATATATATATATATATATATATATATAGAAACAAAACAACAAAATGTCAAGGAGGCAAAAAAAATTTTTAAAAATGCCTTGAATAAAGGGCGAAACGTCAAATAAATTTTATGTATTTATTAAATATAGAACCTAAACCCAAGAAAAGACAAAATAAAAGAAAAATAATATATATATATATATATATATATATATATATATATATATATATATATGTACATATATATATATATATATATATATATATATATATATATATATATATACTGTACGCATTTTACTTCAATCACACACGGAGTTGCATATAGTTGTACGTTTTCTGAATGTGATTTCAGCACTACAACAGCATAATATGGATATATCCACTGCTATTGCATCTCACACGGAGGGATCCGTGAAAGCCGCATAAACATATATATATATATATATATATATATATATATATATATATATATATATATATATATATATATATAACTGTAAGCTGTTATGTCATTGACGGCAGCAACGACAAGTTTTCGAACCAATGACCGAAGGTTGAATAGTCCTAGAAATTATTTTAGGAAAGGGTTTTCGTTAAAAACTAATAGAACAAACTTTAAATTAGGTAATATTTCTTCCTTTTAAATAGATTTCTCTACTCTAGTTATATTTTATATTCGTTCAATCCCTTGGAGATCCCTGAAAGAAGTTAAGACTATCATAGAACAAAATCCCTGAATATGTATGTTGGAGAAATGATATTTGTGGACATCCCTGTGATGTTTACTGTAGCTTATAGACTAACCTAGATTTCCCGTTTCTTGAAACTTCGGCTATTCGTGGATGTAATTTTCGGTAAGAATGCGAAATTCCATTCACCTTGCCCATTTCATGGTCGAGATAATCAATATAAAAAAAGTAATATTTAATATGAACTATATTGAAAAAGTCATAGTGTGACATGCATAATTTCAAAACTTGTCAACATTGTTTTTTAAAAAATGAATACATGAGTTAACTCAAGAGATCAGAGGAGTTTCTTTTTAAAAACAATTTATTTTATTGTTTACAGAATTATTGATTAATTACAATATATTAATTATTAGTTTAACTATGTTATGTCTTCAACGGACTTCAACTGACTGACGGCGTCTTCTCCAAGTCGGGTATATAAACGTGACATCTTGGATTGCTTGGTCAGCACATCTTAGGGTTAGGCCGTGATATAACTCCTCCCCCATTAGCTTGAACTATACCTTGCCAAGGGGTAGTTCAATCCGTGGACGTGGTCCATCTTCTTCATCCGGGGCGGTTTTTCTTCCTAAGTAACCTTTTCGGATTAAGTATTTGTATATGAAGTACCCTAGAATAAATAGTAAAATTAGGTAAATTAAAATTGTCCATAGGCTGGGCACTTTGGGCACTTCTTCAAAGAATAGACGGGGCTCATTGTCTTCAATTTTATTTTTTAGTTTATGTAGTTCATCTAGTTTAACTTCTTGTAAATGAAGACTTAGGTTGAGTAAAGGGAACTGCGGCGGCGTTGCTTCGAAATCTGGGAAAATTATCGGTTGTTTCTTTGACTCGATCGTACTTTGACTATTAGTGATCGATAGTCCATTGATTTTTGCTCTGCATCCATTAGGCAGGGTTAATAAGAAAGTACCATATAGTTTTCTTCTTTCGTCTTGTAATTGGCATTTTAATTCAATTATTTCTTCGGTTGGCACAACTAATATCCATTCCGTTGAGGAATCTAATTGATTGATTATCGGTCTGGTTACAACGACTTCGATTTGTTGACAGGTGGAGGTGCTCTTTGTGGATTGGATCAGCTGCACTTCACAAGGGCTTCTGTCTTCAATTTCTTGCAAGTCTTCTTTATCGCATAAATAATTGTTTGGCAATACTTCTTTACAAGGGGTTGCTTGATAAGCGTAGTATAATTGATTTTTGATTAAATATTTATCGCGAGGGATAACAACCTTGAACAGACTCTGCTGTAAAACTGGTATTGAGTACAAGTGAAAATATTCAAAATTTGTTGTTTTAACAACTGGTATTTTTAGTAAAAATGTAATTTTATTATTTAGTATAAAACAGTCTACATTTATTAAGTTTTCAAAATAAAATATATTTTCTAAATTGACTTGCAAAGGTAGTCTATTAGTGCCTATTATTGTTTCAAGTTTTTTCAATTCAATTAAGAGGTCTTTTAAAGTGACTATGCTTGGATGCATTATTTTTAGTTTAGAGAAAGTAATAGCATTTTCTATATCTTGTAGAATAGAGTCAATTATTTCATATAAATTAATAATTTGATTTAAAATGTCTTTAATAAAAATTATATTTTCCCTATGTATAGTACTTTGAATTATTATACTGATTTGATTAATTCTACTTTCCAATAATTTATCATTTTGGTTTATTTTTTTGAATAGTGTTATTGAATTTTTCAATAATACTTTTAGAAATTGAATTCTGTGTTCGAATATTTTCCGCTAATTTGTTTTGATTTTCTTGTAAGTTTTTTATTAGATTTTCATATCGTTCGCCGTCCGACGCGTCTAGATTTCCGGTCACAGCTTTGAATACTGAGCCTATTATATTAACTAAGCCTCTTTTTACTCTATTAGGATGGGGCAAAATTTCTTTTATTTTATTTTCTACCCTATCTTGTATTAATTTTAATATTTTTAAATAGTTAGAAGATTCATTAAAGTACTCCTTATGTTGAAGTAATGAATCGGTTATAGTTTTAGACTTAAAATGTAATTTATTAATTTCTATTATGATTGGATTTAAATCATAGTAGTGTATTAGTGTGTGAGTGTACTCTGTAATTTTTACTTGTCCTAGTTTTAAGGGTAAAAGTCCAGGATTATCGTCTATAGGTTTGATTAGTATTTCTTTGTCTTTTCCGTCTCCGATAACGGCGGTTATAAGCCTGAAATAAAATATTTGATTTTAGTCAAAACTATAAGTTTGTCTTAATGGACGTTTTAAGTTATCCATATGGATTTTAGATTGACTTTGTGTTTTTATTGTTTTTCTTTCTTTGTTAATTGATTGAATTTCTGTAGGCTTAGAAAATTTATCTGCGTGTTTTTGTCTCACGTGTTTTCGTATATATATTTGTTGATTATTTTGAAATATTTCTGGTTTATCTCGATTAGTATTGATTTTTGATATTACTTTTTCTTTATTTTCGGAAAGTTTCTGATTTATGTTAGAATATAATAAGCGTGATTTTTCTTTATGTGCATTCACGTAGTCATTTAATATTAATTGTTCTAATTTTATATCAAAAGGATCATTTGAGCATATTTCTCCATTAATTACTTCTATTGGTTTTAGATTAGTAACTGAATGTATTGAATGATTATATGCCAATATCGCGTAAATCATTTTTTGTGATATCGGTGTTGAAGCAAAATTTTGATTATTTAGTAAACGTATATGTTCAGCTAGGGTGGAATGTAATCTTTCGACAACTCCATTAGATTCTGGGTGATTAGGTGAACAAAAATGTATCTTTACTTTGTGTAAATTTAAAAGTTCCGTTACTATTGTATTTTTAAATTCGGTACCATTATTAACTATTATTTGTTTCGGTACACCGTGGTGAGAAAAATATAAAAGAAGTTTATCAACGATTTCAGTAGCGGCAAGTGATTGAACTGCATATGCTTGTGCATATTTCGAGAAGCTATCAATTATAGTTAAAAATTTAGTTTGTTCCAACGTATAAGTATCTAAATGGATAATTTCAAACGGTTTTGATGCCGTTGGCGTAATATTTCTTTCTATATTTATTGGATGTCTCTCATATTTGCTCCTTTGGCATATTTCGCAATTATTAATAAATGTTTGTATTGAATTTTTTAAATTTGGCCAATAGTATTTTTTCTTTATTTGTTCTGATGTTTCATCGATTCCTCGGTGATTAGTTTTAGATTCGTGATAATTTTGTATAATTTCTGGAATTTCTGTTTTATCGGTAATATCTATTAGTTTCGTTAAACATCGTTTAAGTTTTATAGAGGGCCATTTGAAGGTTTTTCTAATTACTTCAGAGAATGGTTCATACATTTCTGGTTTTTCGAAATACAAATGATATTGTTTATCAGGAATAATCAATTCTTTTACAAAGTTTAAAATGTCTTGGTCAAAATTATTTTGGGATATTTGAACGTATATTCTGCGCTTTTTCTCAAATAAAATAGTAATTTTTGGTTTCACAGGTGAGTGTAATACAGATGAAATAATTATTTGATTTGCTCCGTAATTTACTGGTATGTCAACTATTGGTATACCTACGATTGGGTCTTCTGTTTCATTCGTATGTATTGTCATATTATCTTCATCAGCTGTTTTATGCGCTGTGGTGTCATTAACTTCATTAAGTTCATTGTATTCATTGGCGTCCGCCTGTGCTATAGTAGATATTTGCTCTAAATTTTCAGTTTCTAATTCTTTATTAAATTCGTCGATATAGTTTTTTAATTGAAAGATTTCTTCAGTATCTTTTGTATGTAATTCAATTCGTGATAAAGCATCAGCATTGGTATTTAATTTTCCTTTTTTATATATAATATTATAGTCAAATTCATTAAGTTTAATTCTCCATCTTAGTAATTTTGAACTTGGGTCTTTTAGTGAAAATAACCATTGTAAAGGTTTATGGTCTGTAATGAGATTTATTTTTCTTCCAAAAATATATGGTCTAAAATATTTGGTTGCCCAAACGATTGCTAAAAGTTCTTTTTCTATAGTAGAATAATTTCTTTCTGAATCGTTTAATGTTCTCGATGCATAGGCTACGGGTAAATCTTGCCCTATTTGTCCTTGCGATAATACTGCGCCAATTGCTACATTTCTAGCGTCTGTGGTTAAATTGAAAGGTTTAGAAAAATCTGGATATTGTAGTATTGGTTCATTAATTAATAAATTTTTACAGGTATCAATGCATTTTAAATATTCTTCATTAATTTCTATCTTTGCACCTTTTTTTTTTAAACATTTCGTAAGTGGTTTTGTAATTTTAGCAAAATCTCTAATAAATCTTCGGTAATATCCAAGTAAACCTAGAAATCCTTTAATTTGTTTAGTTGTTTTAGTTATTGGGAATTGTTTGATTACTTTTATCTTATCAGGGTTGGGTTTTACTCCTTCTGCTGTAACTATATGTCCAAGATAAGCTACTTCTTTTCTTAAAAATTCCGATTTATCTAGCTGAATTTTAAAATTAGATTCTCTTAGTCGCTGAAAAACACTTTTCAGTCTTTCTAAGTGTTCCTGCAATGAGGTTGAAAAAACTATTATATCGTCTAAGTATACAAGGCATTTTTCGTTTTGTAATCCACGAAGGATATTGTCCATTACGCGCTGAAACGTCGCTGGAGCATTCTTAAGTCCGAAAGGCATACGTAAGAACTCATAATGTCCGTGTTCGGTACTAAAGGCTGTTTTTTCTATGTCATTTTCATGCATTTGAATTTGATGAAAACCACTAGCTAAGTCTAAAGTGGTAAAATATTGGCATCTTCCCAATTTATCTAATAAATCTGTAATATTTGGTAAAGGATACCTATCGTCTAAGGTTTTTGAATTTAAACCCCTAAAATCGCAAACTACCCTAAATTTTGGTACTCCAGAGGCATCTGCCTTCTTGGGAACTACCCAGATCGGTGAACTCCAAGGTGAACTGCTTGGTTGTATAATTTTTTGATCTAGCATTTTTTTAATTTGTTTTTCTACCTCTTTTTTATAAATAAAAGGGTAACGGTATGATTTAGAATAAACGGGTATTTCATCGGTAGTTTTTATTCTATGTTTAATTTTACTTGTAAAAGTTAATGGATCATTTTCGTTATAAAATATATCAGAATACTCTTTAATTAAATTTAAAATTTAATTTTTTTCTTCATCATTAAGATGGTCAGTTCTAAATTTGAAAAAATCTAAATACTTTTGTTCTGGTTCATTATTAAAATTATTTAGTTGAATTTCGTTCATTTCCTGTAAATTAAATTTTTCTACTTCAATGGGTTCTGAAAAATCTAACGTTACTGATTCGCACGTATTATTTAATATTGTTGTCAAGGCAAAGCCATTTTTTGCAGTTGATAGAGATTCTGGTATCTCACAATTATGAAATCTTTGATGCGGTATAATTATATCACCGTTTCTTATCGTAGTTTTTATTTTTATCACTTGTTCAACTCTAGGTGGAATCGTAATACAATTAAGTTCAGGTTTTGTTTCATAAAAAAGTAATTTTATACGGGTATAAGGCGTTTCTAAAAATCCCTTATCAAAGTTGATATTTGCTTGTAATATTTTTAAATTATCAAGTCCTATTAAACCCTCAAAAACGTTGTGAAACTTAAACAAATGAAATTTTAGATTTTTATTTTCTGGTAATTTAAATATTTTAGAAGAAGGTATTAATGCACTATATTGATGAGCAGATTTTTGAAAAACTGTCGATACTATAAATGGATCATTAATTATTCTATCAGGATAAAATTTTCTTGCAATATTAGGATCAATAAATGATTTAGTCGATCCAGAGTCGATTAGAATTTTAATATTTGTTTCTGGAAAGATTATATATGATAATTCACTGTTATTTGACATATTTAAAGAGATTACCTGCGGTACTATATTGGTTCTTCTATTTGAGGCGATTCTTGAAAATTTTCATTATTTTCGTTATCGTTAGAGTTTTGTTGACTTAGGTCATAGTCAGGTTGAATAACATTTTCGTAGTATTCGTCATATGATTGTTGGTCATTGTTAGATAGGTCAGGGTAATAATAAGGTAAATCATTATGTGGATTAGGATAATAGTAATTATTATTGTCATATTCATTGGGTTCATTTTGATCAGTGTTTTGTGTTTGAGTGTTATATAGTTCTTCAAAAATAAATTTTGGAGGATTATAATTTGTATTAGATGGGCCTGGTAATGGCTTAAATCTAGCTGTTGACACTCCGGACATAGGTGTCGGCTGAGAAATTGGTTTTTGTTGATTCGGCTTAAAAACATTCGTTTTATTTTTTCCAAAAACTTGAAAATTGGTAAAATATTTTGGTTGTGGTCTATTAAAATTCGGCCTAATATTTATTGGCTGTGAAGGAAAGTTTGGTTTAAATATATTATGAGGCGTATTCGCATTAAATGAATAATTCGGTTGGAATTGTGGTCTGAAAATATTATTATTATTAGAAATCTGTTTAATATTATTATTATTATTTTTTGGGATAAAAGTATTTGATTTAGCTTGATTTTGAAGGTATTGTACATTATATTCTTGTGTGACAAATTGCAATGCTTGCATAAGACTATTAGGTCGCATACAACGTATTGTAGTGCCTAAGGGTTCTTTTAATCCCGACAAAAACGTTTTTAAAGCTAGTTCATTATAAAGTTGTCTTTTTAGAATTTTTGCTGCTTTATTATTTTCATGTAAATCGACATATGAACATAATAAATTTAAAAGATGTAATATTCTGTCATAAAATTGGTTAGGCTTTTCGTTAGGCAATTGTTTTGTCATAACGAGGTCACGATTTAAGCAAGCTTCGTCTCTTTGATCGGCGAAGTTTCGTCTTAAAGTATCTTTAAGTTCGTCCCACGTACTAATATTTTGTATATTAATTATTATTTTGGCTTGGCCAGTTAACTTACTGATTAAAGAATTAAGTAAATAAACATTTTGGAAACATTCTGCGTTTGTTTTAGTTCTATCGTAAAATGAATCGATTAGAGTTTGGCAAGTAGACAAATATCTAGTCAAATCATTAGGATTACCGTCAAAATTCGGTATGCAATTTAAATATTCTGGTTTAAATTGAGCCATTTTATTATCAATTATTAATTCGGTATTTGATAAATTGTTTTCAAAATTATTTTTATTAGTTGCACTTACACTAGTTTTACTTAAATTTATTGTTTCTAAGGTATCTTGAGAAACAGAGTCAGCTAAAGGCGTTGTTATTTGTAACTTATTTAAGTTTTCGATTAAGAGATCAATTGACATTAATTATTCAATTATTATCTACACTTACATTAAGCTTATGATGAATCCTCTCTCTGTGGTCATTTCTTAATTATAAGGTCAAGACTTCGGTTCAGCAATTTGAGTCTTCCCCAAAATCTTGGTCCTCACGCAGACAAGCAATATCGGTCCTGTCCTCCGATGTTCAGCTGATTGATGGGTTTCTGTAGATCCTCTATGGATTGGGAGTTTTTCGATTTCTTGAAAAATCCGCTCCACTTCAAGCACCAACCATCAACGTCACAACTTGGTTCCTTCGGTTAATCGTTGCACGAAAAATCAAGTGATCGATTCAATTGATTTCCGAAGATCCGAACGACTGCGCCAGTTAACTCAAGAGATCAGAGGAGTTTCTTTTTAAAAACAATTTATTTTATTGTTTACAGAATTATTGATTAATTACAATATATTAATTATTAGTTTAACTATGTTAAATCTTCAACGGACTTCAACTGACTGACGGCGTCTTCTCCAAGTCGGGTATATAAACGTGACATCTTGGATTGCTTGGTCAGCACATCTTAGGGTTAGGCCGTGATATAACTCATGCAACATTATTAGGCATGATATACTAAAAATAGAGACACACTGGTATGCTGTTAATTCACTCTTATAATATCGCTTTTAAGCATAATAGCGGCAACGCCTTAATTCGAAATAGGCGCGCTAAAGTTGCATTTGTTATAATTAAAGGAGTCAAAGAAGCTCAAATACAGCAAGTCTAGTGTCATCTAATAGAACAATAATCATCTTTCGGCTCTATTATTAAACCCTGGACATTACTTCTCATCAAAAGTCTCTTAGCGACAAGTTACAATGTTTTTACCTAATGTATATCCGGACAATGATTTTTAGAAAAAGCTGTTTTAGGAAATTAGTTGCAAGAAATACATTATATTCAAATGAATTTTGGTATTATTAAACTCCATTAGGTAAATTTTTTTCGAAGAGTAATTAAGTGGAGCATTGTATTACTACTTGCAAGAAAAAGGTTAATTTTTATATGTTTAAAAAATAAATAGAAAAAAAGTAACTTCTAATTATGTATTAGAGTTTATGAAAAATTGATGAATAGTATTTCCATAAAAGAGTATAAATAAATGTAATATTAAAATAGGCTCGTCAACAGTAATCATATCTTGGCAAATAATCTTTAAGATAACAAAAATTTATAAACAAACTTTCGTGTTTTCGGCCTAAAAATAGGAGCTATTTCGAATTATTTTATACTAATAAAAATTCGCTATGCTTATGAAATATGTAAAACCATATCTGATAATCGCTGGTCTATGGAACCTAGAATGGACGGAAAATCCAGTTTTAAAAAGAATTTACCTGTGGCTGCGTTTGACCCTTCAAGGACTGTATATGGTCTTTGTTATTTTACTTGTGATAAAATTCTATAGGTTAATAACAATTGCTGGTGATAGTGAGACAATGGCCGATTGTACTGGTCTAGTGATAACATGTATACCGGTTTTGGTAAAAATGATATCATATCAGCAAAGTAATATTCCCAGACTATTTCTAGAAATAATAAATGAAGAAAAACAAATATGTTGGTCCCATGATGAAGAGACAGTACTGTTTTACACTCAAAGTATTAAAATTTGCAAGAAATTAAGTGAAGGTTTAATTATATTTTGTATTTTTTTCACAACAGCATTAATTCCTGCTCATTTGGTTATATATTTAAATGAATCGCCAGAACAGAAAAACCAGAACGAATTGCTAGAAAAATCCTTGGTGTTGCCAATATGGTTCCCTTTTAATGAGAGGGACCATGCAGTGATAGTGTTTATAATGAATATAATTTTCTGTATTGCAAATTCCTGTTTATATTCTTCTTCTCAAATGATATTCTTTACACTGATGATATTCACTGCTTCTGAGTTAAAAATGGTACGTATTTACGTAGAACGTCTGGACAATAATAATGAGAAGCAACAAACAGAGGACTATTATATTCAATTAAAAAGAATCATTAAAAAACATGTTTATATGATGAGGTAAGTAAAAAATAATTATATTTAAAAGATTGTGAGCGATCAAAACTATTTCCTGACTCATCAAAAACAAAAATTTTACACTTTGAAGAATTTTTACTTTAAGATATATTTAGAAACGTACGATATATTTATGTACTGCGTATTTAATTCAGTCTACGTAATGAAAAAAAAAATATTATAGATATTTGACTATTTCAAATCATAGGGGGGGGGGGGCAGTAAATGATAAATCAGTAAAGAGATACTGTCAGATCGGCTGTGTCTTTTATAAATAACTGCAAAACTCAGAAAATTTGATTTTCTGCACCTAGAATTTTCCAGTGACATTTTAGAGAGAAGTTGAATTGGTGAAAGTTGTAGATATTAAAAAAAAACCTTCAATTTCGTGTTTTAAACGTCAAAATCGATAAACAACTTATCGAGATAATTGCGAAGAAACCCCTTTATTTGCACTATTTTACCAATTGTAATAACTTCTACAATAATGGCCGAGAGTGCGGGGCTCCTCAGGGGAGCAATCTGGCTCCACTAATAGTTTTACTTTTCATTAACGATATTACGGTTGGAATCTCGAGCAGTGTTCTGCTCATTGCAGATGATGTGAAGTTATTTCGGATGATTCGTAATATAAATGACGCCCTAGAGCTACAGGGGGATATTGATATTATTCGAGATTGGTGTAATGTAAATAATTTGCCCTTGAATATCGATAAGTGCACCGTAATGACTTTCTCCAATAAAACCAAATATTTATATTTTGAATACACTCTAAACGGTCGAATACTTGAACGAAGTTATTCTTTTAAGGACTTTTGAATCACTTTTGACCGAAAACTTTCATTTGCGAAACATATCAGTTTGATTTATGGGAGTTCGGTCAAAATGTTTGGGTTCATATTGCGCAATTCTAATGATTTTAGCAATTTGCAGACCTTAAAAACTTTATATATTAGTCATGTTCGGTCGAAACTTAAATACGGTGCGGTCATATGGCATCATATCTATAATAAGTACATTAATCAATTAGAGGGGGTGCGAAGAAAATTTTTAAAACACCTATCATTTAAAAGTGACGGAGTATTTCCTCAAAGGGGTGTGGATGAAGAGCAGTTACTGATACGATTTAACGTTCCATCTTTAAAAATCACAGATATTATATATTAGCCCAGTTTCTGAGCAAGCTATCCAGATCTTATATCGACTGTTTTGATTTACAGTATCAAGTTGACTTTCATATACCCCCGAGACATGTCAGATCCTGTCTCGTTTTTTCTCTACCTAACCCTGAAACAAAGTTTCTTTTAAAATTGCCTCTATTTCAAGCCATGAGTCTCTTCGACAATACTTGCACTGACATCGATGTTTACAGCTAACCCCCCAAGAAATTAACAGAAGCTTTAAAGTTAAAGTTTCTAATATAATTGTAAAATATTTTTTTTAAATTATTGTTACTTAATCACTGATTTTATTTATTCTTATAATTTTGTTAATATTTTATTAAAGTTGTATGTCATATTGTCTATCTGATAGACAATAAAGATTATTACCATGATTTCCAAGCCAAACAGCTTCGCACTCCCTCCAGGGAATATTGACTCATACCAGGTACACAAAGATACCAAAAGTATGAAGCTCTGTGGAAACCCTTTCCATGTTATCGGGTCCTAGGTGACGTGGTCTGCTGTATTTCCTACGAACTTTCGGACGGTTTGCGCAGTTGCAAGGAGAGTTGCTTTCTGCATCGGTTTATACAGATGCTCACTAAGGCCCAGTCCTTTGATGTTCTTTGATATTACTCCAGTTGTTGACAGTATTATGGGAATCGTTTGGACGATGTTCATTGCCTCCGGATTGTATTTGTAATAAGGCACTTTTCCTACCTGTAATAGATTTAACTTTTCTGCCAACTCCTGGTGGGTATTTTAGCGGCTGAGTCGTGCCTTTCCTTATACTCGGTTGCGGCAAACGCCTGGCATGCTCCAGTTAAGTGCTGGATTGTCTCTGGTGTTCGACAGCCATATCTGCATTGGTCAATTTCTATTGAGAGATCTCTAATGATGAACTTCCGATAGTTCTTCGTCGGAATAACCTGATCTTGGATAGCTAACAAGAAGCCCTCCGTTTCCGGAAATATCTGTCCTGAAATCAACCAGTAGTTCGACGCTGAGTTGTCGACATTGTCTTGATTGACCTCATTTCGATGCCGTCCATAAAGTGGCTTCTGTAACCAGGTTTGTAACTTCTCTTAGTCTGTTTGGTGGTGAGAAGTAATATATTGTTCCCTCAACTGTAACGGCGTTGAATCGTCTGCCTCGCATATTGCTCGATGTAGTTTGGAAGAGTCCGCTAACCTGTGAAAATATAAACGTAAGTTTATTATTTGTTGGTCGGGCTGCTTACCAATCCTCTTCCTCCTTGGTATCTTGGAAGCATTGTACGTTCAATAGCACTCCGAGGGTGATGTTTTTGACCTTTTGTTAGGAGTGTCTTTATTTTTCTTTGCAGGTTTTGGATGTCCAACCTGCTCCATTTTACAATTCCAAAAGAGTAGCTCAGCGTAGAGCAAGCATACGTGTTAAGCGCCTTAAACAAATTTCTTCTATTTAAGTTAGTTCGTAATACCTGCCTTACGCTCCTGACAAATTTAGTTATCAATTCGGCCTTCATAGTGCCATGGTCAATTCTTTTAGTTTGTTTCATACCTAGATATTTGTATGTTTGGTCTGCTTCCATTTCAGCTATAGTTTCACCGTTCTGCATTTCAAAAGCCCCTGGTTGTATATTCCCTTTAATGATGTTCTTATACTACGATTTACAAGCCAAACGGCTTCGCACTCCCTTCAGGGAATATTGACTTATACCAAGCACCCAAAGATACCAAAAGTATGAAGCTCTGTTGTAACCCTTTCCATGTTATCGGGTCCTAGGTGACGTGGTCTGCTGTATTTCATACGAACTTTCGGACGATTCGCGCGGTTGCAAGGAGAGTTGCTTTCTGTATCGGTTTATACAGATGCTCACTGGCCCAGTCATTGATGTTCTGCAGGAGGTTCTTTGGTATCCCTCCAGTTGTTAACAATATTATGGGAATCGTTTAGATGCTGTTTATTGGCCACTGTTTTCGGATTTTCACCTCCAGATCTCTGTATTTGACGATCTTCTCGTTGTATTTTGGCCTTAGGTTGTTATTGTTGTTGTTAGGTACAGCAATGTTGATTATTGTAGTTTGTCTAGAAATTTTATCTATTAGTATAATGTCTGGTCTATTATGAGCAACTCCGTCAGAACCGTTCGGTCCCAATATAGCTTGAACTAGTTGTTCTCAAGAATAGGCTCTAGTATTTGTAATAAGGCAATTTTCCTACCTGTAATAGGTTTAACTTATCTGCTAACTCTTGATGGTGTATCTTAGCGACCGAGTCATGTCTCTCCTTATACTCGGTTGTGGCAAATGCTTGGCATCCTCCAGTTATGTGCTGGATCACAGTAGTGTATCTGGGAAGGCACTGTTACACCGGATGGCATGTTCCATCGACTTCTTCACTTCTTCAGCAATGACCTTGAAAGAACTACCCTTAAAATGCAAGAACTACCCTTAAAATCAAAGAATTCTAAGAAATATGAGTGACGTAATTGGTTCTTCGGCATCGAGGTTCATTTGGGGTGGTTTTTCCATCGGCTTCTTTACTTCTTCGGCAATGACCTTGAAAGAACCAGAAGCTTGAAGAAAGAAGCCGAAGGATACCGAGCTAAGCCGAAGCTTGAGCGAGTTAGTAACAATTGTTTTCCAAGAATTTCACTTAGTCACCGCTAAAAATAACTTCTTCGGCACTCGATTGCAAGAAGTAAAAATGTCGTAATTTGAATGATTCATACATAAAGTGTGACTAATAATATAAATTCATGTTTGTTCAGGTTAAACTTGGGCTCGGCTAGATGACTACATGCATGACCTCATCCTGGTTCGCGGAAGCTTTTTTTTTGTTAATTTAAAGTATTTTTTTTAATAATTATTTATTTAGTTTTATTTTATATTTGAATATAGTTGTATATTAAGTAAAAATGGGTTCTCTATGTTTTGTAAAGTTGCGATTTTATAAAAATAATGAATTAATTTCTACTAAAGTAATTAAATCATATATGTTTGATTGTGCATTTGATAATTTTCTGATAGAAGATTATGATTCGGTAAGCGTAAATGTACATTATGAAGAATGTACTTTCCCTTGTGGTTATCATGAAGAATGTACTTTATCTAGTGGTTATACAACAGACAACGAAAAAGAAAAAGATATATCTAATGGTTATATAGCAGATAATGAAGAAGAAGATCAATCAGATAAAATAAGCCTAAAAGATATTGAATTTGATAAAATGAGTATTGATGAAATTTTGATCTAATTAAAAAAACATGAATGTATAAATTTGAATTGTTTTTTTTTAATTTTAAATAAAAATGATTATTTAAAAATATATATATGTGTGTTTTTTTATTAGCTTAAATAAAAGACTTTTAATAAATACAAAAAAAATTTATTGACATAGTAATATATACATTTAAAATTTTTTTTATGTAAAAATGGGAGCATTTTCATTATAATAAATTTAAATTCCAATAAATAGGGCAATCTTTAGTTACATAATGGGTTATATTTTCTTCAATTTCGGATGGATTATGCTTGACAGGATCTCTTGGATACAATGGATCACAATCGCTGCAATATAAATTTTCATTAAATGTAAAAAATTTTGCGAATCTCTCTCTTCGATTTTTGCCACATTTACAACAAAAACTGTGAAGTTCACAGACCATTTTTCGACCACTTCTTTTATATGTTACCCAATTAATAGCTGATTCACGACATCCACGAACAAAACACATTTTTTTATTCTCCATTATATCTTCTTTTATACTAACAATGAAAATAACTTTTCTCTTGTAAATTATAAACTATACTAAATAAAATTATTTTAAAAAATACATATATAAGTAAATTTATCTATTTGACTGGTGACCATTGTTTTGATTATTGTTTCGATAATTATTGTTTCTAATATTTCCTTCTCTTTCCTTACTCTCTAAATAACCAGAGGGTAAATGTTTAGATTTATCTTCATTTTTAAAATATTGCTGTAAATCACATCCTAAACAATTGTCATTTGGAACATCAGATTCTCCTTTACATTTAGGACACTTATGTCTTGCTGGGACTGGCATTTTATAAATACTGAAAATAAACTTTAATAATAATGGTATAAATAGATTCAGAAAAACCTAAAAAGAAGAGGTGATTACTAAAAATGTTGGCTCTTTAACCAAGAAACCATTTTATAAATACTGAAAATAAACTTTAATAATAACGGTATAAATATATACGGAAAAACCTAAAAAGAAGAGCCGATTACTAAAATGTTGACTCTTTAACCAAGAAACCAAGACCATATAATCAAAATTCAGCAAAAAAAAACAAAAAAACAATAGCTGAAAAAAAGATATATATATATATATATATATATATATATATATATATATATATCTATAATTCTAAGAAACAATACCTGAAAAATATATAATACTAAGAAATAAAACCTGAAAAAAATATTATCAAAATCTTGGCTCTCCAGCCAAGAAATCTAGACCATATAACCAATTCAGCAAAAAAAAAAAAACATTCAAAAAAACAATAGCTGAAAAAATAGAAACCAAGACCATATAATCAAAATTCAGCAAAAAAAAAATAGCTGAAAAAAAATATATATCTATAATTCTAAGAAACAATACCTGAAAAATATATAATACTAAGAAATAAAACCTGAAAAAAAATATTATCAAAATCTTGGCCCTTCAGCCAAGAAAGGCAGACCATATAACCAACTCAGCAAAAAAAAAATAATTATAAATTTCAACGAAGACTAGTAATTTTTTTATAACATAATGTCTTTAAAGACATTGGTTGACAATTTTTTTCCAAGGAACGATCAATATATTTTCTTTTTTTATATAGTATAATATCTTGTGTATCTTTAAAATCTTCAACTAATATTTGTTGTGGTACAACAATTTGAAGTATTTCTTTAAATTCATTAATATAAAATGCACTTTTACAAATATCCAAATCGAAATTATTAATTATTGTCCAGACCCAATGTTCCATACTTTTAATTTGTGCATTTGGTTGAATGAATACTATATTAATAATATATTCTTTGTTTTCAATGTCTATTCTTATTCCATATGATTTGAATGGTGTTAAATAGTATATTCCTGATTCAAAAATTGATAATGTTTTTTGTTTTAAGGCACTGGAAATAAGTGAATTTATGTTATAAAAATTTGTAAAGGATTCTGTTTCTTCTATATACAGGTCAATATCTATATATTTACTGGTACGCTTAAAAATGTAAGAAGCGTATCCTCCAGCACAACATATTCTAAATTTTTTTTCGTTTAAAAATAATATTATGGATATTATAATTTTTAATACATTATCTTGTATGCAAGGCTGAAATTTTTTTGAAATAAATTTAATACGATTTTGATTTAATGGATTAAATCTTTCCATAGTAATTTTTTTTTCTAAAGTCCAGATGACCCAAAACCTTCAGTTCCTCTTTGTGATAGGTCTAAAACCTCACTTTCAGTGGTTTCTACTAAAATGGAATTGACTGATTTTTTAATAATTAATTGAGCTATTCTATAGCCTTGACAAACTATAAATGTAGAATCAGAATGATTATACAGGACAACTTTTATCTCGCCTTGATAGTCTTCGTCAATAATTCCAGCCCCAACTTCTATTCCATAGAAAAGACTTAAACCAGATCTTGATCTAATTTCAGCGTAATGACCGTTGGGTAATTGAAGTTGAATTCCAGTTCCTACTAAAACTCTTGATCCGGGCTTAATTGACACGTTTGATAAAGTGTACAGGTCGTATCCTGCAGATTTGCTTTTTATTTTTGTAGGAATAATTGCCTTTGGATGAATTTTTTTAACTTTAACCTGGAAAAAAAAATAAAAAAAAAATGAAAAAAAAACATATATTATATAAAATAAAAATATTACCTGAGTAGTTAAATTCCATTAGGTCATATTTTTTTAGATATCCATAATTTTTTAAATAATATATAAAAAAATACTTTTTTATACTTTTTTGAAATTGTTATTTTTCAATGATTTTTTTGATAATTACAAACATTTCGATTAATTAAAAAAAAATGATTATTTAAAGCCCCATGGTAAAGTATCTGTTAATGAATAATTTACTATTCTTTTATCATCATATGGATTTAATGCAATTTTTTGTTGTTCCATGGTATATACTTGATGTAATTTTGATTTAATAATTTTTTGACTAGTTTCAGAAATATTATTATTAAATAGACATTTATAATAATCATCAAATGTAATGGTTTTAAGAGCAGCTTTAGTTATACCCTTAGCTTTCCTAATAGTACCATAATTTTTAATAAAATTATCAATATCTTTTTTATTTGTACCTTTTATTTTAAGTTTCTCTACATCTTTTTCTAGTTCTAAATGTGTTTTATACATTTTTAAAGTGTACATTTTTGATCTTAATCCAATAAATTCGTTAATAATAGTTCCATTAAGTTCATCTTTCATTAAACCAAGAACTTTTTTATTTTTACGTGGAATATTATAAATATTATTATCAGGATAGTCAGATGTATCGAATTTATGAATATCCTCTTTAATATATTGATAGATATCATCCACATGAAAATGATATATTAGTGAATCTGTATCTGTATATAATAATTTTACTTTATTTTGAAATTTATTTTTTATATAATTGTAATGAAAATCATATAAGAATGTTTTTGAAAGGTCTAATATACTGAATCCTGCATAAATTGGTTTATTTAATTTTATTTCTAAACGGGACATTTCAATAAGTATTAAATCGTCAGCTATTATAGAACAGCTATGAAAATTTGGTTTAGAAATATAATAATTAGCACCATATCGACCAGACCAGTGTGTTACTAATTTAACGTCTTTATGTTTTCGAACATTTTCTATTGTTTTCCCGAAAAATGCATTATTTAATAACTTAAAAAAATTCTTTTCAAAATCATTTTTACTTTGCTTTCGTAACTCTGTATTTAATTCAATGTAATTTTTTAACCAATTAGACTGAGTAAATTTTAAAACTCTATGTATTTTTATTAGTTTTAAATTTAATTTTAAAGCTTGTTTTAAATTTATATAATGAATAACATATTCTTTTTTAGGAAAAAGTGTAGTTAATAATTTTGTATTTTTAAATTTTGAAGAGGGTGGACGTAAATGTTCTGGACATAATGGTAAATCCATATGTAAATGAAATAGTTCCTTAGGATATTCTAAATCTACTTCAAAAATATATCCTACAGGACTATTATCTGGAATATTTAGTATATCATTAGGAGTAAAATTATTATTTATCCACTCAAAATGTTTTTCTGGTAATGGTAAACTCATTGCTGTTCCATATAGATTATTTACATCAAAATACATAATATAAGATGAAGGTAAATTTGGATCGTATTTCTTTTCCATATATTTATTATTAGCTTTTCCATATCGATTAGAGCATTGTGAAATACCACCTCGTATCCCTTTTTCAATAAATAAAATCATATCAATATCAGTTAATAATTCTAATTCAATACCTAATGAAAGTACAATTTGATATGCTAAACCTGGACTAGTATAAGTCCATAAAGGATCCAACTTATATGTATTTATACATGTTTCTCTAAAATTTTCAAAAATATCAGCTAAAAGAAGCACATCAGTTGTAAGATATATTTCAGCATATTCTTTTAAAGATTTAATTTTAAAACTATTCCAAACTTTACAAGCAAAACTATAATCTTCTTCGGAAATATGTTCGTTTTTTAAAGAACTATAAAACAATTCTTTGGATGGTAACTGAGTATCTCGTAATTTTTCCCAACAGTCTAAATATTCGTAAGGAAATATTCCTTTACGAGTTAATAAATTAAATTGTTCATCATTTTTATAATAACACCTTAAAATATTTTTTTTAGTATTAGGTAAATATGAAGATAAGTCATCAAGACTTGAAGCCATAAATCGAAATGAATCTAAAAATCTAAACTGAATATTTGAATTTTTAATATATTTAGTAAAAGAAATGTATTTTTCTTTATTAATTGGTAAAAGAGACATTTTTCCTTCTATATTGGTACTAAGGGCCTTAATTAAGAAGTGTCCATCGTATCCAGATAAATTATGAAATAAAACTGGAATTATTAAATTAGTTTTAAAATTTAAATTACATGAGTTATGTGCGGCACCACGAAATTTACCCGTAAAATGGCAATGATCTCTAACTTTTTTATCGTTTTCATTAAATTGTTTTAAACAAATGTGACAATGATTTGAGGACTTAAAATTCTGCCATTCTTCATTGTTTAGAGGATCCATTGGTATTATATTGTCGAAAATATTTTTAATTTTAATTGATATTTTTTGTAGTTCATTAACAAACCAATCTATGCAATCTTTACCTGTATACAATTTAAAATCTGATAAAGAATTATCATAAGAACATTTTAAATAGAAGGCAATACTGAAAGGTTCATGCGTTTGAAATATTTTTGTTTTATCATTTCCAAAATTATTATGTTTAATTAAAATACTTTCTAAATCTGCATAGATAGCAAAAGGAATTTTTTGTTTAAATTTAAAATTAGTAAATTTTAAGATGTTATTATTTTTGGTAGGTAAAGTTATCTTTGTTTCATTCATTGTTTTACATAATTCAAAATGTTTAGCTAAATTATTTTGCGTCTTAAAATGATTAAGACATCTTTCACAAAACCATTTTTTATTAGTTATATTACCCATTTGTTTATTTAACAATCGTGATAAATTGTTAATAAACGCAAAATGATAGATATTTTTATTAGAAAGTAATAATAAATTAATTCTTGGTGAAAATTTTTTTTCACTTAAACATAATGGAACTATATCAGATTTTTTTTCTCTAATTTTAAAAACATTAATAGATATTTGATTTAAATCCTCAAATTTTGGTATATCATGAAGTTGAATTGGAAAATTAATATTATTATATTTTAATACTTCACTGAAATGAGGATAAGAAGAAGTACGTAGTTTATTTTTCATTGAGTGACATGGGTATAAAGCACAAACAATAGACCATAAAAAACAATATTCATCATTATTTTGAATATTAATGACGCTTTTTGTGTTTTGAATAAATTTTGGTAATTTAATGTATGTTGAATAACCACAGTTTATTGGAGAATAATTATTTATATTTACTTTTAATCCTATAATTTCATAAAGAGCGTATCCGCTGTCCTTCTCTTGAAAACTTTCTAATTTTAATAAAATTTTATTTTTAACGTTTTCAGTATACCAATTTTTTAAATTAGTATTTTTATCTATGATTTGGTTTTTAGTAGAAAAATATTTAAGATCAGTTTGAAAAGTTTGTGGTTTTATAAACATGGCTGAAAAAGTAGTATTTACTTTTAATAAAGAGCGTTTTAATTCTTTCTTTATTTTTAAGGAAAAACTTTTATATGCTTTATTTAAAAATATTATAGGATCTTTTATATTTAAATTTAAAATGATACCTGTCCTTATTCTTCCTTGAAAACAAGATTCAAGATCTTGCCATTCTAAATTCTTTTTTAAATTTTTAAAATTAATAGAATTACTAAATTTATATCTTTTTTTATTTTTAAAAATTGTTTTGTAATATTTTAATATTGCTAAATTAGATTCTATTGCAGCCAAATTACCCAAACATTTTAATTTATTTTTTTCACATTTTTCAATTAATTTAATTGTTTTTCGAATATATCCTATCCAAAATATATAATCATTTTTTGTTTTAATTAATCTACTTACTTGTATTATCTTCTCAACCACTGAACTAACTATTGTATTAAAATTATCTGAGGTACTAGTTGAAGCTGTTGGAGCGTTCATTCTCTATATATATTTCAACTATAAATGACTAATTTTTCACCTGGTTTATGATATAAAAATACCTTTTACTAATGCAATAACAAAAAAAACTAAACAAGGAAAATTAATTATCGAAAGTAGTTTTACTTCATTTAAAATAATTACATTTTATTTATTATACTTTTAAAATGTATGCAATGCTTAATGGTATAATTAAATTTAAATTATAGTAACAATTTATTTTTTAAATAAAAATGGAAATTTTAATTACACCTATTATTCAGTACTTAGATAATTATCTCACTATAAAATATTTTCCGCTTAAATTGAATATCAATTAACATGTGCATCGAATTAAAATAATCGTATTCTGTTTATTATAGTTAATTTATTTCTTGAATTTACTTGTTTTTTTCACATTTAAATTGAATACTAATGAGCACTTGCATTTAATAGAAATAATTACATCCTATTTATTCCTTGCATTTATTTGTTCTTTTGTTTTCATTTTAAATTGAATACTAATTTGTTATTTCTTTAGAATGACGCAATATGAAAAACTTATTGCAATTTATTATTTTTGCATAATTTGAAAGTCAAGTATTGGATGATGCAATATTGCATCATTTTTTAATTGTGTATAAGGTTTTCCTGTACATTCACTGAATTAATTGTTCTACTATAAAAATAGGAGAATATTAAGTTTTATTATTCATTTTACTATCTAGTAACTTGTTGTTAACTTTTATACAACTAGCTTGTTTTTTTTACCATGTCCGTAAAATCAGAAAGTCTTTCAGATACGCTGGTTTTAGTTGATGAAGAAGTCATACAAGAAATTGATTGTGAAGTTAAAAAAGAAGTCGAAGAGGTCTTAGAGATGAATTATATCGATTGGGATGAAGATGAGGAACAGGCAGAGGAAGATGCAGTGGAAGTGACCCAACTAAAACCAGACGAACAGGAGGAATTTCAAGGTAAAGTGAGATGTTTTATGAATAGTAAAACTCATTGGTCGCATATGGCGTTGCAAAAAATATTAAATAATCTTTTAATTGAAGAACCTGATTTTGTTAATGTAACTCTTTCGCCTGATGCAACGTCATATTTATCATCCAATTTCCAAATTTGTCTTCGAAAATATTTTAAAAAATTAGAACATACGACCAATGAAATTACTTGTAACAAATTTTATGCCATTTGGAGTTCCCCAAATTTTCCACATAATATTACCCCAATTGGGGCATTAATATGTAAAAATTGTTATAAAACTCACGATTTTATGAAAATAATTAGAAAAATATCTATTAATTTTAAACCTATTGAAATTCTAAAAATTCATTACCATTTTTCCGGCCATACACATTGTTCATTATGTTTTGGAGATACAGTATCAAAATTTTTTTGTGACTTAATTTTTTCAAAAAATTTCTTTTCGGCTTACCAAATTTGTTGTATAGTAGATTAACTCCAAATGTCTTTTCGGCTTACCAAATTTGTTGTAGAGTAAATTAACTCCAAGTTCTCCTACATTTTTACAAACAATATGTATAAATACAGGTTCTTCTTTCAAATTGTATCAGAACATTTTGTTACAAGTGCACTTATATTTTGAAATTCCTTCTTTTCCTACGTATCTGCGAGAAAAAAAAGATGTCTACAACACCTTGTACAATTATTGTGGCAATTACAGACAAAGTGAATTTTCCTCTTAAAATGGCAATGGTGGTCATGAAACAGATTTTTCAGTGAGTATTTTTTTTTCGTTTTTAACAATAAGTATTTTTTAATTTAAAAAATAAATTAGATATTTTTAATTTTTACAAAAAAACCTATGATATATTTTTTTAATAAAAAATATTTTTTAAAATTTATATAAAAATTAATATATTAGTTTTTTTATTTTTAAAAATAGAATAAAAAAAACTTTATAAAAATTTTATTTTTTTTAAAAATCTAAAACTTTGTTTTTTTATTTTTTTTTAGATTTGGTGTTAAAGATATAACATTAAAAGGTGATAAAATATTTATACAGTTAACATATTCTCCAAAAACTGTAACTTTGTTGAAAAAATTTGGAAACCTACCTATTCAATATATACGTGCCAAACTTGAAGATGATGAACAATTTTTATTATTCCAAAAGGCAGTAAAGAAATATTCGTTCAATCTTGAAGATGAATCGATGTTGCCGTCGTCTTCATCAAGTTCAGATACTCTTCTACTTCCTCCACCCCCTCTAGTTCCAGTTAAAAGAAAGAAACCAACTAATGTTTCAGAAAAAGTTCAAGAGGATCAAGGAATTGAAATAACAATTCCGGATGAAGAGGATTTATTTTTAAATTCTCAAAAATATTTTTAATATTTATTATATATATTCCTATATATTATGTATTCTTATATATTATGTATTCCTATATATTCTAACATGTATTCTTATATTATGTATTCCCTATATATTCTAATATGTATTATTTGAAAAAAAATAAAAAAAAATGAATCTATTCAATGAGTTTTTTTTAAAAAAAAACAAACCTTTTTTAAAAAAAAAATATTTATTTATTGATAATTATTTGATACAATCCATTCTTTTAATGCAAATACATTTTGTTTGGCACATCTTAAATTATTATACAAATGATTATTACAATGTAGATTTTTAACATTATATGAACTGATAATATTTTTAACATTTGGACATCCTAAATCAGCTAAATCTATAATTTCATTGGAAATAATTTTATGTAGCCAATTCTTTTTTTCCAATCCTTTAACAAAAACTTTTTGATTCTTTTCTATTACATACCTAATGAAGGAAAAAATATTTTCAATTACTATAGAGTCTTTATTATTAAGTTTGCAATCCCATTCCAGTCCATGTAATTTTGTTGTACTCCAATTAACTTGTTGGTTAAATTCATTGTTCAACCATTGGGAAGACAAAGGTAAGTAAATATGTTTATGAAATAGTTTTCCAGTTCTTATATTTAAAATAGCAATTTCTCTGCATATAAATGAAGTATCTTTATATTGAAATCCTTGAACATCTAACACATACATATTAAAATATTGTTATATTATTAGTTAACGGATTATATTTAATCAATCTATCATGTAATATTAAACAATAAGCTGTGGTATTCGCAGGTATTAAGGAATTTGTTTCAAATTCTATTCGAATATCAATAGCACCACCTTTCAGGATGTCTTCACTTTGTCGTGAACAATCTACAACTACCAATGGAGCAATATTTTTATACTTTATAGGATAAATACAAGCTGAACTTTCATTTTTATAATAATAAGATTTTTGAAATTGCGTAAACATTTCATAAAGAATTGCATATTTGTTAGTATCAAAATCAACATTTAAATTATCATATGGAAATACTTTTGAATTTAAATGAACTTTTAAATTAGATAATTTACAGTGATCGAAATGACTCATATTTTTTGAAATATTATTTTTTTTGTTAGTTTGCAATCCGAAAATCACAATTCGAGGCTTTTCAAGTTGATTAGAGCTCTTCACAGTCCACATATGATTTTTCGATTGGGGTAACTGAGGGTATTCATGTAATTCCCATCCTCTAAAGGCAATGGTTAAATCTCTATTACTTTCAAACTGTTTAAATAAACGTAGTTTTTGACTATCGTTTACCATAATGTGAGGCATTTTCCATAGAATTTTTTCAAGTTTTACTTTATAAGTTTCTTTTTTATCGTTTATTTGAATTATTGCATTTAAATCACTATTACTTCTTATTAAAACTAATTCTTGACGTAAATTCATTATTATTTTATGAAAATCTTCAGCAAATCCCATAATCATTTTTAATGGCAAACAAACATTAAAATTACCATTACCATCTAATAGTGAGGGATTTTCATTTTCATTCCAACCTGTATTATTTAAATTTTTGCTTTCCGCTTCGGTAAATGAGACATATCCTTTTATTGTAGTAGTTATTCCAGGATTTCTAATTCGATCAATAACCAGTCCTCCTAATTCATATCGAATTTCATCAAAAAGAAACATAATTCCATTGTTTATAAACTGGACATTATCAGAAAATGTATTATCGTCTTTTAGTAATTTTCCTTCAATATATAAATAACTTTGACTTGGTAGTGTATAGAGATCTTGAGTTTGTATAGGTATTCTAATTTCATCATTATTATTTAAAGTTGAAGATGAATATGGTTGGTGGGTATGATACTGATAACTTGTAACTGAGTCATCATATATTATATTTTCATTAACATTTAATATATTATAACTCATAATCTTTTTGTTTTTTTCTTTTTTTACACTTAAGTAATATTAAAAATTTTACAGCTCTTACACTAATATGTATCTTTAAATTACACCAACACTCTTTTAAATTTATTTTTTCTTAGTTTTTTTTAATTTAAATCCCAAAGATTTAAGGAACTTTCTATTTTTTAATGTTAATTGTTTTCTCTTTCGTTTATAACTAAACTTATTTTTGTTAACTGGAGCGTATTTATATTGATTTAAATTAGGACTATCAAAAGAACTAGGTAAAGTTAAAGAATTATAATTATAAAGAAATACCATATTTTTTTAGAAAAGAAATTAATTTTTAGTGTTATCTTATCAATGTAAAATATACTAAATGGTAAATATATACTATTATTTAGGTTTTATTAAAAAAATTTTTAAGGTAATGTGGCGGGGGGTTTAAAAAAAATTACATATATATTTTTTTATTTCTAATTATCGATAAATTAATTTTGCCTTTTTGTTAAATGTAAACGTATTGTAATAAGTTCATTTCTAAAATTAATTAAATCTCCATTTTGATCTGTAATTTTAAGTATGATCTCATCAATATAATGTGTACTAATTGGTAAATAAATAACATTCGTTGGTTTTTCAATTATTTTAAATCCGGGTGCGGTCGTTGGGTAAAACATATGAATAATATGAACCGGTTTTCCATTATTAAATGAATTTATAACTAAATTACATTCTATACAAATAGCATTAACTTTAAATATATCCACTGGATGTTCTGATATATGCAACTGATTAGCTTTAAGTAATCTATTACTAAAACCTAATAAATTACCAATTGAATTTTTCTTTTCAAAATGAATATCATAATTACATAAAATTTCACATTTCAAAGTATTTCTATTAGGTTTAAGAGTTAGTTGGAATGGCTTTTCTAATATTTCAATTATATCTTCTTCGTCGGTCATTTTATATATTAAATTTTCTGTTTTATCAATTCCTTTTGGTATGAATGAATTAATATTTAAAGAGTTCGTAGTATGAGTAGAAACATAATTTTTTATATATTGGTAAATATCATTTATTTCATAAGAACCTTCTGGCAATACAATTTTATTATTGTTACCAAAATAAAATATATTATTTGAACTATCAATGTTTGGAATTGTGTTATAACTTTCAAAGTTTATAAGTCCTAATACGTATTCATCTTCACTGTTTAGAACTATAGGAGGATATATTTTTGTTGATAAAATTGAACTTTTTGCTGATAATGTAAATGTATAAGACATTTCTTTTTACTATGTAAACACAAAGAATTATAAATAGTAAATGAAACAAAAATAGTTAAAACATAATACTTATATTAACCTAAAATAGGATAATACAAAAATTCTAAACATAAATGACCACAATTAATAGAATTATATGTTTGATATGGATTATGATTATAGTAAATATTGCAAGATCCACTTGAATTAAAATAAATTTGACACTCAATGGGTGGTTTTAAATTTCCAAAACTATCGAAATAAAAAATTTTCTTATTAAATTTTTTATAAGCAGTCCAATGAGTTCCAGGACCTGAATAATTATCTAAATTAATTACACCCATTTCATTTCGATAAATCTTCGTTGGTAATTGATCTTTCATGAAAACTCCTCGAAAATTTGGTATATTTAATTTATGTGCAAAAAAATCAATTTCCACATTGGTTAAAGCATGTTTAGGTAAAGTTATTGGAAATTTTTTCGTCTTTTTGGACTCGAATAAGTTGGACTTAAAAAAAGACCCAAACCAGCATGATGTGGTTTTAAATATAACCCTTTACCCATTGCAATGGCTTCCATGGTATTGTTATGACGTTTACTTTCCTCCAATTTTTGTTTGGCTGCTCGTGCATCATTTATAGCTCTGGCAATCCCAGCCGCTCCACCACTAAGTGCTCCAAGAGCACTAAGTCCCGCAAAAATCGGTATTAATGGTAATATACCTCCTGTTTTTGGAATTTTAATTACTCTTGGTGATTTTAATTGTTTACTTTTATTTTTAATTGTTTTAACTGCTATCTTTAGAGCACTATGAAGATTTTTAGGTTTCTCTTTCATTATAACATTTTTAATTTTTTTCGTTACAGATTGAAAATTCATTAATTTCTTTTTAAATTTACGTTTTCCTTTTTTTAACTGTTTTTTAAATTTACGTTTTCTATTTTTTACTTGCCTGTTACGTTTTCTTACTCGAGATAATGTTCTAGTCATTATAATAGATTTAACTAAAATAACATATTATTAACTATCGACGTTTCTTTTATAGGAAAAAAATTATTGTTTAATTTTTTTAAATGCACTACTATCTGAATAATCAACTGCATTATCATTTTCTTCATTTTCTACAAATTTACGCTTTCTTAATTGATTTGATGTATCCAGTTTCATCTTTTTAATATTAAACATATCTATAGCGTTATTACTATCATCTTCTATAAGTTTTCTCTTTCTACTTTGAGATTCATTTAATAATTCATTACTGGATTTTAACATATCTTGTTCAATTTTTTTCTTTAAATTTTTTTGTGATATTTTATCTTTTATTGCTTTTTCATGATAATTATCAATATGTTTTTCATCAGATTTTTTTTTAGTTTTCGAATATCTTTTTTTCTTTTTTTCTTGCAATTTTTGTATTTTTCCTTCCATATGAGTTGTAGGTTCAAGTTTTTTTATCAACAATTTTATTTGATCAAGATAGGTTTGCATACTTTTAGCACTTTTTCGTAATATATCCGCAGTTTGCATATTAACTATAGTATTGTTCTTCTGGTGCATTACATTTAAAGACTGACTATTATTTATATTTAATTTTCCTTTTAAATTTTTATTTCCATTTTGATTTATTTCTCCACTTCCACCCATTCCAAATTTAAGTTTAGTATGCATTGCAGTAGAAACACCTAAAGCTGCTAATTTTTCATTGAATGATGCATCCGATGAAGTAATTCTAGATAATGCATTTTTAAGTAAAATTCGATCAGCCTCATGACGATTATGTAATTCTGAACTATTTCTATATGCTATATCGTGAAATCTACATGCTTCATCCAATGGATTTATACCTACGTCACCACGACTGAGACGTTTTTCTAATTTTGTTCCAGGTCCACAGTAATTATAGCCAGGTAAATGCAATTCAAATGGCAATTTATTTATAAAAGAATTTAATAAACCTTTTCCTTTAATTTCACCGTGACTTAAATAATATCTCATTTTTTTTTTTTTGTTATCGGTATAAAATTCAAACGTTAACTAAATATATATTAAATAACAACACTTATTTATAAGTATTATAAGTTTAGAAACAATATGAAAAAGGTTGTAAGACAAAAAACTACTTTAACTGTAGATAATCACGATACTGATACAACACATACAAAAAATTTAAAACATAGCGCCCTTTTTCCAAACACAATAAGATGCATAATAACAGGCCCATCAAATTGTGGAAAAACAAACACTATGTTAAGTCTTATAGAACATCCTAATGGATTAAAATTTGAAAATATTTATTTGTATTCGAAATCATTATATCAATCAAAATATAAATATTTACATGAATTATTAAAACCAATTAAAGGACTAGGTTATTATGAATTTAACAATAGTGAAAATATAATACCACCATCTAAAGCAAAATCAAATTCTTTATTTATTTTTGACGATGTTGCATGTGATAAACAGAATATTATTAGAGAATATTTTAGTATGGGACGTCATAACAAAATAGATTGTTTCTATCTTTGTCAAACTTATTCAAAAATACCTAAGCAACTAATTCGAGATAATGCTAATATATTAATCTGTTTTAAACAAGATGAACTAAATTTACGTCACATATATACAGATCATGTTGGTACAGATATGTCATTTGAAAAATTTAAAAAAATATGTTCTTATTGTTGGAAATCACCTTTTGGATTTATTTCAATTTTTAAAGATAATTCTCTAAACAATGGTCGATATCGTTATGGTTTTGATAAGTATATATACATTTAATATTAAAATAAAATTTTAGTTAGATTTATTAAATCTGTGAATAAAGAACAATGGTTCTCAAAAAGAAAAGAAAAATTAATCATTTAGTAAATTTAAAAAAGAAAAGAAAATCTAATAGATTAGAACAAAATATAAAAGAAAAATTAATTGAAAAGAGAAAAAATATAAAAAATAAATTATTAATTCTAAAACATGGTCAAAAAACTCATGAAGACTTATTTCAACCTATAACCAAGCATTTAGAAAATATTGAAAGTAATTTAAAACCTACTATAAAAAATATAAATAAAAATGAATCATTATTTTCTCCTATTAAGAGAAAAGATGAATATTCTGATTTATTTGAAAATGATAGTATTAAAGAAACAACAAACAACGATAAAGAATCCATTTTATTTGATCCGATAACTTCTACTCCAATAGAGGATTTAACTCCCAAAGGAACACGTGGTACAGTTTCATCACCTCAAAAAGCAAAAAAAAAATTTAAAAGAAAATTAAGTTTCAGTACCGTTGGAAAAAAACCGTATAATTTAAGAAAAATGTTAATAGAAAAGATTGATGACGATTTAAAAAATAGCGATATTAATAGACAAAAACAATATGAAAATGAACTTAACAAATCAATACATGAAAAGTCATTAGTAGATTATTACGACCAGTTTCACCCTTTACCACTTAAATATATTAAAAAACTTATTAATGATCCAAATATTAATAAATCAAATGATCAATTACGTGTAAAATATAATGAAAAGGAAAGTAGCGAGTTTTCTATTGGAAATAAAAAAATTGATTTTGATGGACCGGATATCATAGTTGCAGGAAAAAAATACAAAGGTACTAAAGGTCTATATGGATTACTTTTTAATCAAAAACCACCGACTGTTTATACAAAAGATGATGCCAAAAATTTTGTTAACATTTTAAAGAGAACAAACGTTTTAAAAAATATAAAGAGAAGCTCAAATAAAAAATTTCAAATAATTAAAAATTATAGTAATAGTGACAATGATCATAATTCTAATATTGATGAATCAGAGATTTCATTAAATTTACCTCAAGGCAAAGGTATGTTAATGAATGTTAATAATAAATCAGCTGATTATATTTATTGGGACGACCCAAATGAACTTGTTGAACGACTTCATCTGTTACTTGCATCAGAAGCAGCTGGTAATACTAGTAATCGAAACGAAATTAATTCAATTATTGAAGAATTGTATGAAGCCAATATAATTGAATAATTTTTTTAAAATGTCTTTAACTATAAACACAAAAATTAATAAAGAAAAAAAGAGTGTTACTTTTAATGAATCCAAAAATAAAATTTATTTATTATATAAATGGAATTTTGCTTATCGCAAAGCTCGAAATGGAAATATATATATGGAAATGGCCTTAGATAGATGTCGTTTTAGAAATAGAATTAAATTGTTAGAAGATACACTTAATAAAATTTTAACCATTGAACATAGAAATACAATTTATAAAGAAAGATTTAACTTGGAATATTAATTATTTTTCATAATAAACTATATAAAAATAGGTTGTTTTTTATTTATTAATCAGTATTAATTTTATATTCAATTAAGAAAATTAAAATGTCAAAATATAAAACTGATGTTAAAAGACAAATTGTTGAAGAACTACATAAACCTGCTAGAATAAATTTTAAACGTAGAAAAGTAATTATAAAATCATTACTAGATTTAATGCAAGCTGATTTAGTTGATATGCAAGAATATTCATCTGAAAATAATGGATATAAATATATTTTAGTCGTAATTAATTGTTTTTCAAAATATGTATGGGCATATCCATTAAAATCAAAAACATCAAAGGAAGTAGCAAATGCACTGGAAAACGTCTTCAAAAATCAAAGACCAATTCACTTGTGTACAGATTCGGGAGGAGAATTTACAGGAAAAGAAGTACAAAATTTATTGAAAAAATATAATGTTAAACATTACGTTACTTATAGTGAAAAAAAAGCTTCTATTGTTGAACGAGTAAATCGGACTATAAAAAATATAATGTGGAAAGAATTTAGTTTCCAAGGATCCTATAAATGGCTTAAAATATTACCGAAAATTATTAATATTTATAATAACAAAAAACATAGCACCACAGGTTTTAAACCTATTGATGTAACTAAAAAACATGAAAAATTTTTACTTAATAATGTTTATAATAAAATTAAAATGACATCAAAACCGAAATATAATATTGGAGATCATGTTCGTATATCAAAATATCGAGGTGTATTTGATAAAAAATATAAACCTAATTGGTCAAACGAAATATTTACTATTAGAAAAATCCAATTAACTAATCCTGTTACTTATTTACTTAAAGATGTAAATAATCAAGAAATCAAAGGAGGCTTTTACGAATTACAATTACAAAAAGTTAAATATCCTGATGTATATTTAGTAGAAAAAGTACTTAAGCGAAAAGGTAATGAAATATTTGTAAAATGGTTAGGTTTTGATAATAAACATAATAGTTGGATTAATAAAAATAGTTTTGAATAAAAATAATGTATATATCAAATAAAACAAAATATATATTTTTTTAAACTGTATTTTTATTTTTTTCAATCAAATTAAAATAAATATAATATTAATTTTTAATGAAATTATCTATACAAAAATATAATACAAATATATTTTAAAAAATAATATAACTATAAAAATTAAAATATAATATCAATATTCAGTGCTATCATTGTGTTTTTCAATAGAAAATTTCATTTTATCTAAAAATTCCTTATCTACATTCTGGTATTTTATTATCATCATCCAATTAACTTCATCTTTATGTTTCCTAATAAATTCTTCAGACAGTTTTTGATATTTACTAATAGAATTCCAATTTACCCATGTTTTAAATTCTTCAATTAACTCCTCAGATAATTGTTGATGTTTTGATAATTCTTCCCAATTCAATTTTGTCAGAAATGTTCGTATAAAATCCGAATTTAATTTTTGTCTTCTTGATACAATTTCCCAATTCAAATAATTTTGAAAATAAATCATAAATTTGTAAGGTAAATCAGGAAAACCTGATATATCATCCCACATACTTATACAATCCATTTTTTTTTTAAATCTATATTTTTTAAATAAATAACTAATTTAAATAATCACTGATGTTATTCAATCTGTTGTCAAAGACAAACAATATTGTTTTAAAATAATTATACTCATTATATATTAAAAATGTTTTAATTATTGCGCATAAAATTAGCTTCCGCGAACCAGGATGAGGTCATGCATGTAGTCATCTAGCCGAGCCCAAGTTTAACCTGAACAAACATGAATTTATATTATTAGTCACACTTTATGTATGAATCATTCAAATTACGACATTTTTACTTCTTGCAATCGAGTGCCGAAGAAGTTATTTTTAGCGGTGACTAAGTGAAATTCTTGGAAAACAATTGTTACTAACTCGCTCAAGCTTCGGCTTAGCTCGGTATCCTTCGGCTTCTTTCTTCAAGCTTCTGGTTCTTTCAAGGTCATTGCCGAAGAAGTAAAGAAGCCGATGGAAAAACCACCCCAAATGAACCTCGATGCCGAAGAACCAATTACGTCACTCATATTTCTTAGAATTCTTTGATTTTAAGGGTAGTTCTTGCATTTTAAGGGTAGTTCTTTCAAGGTCATTGCTGAAGAAGTGAAGAAGTCGATGGAACATGCCATCCGGTGTAACAGTGCCTTCCCAGATACACTACTGATCACCTCTGATGTTCGACAGCTATATCTGCATTGATCATTTTCTATTGAGAAATCTCTAATGATAAACTTCCGATAGTTCTTCGCCGGAATAACCTAGTCTTGAATAGCTAACAAGAAGCCCTCCGTTTCCGGAAACATCTGTCCTGAAATCAACCAGTAGTTCGACGCTGAGTTGTCGACATTGTCCTGATTAACCTCATTTGGATGCTGTCCATGAAGTGGCTTCTGTAGCTAGATTTGTAACTTCTCTTGGTCTGTTTGGTGGCGGTATCAAGAATTCTTGATAAAGCTATCGTGTAGCGAAACATGTTGAATATCCTTTTATCTAAGTTTCAATTAAAGTGGAATTTTAAGTGAAAATCGAGATTTACTAAGTTATCTTTTATTCAAACAAACCTTCATGGAAGATGTTTTAAGTTCATTGAAGCTATATAACAAAATTTGCAGAAGTTCATAGCGAAAAGTGCATATAAGAAGTGTTTTGAAGCCTGGATTGGTCGTTAGTATAAGTTAATCACATCAACTATCGTCTATTTTAAACAATAAATAAATCTGGATGATTAAAACAATATTTTCCGACTTAATAAAAATTTGGCGATATGCATTTGACAGAATACACAACAATATAAAATATTTTAAGAAGAGTAAATCTTTGTAAATTAGAAACAGTTAACATGGACTGAGTACTTTCATTTCAAGCATGCTTTGCTATATTTAGTTCTTGCTTTTATAAAAGTAAAACTTTCTTTTAGGTTTGTAAATGAAGTAAACAATTCAATAAAGTACATTATATTAACGGACGTTCTTTGTAATTCATTAAATGTGGCCCCAGTGATTTTAGGACTAATATCCGTAAGTAAAATACTTTTAAAACGTTTTAGAAAGCCAGCCCTCAAAACTACTAATTATCTGAAATATTTAAATAAAATTAAATTACTACCAAATTCTAGGACATCTATAACTCTAATATGTAACACATATGGAATGCAATTTTATACAGTAACTGCTATCTACGGCTTCTTTGGCATTAACTTTGGTATATTACGAATTTTTTTGAAAAAGAGACATATACCATCAGTCTAAATTTTACATAATATAACATAAAATGCTTTATAGCGATAGATTGTTTCGTTAAATCATCCTATTGTAATTTTACAAATAGAATTACGTGGACATTTTTATTAAAAATTTTACTATTTTTTACATCTATTAGAGTTAAAGTACCTATTCGTAAGATTGAGTTGGCAACATTACATGTTACACTGATAATAATATTGAAATATTTTACGGTTGTAAAATAGTAAAATTAAAAATTAACTTTAGGCTTTAAAGTAAAACACGAAATTGGGAAAAGCATTAATTTAAAAAATAAGGGAAATAACACAGCCCCACAAAAAAAATTTTTTTAGAGCAGCGAACCAAACTCACGTATTCTTACGTATTTTTAATCGCCGAATCCCAGGTCGAAAAAAAATGTACACCCCCAAAATCATTAGCTACAAAAACACCATAGGAAAATGAGATTAAGTTTAATAAATTAACCTATACAAAATTTTAAATGTATTATATGTTAAATTCAGGTTAAACAGCAGCGCTCATATACTGAACTCTGAATACGACTCCCCAGAAGGGGTGATAAGTACGCTCCATATCTAAATAATTCGAACCAAAATACCAATGACTGCCGAAAAAGCTCTAAACGCTTGAGTTTTATTAGTGATAAGAAACTGCACTGGGTCCAATGTATTACTTACAAACTACCCCTTTACAGTTGATAGACAAGAAAAAAGTTAAGTCCATCAGGATTCTAATTTTCAAGGATGTCATGATTAGCTGAAATTGCGTAACACTTTCAAATGGGTTTAGAATCTCACGTATCATCAAATCCTGCAGTTTGCCCTCACAGGGGAAAATACTACCCCCATTTAAAATTTAACAGGAAAAGAACTGCAGTGACTTTTGAAAAAGTTCGAAACTCTAGAGGTTTGTAAAGATAAAAAAACTACCCTTACAGTGTTGCCAGAATTCACCCTATATCTTCGATGATACAGTAAACAAAAAAGGAAAAAATATTGATCTAAAAATATTCCTATTTTTCCGTGTGTGCCGTAAAGTTACGGCCTTTCAGTCTCAGATAATGTGCTTCATATATATATATATATATATATATATATATATATATATATATATATATATATATATATATGTATATACATATATATATATATATATATATATATATATATATATATATATATATATATATATATATATATATATATATATATATATATATATACTAATATTTATAATATGAGACGTCATCAAAGAGAATCGTGTGCGGCGAGATTTAATGAAGTGCCTGGAGGAAAACGGCTCCGAATTGAAGAGTATACATCGACGATTCCGGTAATTAATTGCGCTACATGTAATGTAGATGTTCCAATAAATCATATGTCGGCGCATAAACGAACACAACAACATAAAAATAATTCATGTTTGCCGGTATGTCATGGTGTGCAACTCGTTGAATGTGCCTTCAAAAGGAGAATTGCAACCTATCGGGTTAGCAGTGATATGGAGCATTCCGATTACGTAATGTTCTTTGCAGACATTAAATCCAAGGTGGTGGAACTTGTTAATAATTTATTGCGTGTGCATCATGCTTTAAAAGTTAACATGACAGCTGTTGGCGAGTACATGCTTCCATCACAAGAAATATTCAGTGAAAAATCCTTCAACACTGCTAATCAAATAATTAGTGTAGAAAGTGATTTGGATGCCGTTTACCATTCTTTCACCGAATTAATAAAAACGCAGGCGACAGAGTTCCAGGAGAAAGATTCAGGTATGGAAAAATCAAAACCCGATATATTAAACTGATTTTTACATATTATTTTTCTTGTTATAGGATGGGCTCTTGTGCGAATTTTATACTTGGAAGTTGGTATCAACAAGTATATGCCTATGGGTGGCTCATCATATATCAAGTTGCCGTATTCTATTGACAGGAAAGGAGCTGTCGTCAATGTGATTAACCAGGACGAATTTTGCTTTGCGTGGGCTGTAACATCAGCATTGTTTCCTCCAACTGCAGAGCCTTCACAGAAGACATCCTACCCCCATTTTTCTAGAGTGCTAAATGTAACAGGTATGGATTTTCCAGTAAAATTACGTGACATGAAAAAATTTGAGGAAATGAACAACATATCAATTAACGTATACGGTCTGGAATCTAAATATGAAAATAATGAAGTAATACATGAAGTTATTGGTCCACTGAGGTATGCGTCAAAAAAGTTGGATAGGCATGTAAATTTATTGTTAATTACAAAAGACTGTAGTAGTAAAGATGGCGGTGAACATTTTTGTGATACGACTTGTTCAAAGAGTCATTATTGTTGGATTCGGGATTTATCACGTTTAGTTTCAAGTCAAATTAGTTGTCAACAACATAAAATATATTTCTGTGATGGTTGCCTCATTTATTTTAGTACACCGTCAGCTTTAACTTTACATCAAAGCTACGATTGTAATCACATTTTCACGCAAACACCCTCAGTGGATTTAAAAATCGATAAATTTGGAAAGAGTGTGCCGGAAAATATTTTAAAATTCGAGGGTATAGAAAAGCAAATGCGCGTTCCATTCGTGGTTTATGCAGATTTCGAATCTGTTTTAAAACCCGTTGAAACGGTACAACCAAACCCACAAAATTCTTACACTGTAAAAAGTTTTAAACATGAACCATATTCTTTTGCTTATTTAATTAAATGCTCTTTTGACTACTCACTTTCGAAATTTGAGCTATTTCGGGGGAATAATGCAGCTCAAGTCTTTGTGGATCGTATCGAGTGTGATTTAAGGGCTCTATACAACACATATTTAAAAGACATTAAGCCTATGAAACCGTTAACGCCTGAAGAAAAAAGGGAGTTTAATGATGCTAAAATATGTGGTATATGTGAAGGCCCTTTTGAAGAGGGTGAGATTAAAGTACGAGACCACTGTCACATAACTGGTGCAAAAAGATTTGGTGCTGCACATTCCGTTTGTAATTTAAATTATAAATTACCCTCTTTTATCCCTATCATATTTCATAACTTAAGCGGCTACGACAGCCATTTATTTATAAAAGAGTTATGTAAATATGGGGATAAAATTGGTGTTTTGGCTCAAAGTAAGGAAAAGTACATATCATTTACCAAAAGCATTTATGTGCACGATTATTTTGATAGTAAATGTGGAAAAGTCAAGAGGAAATATTTAAAGTTGCGATTTATTGATAGTTTTAAATTTCTGTCAACGTCTTTGGAAAATTTAGGCAGCGGTTTAAACGACGACGATTTTATTGAAACGCGGAAACATTTTTCAAATATCAACCAATTTAATTTGATGCGTCAAAAGGGTGTTTTTCCCTATAGCTTTATTGACTCTATAGAAAAAATGGAAAATACATGTCTTCCAAGTAAAGATGAATTTTATGATAATTTACGGGAAGAACATATTAGCGCTGAAAGCTATAGAAGAGCAAAAGAAGTATGGCGCTTGTTTGGGTGTAAAACTTTGGGGGACTATTCGGACGTGTATTTAAAATCAGATGTGTTGCTATTGTGTGATGTTTTTGAGCAATTTCGGAATAATTGTTTAAAATTCGATAAACTTGATCCAGCACATTACTATACCCTTCCAAGTTTATCATTTGATTGTATGCTACGTATGACTAAGGTAGAGTTAGAGCTCTTAACTGATATAGACATGATACATTTTTTTAAGAAAGGTATACGCGGCGGCATAAGCCAGTGTACAGAAAGGAAGCACATCGCTAATAATATTTTTTTACCAGACTATGACCCAACAAAACCTTCTTCATTTATAACATACCTTGATGCTACAAATCTATATGGTCATAGTATGTCACAAGCATTACCATATGGTGGTTTTCAATGGTTAAGCGAGCGCGAAATTCTGGATTTAAATATTATGGCTGTTGGTGATGATAGTTTACATGGCTACTTTTTGGAAGTGGATGTGCATTATCCGACTGAGTTGCATGATGCACATTCTGATCTTCCATTTCTAGTAGAAAATATCATACCGCCAACAGAAAACGCTAAATTACCGAAATTAATTCCTAATTTACAAGATAAAAAAAAATACATTGTACACTATAGAACTTTAAAACAAGCCATCGCCAACGGCTTAATGGTAATGCAAACCCATCGAGTATTACAGTTTAAGCAATCAAAATGGCTAAAATCGTATATTGATTTTAATACCAATTTACGTAACAAGGCCACCACAAAATTTGCGAAGGACACTTTTAAATTAAAAAATAACGCGATATTTGGTAAAACTATGGAAAATGTGGAAAATCGAAAGGATATAAAATTAGTAACACATTGGGATAACAGTGTAGGCAGAAATGGAGCTAGAACACTAATATCCCGCCCCAATTTCAATAGTAGCTCGATATTTACCGAGAACTTTGTTGCTATACATATGAATAAAGTTAAAAAATTGTACAATAAACCAATTTATATCGGTTTTTCCATATTAGATATATCAAAGACTGTAATATACGATTTTTATTATAATTTTATTAAATCCAAGTTTGGTGATGATGCTTCGTTACTTTACACCGATACTGACTCGCTTATATTAAAAGTGTATACGGAAAACTTTTATCAAACTATATCAGAAAACCCCGAAAAATTTGATACATCAAATTACCCCGAAATTAATAATTTCAACATAATTAAAAGTAATTCTGTAGTTGGTAGAATGAAAGATGAGTTTCCTGGTGATCCGATAATAAGTTTTTATGGTACCGGCGCGAAGGCTTATTATGTAAAGTCCATTAATAATGAATTAAAAAAAGCCAAAGGTATCAAAAAATGTGTTATCGAGAAAGACCTTCATCAGCAAGACTACCAAAGAATTGTTAAACGGGGTGGTTTGATATTAAGAAAGATGAAGACATTTAGAAGTGAATTACATAACATTTATACCAACATAATAAATAAAGTAGCATTGTCACATAGCGATGATAAACGTTATGTAATTCCCAGTTCACCCAAAACTCTACCTTGGGGGCATGCAGACATAGATTTTTACAAAACAGACCCGGAAGAAAACTTAGCAAATTTAGTCACCGTGTTGGAATCATTTCTAAGTCAGGACAGCACGTAATCTGGAAAATCCATATTTCATTATTGGTATTGTTTTTATTATTTCTATTAAACATACAACATTAATATGTAACGATAGTATTGTAATTTTTTTTTTTTTTTAAATAAAAAACATGTATTCATTACTTGATTGCTTTTTTATTGAACTTTTATTTTAAAATTATAAATATAATGAAGTGTCGACAAATAACAAACTGTAAAAGTTATTGTTGAAAAATTTGTCTAATAGTAAATTAAACGCACAGGTCTACGAGTAAATGTTTAATGTGAAACAGGTTTGCTGACAAGATCCTCCATAGTCTTTTCAATTTTCAACATTCTAGAGTTAAGTTCATCACGCAGTTCGTCTTGCCTAAGTTCATATATTGCAATAACAGTATCATCAATGTATCCTCTAAGTTCTTGACCGGTTTCAATTAATTTCTTGCGTACGTAACCTTCAAGTTGGTTTCTGAATATATCTTTAATAACAATTGTTGAGTCATGTAAAGCTTTCTGCGTATCTTGCACACACTGAGCAAGGTTATTATCAACATAATTTCGTGTGGTCGCATCGTCTCCTTCAAGAGGTTCTGCTAAATAGCACAATCTTTTGCTTCCCATGTCGTAATCTCCATTAGGTGTAAGTTTAAAACCTATTCCTGAAGGACCTCGCATAAAGTTAAAATCCTTAAATTTTCTTTTGCGACCGAACTTATCAATAGTGTTTACTTCTGACATTGTTATGTGAGACTGATTTGAAACCATTAGATTTCACCCTAATATATGGTTCTATTTCATTAATAAACGGACTCTGCAGAAAAATATGGATTGCAAAACGTATTTTAGGTGATGTTTAATAAATACACGTACAGATTCATTTTACTATTGTTTTATTGAAAAAAAAATTAAAATATAACAAAAGATTGAGTTTAATTTTTATTATTAAAAAAAATAAAAAATATAACAAACAAAAAAATTAAAAATTAAGAAATAAAATAGATGTTAATTTCTTCTGTACAGGTAAGCTTCTTCTATGACCCAATTTCTTCTCTGGATGGCACGTTCATTAATGTCCTTGAACTGGTAGTAAACTAGTCCACAAAAGCCGCATTGTACAAATTTAACCCTGAAAAGGTCAATGTAGTTGAAGTCGTACGTAAGATCATTTCGCCAGCAGATACCTAGTCTTTTACAATGATGACAAGTTAAATAAAAAGCTTTTGGTATATGACTGTATGTTTTGGCTGCTTCACTAGGTTGTTCATCAGTTGGCAACATGATGTTTGAATATGTTGTACTTTTCAATCGCGGTACTCTAATTATGTATTACTTTTTAAAATAACCTTGACAGGACCAAAAAAAAAAAATCCTTGAAAATTACAACCTCGAAAACGACCCTGACATTGACGGGTACTTTGACCTTGGCCTTGGCCTCGCATCTAACAAGTTTGGTACTATATTTATATGCTTCTTTAAAATAACCTTGACAGGGACAAAAAAAAACCATGAAAATTACAACCTTGAAAACGACCCTGGTATTGCCGGTTACGTCGGCCTTGGCCTTGGCCTTGGCCTTGCATCTGACAAGTTTAAATATTATACTTAATGCATCGAACAAAAGGAATAAAGGTGGTGTAGTGGGGGAAATGGGCATAAAAGCAGACTTGCTGGCTCGAGCTCTTCACAGTTCGTCAGAACACCAAACAGTACAGTGCTAAGAAAAAGTTAATTGTGTGAGTTTTAATATCGAAAATGTCGAGTGTACGGTCTCTTTTAGATGCTCTTGACGTGAGTTGCGGTTCGCAGCAAGGCATGCTGGATAACATGAGTGGTTTGGAAGTGTTAAGTCCGGGGGTATTCGAGAACTGGAATGGCGTGGAGCATGAAGATGCCGAAGACCGAGCCCTCAATGATGGTCGCGACGAAGAGTTGGTTCAGTCGGCAGCGCAATTCCTGGAATGCTGGACGGAGGAGAAGGAGCCAAAGATAAATGTGATTAGTGATGTGGTTGTGCGAAAAGCATCGCGGCCTAGGGAATCTTCTCCGAAAGCTTCGAAATTGAAAAAGCTCTTGACTATGCGGAAGTCGGAAATCGCCGATAAAAAAAACATTTTATTCGGCGATTAAAGGTGTGGGACAAGGGAAGAAGAAAAAGTTTAACTTTAAGCGTCCCTCCACCCCTGTTCCATTACCCGACTTCCTAAAAACAGCACCAAAAGAGCCATTGTCGGTAGAAGTGGAAGTCATAGAAGGCCCCGATGGACCAACACCACCAACGCCACCAACACCGGCCAGCGTAGAGAAGGAAATAGTGTCGGAGGTGAAGTCTTCCCCAGCGCCACTGTCGCCGATATTGGGGTGCCGGAAACCCATGAAGAAGCGGTTTACGCGGTGTTTTGAAGGCGATGAAGTTTCCGCTGCTTCGTCATCGTCGTCGTCATCGTCATCGTCTTCACCAAATAAAACCGCTTCTTCTTCGTTAATATATTCCGAGCCATCGCAACCGGAGTGGGTCGAAGACTTCACCAACTCTCAGAAGAGCAAATTGACAGACTTTTATGACATGAAAAAACGCTTAGTGAAAGAAGTGAACGAGTGTGACAGTGACATTTTAGAACTTGAAAGACAATTAGAGATAAAAAAGGTGAAATCTGCGCGGTTAAAAAGACAATTAGAGGACTTTAATAAATTATGTAGTAGGTGTTAGGTAGTTGTAGATATTAGCTTTTAATTTATAGTATTAAGTTTGTAAATATATATATATATATATATATATATATATATATATATATATATATATATATATATATATATATATATATATATATATATATATATTGTAGTTAATAAAAAAGTGTTTGATCAAATTTTTATATTTTATAATGAGAATAAAAATGACTTGAAAATTTATTTTTGTGTGTTATTTCATATAGGCCCTGTCCCACATAATGTTAGGTAATAAAAAAAAAAGAGTGAATAATCCACTAAAACTACGCAATAGCAATAGTTGTAAATATTTTCTGATAATATTTACAAGTATGCTAAAACATGGTTCGGTTTATGAAGTTAAGGTTCTGTCGCCAGAACTTCTAATACTTTGTATCTCAATATTGTATGTTTTTATGAAAAAAACATAAAATATTGGTTACAAAGTATTATAACCAACTAAAACTACGATCAAATTATTTTGTGGTCCTGAAAAGGACCGTTTGGTTGTAAAACATGCGACTCTTTTATTGTGTTGTGGAGTCGCACGGCCCGTCATCATCAGCGGGGGTGGTGGTGTTGTCCTCTGTATATTCGATGATGAACCGCCAAAGTTCATCCCATCTGGGATCGTTCAACTCCCACTCCAGACAATTCTCTGTGGTAGAATCTACCACAGGGCATTGGATGGGTTGTTGTTGTTGTTGTTGTTGTTGTTGAGTCGCAGACATATTGAACTAAAATGATTGTAATAAGTATTGGTGGTCGTATATATAGAGACAAATTAATGGTGGGGGGGGGGGTGAAAACAAATGTCGTATTACGTATTGAGACCAAAAGTTGTTTGCGGTCTCAAATACGAGCGAACGATTTAGCTGGGTTCCACCAGCACTTAAAGTTTTAATACTTTGTATCTAATATTGTATATTCTATACATACAATATTAGTAACAAAGTAATAATATGTACTAAAACTACGATCAAAGTATTTTGTGGTCCTGAAAAGGACCGTTGTTGTGTGCCCTTAAAAAGGGCCAGGGAGAGTGTGGGGCTTATGGTGCCCCATCCTCGCTGGTCGACCACCAGCTTGACGAATCGCAGGGGCCTTGTGGGTCGTCGGGTGTTGGTCATGCTGGAATTTCCAGCACCGCATCTTCCGTCGAGTCTGGCTCTGGCTGCGGCGACGGATTTTCGAGTCTTTGTAAGACCCAATCACCCGCATCGTCTAATTCCACTAGACCCGGATCATGGTCATATACTAGCGGAATCGGCTCATCCAAGTCGTCCCAACGTAGGACGTCAATTTCAAAATCCACCTCGTCGTCGTCGTCGAAGACTTGCAGGTCTCCAACGTTGTCGGCTACGGTGTCATCACTAAAGATGGATGAGCCTCGGCTGGCGGGTCTTTCTTCCTCCATGTTCATCGTATGAGGGTTGATGAATATATGACTGTGTAACTGGCCCAGTCTCATATATATAGAACTACCCCCACCCCACCAACGGATTCTAAATGTTATGTATTGGTGAGAGCTTATAGAATTATTGATTTTTTCAAAAACTTTAAATAAGGAATTAGATTTGTTTAGACAATAAGACTTATTCTTAATATTTTGTGAAGAATACATTACAAAAAAAATAATAGAAACCTTGTTTGGACTGTTAACATTTTCATAGGTTCTCAAGCATATAACTTGGCACTTAAGCTACGAGACAAATCGTCGTTAAACGAATATCTCGCCCCATAAGTGACGATTACTAAACTACGATCAAAATATAATGTGGTCCTGAAAAGGACCGTTTTTGTGGCCCTAAAAGGGCCTGGGGGGAGGGTGGGGTGCCTACCGTGGAGTAATACCCAACGATATTAACACCGACCTAGGTGCAGCCCTTGGTCTTCTCATTGGCGGCACCGTCGTCGTCGCTGGTGGTGTCGGCGTTGCAGGCGGTGCCGCTCCTGGTGCGGCACCCCCGCACTCCTCACACTTGCATATTTTGCTGGGCACGAATGGCCTGACAATGCCAATGATCCTTTTTGGTATATCTTCCATCTTGCCGATCGAATGTGTAATGATGAAATAATTCTAATACCGGCGTCTATATACATTCAAAAAGTTGGAGGGGGTAAGGTGGAGTGCATATATGCATTATATAAGTTTGAGAATAATATGATTTTATAACTCACCGTATCTCTGGTATGGACACAAACTACCCCCTCCACTTTTCTAGCATATAGTACTAGACTTTCTCTACATTTTTTTCAAATAAATTTTTTTGATATTTCTAACCATTACTTTGCTACATAGAAAGATTTAGGAAAAAAAAAAAAAAAAAAAACCCTCCCCTACAACTTCCACATACTCCCGTTCGGCGGCCTTAGCCTCCTAACTCAAGAATTTCAATTTTTTCGTCTAAATTTTTTGTCATTTTTAAGATTTTCCAAATTTTTTTTACCATCGTATTGTACTCAAAATTCTAGGTAATTAAAGTGCTTTTATTTTTTCTCTATATTGAACGGTTCCCGAGTTACAGCGCTTTAAAAAATCCAAATTACTAACTTACTATAACCCTTTTCTTAAAATTTCATCTTTCCGAATTTTGAAAAGTACTACCATATGTAGAAAAAAATTCTCTTTCTAATTTCCTAATATCATTTTGCTCCAAAACTTCAACTTTGGCGCGCATTCACCATTTTTCAATTTTTTTTTGAAAATTTTTTTTTTTACGTTTTTACTATCGAGAAAAATGCTTGCTTATAGTACTCGATTTCCTCTATAGTTTTTTCTTATAACTTTTTTCCCTATTCCTAACCGTTACTTTCCTACAAATTTTCTAAATCGTTCTTTTCATATTTTGCCTTAAAAATTTTTTCTTCTGTTATTTAAGCTCTTTTTTCCACTTAATAAACCACCATTTTCTAAACTCCCGTACTCCTTTCTTAAAGAGCGGGCTTTTCCGCCAGCTTTTTTTTGGTTGGGTTTCAAATAAATATAAAACTACTACTTCACTGATTACAAATTTATTGATTCAAGAACATTATTTTGTGTTACATATATTAGATACATTAAAATATAGATTTATTGGTCACCGAACCGTTTAATACATTATAACTAAAAAATGAGTCGTGAATAACTAATGCGTACACTTTAGTGTCTTTGGGGAATTTATTCTTTCTCGTTTGGAACTCCAATTTTACATCCACTGTCGATGAGTTAATCGCCTCTGGTTGATGACTGCAATTGATAATGAAAACGGGGTTTTTCATATATTCCGCGAACGTTATCATCGGATCGTTTATCTCGCGCCCGTAGTAGCTGCTTTGGAAGTTTTCGTAATTGTAATAGGCTGCTGCGTACAGTTTCTTGGCGAAATCTAAATTCCATCTTTTGTAGGGATAAACGGTTGAATTCAGATACAGTCTAATGTCGCATACGTCGGCGTGGGTAAACTGGGTTGCGTTTTTTTCTTTCTTGTCGCAATTATTGCTGTCTTGAAACCCGACGATTATATAGCGCGGTCTTTCCAGACTTGTACTCGTTCTCAAGGCCCACACGTCGGAAGATGTTTGCCTTAAAGCTGGTAATTCGTACAGATCCCATTTACGATATGTCATTTGAATACTGGCATTGTTTCCTCCTTTATTAATGCGAGACAGTATTTTCAATTTTTGCTTGTCGTCTGGAATGATGTGACGAATTTTCCATTCGATTTTGTCGATACTAATTTCTGCCTCTACTTCGCCGACGTAACAATTGGTAAAAATGCGAGCTATAATCATAATAAGCTCTTGTTTTACGTTGAAAACACCTTTTGCGTAATCTTCGGTGAATCCCATAAGATATTTTAAGGGTAATTTCCCGGAGAATACGTTACTTGCCGTGTCTACGATATCTTGGTTTGCTTCGTCGAGACCCCATCCGCACGTCATGAGAGATCTTTGTTGCAAACTTCCGAATGAAACCATGGTTTTTAATGTCGTCGTAACTCCAGGTTTACGAACCACGGCGACCTGCTCACCTCCCATCTCGTAGCGAATTTCATCGAACAAAAATGCGAGGGCATTATTTGATAAAAAACATCTTTTCGTTGCGTCTATGGGTTTAAATTTTCCTTCGATATATATGTAACTTTCGGCGATATCCAGTATAATATCTTGAAAATTAATGGGGATACGGACTTCATCCGAATTGTTGAATGATGGAGATCCGTATGGTTTATACGTATGCTCTTCTAGACTAATAATGGAATTGTCCAAGATGGGCTCGGAGAAAACCTCTATTTTATCGCTGGTGGTGGAAATCATTTTCGCACTTTAAGACCGATTGATTTTAAAAATTTATAGTCTTCGGCAGATAACTGTTGAGATGTTTGTGATCTAACGTCTGGACGACGACTAACCTTGACGTTAACTCTTCTTTTACTTTTATTATGTTTCGGCGGTTCCCCCATCTTAGTCGACAGCACACACAATTGACGATTGAAGCAAAAACCCATTTCTATTAAAGTTTCTTCAGTTCCAATTTCACGATTATTTTCTCGCCTTGAAAATTGATTAGATCACCGCTATCGTCCAAGATGCGAAGAGTAATGTTGTCGATAAACTGACGTCCTGCCGGCATTAACGGCATATAAATATTATTTTGTGGTTCTTTACTGATTTTGTAACCGGGCTCCACGTCGATATCGAATTCGAACAAGGTATGACCTTCCACCGAATTCATATATGCTCCGGAAATTATATTACAATCTACGCGTATGATGCGTACTTTCATTATTTCCACCATCTCGGTTGATTCGTGCTTTTTGTCTCTTTTTAACACTGTATGATTAAATCCTAACATTTTACCGATACTCGCCTCTCCCCGGAAATCTATAGTATATTGGGATTTCAGTTCACATTTCAGCGTATTATTATTAGCGACCAAGTAAAAGATTCCATCGTTCTTTTCTTCAGTTGAAATCCTCAAAGCCTCCAACATAGCTTTACCTATCTCATCTATTTCATAGGCCCCAGGTGGAATCTGCAATTGTATCGACTCGGTGGTGTAACCCTCCTTCATGTAAGCAAACTTATTGTTGCTTTCGTCCACATTAAAAATTGAATTGTATGTGTAAAATCCCAGCAATGCCAGACCATATTTGTTTTCTCTATTTAATTCGACTGGTGGATAAAAATAGGCGCTTAAGACGCTCGAGTGTCCTGTTAGTGTGAACGTATAAGACATGACTAACCATTAAAACATCACACATCTCGGTTTTATTCTTAGCGGCAACATTTAAAAAGATTCATCTTCACACCTTTTCTCACTGCATTAGATAGTGATGTTTTTATGCTATTTTCTGCTTTTATGCGCACATCGCTGATTTTGCAATAACAACAAAATATTTTTCTAGCCGTAAGATCCTCATCAGTCATAACCTCGTTTAAATTGCTGCTGCTGCTGAAATAATGTTTGCAACCGCACTGATATTTTAATATATCGATATCGCTTTTAAGGTGCTCGGGCAACTTTTCCCAAACGAATGGAATTTCATTTGGGGCTAATGCAATCATTACTTCCTTGGGCATGTTTTCTAACTGTTTCACGGTCATTTTCCTTAATCCACCGGCTAGATGAAATGCTTTCAGTGATTGCAACATTTTAGTATAGTTATTGCGATCCATTTGCGGTGTTAATGGTGACGATGATGATGATGACATCTTTTACGCTGATGATTCGACAAGAAACTTTAAGCACAAATGTCCACACCAGACTGTTCCAAAATCCTGCTGACGATCGTATGTATAGTAAATAATTTTTGATGGTTCCGATCCCGTTTGTAGATATCGTACCAATTCGATCGGTGGGGGTAAATCACCGAAGCTGTCATAATATGTTACTTTAGAATTATTTTTTCTATAAGCTATCCAATGAGTCCCTGCACCACGCGTACTATCCAAATTCACTATTGCTGCTTCGTAACGTCGAGGACCTTGTCTAGGTAATAAATCCCTCATATAAACGCCTCGAAAGTGTCCTATTCTTTTCTTTTTATCATATTTTTCTATATCGATGTTAGATAGTGGTCTTCGAGGTAGGGATTCAATTAGTTTTTTGATCTACGATTTAAAAATAATCCCATACCTTTACGATATGGCTTTAGAAACAAACCATTTCCTTTCGATTTTAAATACAGGCCGCACCGGTTTTATCTTCGCTGCTTTTTTTTACTGCTTTTATGGCGCGCACAATTCCCGCTGCCCCACCGGCTAATGAACCCAAAGCTGATAACCCGGCAAAAATTGGTATTAATGGTAATATTCCACCAGTTTTAGGAATCGGTATTATTCTCGGTGTACGAACCTTCCTTTTGCCACCTGCCGCTTTTACCGATCTACGTGCTGCCGACAGAGCTATTTTAGATGCATTCATGACATTTTTTTCCAACACATTTTTACTTCCGGCTTTTAATAATTCCCTTCGAACTGCTTGTCGAATAGCTGTTCCGAAACTGGCTTTCCGAACATGTCGATTTTTATTAACACCTTTCCTTTTTGTATGACGCGTGCCTTTACTAGATGTTTTTTTTGTTGATAATGATGATGGTACACCCATACCAAAACGTTGTTTTCCTTTCATAATGTTTGTAACTAACCAAGCTGCTGTTTTTTCACCTAAACTGGAATCTTTCGATTTTACTCTATTCCAAGCACTTTGTTCGAGCTCGTAATCCGCTCGATGTCTCGCACTTATGTTGTCTTTATTATGTAAATAGGCTAAATCGTGTTTTTTGCATGCGGCATCCAAAGGATTAATGCCTGGATCACCTCTTGTTACACGTTTTATTACTTTTGTTCCGGGTCCGCAATATTGATAACCAGGAATGTGTACCTCGAATGGTAATTTATTTATTAACGAATTCACAATACCGTATCCAGTTTTGTTGGAAACGTGAGACCGTCCACTTCGTTTGACGCTCGGCATCTAAATGACAGTTTTTGTGAAAAATTGCCTATAAAATATCAAATTTTCCTAAGATGCGCGTTATCGATCTTAAACAAAAACTTCCTATTGACAATCTCGATGAAAAAGTCGGACTTGGATTTGAAAAGAAGATAATGAAGAGACACGGTCCTCTACTTCCTTCCTCTATTCGCGGCCTGTTAATTGGTCCATCCAATTGTGGAAAAACTAATGTCATGATTTCGCTGCTTACACACCCCCTTGGGCTACGTTTCGAAAATGTCTATATTTACTCGAAATCTCTGTATCAACCGAAATATGAGTATTTAAGGAAAATTTTAGCGCCCATCAAAGGTTTAGGCTACTATGCCTTTAGTGATTCCAGTAATATTGTGGAACCGTCCGATGCAAAACCAAACTCTATATTTATCTTTGATGATGTTATATGTGAAAAACAAGATGTTATAAGATCATACTTTAGCATGGGACGTCATAAAAATATCGACTCCTTTTACCTAGCGCAAACATATTCGCGAGTGCCTAAACAGCTTGTGCGAGACAACGCCAATTTTATTATTATGTTTAAACAAGATGAGTTGAATATGAAACACATATTTTCCGACCACGTTTCACCGGATCTAACTTTTACTCAATTTCAAGAAATGTGCTCAAAATGTTGGGATAATAAGTATGGATTTTTAGTAATTGATAAAGACAGTGATGTGAAATCGGGAAGACACCGCAAAGGATTTGATAGCTATATATTACTGTAATAATAAGAGAAAACGCTCATTTGATTGTTGAAACGTCCTTTGTTAACATCATGAATAACGCGATCGACTTAAAACGTAAACTAGTGGAAGCTACCAATGCCGTCAGAAAAAAATTTAAACAAATTAAAGCGGCTAAAGAGTTTAATGTTGTGGAATTGGAAAAGTTTTACGAACCCATTTCTAAGCTGTTGACAACTATATCTGATGTGGTTAAGCAACGTCAGCAGCAGCAGCAACAACAACATCAACAACAACAACAACAACAGCAACAACATTATCCAGCTACAAAGCCACATAGTCTCAGTACATCAGTGCAGTCGACTCAAATATCAGGTTTTCCCCAACCTACACATTCCTTTCAAACCTCCACACCTATTCAGCAGCAGCAGCAGCATCGCATTTCAAAAGAAGATATTAGCCAATCGGTGTTTGATACACCCTCGACATCAACTAATACATCTCTCGCATCCGCTGACACCACAACTTCCGATACTTTAAACGCACACCTGAAAGGATTACGTTCGAAACCATCTCTATACGATACTGTATATGGTGTACGTTTTGGTTCAAAAACAGATCATAACAAAAATTTTATTGGTAATTTAGAGGTGCGTTTTCGAAATGGAAATATTGTCTTATACAAAAAAGGGAAAAATATTGCAGAATATGGTGGATCACCGGCACTTTATGATTTGTTATTTCTTAAAACACCCCCAAGTGTAGGCAAGGAACAACAACAATTAAGTGATAATGTACTTTCAACGTACAAGGAAATTTTGGAATCAACGAGTGCTGTCTACAACAATTTTAAAAAAAGTGATGGTTTACGGGAGACCAGATGGAACAAATATTTACGAATTATTAAACCTCTGATAATGGGCACAAAATTAGGTGGTACTATTACAAGAAAAAATCTCTCGGAAAAACTACAGTTACCCACAAAAAAGAAATTATCTTCGAAAAAATTTCAATATGTCTACTGGAACAAAGCTAAAGAGTTGGTGGATCGTTTACGTTTGTTGTGGAGTTCCAAAATGGCCGGTCACACTGGACACGAAAATGAAATTATGTCAATCATAGAGGAATTACGAGAAGAAGATATAATATATTAAGCTCAATATTTAATGATATTATTCAGTTCTTCCTTCGATCTGAAACCTTTAGTATTACTAATAATATGGAGCCCAGTTTAGAAAAAATCAAGATTGTTAATGAACTACATAGAACGGCTAGAAAAAATTTAGTAAGACGGCGCACGATAATAAAAGAATACAGAGATTTGTGGCAAATTGATTTGGCTGAAATGCAACAGTATGCTGATGAAAACGATGGTTATCGTTATATTTTGGTCTGTATAAATTGTTACTCTAAATTTGTCTATACCAAAGCCATAAAAAACAAGACTGGTATAGAAGTTACTAATGCGATGAAAAGCATCATTGAAGAGGCATCATATACACCAACAAATCTGCAAAGTGATCAAGGAAAGGAGTTCTATAATACAAACTTTCAAGCCCTGATGAAAAAATATAATATAAATCATTATTCCACTTACAGCACAAAGAAAGCTGCAATTGTTGAGCGAGTCATAAGGACTTTAAAAAATAATTTATATAAACAATTCTCGGCAAGAGGATCTTACAAATGGATACATATATTATCGGCAGTAACAAAAACCTATAACCATTCGAAACATCGCACCATTGGAATGAAACCTGCAGACGTGCAAGAAAAAACACATATTAAAGCATATGATTATTTAAAAATTGTACCTAAAAAATTTAAGTTTTCCATGGGTGACATTGTGCGTATTAGCAAGTACAAAAGCTTATTCGAGAAAGGATATACGCCCTCTTGGTCAACCGAATTGTTTAAAGTTGTAAAAATTAACGTTACAAATCCACCTACTTACTTGTTGGAATCGTTAGAAGGTCAGCCTATAAGAAGGTGTTTTTACGAATCAGAACTACAAAAAACAAGCAGTCCTGACGTTTATCTAGTAGAAAAGGTCCTTAGACAACGCAAGAAAAATCACATCGAACAATTATTTGTCAAATGGCTAGGATTTCCCAACCACTTCAACTCTTGGATAGATAAAGCTAATATTGTTTAAATAACATATTGTATGACTATATTTTTTATTTAAAATGTAAAATAAATAAACAATATATTGTAAAATAATGTTTTTTATTTCAATCTTCATTATTAAAAACAATGACAATAAAACATCATACACATAAATAACATTTCAATATTCTTGGAGGGAAGGTCCAATTCACCGACGACTACGACGTTATCTTCAAGGCTATGCCACTCGGAGTGCGTTCTCCTATTCTTTAACCTGCTTTTTTTAGATTTTTTTTGAAGTCGAGTCGTACGTCAGTGCGCTTAATGAGTCATTTAAAGGCTGATGATAGAGTATTTTCTGCATAACTTCAATTTTTGTTTTAAGCTCACTATTATTTTTGTATATCATGGGGAGGACATCCTTGTTAAATATGTCACATATTACAACTGCAAAATTGTAAAACTTTCTATTAACAAAGTGTTTTGTCACAGCATCGTCATCATCTTTAGGTTCGCCTAAGTTGGTTATGATTTTTCCACCCATATCATACTGCCCATCCGCTATAAGTTTAAAACCAATCCCTTGTGGCCCAGATAATATATGATATTTTTCATTATATTTCTGACGACCAAATTTATCAATTGTGTTGTTTCCTCGACTCATTTTCAATCTTTACTAAACTATTTTATTTTTATTTGCCCTACTTATATTAAATATTTCAGCTGAGAAAAAGAAACACTGCCTATGATCTACTGGGTTGGTATGTTTATAAAAGAAATAAAATAAAACTGTGATTGTAATAGATATTTATTTACAGTTATTTAATTGCACAAATACAAAAATTATAAAAAATTAATTTTCCATGTCTTCGTTTTCGTTGCTCAAAATTCTATTCCATCCGACACTATTCCGATCGTCAACGTCTTGGGCTGTTGCTGTTGCAGAAACCAATTCATATTTTGCAGCAAGCTCACCTGGTAAATGTGGAATATTGACGAGGTATTCTTTTAATTCTTCTTCAACCATTTCAGCACAAAATGTATCCATGTCTATGGAACCATATAAAAATTTGTCGCACAAGTGTGCCCCAGCCATAAAATTGATTGTATCCCTGATCTCGTTCTTATATTGATCTTTGGTTACATCAATATGCGACCAATCATTTACGCTATCTAACATATCGTGAGCCCTATTTCTTAATTCTCTCCCCAACCAAAATATGTATCTATCTACACATTCGTTGGCGGTCGTCGTCGTCGTCGTCGCATCAGCAGACATCTTTAACAGAAATAATGAACACGCGTAAGTATTCTGACATGTGCAACTATATTTTAAATTTCATTACATCCTTTTTTTTTCAAACAATTTACATACAATTTACTCCAATGAGCCAAAACGTAATAATGTTCGAGTATTGTTTCCAAAAACTCTAGTGCCCTGCCCCAAATAAGTTAGAGTGTATTTATCTTTAGTTTTACTCATAATATCTACAATATCGTCAGATAGTGTTTCGGCCACACGTTTTGGCAAAAAAGTCTCAAATGTGCTATTATCACCGTCATCGTGTAAAGCCACTAAAAGAGTTTTACCAAATCGCGTAGTCATTGAAACCATCTTTACAATTTTATACACTTTGCCTACAATCATTTCGGTAACCTTTTTTCTCTCTAAAACCTCGAAATCTTTGCTAAACATTTCATTAATTTCATCTAGAGTTTCTTTTGCAATACTCATTATTGAAAAAAATGGTATATAAATCCAAAAATTACCGTGAATATAAAAGCACTTTCAGAACACTACACGAACACAATATTTGATGTTTATGCAACTGATATCTGCGACTGTTTGAAGTCACATCTTTTCCCACGAACCTTTATAGCGTGGTTTCAAGGTCGAATTGTAACAATGGTGGGGGTAGCTTAACGATAGAAATAGTGGGAGGAGTATTCAAGGTCAAATGACGTCACACATTTAAATTGGTATAAGGATAACTTCAAGGACAAAATATAATGAAACAAATAACTACATTTTATGTACTTTATTCATTGATTTTTTTCTGCCATTCTTCTATGCGTTTAACATTATCACCTAAACCTAATTTCCTTAATTTGTTCAATAATAATTGTTTGTTTTTATATCTAAGAAAATTCTTACAAACTATACTAGCTAAAAGACACACTTCGGCATGGTCCATATACTTAAAAAATACACTAAAGTCCTGAGCCTCCGAATCTTGCATTTCATATGCGTAAAATTCCGAACAGGCTGCAGAAATTAGAAATTCCTCGTACATTTCTCGCACTAAACTTTCCATATTAACTACTACTACGTTAAACTTAAGTCCTACACTCTAATTTCATCTAACACAACCGGATCTGCAATGAACCTAATCAGTTTTTCCAAACAGTCACTAAACCCCAACTTTTTTATCTCACGAACAAAGTCTTGTAAATTTATTGTTTTGCTGCAATATTTACGACATGCATTCGCAGCATTTTCATATTCATAAGCCAAATCACAATAGCGCGACGCCCATTCTGCTCGACTTTTCATTGCATCATTGAAATAATTATTAGCCGTTTCAGTGAACTCATCGCCCAATTTTTTTACTGTCTCTTGCAAAGCACTATTCATATTATTCACTCATTTTTACATTCACGACACTTTTTTATTGCTGGTGGTGGCCCATCTATATAATGACGATATATTTGTTCATAGTGAATGTAACAGGGTAAGCTTAACTGTAGTTCCTTGTCACACCGATATGGCGCTGGCAGCTTATCCCAAATTTGCCGTAAACTCAGCGTATCAACGCAAGTTTTTAAATATTCGAGAGGAAAAAATGCTAGATCCTTCTCTTCAAAATCACACAAACTTTTTAAATTACTCTGATATAAACAAATTACTCTGCCGACTTGCTCTATAATTTTTTCTTTAGATAGTTCCGTATCTGACATTTCACACTGAATGAATGCAAGTAGACTCACACAATTTATAGAACAATTTGCAAGGTCAAAATCATTTCAAGATCATCCCACACTATTACAATGCACAAATAACTACTTCAAGGTCACACACCCAAGATGACCTTCAACAAAGTCAAGGTCGTCTCGACCAAGGTCAAGGTCAAGGTCGCACACACAACCTTGAACACAAGGCCAAGGCCAAAGCACACGTGCACTTTCAAGGTCAATGACAAGGATATGTGGGCGGGGCCAAAGAGGGGTGAAGCAAGGTCAAGGTCAAGGTCGAGGAGTGGGGGATTGAGAGAATCGGGTTATGTTCACTACTAAAGCACACCAAATAGAAGAAGGGGAGCCACCTACTCTAAAGCCGTCCAACAATCTAAACCTCCTAAAAGAAATAGGACGGGGGACCTGCTCTAGTCGATAAGGTATCCCTAACGACTTAACAGCAGAAGGGGAACACAACAGATCTATTAGATCGCAGCGTATTCATTCCCATCCTCACATACTTACATATATACATTCACACCAATTTGGTAGTGTGCGGTGTCTACGACGAGCAAGCAGCTTGAATTTCTGGACCGGATTTGTCTAGACAGTTAAGGTAAGATCTCTAAATGTGAAAAGATCATGTGACATATTTATTTCATTGGACGGATAATTTTTCGTAATGTCTCTTTTTGCAATGAAAAATAGGGGTTCTTATTCGGAAAAACAAAGTTGGCCTTGAAAAATAAGGCCAAGGTCACTTTCAAGGTCATTAAAGTTAAACTCTTTGAATGTAAAGAGACTCATGTCTCTTGTCATTAAACCATTTGGTTTCTAAGCCTTTTTGTATATTTTGTCAGTCAAGTACGATTGATTTTCAAAGGAACTCTATAAGTGAAAAGAGCATTATATCGTTGAACTACTTTCCATTTTTACAATAAAAAGTTAAAGTTCCTTTTTGAAAACATAAAGTTATCCTTGAATGGTCTTAAAATAAAGTCTAAGGTTAATCTCAAGGTCATGAACTTTAAGCCCTCTTAAAATAAACAAACTTCTGTCTTTTTTTTCTCCCAGTTAAAAGAAAGTTTTGATAGTCAAATTTAAAATGGAACACCCTGTGTACAGTATTATATATAGATTTTTAACCAATGTCGTCTCTAGTCAAAAAGATTTCTTACTAAAACTCGAACAAAATGTTATAATCCTAAAAATTGATGTCAAGAAATTAAACAACTAATCTAAGGTTACCTACCTCATCTTACGATGTAAATAATAAAGACCAATTGAATAGCTTTTAACGAGACTCGTAAAGTTATACAATAGTTATTAATAAGTAGAATACATGGGATAGTTAAAAGCAACCACATATATTAAAACCTAATAGAAACAGGATGGGGAACTGAATATCGTAATGTCCAAAAAATTCTCAACTTTAACAAATTATTAAATCATGTTTCTCTTTACTGCGACACATCGTTCGGAAAATTGATTATATATATATATATATATATATATATATATATATATATATATATATATATATATATATATATATATATATATAGATTTAAGTTTTTGGTTTTCATGGGTGTAAAATCCGTTTTAATAATAAAACTGCATATGTTTTTGTTGTATCGTGTCAAAAAGTAAACCACGTGTTAACAATATGTAGATTATGTTGTGTTCTTCGATAAAAACTTATATAAGTTATAAAAAAAATCATTCTGGAGAAGATCTAGTGTGACCGAAACGTCAATTGACATGCATAACAAATAAAACATATGCAGTTTAATTAATAAAACGGATTTTATACCCAAGAAAATCAAAAACACAAAAAATATACAAATAGAAAAATTCAAGAAAAATGTGTGTATTTTCAAAGTAAGTCTGAGAAACCGTTGCTTAAATTGTATAAATTCGAATTAAAATATTCTTAAGATCTATCTTACTACCATATATCTAGTAATAACTAACAACATTTAATGTGTATCTACCATTTGCTTAAAATCAGATCATAAAAATTTTCTGTTTCATAATATCTCTTCGTTGAAAAACATTCTTTAATTCCTCTCTCGTCAGCAAATAAAAAGTTTCATATAATTTTGACTGAAATTGATTAAGAAGAATTTAATATGGAAATATTTCCGAAGCTAAAAGCAATATTTTTTTGATTAAATATACTTAGTGAATTTGTCCAAAATATGTATTAGAGGATATTCGAAAATATAGATTACGACTCTAAGAATAATTTCTTAAAATTTCATATGCCCGACAAAAATTCTTTTTTGTTCATTTCTTTTTCGAAACGGGAATTTGAAGGATTATCAGCATCAAAAACTTTTTTTCTGCTCATATTTCCGATGCTAAAACGGGTACTTTTTCTATGCATAGGTACTGTACCCATTTCGACTAGAGCCTAGCTAATCAAATAATTTATTAATATCCAAATAAAATCAAATATAAATTAAATTCGAAAATAAAAATAATAGTGTTAATTTAGAGATTATTTAATTTATTATATCAACTCATATTTTCCTACAATTTTTAATAATGTAATTCAAAATTAATTAAAGCCTTTTTTAACTTATGCAGATCAGTCATATAATCAGTCTTAAATTATATAACACTTTTAAAATTTTGAGTATTTAAACCTGCACAGACATTCTCGGCTTACAAGAAATTTACCCTAAGATAACGGTATCATCGAGGCATCCAATTAAAATTTAATTTCTTATTCTTGCTCCTGTAAACAAATTCTTTATATCAAAAAAAAATGAATTAATAATAATATGAACGTATGCAAGCAATTGATAGATACTCTTTAAAAATATAATAGATTGCTGAACGTCTAGGCAACTCACTAATATAACTAAAATGATTATATCTACTGTATTTTATACTTTTATCGTATTTATTTCCAGTGATTAGGATACATTTTTTAATTAAGTAATCAGTTATGTCGTGGCTTAGTTTTATGCATTTCTTTTAAATTTTATCATAAGCGCAGTGAAAGAGTATGCTGCCTTTAGTAACTAAAAATAAAAAAGAAACATGTTTATATTTATTTTATTATCTAAACATACGAAATAAAATTACTGGTAAATTAAGAAATATACATAAATAGAAAAATATTTTGTTCATTATTGAGTTGGGCAGTGTCTTCTTTTCAAACATATATTGTTACATTGTAAAATTTTAGGTCTATGTTCGTTAGTTCTTGAAAACTAAAACTTAAATGAGTAGTGTTTGTATTTCTCAAAACCATGTAACACTCGTAATAATTTTCATATAAAATTAAAAATGAATATACTTTTCAATGAAATATAGTTTTTCTGTCTTTGTTTCGGAAAAAGTATTACTGTAATATATCAGTTATAACTCAACAGATAAAAATTTCATCATTAACGTATACATTTCCTTTAAACTTTTTATGTATTAAAGACAAATTTAATTTTGAGAAAATACGAGGCATAATCTTGAGTACCACAAAATAAGTTACTTTGCACTTAACTGGCTTACTTCAAATCAAAGCTATAGAAGTATGTTTTGAACCTGCGTTTTGATTTATTTCAAGTCTCCTATTACACTTTCTACTTATAGTATGAGGGACGAATATTTGATCTACCCTTGATTAACATTCATAAAGCAAATATTCAAATTTTCAAGAATTAACAAGTTTTTTGCTTGACAGAGCGGACGCGTAAATTAGTAGGGGCAGTGTGTGTTAATATCGTAAGAAGCGTGTCGAAGAAAGAGAAGTTAAAAAAATTTAAAAGAAAATGAGCCGAGAAAAAACATTTAACTGATACAATAATGAATCATTCGTGAGGTCGGTCCTAAAAAGAAATTTCTACAGCTCTCAATAATCACTTTAAATACACAAATTTCTCGACAGATTGGGGCTACGAATTTTGACTTATACAAAGGTAGTAGAGATCGAAGGAGGCCGACTAAAAATGACTTTCGGTTCATCCTTGAGGTCGATTATCAAGGTCATTTTAAAACACTTATGCTTGCATGAAAATTTAAAAGTGCTATGGTGCAAATGATAGAATGTCAAAGGGTTCTAGAAGTTGGTGATTTCAAATCCCGTGCCAGATGTCGAAAATTAAAATTCAATGTAATATGACGAACCAATAACCAAAAAAAAAATGAAAACTTCGCTAACCTGTATTCTACGTAGAATTCATAGTAACAATGCTTTTTTTAATGGACAATTTCTGAGGAAAAATTTCATGACTATTCGAATTATGGTAATGAATTGCTCATTTTTATTTGTGCATGTATTAAACGGAGAGGTGCCGCAAAAAAACTATAGACAGTATAAGGTGTTTCAAGAGTTACGCATTTCAAATCTAGTGTCAGATTTGGAAAATTCACAATCCAACATGGCGAATCAAAACCCCAAAAATAGGAAATTTTGAGAAACAAAAAATTGTCTTGGACTTCACGATTAATTTTATATAGGAATTGTCACTAGTAATCAGTTGATTGGTTCCACCATTTTCAAGATAAAAATTGTTAGTTATTTCTTATTCTCAACCAACTTCCTATTTTTATTAACTTTTATTAATAAATTTTAAGGTAAACTTTTTATTTTTGAGGATTCAATCATCTAACTTGTGACGCGTTTTTACGTAGGCAGGGAGCAGGCCGTGCTCTTCGTCTCTTCTTCGTTCACGGCAGCGGAACATCGGTCAGTGGATATTTCTCGTGCAGACAGTCATCGGTCAAATGCTCAGCGCAGGGGTATCGGGTCGACGGTATCTACGTATATTCGGGATATCCCTGCTCTCTCAACTGATCAACGGTCTGACTGCCTGAAGGTCAAAACATCCACTCTGTGGTCGGTTCTCGAGCGCCACCCTCGGGATTCATGTGGTCGAGGGCCCACTTATGCACCGGACAGCTTGTTACAGTGGAGAAACGGCAAGCCAGGGGTCAATTGCGTGTATTAGTGCTGGCTGCCGGCTGCCAATTATTATCTGTAATGTTAAAAATGGGACTAGGTAATGAAACAAACGGTTATACAACATCCTGTATCCTGTATTCCATTCTTTTATACCAAGACATGGCCTAAAACTAACTTACAATCTAAGATGTACAACAAACTAACAATTACATGGTCTGGAGGGCAAGAGTATCTTTTGAGAGTTGTTCACGGTAGCTCATACTGTTCGGTTGCGCTGAAGACGGTAACCCGGCGGTATCATTCACAACGCTATTCACGTACCTCATACTATACGGTTGCGACGCTATTCACGACGGCTTGTATGCAAATTATCGCGCCTCGTATCTAAAATGTGCGTTCACAATTCACGGCGCTTCGTATTAAAATTCGACCGACGGCGGTATACACGGTATGTAACAATAACTCGGCATCGTTCGGCGATAGCGGCGTCTCTACACGGCGACGAAGATCTCTATAAGCGGCGGCGGCGACCAGCGTCGGGGCGGCAGTTGTTTAGCACCCTTGTCAACGGACATCGGAGGGCACCTGGCGGTAAAACGCATTCCTGGTAAATACGGAAACAAAGGTATTATTGACGGCATTTAGTGCGTGTGTGTATCGGTGACGGTAGGAAGGAAAGAAAAGAACTGACGCTGCCTGTTCTTATAAGGGTCCTCGACAGCGTCAGCAGGATGGAACGACATTGCCTGTTCTTATAAGGGTCCTCGACAATGCCGACCAATAGCGGTAGGAAATTAGGAAAGGAACCGACACTGTCCGTTCTTATAAGGGTCCTCGGCAGTGACGGTAGGATGACACAATATTACCTGTTCTTATAAGGGTCCTCGGCAATGCTGGCTATTAAAGGGATAGGACGCAAGGAAGGAAATGTATGGTAAAATACCATATACACACAAGCTTAGCCTCACCTACATTGCTAGATCAGGAAGGCGCGGTCCGGCAGGCGACCCAGTCCAGTCGGTTTGGACTGTTGACTCGGGTGGAGAACGTGCAGTTCTCCGCGAAGTAATGGTCTGCTCAGGCTTAAATAGACGGCCCGAGCTCCCACTACCGCTGACGTTTGACGGCGTGTGGTGATCACGCATACAATACTGCTGTATGCGACGCGCGATTACTATGGTCGGACGCTCTGAAAATCTCAGAAAATGATATTTCCCGGCATAGCGCGGTAAATCTAATTATATTCCGGTAATATTGAAACTTTAAGCAATCTTTTCCCGCAAGAATCAGATTTTTCGGATGTAAAATAAATAAATTAAATCCCGGCAAACATACTCATGCCCAAAAATATTGTAACTTCGTTACAAGCTTAAATTCGCCATTGTAAAATTTTTAAATCCTGCATCGAATTTGAAATCAGTAGCTTTGAAATCTCTTAGATCATGTAAAATTTTTTCGTAGTAGCTCTCCGTTCATTATTTGCACAAAATGAGCAGGTGACCATAATATTTAATATTCATGAATTTCTACCTCAAGAATTATACGTCCTATCAAAAAACCATAAGAAATTGTTTTTATTTAGAATTCTACGTAAAATGTGAAGAAAATTTTTAGTTATAGCAATTTTCACTTTTTTTGGTTTGGATCTGCCATTTTGAGTTTTAAAATCTGACACCGGATTTGAAATCAGCGACCTCTAGAACCTTTAACATACAATCATTTTCAATGCAGCATTTTTGAGTTCTTGCACGCACGAAAGGTTTAAAATAATCTTGTTTAGCGACCTCAAGGACGACTCGAAGATTCATCCTTAGTCGAAAATGGGCAGCTTGAAAGAAAAATTGAAGATAGACGTCGCTTTAGAAAAATTTGAGTAGTCAAAAAAAAAGAAAACGTTTTCGAAAGAGTTGAAGAAGAACCAAATATTAATATTTGCTGCTTAGAACGTCTGTTGAATATCCAATTGAAATCCATATCAGGTCTAAAAGGTTCTGGAACATTTACCGATCGTCCCTTGCGTTTATATTTTGTCTACTCACTAGGAGTGTTTTACAAAACCTGAAGTCATCAACTTGCAATACAAACATGTTCATATATATCCGGTTTCATAGCGTTCTACGCCTTTCGGTTCCCAGTCTCCATTGTTTTCGGTCTTCCCAATCCCCTGGAAGTAAGTTTTCTTTCGGACATGGCTGGGTTAATACCCTTAATCCAGGTAACTTTTGGTCTACTCTTTTTATTTTTTCATTTGGTGTCCATTTTAGGATTTGCTTTGGTAGACATTCGTCCGTCATTCTCTCCACATGTCCAAACCATACCAGCTGACGTTGTTTGATTTCATCGAGAATAGTTTTCTTCACGCCCATAATCTCTCTAATTTGTTCATGCTGATGAAAATCCAATGCCAAAAACTTGCAAACTATCACCATCGTTTGGAATGGCGATCATCTATTCATGATAGTCTGTTTTGTTTGGGACTACTGTCGAATTTTCTTTGTCAGCTGGAAGTATTACGAAGTAAACGATCCTCCATATAAACCAATAAATAGAGACTATACGGCTTATGTAGAAAAGACCACCAAAACAGTGATCAAATTGTCTCCACTTAATAAAGAAATAAAGAAAAAGATCAAACCAAGGAAAAAGTCATCTATATGTCCTAAACTTTATGGCTTACTCAAAATACACAAGGTTGGAGCACCTTTAAGGTCAATAGTAAGTTTTGATGGCTCTCCAACTCAGGCCCTAGCAAAACATCTAGTCACTATTTTTCTTCGTCAAAAAAACCGACCTCCTACGTTAAAAATTCGCATGACAGACTTAGAATCAAAAGTTTTACAGACTTCCCAACATAAACCACGACTGTGACTGCGTTACGTAGATGGTACATTCGTTATCTGGCAACATGGAGAAGAAAATCTCAAAAATTTCAGCGCAAACCATCATCTCGCATCTGTGTGCTACAAACAGATTTCACAGTTGAATAATAATAAATAAGACACAGTGGTGACATCTCGGTGGCCCACTCAATAACATAAATTAAAAAAGAAATATATCAAAACTCGACACACGAAACTTGCTACTCCAAGGATAGAGGTCGCATTATCCGACATCGGCAAACAAACTGTGAATTCCACATTTTAAGTAAAGTATCGCACCAACGATATCCCTAAGAGAACTGCTGTGTGATTTAAGCCAACAATTGTAAAGAAAAAAGAGAAGTTATCGTCCGTGCAATTTTAAAATAAAATAAGAATTTCTCGGCTATGCAGAGAAAGGCCATTGATAAATATTACTCTCATGCTAAAAAGTGCGGAGAACTCTAAAATACATGGAAAAACTCCGGATCCGAAAAATGACGACAGCACTGTTTCGTCCTAGTGTGGGACTCATTAGGCCATTGCATTCGGTACAAACCATCATCTCGCATCTGTGTTCCATAAACAGATTTGACGGATGAAAAATAGCAAATAAGACACAGTGGCAACATCTCGGTGGCCCACTTAATAACATGTTGACTATATCCAAATCTCTAAAAACATGATAACACAATTTAATGATTTTTGGTATGTGGTCCAACACTATAATATAACGTTTTATAGTGGTATAGCGACCAACTGTAAATTAATGTGACGTCACTTGTAAACTCCAGTAATAATTTTAATTCCCTTTAGCCAACGGCAATCGGAACAGGTAGAATTGGTTGAGGTTCATATGGATTCCGTCTTTGCCAGACGGTCCACTTCCACATTCCCATGTATACCCGAGTGACCCGAGCCCCGCACGAGCCTGATAGTGCAGCCGTTCCTTGCCAGACTAAAACAGTATACAGTTAGTTCTGAAATTAGTTTGGCACTATTTTGCGAGGTTGCAAAATTAATAAAAAAAATCTGTTGATTTTGAAGGAAACATGGCATTATTAAATTTGTAATATTTTCCAACGAATGTGTATATATACATATATATATATATATATATATATATATATATATATATATATATATATATATATATATATATATATATATATATATATATATATATATATATATATATGAAGTAAAATGCGAACAGTAATTGCAAACTTCCATCATATCCTTTCCGTGTTAGAAGTTGCACAATTTGAATAAATTGCAACAGAACACAATTCATCCCATGACACCACCATCGAGATGATGGCCTACCTGTACCACCATACCGAGAAGAAAGTCAAAACTTACCCTCCCCGCCAGAGTGATCCGGAAGAGGCACATGTTTCGTCTCTACTAGACTCATCAGGGTACCGACATGCATCTGTTTGTACAAAGGACAGATCGGAGGGAAGTATGCAACACTGAATGCGGCTTCGCCGACCTCCCGCCGGATGGCGTATATATGTTTATGAGGCTTTCACGGATTCCTCCGTGTGAGATGCAATAGCAGTGGATATATCCACATTATGCCGTTGTAGTGCTGAAATCACATCCAGCAAACATACAACTATATGCAACTCCGTGAATAGATGAATTAAAATGGGAACAGTAATTGCAACCTTCGTTCCATCATATCCTTTCCGTGTTAGAAGTTGCACAATTTGAATGAATTGCTACAGAACACAATTCATCCCATGACACGCATTTTACTTCAGTTATTCACGGAGTTGCATATAGTTGTATGTTTGCTGAATGTGATTTCAGCATTACAACGGCATAATGTGGATATATCCACTGCTATTGCATCTCACACGGAGGAATCCGTGAAACCCTCATAAACATATATATATATATATATATATATATATATATATATATATATATATATATATATATATATATATATATTTATTTATTTATTTATTTCTTCTTAAATCATTAAATAAAATATTTTTTTTAATTTTTTGGGTATAGGTTTTTACTTCTATTGTGACATCAAAGACTGTTAGGTTTCGCCTGTCATGGCAAGCTTTTTCAAAACAGTAAGTGATCGAACATGAAGTCTCGAGGTTGTAAATAATATTTAATCAAAAAACAAATAATAAAAAAATATTTTTGAAAAAGCCTGCCATGACAGGCGAAACGTTAAACAGCCTTTGATGTCACAATAGAAGTAAAGATCTATACCCAAAAAATTAAGAAATTATATATACATATATATATATATATATATATATATATATATATATATATATATATATATATATATAACTTTTAGTCAACAACTTTCGAATTGTTTACCTGCACAACCGTTTCCCGAGTCATGGGTCCAAATGGGCCATTAAGCATAACTAGGGGATTTTGTGTTTGTTGAATTATAATAGGAATAATTTTTCTGTTTTTTTCATCTTGATCGTACCATTTGGTCTCGTAAAGATCGTCTCCAATAGCTAGGCTCTAAAATACATTTAATATATTTTAAAACCACAAGAAGTCAGTATTAAGTTACCTAAAATCATATGCTTTACCATTTTATTGACCTCCTGTAAAAGAAATTTTATGAACATGGTGTTCCATTTCCGACAATTTCGCAGGGCAGCTCTATTATTATTAAAAATTCAGACTGTGTACTTTATTATGACACATAAGATGCAGTAAACACAATTTTCCTAGCCTTGTCTGTTTTAAGATACAGTGAGAAATTAAAAATTTTTCATTTACAGGCCCCCTCGTATATTAATGATTCTGTAAGTAAGTGAAAAAATAAAAACAAATTGTTGTAGAGTTTCTACGTAAAATTCACGGTTTTTTCTAAAGTCATCAGATTTTGTGTTATTGACCAACCATATGTTTTTAAACAGAACACCCTGTATATAATTTGACAGCTCGATTTCTATTTTTTTTAAGTTTTTCAAAAATGGATAATATTTAATATTTGATACTATTAATAAATCTAAAATTTGGATTTTCACAGTAGGCTATGGATATTGAACATATATTGTAATGAAGGACTAGAAGAGATTTGATACATCCTTATAGAAATATTTTATCGATGAATTATCATTATTTAGTCGTATTTTTTGAAATTTCTGTACTTGTATCCTCGTATGTTCTAGTAGGTTTTATGGCTATATAAATAGAGATAAGATAAGAGTAGTTAACTTTAGTTTTCTATGTGGAAGTGTTAAAAACTAGTTATCAAAGAGTTGTTATTTAATAGTGAAAAGTATTGTAATTTATTTAGACCCTATAAACGATTTAAGGAGAGAAGAGTCATAACAATTGTTGTTACATTGACGATTATCACCGGATTTTCAGAGAATTTTATTTGTAAACCAGAAAAGGATAAAAGGACTTTAGTGTTGGATTTATTATCAAATAACAATATAAGACTAATTTTCGATAAAGTTCTAGAACATTCTATCTTGGGACCCAAAATGTAAATGCAAGGCAGACTTTGTCCTCAAATTTGTCGTTGAGAAAGAAGCTTAGAATTGAATTTACGGCTATCTTCTAGGACATTCTATTTGGAAACTAGAAAAGATAGCCAAATACTGACTCTATTATCGAATGTGTTATCAATAAAGGACCAAATTTTCGGCAAAGTTCTGTAACATCATATTTGAAAACTTAATTTACCATCAAATTTGTTATCAAGAAACAAACTCAGAATTGAATTTTTAATAAAGTTATATAATATTCTATTTGCAAACTGGAAGATATATCGAAAAATTAACATTGCCATAGAATTTGTCATCAAGAAAGAGGCCTAGAACCATATGTTGTATGACAAAATAGAGTAAACTATCAAATTTAGCATCAAGAAAAAAGTTAAGAACTGAGATTTCAACTACATTCTACAAGGTTCTAAACTAAATATTGGACAACAAATAGCCGAAATGGAGCAAACAAGTTAAACTTTTGCTTATTTTTTGAAATGTATAGAACATCGCCTTAAAGACACAAGAAGAAGAAGAATGTCGCCAAAAAAGAAGAACAACGTCATCTTAAAGACAAACAAGAAGGAGGGGAACTTCGCCAAAAAGAAAAAAATCTTCTGAATAAAAAACAGGAACGAGAAGCACGTATCCAAAAATAAAGAACAACGTCGTCTGAAAGAAAAACAGGAAGAAGAAGGAGCCGCCAAAAAGAAAAACAAGAAGAAAAAGATCTCCGCCTTAAAGACAAATTAGAAGGAGAGGAACGTCGCATTAAAGATGAAGATAAACAAATGGACACAAGAGGTCATTGTACAAAAACAGCAAAATTTCGATCAAATTATACAGGAACAAACGCAAAATTTAGCACAGAGATTGGAAAAGGGCAGGAACACATAAGAGGAGAGCGTAAAAAAAGGAAAGAAATCAAAGACAAAATAGAAGAAAAAGTACATCAAGAAGCAAATAGTATTAAATCAAGTGTGCGACAAGACATAGGAGAAGAGCGACAAAACATAGGAGATGTACGCCAAGAAATACATATTATTGCATCAATTGAACAAGACGTAAGAGAAATGCGACAAGAAGTAAAAGAAATAAATTTAAAAAATGCATTAAAATAAATGGTTTTTCTAATAAAGTAGTAACCAACGGACAGAACATCAAAACCCCAACTGACGACCGTTAAAGATCTTAGACAATGTACAAATGCCAATTTGAAAGTACAGAATTTTGAAGAAATGACTACTGTATTAGTAATTGCACTTCATAGACTATCACTAAAGTTATTGCAAACCATTTCTACAATCCAACTAAGAGTCCATGAAATTCTTATTATAGCGGCAGAAAAAAAATTTATAGATCAATATCGGCACTAGTTATACCAGTCATAGCTAAAGTCAAAACATCAGAGGAATGGACAAAGTTTGCAAGAATATGAAACAGATGTTCTACGCCTTGTTCATCTAACTAACTAATGAGCTAAGGAGTAATTCTGAGAAGAGCTTACGATCTAGTATCTTATTGATGGGATCAGAGATCGAGAAATACAACACATGTTGCGTATAAACAAGTTTGGTTATTGTAGTGAATCGTTGGACAGGGCTTTGGAAATAAAAGCTACCTATAATGTATCAAGGCAGAAAATAAGAGCTATTACTATAGAAGAAAACAAGGATTCACCGAACCAAACAATGGGGACAACGTTATCTGAAATTCTTAAGAAACTTAACACAAGATGTGATACGTAACGTTATAGAAGCAACCAGGGTGAATATTACAGATATGGACGAATTGGACACATGAAAAGAGATTGTCAACTGCGATTAAAGTTTCGTTTACCATCGAGAAACTGCACAAACTAGAACCAGGAAAACTAACGTTAGCCAAAATTAAGGAGCTGATGTTGACCTATATCGAAAAGGCTCCCAGAATTATTTCTATTCATAGCCTAGGAAAGACCCCTAACAATCTAATAATTGTAACAAAAATCAATGATACGCCCCATATCATAACTGTTGCAGTAGTATTTCTGATAAAGTCAAATATTGCTAATAAATTTAAAATCCTACTATTATCCGGAAAAGTTACTTTGGGAACTGTAACTGGAGAAGCAGCTGATGTGATAGAAGAAATACAAGCGGAGTTTTGACAGACGGATAAAATTAAACAATTTAGTGTTAGTTGTCGACATAGAAAATAAGTTTATTCTGAGTATGGACTCTCCAAGAATTTTTCTTCGACAAAAAGCTTAATATTGAAAGTTTGGCAGAGAAAAATTTATTCCGTCAAAGAATGGCTATACTGAAACAATCCTTGCCGTCCAGTCAATATAAAGGAAAGTTCATAGAAGATTATTTACAGAAGGCTGAATTGGAGTTCTGGAAGCAAGTTCGGATTAGTTCAACATCTCAATAAATGCTGGAAATACCTGATAGCGGAAGCATTAGTCAATTCAGATGACATCATACCTATAAAAGTGGCCAATATTCTTCTTAACTATATTAAAAGCAATAGGGATTAAGTGCCATTATCAAAGTTTTGTAACCGAATAATTGAACCGCTTTAGAAAAACTGGAAACATCTTTTTCCATAACAACTTGAAGAAGCCAAGAAGGAAGAATAATGATGTTTTTAAAGCAAAATATGATAATATTGGAAGATCGAAATTCATCAACTCGAAAATAATTATTTTCAGTGCAAAATGAACACGCCAGCCACCTAAAAGACTTCCTATAGCAAAACGTCATGAAGTGAAGTTTCTTGTAGATCAAGTATTCAATGGGAGAATTATAGAGGAATCGTTTAGTCCTTGTTCATTCCCTGTTTCATGGGTAGCCAAAAAGGATGAAACTAATAGATTGTATGTTGAATACAGGAAGCTTAATGACGTTACTAAGAAAGATAGATATTCACTTCTAAGAACGGATTACACATTGGATCACATTGGCTGAATCAAAATCGTTCTTCACACTGGATCTAAAAAGTGGATATCAGCAAGTTGGCATCCAAGATGAAGATAGGAAAAATACTGGTTTTTCTACTAGAGCTAGTCGGTATACTTCATCGAACTTCAAATAAATACTTTCAGTTTCTGGTAGATCAGGTACAAAATGAGAGAATTATAGAGGAATCGTTTAGTCCTTGTTCATTCCCTGTTTCATTGGTAGCCAAAAAGATGAAACTAACAAATTGTGTGATGAATACAGGAAACTTAATGACATCACCAAGAAAGATAGATATTCGCTTCCAAGAATTGATGACACAGTGAACAGCGTTGGATCAAAATGGTTCCCTATACTGAATCTGAAAAGTGGATATCAGCAAGTTGGCATCCAAGATAAAGATAAGGAAAATACTGCTTTTTCTACTAGCACTGGTCTGTATAATTTTAATGTTATGCCATTCGGACTCTGCAATGCTCCTGTTACCTATAAGCGAATAGTGGAAAGAGTACTTCGGGATTTTAAATGGAACACTAGTCTATTCTACCATGATTATATTATGGTGAATCTATAAAAAGTGTTTGCAAGTATTGAAAAAGTTGAATTTCTTGAACGTGTATTACAAGAGTGAATCCATATGGATAATAGAAAAATTTAAATGATAATATATTGCTCTCGACGTTTCCTAGAGGGTTATGCACCCTTTCATAAGTTTACTGAAGGAAAGATTCCTTATCAATAAAATTCCGATTGTGACCAAGCTTTCCAGAAACTAAAGGTTGAATTATGTACCGGTTTAATTTGGAACTACCCACAAGATCAAGTTAAATTAATATTGGATAGTAATGGCAGCAACATAGGGGGTAAAAGCTGCATTGTCTAAGATTATTGAGCCACGAGGGAAGAACTGCTCGCTATGATCAAAGTTGTCCAACATTTTCATAAATATTAAAACTCTTAAATGGCTGGTAAATAGGAAATATCTTAAAGGACAAGTAGCGAAAAACTATTAGTAAAATTTTTAAATCAAGCATAGACCAGGAAGACTGCATAACAACACAAATGCTTTGTGAAGAAAACCATGTAAGGATGAATGCAAGCACTGTAGCAAAATAAAACACGTTGAAGAGTTTCATATTCGGAGAGTCACTTTTGACTTCGATCCAGATTAGAGTATAACTTAGATGAAGAAATGCTAACTTGAAGACAATGATCTGGCGCCATTTCTTCAACTTAAAGAAAATAATGTAAGGTGTCCTAGTTGCAAAAATACCTCGACTAAAGGACTCATATTCAAGGCATTTTAAGCTAAGTGCAACTCGCTATTGACTGAAGATCGGTTACTAAAAAGATCTTGAAAAAGTGCAGATGGCAAGGAAATCAAAACTCAGTTAGTAGAGCCCAGAAACAGATAAAAGCAACAAATATGTTTTGGCTGCTATTGATTACTTCTGTAAATGGCATAAGATATTTACCATTCTTACGCAAAAGATCTCAAGAAAACCAGAAGTCTTTGTAAACAATGTTTTCAGCTGATTTGGAATTCCTTTGGAGCTGCATTTTGACCACGAACGTAATTTTGAATCCAAACTATTTCAGAAGCTCTGCAAACTAATTCGCATTCATAAAACCAGGGCAACAGCTTTACGTCCTCAAGAGTTAGCATGATTAAAGGATTTAATGGGACCATTAAAAAGAACCTCTCAAAAGTTGTGCACATACAGGGGAAAGAATGGGACAAATATTTGTCAATTTCCTTATTTGAAAAGGAACTTAAATTGCCTTGCGACGTAATGTTCGGTTCCTCAACTGATCTAGGTATTAGAGACTGGGTGGATGCCTTACAAGATAAGTTCCGAGAAGTTTATGGCCTAGTTAGAAAACGCACGGGTCTGACCACAGACAAAATGAAGACAATATATCAGTGCAAGCTCTGTAGGGTCCCAGCTTAGTTATGGAATCCACAGAGGAAAAAAGGCAAATCGTCTAAGTCGATCTCACCATGGGAAGAACTTGATGCTGTTCTGAAAAAAAATCAATGACGTCGTTTATACAATGCAACGAAATCAAAAAGTGAAAATGAAAGAATTATATCTACAGGTTGAAGCCATACTATGGAGATATTGAAGCTAGTCGGAACGATCAGAATTAGAAGGGGACAGTATGACGAAGGAATAGAGGAGTTCGGGCGCATTCTTATAGAAATATTATGTTAAAACGAAGAACTCTTTGAGTTCAAATGTGCATAATATATCGATGAGTCATTACTATTTGTCATGTTTCCAGTGAAATTCTGGACTTGTATTCTCGTATAATCTATAGGTATATAAATAGGGGTAGGATATGTATGGACAGTTTAGTTGTAATTTAACAGTAAAAGTGTCAACAACTAGTTATTATAGATTGACTAAAATGAGGTCGGACTTGCATTGTCTTTATTTTTATTTATAGTTATTATAGAGCTGAAACTAATTACTAAAACGTTTTGTTTTCATTCGAGCCCAGTGAGTGAATATAAAGGGAGAGAAAATCGTAACAATATTATTGTTACATATTTCAATACAACTCTGAAGTAGCTCACATTTTATCCTTCACAATTGTCAAGTCACTTGATGTTATTTAACTTGAAACTTCGAGATTTAAAACTAATTGATTAGATGAGAAGAATGATGTAGACTCGGTTCAGGTTAGTTTAGGTTATCCCACTGATTAAAAAAAATTTACTTTAATACTCACTTGGACTTTTACATCATCAGCTAAATATCCTCTTACGTGGACTTGTAGAAAAATAAGTGTCAGGTGTAATATAGGATGTACAATATCGCTTAATTTTTGTGCCTAAAATAAGGAAAAAACATAAATATAAGTATTTTTTTAAATAATAAAAACAGTGCGGTAGTTATATTCTCGTGAAAATTCAATATGCTGCAGTATTATACAATATGAAATAATTTTTAAATTTTCGAAGCGTATGTTCACATGTAACGGCCACTCCGTCATGTACTAACTGAATATTTTTTTTAACAAACATAGAATCCCGAGTTTTTAAATTGCGCAGTTGGTGGAAATTGCTAAGAGTTTCATCAAGAAGAAAAGTTTTTGTTGAAGCAACTGGCAGAATCGAAAGTGTTTAAAAAAAACTTAAACGGAGAAGAAAAAAGCTTCACCGGTAAGTGAATCGTGCATCGGAAAAGTTAGTGTCAACCTCGAAAAGTTTAATGTAGTATGTGAACTAATGTAGGTCTCAAACGACCAGGGAAAGGAAATAAACTTCGTTTTATGTGCTATTGGTACGAGACGAAGGAACCACCATTGTCTCATAAATAACTCCAGGGAGTGGACGAAAATTACCAATGCTATTAGGCTTAGATTAGAAAGATATGAAATGAAAATCATAGCAACTGTCGTCATCGGAATAACGCTGTAAGTGCTATTCTTCAATATTTTATCGACGCCTCATTGATCTATTGATATAATTTTTTAAGTATTCCATTTTAACACCAAGAAAAATCTCAAGTTAGCTTTAGAGAACCTCCAGTAAAGAATAATATATTCCACACTGAAAGGTTTTACCTTAGCTTTTAGAAATACTTTTAATCTTAGTATAGCAACTGATTGTGATCAATTATCAAGTAATCAGATTTCAAGATAATAGCATTCCTCTTTTTGATGAAAACTCCACACTAATATTTATCGATTTATCAGTGTATGCGACAATTTCTACAGCAATCAGAGGAACCAGCTAGATAATGACGCATTGTTGATCTGACACAATTTTAAACAAATTAGTGGATAGGGCAGCGGATTTAAATGCCTCACGAATTGAACAAACAACATGGGCGTTAGTTAAAGACAAAATCAAATAAAAAATTAAGTGATTACATTGTAAAAGATATTATTATTTTAAACCTAAAAAAAAATAATATACCTCAACAATTCGGTTTATGTTCGCAAGATAAAAGAAAGTTACATTTTTCTAAAATAAACACGTCTAAGGACACAAGAGAAACAAAATTATTAAAAGTCTGTGAGTACGAATTGAACAAACAACATGGGCATTAGTTAAAGACAAAATCAAATCAAAAATTAAGCGATTACATTGTAAAAGATATTATTATTTTAAATCCGAAAAAAAAGAATATACCTCAATAATTCGGTTTATGCTCGCAAGATAAAACAAATTTACTTTTTTCTAAAATAAACACGTCTAAGGACACAAGAGAAACAAAATTATTAAAAGTCTGTGAGTACGGAAATCTGGTATTAAATACTTTTACAAACAGTGGAAATTATCATGTGAAATAAGTACTGAGATTAAAAAGTGCACTAACTTCGAAAGAAAAAAAAATTATACTACAAAAATCGTAGCAATTCTCTAAATAAAACAACGGTTTATTTTAGTATAATTAACAAACAAAAAATAAGTAATCCACCACAAACATATTATTCTGCTAATGTGTCCCAATCACATTATTCTGTTAATGTGAATTATTTTAATAAAACCTTGATGTATCGATATTGAATAGATATACAAATTTTGGAAATAACGAGATGCTATCAGCTTTAGAACAAATTAATAACACTCTGGCAATGACCATTATGACGAATACATGCGAAATCCCCGGTAAGATCACGTTTGTCAAAAATTTTAAATGAAAATTATATTAATTTTATATAAAAAATGGAAACCGATACAAAGTTAACGAATGTATCGATAACTTACAAATACACAAATCAAAACAATGTATATCTCATTGCAATAAGGAAGGAATACTTAGCAATTAGAAATCTCTGCTATGAACACCGAGATATTTTTTATACAGAGGGTACCCTTTTTATCTTCACAAATCAAATAAATAATACAGTCAATCTTACAAATGGCACAATGTAAAGAGAGAATTAATAAAATGATCAAAAACGGTGTTATTCAAAATTATGGAGTAGTCCAATATGGATAGTGCCCATAAAATTAGATGCTAACGGACAGCGCAAATGACTAACTGTAACCAATATCAAAAATTACATTTAAAATTTATTGATGAGAAATTTCCTTAGTCTAATATATTCGATATCTTCGATAAGCTAGATAAAGCTCAATATTTCACATTAGATATTGCAGCACGATTTTATCGAATTGAGATAGAACTAACTGATACTCCTAAAACAGCCTTCTTAACTGATATAGGTCATTACGAATTCAAAAGAATGCCTTTCAGACTTAAGAACGTCCCAGCACCTTTTCAATGAATTATGAAAAAAATTATTCAAAATTAAATTTGTTCTGTATACCTTGATGACATAATTATATTCCCTATTTAGCTTTTAATCCATTTAGAGAAATAAATTTTAAATACAATCAAATATATCGGAATGTTTACATATAGAAGTGGCATACCAAGGACATAAAATTTTGATGACGGAGTTAAACCTAACCGTACGAAAACAGACACAGTCAAAAATTTCCTAATTCCAACAGCTCAAAAGAAAATAAAATTACTTTTAGGACTCGCCAATTTATAAAAGTATTTGCAAAAATTGCAACACTGCTTACAAGATGTCTTAAAAAAGGCGCAAAAGTTGAATAATAACCTGTATTTATTCAATCCTTTAATAACACAGGCCAACAAAATTTGACTGATTCTTTGTAACAACAACTCTAGTAGAATATTTCGAAAGATCTTGGTGCGCTAAATCCGAGTCTGAGTTTAAATTTTCTCCATTACGTCAGATTTTTGAGATATCCTAACCTAAAAGTTCAAAAAACACACTTTTTCGACATATTTGGGATTATGTAAAATCAGAAGGTAATTTTTTGTTACAAAATTAGTAAAAGCACCTGAAATTAGGATCATTTTTCTTTAAAATTAATTCTAAAATGTTTAAATATATTTTTTTTTTTTCACCGAGATATGCTAATTTGAATTTTGTGTTTCACCAATCTACTCGAATGCAAGCCAAAAACATAATAAAAACTACCTATTTGAGTGAACTGTTGTAAATTCCGTTATTCTGATGAAAATAACTGTACACGCATTTTAAGGGTTGCTGATTACAAATCCACTATCGAATTCTAAAATTTCAAAATGACATAAATCTTTTTTTAAAGTTTTAAAATTCTTGAAAATGTGTCCGCCATATTGGATTCGTCATTTTGAGTTTTCAAAATCTGACAGTAGATTTGTAATCAGTGACCCCTAAAATACCTACATTTTCATTAACATAAGAAAATTTAGAAAAATACACTAAAAGAGAGCAGAGGTAGAGGTTATGTTCTGTTTTTGGCTTGCATTCAAGTAGATAGTTGAGATACAAATTTCAAATTAGCATATCTCAGTGAAAAAACAATATCTAGATTTTTTGATTTGATTTTAAAGACAAAGGATCATACTTTCAGATATTTATAATAATTTTGTAAAAAAAAATTATCTTGTGATGTTACATAACCTCAAATATGGCGAAAAACAGTGTTATTTACACTTTTAGGTTAGGATATCAGTAGTGGATATATGAGAGAAGGACAGAGGAGGAGGAGGAGTAAGAAGAGTAAATCATCAACACTTTTCATCCTCCTCCTCCTCTTTTCTTCTCTCATTATACTTTTCAAATCTCTCATTATACTTATTAAAAAACTTCGTATCATCAACACTTTTCTCCCTCCTCCTCTTTTGTTCTCTCATTATACTTTTCAAAAAGCCTCGTATACATCACCTTGAGTTTAATCTTAAAGTTAACAACATGGCTAACCTTTCATCGAATCCGATCATAGTAGGAGATCTAACCTTATGTTTGACCTTGAGGTGGATAACTTTATTTGACCATGAAGTCGATATAAAGTCCTACCACCAATGAATTTTCACTTCAGTAAATTAAAAAAAAAAAAAGATGATAAATTAAATACCAACAAATAATAAGTAAATAATAAGTAAATAATTTTATATTTAATAGTAAATATTACAAAGTTAATATTTTAAAAATTCATTCAAAAATTTATGGATAATAATATTGAAGAAGAAGATCCAGATCTAGATGAATTAATTGGAGTATTGGATTACAATACATATCTTAACGAAAAAAAATTTCAGAAAAACTTCAGAAATTGTTTGAACTACGATATAAATAATTTCGAACAAATTGAAGCTGACTCTGGTGACTCCGATATTGAAGAAGATAATGAAGAAGACAGTGCTAGTGCTAAATTTTGTTTAGTGAAACATAAGTACACTGATCCCAAAGAAGTTGTGTTCTGTATTACTCAGAGTTATATCGTAGTGTTTGTAGTGACGGAAAATCAAGAAAAAACTCTTTGTCACGCATGCTACCAAATTATACAATATTATCAAAGGGTAGGGGTTCATAGACATGTAAATACTCATAATAAGAGAAAATTAAAACACATAAGTGATGATTTACATTGCGATATGTGTTCAAGACAGTTGTATCAAATTATTACCCCCAAAGTTTGTTTAATTTGCAATTGTGTTAAAAATATTGATTTAGATTGGGACGCAAATGTTCCAGTGGTGCCAATTTAATGCCTGGTAAAAAACCAATATATAAAAACGGTAGGAAGCCGCGAAGGGTAAAAAAAAAGTTGTTAAAGAAATAATTGAAAACAAAACCGAAGAATGTCCTATATGTCTTGAAGATATATTATCTAATAAAATGATGCCACCAGAACCTTGTAATCACAGATTTTGCATCCCTTGTTTAGGAATGTGGATGTTAATTAATAAAACATGTCCAATCTGTCGCAATGAACTATGCGTAATTAAATGTGAAAATGAAGAAACTGTAGTCCTAGAATATTTAGATTAGAATGTATTATTTAATATTTATGTGTTGCAAACCACTTCATAAATGTGAAAATGAAGAAATTATAATCCTAGAATATTTATTTTAAAATGTATTATTATTTAATTTTTATTATTTTAAAATTATTATTGTTTGTATTTAATTTATCCATTTATTCTTATCTTATTGGAATAAAGAATTGAACAATTTCGAAAAAAAAAATGTTTTATTTATAAGAATAGCGAACAAACATAACAACTCAATACAAAAGTTTTGATTAGTCATAATAGATTGAAAAAATATTTTAAATTAACCACCTTGTTCAAAAATTCTTAATCCTTTCTTATTTTAGAGAGTTTTAAATCTAAAATTAATAAGTTTATAAATATGAAGGAAAAAATATTATAGGAAATTTAGGTACAGTTATCTTCATACTCCTTTATAATTAGATCAATTAAATAAAATTTACATTACCTTAAATCGTCTCCGTTACTATTCACTATCACTGAAACACTTTAACTTAACCTAAAAATAGTTTCACTTAACACTGTCCCTAAACTTGGTCTATTGTTTGTATCTGTCAACTGAAAAAAAATCAATTAGTATTTTGATATTAGGAAGACTAATAATAAATTTAATATAAGCTACTTACTTTGTAGTGGAATCGACTTCGTCACACTGGACTGGTTCCTCCGGATTTATTTGAGGTTCCACTTGAGGATCCTCATTTTCCTCTGGATTTGTTGTTGAGGTTATAGATGGTACTTGTACCGGAGGCTGAACGTTTACTCTTCTTCTTATTACAATTCTATTCCCATCCAAAACCTGAATTTCGAAATTTCTATTCCTGAACATATTAAAAATAATAAAAATTAAAATTTATGCAGACAGCAATGGTGATGAACCAAAAATGAAAAAGTCACCTCGCAAAACAGTCATTTTATGAAAGTAGGTCAAGGTAAAATTTCGATTTTTAAATCGCGGAGAGGGCCCCTCATACCGCCCCCTATACTCCTCCTATACCCCTCCCCGCCCTCCCACCGAAGAAGAGGGGCGGGGGTGGGCCTTCAGCCCCACGCCCCCTGGAGCCCCCGCACCAGGCGAGATGCCCCGAAAAAAACCTTGTGTTTTTTATCGAAATTATAGGACCTTTACATTATACAAAAAATAAGCGAGAACGTCACCTTAATTTATTATTAATTGGAGATGATAATGGAAATTTCCATTATTGTTATATTTCGGATTTATCTAGGTTAATTTCTAAACAATTATCTAAACATCATGGGAAAAAATTTTGACGCGACGGTTGCTTATAATATTTTACTACTGAAGAATTATTAGTCAGGCATAACACATATGATTGTGATTTTGTAATAATAAATCTACCTTCAACTGAAGCCAAAATAGATAGATTTGGAAATATTATTCCCGAAAATATTTTAAAATTTCAGAATATACAAAAACAAATTGAAGTTCCATTTGTTATATATACAGATTTTGAATGCATTCTTAAGCCTTTAAATAATGAAATTAATGATGGAGATCCAAGTTCTCCATATACTGAAAAAAAATGTCAACATATTCCATATTCGTTTGCTTATTATATAAAGTGTTCATTTGATGATTCAATTTCCAAATTTCAAAATTATATGGGTCCCAATTGTGCACAAATTTTTATAACTTACTTAGAAAGAGACGTTCTTAATATTTACAATAAATATATGAAAAAGTTAATACCAATGAAAAAATTAAATGTGTTGGAACAAATACATTTTGAATATACGAATGAATGTCATATATGTGATAAACATATAATTTCGGATAAGGTTGCTGATCATTGTCATTTAACAGGTTCCTATAGAGGTCCGTCACACTCTATATGCAACTTAAATTATAAATTATCTAATTCCATTCCAGTAGTTTTACACAATTTGCGTAATTATGATTCTCATCTGTTTATAAAAAATTTATGTCCAAATCATGAACAATTATTTGTCATAGCCCAGAATAAAGAGAAATACATTTCATTTCAAAAATCTATTGAAGTAGATCAATATTTAGATAAAAAAAACTGGTTTCACCAAGTCAAAATTTCTATATCTTAAGTTTATTGATTCATTTCAGTTCCTACCATATTCTATGTCAAATTTAGCTTCCATCCTTAATGATGAACAATGCAAAGAAGTGTTCAAATATTTTAATGAAAAAGAAAAATTTAAGTATATCCGTCAAAAAGGTGTTTTCCCTTATAAATATATTGATAATATCGCCAAATTAAATGAAACGGAGTTACCAGATAAAAAAAAATTTATAATGACCTCACGGATGAACACATTACTGATGAAAAATATGAGAGGGCTAAAAATGTTTGGAATTTATTTGAATGTAAAACAATCGGTGAATATTCCGATTTATATCTTAAATCTGATGTATTACTTTTGGCAGATGTTTTTCAAAATTTTAGAAAAACGTGTATGGAAACTTACAAACCTGATCCTGCACATTATTATACTTTTCCAGGTTTAAGTTTTGACGCTTGTTTAAGATATACTGGAGTCGAATTGGAGTTAATAACAGACCCAGATATGTTACATTTTTTTAAAGGTAGTGTAAGAGGAGGAATCAGTACCTGTGTATGTAGGAAATCTATAGCAAACAATTTATTTCTTTCAAATTATGATCCATTACAACCATCTAAATATTATATGTATTTTGATGCAACTAATCTTTACGGATATGCGATGTCTCAATATCTGCTCGAAAAAGATTTTGTTTGGTTGTCAAATCAACAAATTCAAAATTTAGATATAATGAATATATCTGAGACTAATGACAAGGGTTATGTGCTAGAGGTTGATTTAGAATATCCTGAAAATTTACACAATTCACATAATGAATTTCCATTCTGTCCAGAAAATTATAAGCCTCAAAATTCTAAAACTTTTAAATTAATTCCAAATTTAAAAAATAAAGAAAAATATATAATTCACTATACTTTATTAAAACAATGTATTCAATATGGAATTAAACTAACTAAAATTCATAGGGTTGTAGAGTTTACACAATCTCAATGGTTAAAAAAATTTATTGATCTAAATGCAAATTTAAGAAATCAATCTAAAAATCAATTTCAGAAAAATTCTTATAAATTGGCAAATAATAGCATCTACGGTAAAACAATGGAAAATGTGGATAAAAGGACAGATATACGATTGGTTACACAATGGGCAAAAAAATCATAGAAAAGATGGGGCAGAAAATTTAATTGCTAAACCATCCTTTAAAGATGTAACAATATTTTCAGAGAATTTAGTAGCTGTGCAAATGCGTAAAGTGTTAGTGCAATATGATAAACCTGTCTATGTAGGCTTTAGTATTTTAGATATATCAAAAACGGTGATGTATGACTTTTTTTATGGGTTTTTAAAACCTTTATATAAGAATAACATTAAACTTCTGTACACAGATACAGATTCCTTTATTTTGGAAATTGAGATAAGTAATGTTTATGAAGACATTAGGGTTAATATTGATAAATTCGATACTTCAAATTATGATGTTAATAATATTCATGAAATACCAATAACTAAATCTGTTGTTGGAAAGTTTAAGGATGAATATGCCGGTGAACCAATAGAAAGCTTTTATGGCACAGGGCCCAAAGCTTATTGTGTTAAGTCAGAAAATGGGTTGCTTAAAAAAGCTAAGGGGATAAAGAAAAGTAGCATTAAAAAACAATTAGAATTAACACATTATAAAGATGTTGTAGAACAAAATTCAAAAGCCTTCTGTACAATGTATTTGTTTAGATCTCGACTTCACAATATTTATACAGAATTAGTTAACAAATTAGCTCTCACTTCTAATGATGATAAAAGATTTAAAATTCCCAATAGTTATGATACATTAGCATGGGGTCACCAAGATATTCCATTTTTTCAGTGTTGGACCATGAAAATGAATTATAAAAAATTCTTTTAAGATTAAAAGTTTTACTCTTCAAGGCTAAAATTGAAGTATTTAAGAACATGGTAAATTTTAAAATTATATCAGTATAAAATATACCACCGTCTAGAATAAATATGTGTTTAGAATCTTTTGAAAAAGAAATTGATAACAAATTATATAGAACATATGAAAAAAGACTTTTCTCATTTAAATTCTGGAATGGAAAATTAAATCCTAAAGTGTTAGTCCAATCAGGGTTTTATTATTTAGCTATTCATGATGTTTGTAAATGTTTTTACTGTGGTGCAGAAATATTTGCCTGGAAAATTGATGATTGTCCAATTGAGGAACATTATCGTCACTGGAAGAACTGTGACTTAATCGAGTGTTTGTGGTTAGGTGAAAAAAATAAAAAATGTGAACCTGTTGTCCTTAAAGTGAAAGAAAATATGTCAACATCTTTCATTTTTTATTAGTTTTAATAACTATGTTTGTATCTCTAATTTGTAAACAAATTATTTAATGTCCTTAAAGTGAAAGAAAATATGTCAACATCTTTCATTTTTTAATAGTTTTAATAACCATGTTTGTATCTCTAATTTGTAAACAAATTATTTAATATTTTGAAAAAAAAATGTCTATATATTGTAGAAAATTAATTAAAACTGTTCAGTCTTATTTCAATCTCTTATTGTTTTGTTAATAGACAATTAAAATTTAAAAGTGTTTTAATGGCATCCCTTATCAACTACATTGTTTTGCATTCAATTTTAAATAATACTTTATATGTACTTTATCCTCCAAGGGTTTTATATGGAATGGTGTGTTTTGAAAACGAAACCTCTACTATTAAACCTGAAATATGTAATTATATGAAAGCTATGAATATTAATAATTATTCAACTGCTTTCGCATATAATATGAATAATAGTCAATCTAATAGTAATTTTTTCAAAATTTACTTTCATTATCCAAATAATACAATTTTTGACACTAACTGGATTGAAAAAAATAAAAAACCATTTACGATTTCTAGCTGTGCTCATGTTAAAAATGATGAGGAAGGTAAAAACTGTTTAATTCTATTTATCTTCAATATAATTTTATCAATAGGTAGTTTTTCACTTTTGTCGTTCTTGACAATTTTGTTTTATCAAGATAGGTCATAAAAATTTAATAAACTTGCCTGACCTTGAAATTTATAGAAGAGTGGGGTGGATAAGATATATTCAGACCCAGTATTTTAGTTTTCAGTTAGCATCAAGACATCATGTTTAATAGTAGCAATTTTAATGGCTATAAATCCAGTTCTAGTGAAACCAATGATAAAATTAGTCAGTGTAATGAAAAATTATTAAATTCAAAAATCTACTATCTTAACAATTCCTTATCAAAATTTGTTTGTGTTGGAATTGGTATAAATGATTTTACACCAAAAGTTCTAATTGGAGGTCGAAATGGATTTCACATTTACTTGAATGAAGAAGAATGGAACGAACTTCAAAAAAATCAAGGAGTGTTGGTGAATTATTTTTATTCTTCTCAAGCATATGCATACCCACTAAAAATTGAAAAACTCACAGTGTTTTTTGAAAAAATAAATCATTCTCCTGTTATCAGAATTCAAAAGGATGAACATTATGTGATTCTGGGAAAAGAATCAATAGATAAATTAGTTGAAATCGACGAACTTGTTGACTACAGAATTCATATAATTAAAAAGCAAGAATTTTCCAAATATTTTAATTTGTTTCATCACTATAATTATCAGTCAAGAGATGTGTTGTCTCATATTTATAGTGTTTTGCATCCATGTCAGAATTTAAACAGTAAGAATGTCGGAACTGTTTTAGAAATGTTATCTCTACATAAACAGGAATTAGAAAACAAGTTAAGAAAATCCGGTGCATTACAATAGAAATATGAAGAAATCAGTGACAATCAGTGAGAACAATAATAAAGTTTATATATTAGTGACATGGGACTTTGCATTTAGACAAGCTCGAAAAAGTGAACATCAGAAATTTTATCTTGACAGACTAAGATTTGAAAAACGAGTTGAACAATGTGTATTCTTAAAAGTATTTTTGATGTAGATCATAGAAAAAAAATATATATTGAAAGATTTAATGTAAAAATATAAATTTATATTGTTAATCTCAGTTGTAAACATCTTAATAATTATATTGTTAGTATTTGTTGTAAAAAGGATTATCGTAAATAAAAAATATGTTATATAAATAGGTCTTTTATTTAAAAATTTGATATACAATATTACTTAAAATTAATTACAATACATCTTTTTTAAGAATCCATGAATTATGTGATTTATCGAATCCTAACCATTTAACAAAAACTTGGTTCCCTTTCTTCCTTAAAATTTTTTCAACCAAAAACACATCTGGATGTTTAACTTTTTGTAACTCTTCTTGGTAGAAACCTCCTTCAATATATTCATTTTTACTATCTTTTAATAAATAGGTGGGTGGATTTTTTAACTGAACCTTTCTAATTTGAAAAATTTCAGTTGACCAATTTGGAGTATATCCTTTTTCAAAAGCTTCTCTTTGTTTGGAAATTCTAACAAAATCATTTTCTTTAAATTTAGTGCGCTTTAAATCAAATGTTTTTTTAAAAGTAAAAGAATTTTGCAGTATAGTTTTCTTATTTTTTTTTATTAACCTCAACAGGTCTATATCCGGTAGTTATATGAATACTATTATTATATTTTTCAATAATAGTGGGTAAAATAGAGTACCATTGGTAATTCCCTCTGTTACTAAAATATTTCCACATTATATTTTTTAAAGTTCGATTTACGCGTTCTACAATACTCGCTTTGAGATTAGAGTAAGTATTATAATGATTAATTTTGTAATAATTCATAAGATCTTTAAAATCTTTATTGAAAAATTCTTTTCCCAAATCTGTCTGTAAATTTTGCAGTTTACTTGTTTTTTCTAAAATTTTTTTCATAGCTTCAGTTACATCATTTCCTTTTTTACTTTTAAGTGGTTGAGTCCAAACATACTTTGAGAATGCATTTATCACCACCAAAATATATCTATAACCTTTATTAAATTTGGAATAGGGTTGCATCTCTACCAAATCAGCTTGCCATAAGTCATTTAGGCTTTTAACAATAGTTCGTCTTCTTCTATATCTTCTTCTTGCCGGTTTATGTAATTCATCTACAACTGTTTCTTTAATATTTTTACTCATAGTACTAGAATAAAATTTCTTAATACCTTCTTTAAATAACTTATTTTATTTGTTTGTTATCTTTTTTTAGCAAATCTTCGATTTTATATTCCAAAGTTTTAAAAGATGCATTATTCGAATCTTTGACTTTTTTGATTTCATCTTCGATTTTATATTCCAAATTTTTAAAAGATGCATTATTCGAATCTTTGACTTTTTTGATTTCATCTTCAATGTTGGTAATTCTTACATAAATTTAAGTTTCAAAAACAACAAGTTATTTTATACTTTCGTTTCTCATTTCTCTTACTGTTGCGTTTAATTCTTCTCTAGCATATGCCATTGTGTCATTAAACTCTTTTCTAGAAACTTCGGCTGCTCTTTGAACTAATTCGTTTAATGATTTTATTTCTTTTACCAATTTATTTTCTAGATTTGTTATATCTTTTCCTAATTGAAATTCTACATTTGTTAAATTTAATTTTATTTCTACCAATTTTTTTTCTATTTTCTTTATATCTAAAATCGCTTTTTCAATTTCAATTCTTACATCGTTCAAAGATTTTTCATAATCATTTAACTTTGTTGAAATTTCTTCAATTTTTGAACTGTGTTGTGCAAGTCCTTTTTTAAATCATGGATAGAGGTGTTAATCATAGCTTGTATTAGTTTTGCTAAAGATTCTAATTCTTTTTCTGATCTTTAATTCAACATCTTTTGAAAATATTCATCGTCAACAGTGGTTTTTAATTCTGTTTTTAAATTGTTTAATTGTGAGATTATCTCCATGATTTGTTCACTATTTTTTAAAATTTCCTTTTTAAATTTATTTTCAATTTTTTCATCTACATTTTGTAAATCTGTGTTTAATTTCTTTTCCAAATTTTTCAAGTTTAATAGAATTATTTCAGCATTATTTTCAATTAAATTAATTTTCTGATTTATTTCATTAATATTACCGATTATAAAGTGTGTATTCATAGCTCTCTCTATTTGTTGTGTGTTTTTATTCATACCATCATGAATGTTTTGAAAATTACCTATTTCTTCAGAAACCCTATTATTAAGTTTGTTCGTAAATTCTTGGAACTTTGATACCATATCCTTTATAATAATAATTTGTTTAATATTTTCTATTGCAGAAGTATCATTTATTTTTGATTTAACCAATGTTATTTCATTTTTTATGGTATTTTCAAAACTCTTTACTTCATCATATTTCTGTTTTATTGTTTTAAAATCATCTTCACACTTCGATGTTTTTTGAGAAGAACTTTTTAATAGTTCATCATTGTCTTTGACAATATTTTTTATATTTAATATCCTGTTATCATAGTTTGACACAACATTTTCTTCAAATAACTTAATTTTTTTTTGAAATAGATTCCATATTTTCATCATTTTCACTAACTCTCTTTTTTAAATTTACAATATCATTTTTTAACACAGGTTCAAATCTTTGAACAATTTTATTTTCAATATATTTATCATCACTTTTAAAATTTTTTAATATTTCATTTTCAACATTAGTTAGTATTTTATTTTCTATTGTAGGTATATCTACTGTATACTTTTTAGAAATATGACGTCCAAATTTATCAATGGTCATTTTAACAATGTTATGTAACAACATTTACTACATTCTTTTATACAATTATATTGGCTTCTATCAATTCTTCTATAATAGAAATAATTTCGTTGTTATGTCCTGTATTCCCAGCCATCATAGATGCTACCAACAGTCGAAGTCTATCAACAAGTTCATTTACGTTATCCCAATATACGTAATCGGTATAAGGTTTATTAACTCTTAAAGTTATACCGGATCCTGTTCTTTTCGAAGATATTCGAGTTTCTCTGTATGGAGCTTTTCGTCTGTCAAAAAATCCTTGAACTATATTATGCGTTTCGGGATTTATGGTTTTAGTTTTTGTAATTCCTTTATTTTGTAAATAAGGCCCTATTACAGAAATATATTTTTGTGATCCATTTCCCTGTACCTGCTCATTTGGATCATAATTTCTACGGTATGCATTGGTTCTCTTTAAAATGTCCATATAATTTTCCAAATCTTCTTTTTTATAACCTACTGGTTCCTTTTTAAATAATAATTCATATAAACCTGGTGTACCTGTATAAGTTATACCTTCAACTTTTAAGTTTTTACCGATAATTTCTATAGGTCTTTATGTTAAACCGAAAAAGAATTTCTCAGTTTCAAAATCATGTACTATTCCATAGAGGTGATCAAACTTATGTTCCACATCTTTTACCCCTCCGTCAATATATTGACGAGGTAATTCATGAAATCCTGATAAATATTCTTGATATAAAGGTGTACTGACAAATGTTTGAGTTGTTTGGCTTGTTTGTTCTAATATATCCGAAAGATTTCCTACCGTAGATTGTGAAATTGAAGAAGGGGTGGTTTCTGCTATGACACTTGTTTGTTGTAAAGATGGCATCTGACTATGTGAAGCTATACTGGTTTCCAAATCAATAATTGTTGGTATTTCTGTAGGAAGAATTGGAGTTTTCCCTGTCTTTCTTTTTTCTGGTGTTGATGTTCCATACTGTAGTTTTTTTCTTGGTGTTAGTGTTGGAAACAATCTTTTTTCTGGTGTTTCATAATTTTTTTTAATGAGTGTTTGTAGCTCTTCCTTTACCTCAGCCGATTCAATTTTACCAATTGTTGAAATTATTTGTTGTAGGGGTTGAGTTATTGGTTTATAGGTTTCCTCCAATTTGGATTGTGCTTCAAATTCAGCATTTTTAAACTTTGATATTTTTTTTTAACAGCTTTCCTTGACTTAACAAGCTCTCTTGCTAAGCGTTCATTCATGATTAGTTAAATTTTTCACAAAACTTTTATTTTATAAGAAAATATATGAATCAAATCCTTTTCGATATCGACCGGATTTTAAATTCGAATCCTTGTCTATTACCAAAAATCCAAATTTATCTTTCCAACACATCAAACATAACTCATTAAATTGATTAAATGACATATCAACATTAACATGATCATCATAAATATGTTTTAAGTTCGTTTTGTCTTGTTGAAATATAACAATCAAATTCGCATTGTCACGAATTAATTGTTTTGGAATCGAAGAATACGTTTGACACAAATAAAAACAATCAGTATTTTTATGTCTTCCGAAACAAAAATAATCTTTTACAACATTCTGATTGCAATACACTATATCATCAAATATTATTATGGAATTTGGTTTTATTTCTTGTGGAGAAACAATATTTTCTTCATTTTCGGATTCATAATATCCAATTTCTCTCAGTGGTTTAAAAAGTAATCTCAAATATTCATATTTTGGTTGATATAGAGACTTTGAATAAATATATAAATTTTCAAACCGTAAACCATTAGGATCTTCAATTAAACTTATAATGATATTAGTTTTACCACACCCTGATGGACCTAGAATTAACCCCCTTTTACTAGAGCCTTCAAACAATTTTCCATGTTTTCTAAAATTATTTCTTGAAGTCTCATGGTCTTTAATAATAATTGAATAAGATTGTTTGACAATTTTCATATATAAGAGGATGTATAAAGGGTAAGTTCTAATTTAAAACTAGTCAGTTTGTTCCAAGATTTCAATTATATAATGCCAATCTCATATAAGCAACAATCCATTTATAAAAGAAGAGTCAGAAAAAGAGGTAGTGGTTTAATTAATACTCTAATAAATAAGTTACCTTTTGAATTACATCTACCTGGGTATAATTTTTGTGGACCTGGAACCAAACTAGAAAAGAGACTAGCTAGAGGCGACAAAGGCATAAACTTATTGGATGAAGCTTGTAAAGAGCATGATATTGCCTATGCACAATCAAATGATATAAAAAGCCGACACGCTGCTGATAAATTATTAAGTGACAAAGCTGCCGAAAGGTTCAGAGCAAAAGACGCCACTTTTGGAGAAAAAACTGCTGCACTTGGAATAAGAGGTGCAATGAAAATTAAAAGAAAATTTGGTATGGGATTAAAAAAAAGGAGGAAAAACAGAAGTCGAAAAACTCGTCTAGGACGAGGAATAACTTTATCTCAAGCTATTTCAAAAGCCAAACAAGCACTAAACGGAAAACAATTTAAAAGTTTGACTGATATTATTCAAACCGCACTTAGATCTATCGGAGATAGTTGAATATTATCACTAAAAAATAGAATCATACCAATTCCAAAAACTGGTGGATTTCTACCTCTTATTCCTTTATTTGCTGGTTTGTCCGCTTCAGGTGCTCTTGGAGGAGGAGAAGCAGGTATTGCGAAAGCTGTCAACGATGCAAAAGCTGCTAAAGAAAAATTAGAAGAGTCCAAAAGACATAATAAAATGATGGAATCCATAGCAGTAGGAAAACAAGGAAGTGGTCTTTATTTAAAACCATATAAAACTGGATGTGGATTATATCTGAAACCTTATTCAAAAAACTGTTAAAACAAATACCTCGAAAACCACTTACAAATTATGATTTAAGTAAATATATTAATCTACTTAAAATTCCCAACTTTCGAGGTATATTCATGAGAGATAAATTACCAAAAAAAATTAATAAAAATGAAAGTGGTATTGTTAATCTCGATAAGAATAGTGGTGATGGAACTCATTGGACTGCATATATAAAAAAGGGAAAAATATTTTATATTTTGATAGTTATGGCAATTTGCGACCATCTACCGAATTAACAAAATATTTTTTCAGCGACAAAAAGAAAAATATTGTGAAATATAACTACGACCATTATCAATCAATTAACAAAACAAATTATGGTGAGCTCTGTCTTAAATTTCTTTATAATAATTGTTGAAAAACAATATTAATCCATTTTGTTAAAAATTTTTAAAGAGATATGTCGTACAGTTTTGTCATTAGTGGTAATTCCCCCACGCTTTCTGTTAATATTCATCCTCCAATATATTTAGATGAAAATTTTGAATATTCCATTGGACTTGTAAATTTTGAAACTTTTAATGCTATTCCAAATATTGATGAGACTAATAATCTTTTCATTTATGACTCAAATAAAGAAATAAGAATACCACCAGGTAGTTATGAAATAGATGATGTAAATAATTTTATTCAAAAATTTTTGGACAATCGTACTTTTCTTCATATTTATGCCAATAATAATACTTTACGAACACATATTAAAACAGATATTCCTATCTCGTTTCGTGATGGAACTATAGGAAAAATATTAAGTTTTAAAAATAAAGAATTAGAAGGTCTTAAGGAGCACATTTCAGATTTTCCAGCGGAAATTATTAAAGTAAACGCCATAAACATCGATTGTAATATTGCCGAAGGATCATATTTAAATGGAAAACCTGTTCATATAATACATCAATTTTTTCCTAGTGTAGCTCCTGGTTTTAAAATAATAGAATCACCACAAAATGTCCTTTACTTTCCTGTTACTGTAAAGGTAATAGACAATATAAACATTAAAATAATAGATCAAGATGGTGATCTCATCAATTTCAGAGGAGAAACGGTAACAGTAAGACTACATCTTAAAAAAATAGATGAATAATGGTTATTTTATATAATAAAAGAGTCTCAAATTATAATTTTTCAAAAAAATTTTACTCTAAAAACATTAATAAGAAAGATACTAAACGACATTTAACTAGTAATAAATTAAACTCTCAAAGGTTAACACCTTCTAATAAAAAATTTCTGATAAGTTTAGGTTTCAAACTAAAATAAAATGGAATATTTAAATGTAAAAGAAAATATTCTTGTAGATGAATCAATATTAAGCTGGGAAATACTATCATTTGAACCTTTCAATACTACAAAACTTGGATTAAATGATGAAATTAGAATTGCTCTACAACAAACAGGAAAATATCCTTTACCTTGCAAAAGTGAATTATATTTAGAATTTCAAGTTATCAAAGAAGATAATACTCCATTGGCTAATACGGTATTAATCAACAATGCTCCAGCATTCTTGTTTAAAGAATTACGTTATATTTTAAATGGTGTTACAATTGATTCAGTTCGAGATGTAGGAATTACTACAACTCTTATAGGATACATATCATTTAATCAAAACGAAAGTGCTAAATTGGAAAATGCTGGATGGTATCCAAAAACGAAACCTAAAGAAAAAATTATGACTGATTAAAAAGGAAACGTTTCCCTATGCGTCCCATTAAAAATGTACTCGGGATTTTTTGAAGATTATAACAAAATAATTTTAAATTCACAACAAGAACTAATACTAATAAGAAGCAATGATGACACTAATGCTTTAGTAACCACAAGTGATGATGAAAAACCGAAAATTAAAATAACCAAACTTTGTTGGCGAGTTCCACATCTTATTGTGGCCATTCCCCAAGAATTGGCACTAACGAAAATTATTGATAAAAACAATGATATTCTTCTTACTTTCCGAAGTTGGGAATTAATTGAATATCCAGAGTTATTAGAAAATACAAGACATAATTGGCCTGTCAAAACCTCCACAAAAATTGAAACACCAAGACATGTACTAATTGCTTTTCAAAAGGATAGACGTGGTAATTTAAAATCAGATATGAGTAAATTTGATCATTGTGACCTAAGGAATATAAATGTGTTTTTAAATTCAGAAAGATATCCTTACCAGGATCTTCGGCTTGATTTTAAAAATATTAAGTTTGCTACCCTGTATGAAATGTTTTCTGAATATTTAATCCCAAAGAATTTAAAGATAATGCACCTATTGCTTACATTAATTGCTCTCATCAGAGAGATTTATTACAATCCGGCCTAGTAACCATGAGAATTGAATTTGAAACAAAAGAAAAAATATCGGGAAAAACAGCTGCGTATTGTGTTATAATACATGATAAAGTATTTAGCTATAATCCATTAACAAAAATTGTTAAACAACTTTAACTTCTCCCACCACATCAAATATCATTATTAAAATGAAAATATATCGAATAAGATCAGTTATTTCTATACCATAGTTTGTTGCACATCAAATGGAATGTACAAAATACAAAAAGAAAAAATAGAACTATTTTTTAAAAAAATTAAACATCTAAAAAATCTTATTGAAGACTATTCGAAAAAACAATTTGTAATAAAAAAATTTAGTACTTTAAAAATTTGCTAAATAAAAATGAGAATAGTTATGGATGTTCAATGATTTAAGGATGAACACAACAAGTTTATTCCTAAAGAACTTGCAATGTTTGATGGACATAAAATGAATCATTATATTTTTAAACCACCGTATCCACTACAAATGCTTCAACGAGAAACATACAAGCAAGCAGAATGGTTAATGAAAATTCATCACTGCATCAATTGGAATACAGGATATATTCCTCTTCATAATTTTTCATCTATAGTAAAAAACTTAACAGAAAAAGGAGAATTCATTTATATTAAAGGAGAAGAGAAAGCTAATTTTATTAGAAAATATTGTACTAAGCCAATAATTGAATTGGACGAACAACCTGTTTTAATTAAATCATCTCCTAAATGTTTTTATCATTCTCAATCACCTTCAATGTGTGCCCTTTCTAATGTATTCTTTATGTATAAATTTTTTTTATGAATGAATAAATTAACAATGAATGTAATAATATTTTTTTTATTTATCCATATCCCCACATTACTAACAGAAAATTATTTTTTCCTATCTTTACATAATCAAATATTTAAACATAACAGCCGTTACACAATAATAAAACAACTATAAAAATTTAAATATTTTATTTCACACTAACTTTAATTAACCAATAAATCAATACATAAATTTATTTCTTTATTGAGTCCAATTTTTTTAAGTTCATCAAAGAATTTTAACACATTTTTAGTCTTCAAAAATTCACTACACAATTCTGCTGCTTTTTTACAACAATTTGCATGATCAACATATTTTATATATAACAATAAATCTTGACCCTCACTTTCTTCTTCAACTAAACAAGATAAATATCTAGAACATGATTCGTTCATAATGAACCCTTCATAAAGGTCCCTCACAAAATTTTCAATTTTAGGCATCATCTTCACCACGCCATTTGATTAGTTCTTGTAATACAACAGGATCTCTAATATATTGGTTTAAATGACGAACTTCATGATGAAACCAACTTAACTTCACTAATTCACGTATAAACTGTACAATATCATTGTTTTGAAAATAACGTTCGCACAATTTCACAGCCTCTATATGGTTTTTGGATATATCCAAATAATATTGAAACCAAGATGGACCACTATCAACTGCATAATGTTCGAACTCAAAAGCAGAACTTTTACATTTTTTATAAAATTTTTGAATTAATAAATTTAATTCACTTTCGTTAGAAGCAAAAGACATATTTCATTTTAGTATGTTTTAAGCTGGTAAAGTGTTGCTTTTATAATCAAAATTTAAAGAAGGAATACAAGGTCATGTTAACATGTATACGAAGTAACTCGAATGTATACGAAGTAACTCGAATGTATACGAGATAATTCGAATGAGAAAACAAAAGAGGAGGAGGATGAAAAGTGTTGATGATACGAGGTTTTTTAATAAGTATAATGAGAGAAGAAAAGAGGAGGAGGATGAAAAGTGTTGATGATTTACTCTTACTCCTCCTCCTCCTCTTTCCTTCTCTCATATATCCTCTACTGATATCTCAAAAGCCTGACTTGACGGAATAATTCTGAAGCGAGGTTCAGATTCAGCGCACCAAAGTCCTTCGGGAAAGTATACTAAAGCTTCTGCTGCTTTACTGTTCCCATTTTCAGATAGATCTCGGTTTTCCTGCTTACTATTCAAGGGTAATTCTTACTTTTATCTTTGCTTCTTCCTGAAATTATTTTGAATAATTTCATAGATTTCATTTATATTATAATTAGATTAGGTTATTTGTCATTTTCAAGTCAGCATATATAGGCTATTGACTATATATTTGAGAAAGGAACTAAAACGTTAAAGTATCTTCATTGTTTGACATGTTTAATTGACCTCCAAATACGACAAAATCAAAAAATGCGACCAAATTAATGGTTACATTTTTGAGATTAAGGTAGATTTGTTCACTTTTCAATTTTTTGGATTTTACTCGAAAATTATGCATTTTTCGTATATGTCCATAGAAAAGTTGTAGGTAAAAATTTTCTTTCAAAATGGTACCATGAACTCCAAAAAACCACACCTCAGAAACAAAATAAAAAAACCAAACAAGTGCAATTTTTTTTTTAATTTATTCTTTATAACTTTTTTTCCAGCGAAGTTGTGTATAGATTTTGGTTCATAAAAAAGAAAGCTGGCATTACATCCGTTGAAGTGAACTTTTGCAGAAGTCTGTACGATGAAAAATAATCGAGATATGGTGTCCCAAACTCAGCTACTTTTCTCGATGTTAGGAAATTTGTGCTTCTTTTTTCAAATTTCATTTCACAACTTTATTGTATGTGAATTTAGGTATAGAGATTGTCCCCCTAAAGAGAAAGCTGACATGACGCCTGATAAAATGGTCCGCAGATGAAGTCTGTACGATGAATATTAGCCGAGAAATAGCCTCTCATGTTTTAAACTTTTTTAAAACTTTTTACTTGAACGTTATGTAGTTTTACATTTTTGCGTGAAAATTTTTCTTTATTCAATAAACAAATTATTTGAGAATGTTTTATCAGAAATAAAATTATAATTTGAAAAAACTACTAGTATGGGATGCGGAATAAAAGATAAAATTATTTATCAAATTATTTTATACCTTTTTTAATTTATTTACTTTTATTCAAAAACTGGATCCAGTTAAATTATTTTCAATAATGATAATTTTGTCAATTTCTTCGTCAGTATCTTTGAGAATGTCGTCTTCAGTAATGTTACGTATATCGGCATTTTTACAATTTAAATTTGTACATTCTTTGCCAAACATGGAGAATTGATTTCTAATTTCCTATAATCACAAATCCCTTGGCATCCTTTGGTATATCAACAAGGTATTCTTTCACGCAAAATTTGCGGTGCAGGAAGTTTATTTGTAAAAATTTATATCAATCCACTTTTCGACCCTTTCCAGCCACAGTTGAGAGGTTTTAAAATATTTTCTTTTCTTTGGCAAGTGTGTTTTTAAACCATGCTGTCTAGTAGCATTAGTTGTTAGAGGCAATTGTGATAAAATAAATCTATTGAATGCTTCTGAAATAGCGGATAGTGACAAGTGCTTCGGCTCTAAATTTGCATTCAGATGCAGAACTTAAGTCTTCAGTACTTGCATTTTCCCAAAAATACATCAGAATATATTTATTCTTATCATTAAACACCGTTAGATAATTTATTTATTGAATAAAGAAAAATTTTCATGCAGAAATTTAAAATTAAATCATGTTCGGGTAAAAAGTTCTAACAATCGTAAAAAGTTAAAGTTTTGAGAGGCCATTTCGCAGCTACTATTCATCGTACAGACTTCGGCTATAAATCATTTTAACGGGTGTAATGTCATTTAAATTTACTTACAAAAGAGTTATGCGACAAAATTTGAAAAAACAACAAAAATTTACTAATATCGAGAAAGTAACAAAGTTTGAGATAGCATATCTCGGTTTCTTTTCATCATTTAGACTTCTGCAGGAATTCATTTTAATATGCGTAACGTCAGCTTTCTTTTTTATGAAGCAATGCCTATAGCTAATTTCGCTTGAAAAAAAATTATGGGGAAAAATTGATTTTTTTTGGTTCTTTTTTGCTTTTTTATTTTGTTTTTAGGGTGTACTTCTTGAAAAATTACTTCATGAGGTAAAATTTCGAAAAGAAATTTCATTACCTACAACTCTTCTGTAGACATGAACTTACAAAAAATGCATACTTTTCAAGTAAAACTCAACAAACTGAAAAGGGAACAAATCGACCTTAATCTTAAAAACACCCCTTAATTTGGTGGCATTTTGTAATATTATCATATATGGAGGTCAATTGAACGTATAAAACAATAAAAACACTTTACCGTTTTAGTTCTTTTTACCCTTCTGGGTTCATAGTCAGTAACCTAATGGGAAACGTCACTTCATTAACTCAATCTTCTTTTAGGCAGTTTTATGCTGGGTTGCAATTTCTGTTTTGTAATTTTTGGGAGGAAGTTTAGACGGGTAACTTATTCTATATCGATAATAGCTGGCGGAGAATACATTTCTTAATTTAAACATAAAATATTTGATGGGTTTTCTATTTGATGCTGAGCCGAAAATGTAAAAGATTACATAGGTTTACAAAAAAAAAGTAGAAGCCTATTTGACCAGATTACTTTATTCTTATGTAATCAGACGCCTTAAATCCAAATTTGAGGTCCGCTAACCTCTATCACGTCAGGTGCAATGTCATTTAAAAGTCAAATTAAGTAAAATTCACCTAATAAATCTGAAGAAGTAAATACGTATGTTTCTGAGGTCGCCGAATCCGAATTTGTAGTTTGTTTAATTCCCCAAGATCGACTAGAGGTTATTTTAGAGTCATTGCAAGGCTAAATTGAGAAAAATCCACTAAATAAATCTGGTAAAAAATGTAGGTTTTTGGGGTCGCAGAATTCGAATTCATGGTTTTTTCAATCTCCCAAGGTCAGTCAGAGGTAATTTTAGGGTCATTTCAAGGTGAAATTCAGAAAAATCTACTAAATAAATCTGAAAAAAAATATGTAGGTTTTTGGTTTCGCTGAATCTAATTTCGTGGTTTGCTTACCCCCCCCCCCCAGGTCAGCAAAAGGTAATTTCAGCGTCATTTCAAGATTAAAACCAATATGGCGGAATGTGATGATGTTTTGTCAGAGGCAGACAATAAAAAGTGCAAATATTGCAAAACCAATGTTGAAAAAAGTGGCGTAAGATATAGTAATTGTGTGGGGTGTTACCACCATTCATGTGCCCTAAGAATTGCAAGTTACTAGTGGCAGTAAAAACTTGATTAATTGTGCAGCATGTACAAAAAAAGCGCGGGAAGAAGAAATACAAGGAATCATCGAAGAGAAAAATAGAGAATTCGATTTGTTGACAGAGTAAATTGCTATAATGCAGGAAGAAAATGATCAATAGGACGTTTCTAGCAAGTCATTATGCAAAAAACTAGAAAAAATGGAGAACATTCAGAACCAGAATCAAAGCAAACAGCTGTGCATGTAGGTCGGTCGGACGGACATTTGGACGAGAAGCTCCGAACACAAAGTCGGCGTACACCCGGTGCGAAAGAGTCGGTGATCAACCACGCCACTACTAAAGAGCAACGACAAATAATTAAGATGGTTGAAATCCCAAAAACTAAAAACCCAGAAGGTCAAAGAAGGGATGGAAATGGGATCGATGTCGATACTTCGCCTTTGTCGCCAATGCCAATGACACTAACACTAAATGGAGCTACAAGAGAAGCGGTACTTCATAGAACCCACGATTCTCTCGAAATGGTCGGTGAAAATTCAAATGATTGACATCTAGTTACTAACAGAAGATCCCCTAAAGGGTGCAAAACAAGAGACGTGTTCATTAAAAGTTACACAAAAAAGTGGCGTTATTGTTCCTTACTGGTTTGTCACCTGAGAAAACTTCTGAGAATGTTATTGAATTCCAAATCCTGCAAGTTGGGCAATGACTGCAAATGTGAGAAAATAAAAACACGAAGAGAAAAGTACTGCAGCTTATTCAAGCTGACGGTTCCCTTACCGGAAAGAGCAAGCTACTTGGGTTCAGAATTATGGCACAATGGAGTTGCTGTAAACCATTTTCTGAATCTACAGAGCCAAAGGAGGGTGAGACCAGTAAAATCCCCACTTCTGTCACCAACGATAATGAAGTAACTTTGAGCATTGTACACATCAATGTTCAATCTCTAAGGAAGAAAACTAATGTGCTTGAAGCATTCATTATTGACAAGAAGGTGGACATCCTTTGCATCACAGAACACTGAATGACTGAAGATGAACTAACGCCAATGTATCTTAAAAGGTTCAAACTAGCGGCTTATTCTACTAGAGCAAAACATGGAGGAGGTACTTGTATTTTTATTAGAAGTGAAATAAATTTTAAGGTAATATATTTTAATGTAATCAATGTTGAGCCATATATAGAGTTTTCTGGATTGCTTTTGGGCGATTTTAATTTAAATACTGTAGTTGTTTACCGCAGCCCTTCTGGTCATTTTGGCACCTTTTTGGCCTGTATGGGGAGGATTTTGGAATCGCTAGATATTCAAAAGCAAATTGCTTTTGCAGGTGATTTTATTGTAAATTTTCTTACAGAAAATACAAACAAATCTAGTCTACAGGATTTATTGGGGGGTTTTAATCTCAGTCAAATAATTTTTGAACCAACTCGGGGAGTAAATTGCCTCGATAACATCTTCCTGGACATAGATCTCAGACTTCTATCTGCTGCTGTTCGAAAGTTTGGTTATTCTGATCATAGAAACCAGATAGTAAGCTTTGGGGTAAGCAAGGTAAAATAAATGGAAAGAAGTAAAATAACATATAGGCCAATAACGCAAAGAGGATTGTCTGATTTTTAAAATAGGGTTTCGGAGACTAACCGGGAATTTGTGAATAGAGGTAATTTGACAGTTGACGAAAAGTTTGGATTATTTACCACTACTCTTGAAAAAGCCTATCTAAATTCATTTCCTGAAAAAATTATAGTCTAAGAACAGAGCAATCCCAAAATGTAAATTGGTTTAGCAACGACCTTAGGGAAATGAGGGATCATCTAAGCTTTTTATCAGAACTTAATAGACAGTATAGAGAATCACATATAACTGAGGCATATAAACAATTTAAAAAGAAATACAAATGTGCAGTTCAACAGGCAAAAATCAATTCAAATGATAACTTGACTAGAGGTTCTCGTAACCCAACAAAAGCCATGTGGAAAATAATAAACAGTCAGCGAGGCATACAGAAAGATACAAAAAATCACAATATAAATCCAAACCAATTTAATGATTTCTTCTCAAACATCGCCACTAATATCGTTAAAGATATTCCCAATACTAACCTAAACCTAGTGGACTTTGAATTTACAACACCCATAAATCAGTTTTCCTTCAGGGAAACTACATTTAATAACATGCGGAATACGATTAATAGTATTAATAATAAAAATAGCAGAGACATATTTGGACTGAACATAAAACTTATTAAAACTGTTAAAGTTCTTATTATTGTACCTATCACGAAACTAATAAATATATGTTTAGTAGAGGGTACCTTCTCCTCAATTCTTAAAAAAGCTATTGTATATCCGATATTTAAGAAGGGAGACATAAACTTGCCTGAGAACTATAAACCAATATCCTTGCTTCCTGTTTTCTCAAAAATTGTGGAAGAAAGCATGGCACTGCAAATAGTCGAATTTTTAGAAGAGAATAATTGCTTTACTGAATGTCAATTCGGTTTCCGAAAGGGCAAGAACACTGTGCTTTGTATATTGGATCTTGTATCCTACATACTGGAATCATTCCACCGAATTCAATATAGCTCAGTCCTTCTCTGCGATCTTAATAAAGTTTTTGACTGTGTAGACCATGATATCCACCTGCAAAAACTTGCAAAATACAACTTTTCTCTTAACAACTACTAAAGTCGATTCTTGTCCACAACAAAACTAACCCAAATTAAATAATAAAGAATTTCTTATAGGAAAAATTTATAGTTAGATTTTGGTCCGCAAACGTAATTTTTGACATAAAAATTTAAATATGTCCAAAACGGTGAAGTTTAAGTATAGAATATTATATATGAAATATGTCAAAAATTTTATGTAGAAATCAAAACTGAAATAATATATAGAATATTCCATTTAAAATAAGCAAGTTAACATCTACTTCCGGTTTAACCGGAAGTGTCGCCATCTTGAAAATATTTTCTGGGGCTTTCCTCCATGCACGTTAGTACACTGTCAAATTTTTATATTTTTCCTAGTTATAGTTTTTCCACAGTCGATCGATAAATTTTCCAGAGAATCACCGTGTATAGACTCTGAGTTATATTGGTTTATCGACATCAAATGAAAAAAGTTCAAACAATTTTACATCGAAAATAGTAACATTAACACCTTTTAAATTTTAAAAAGATCAAAGATATAATTGCACAATTTACTAACATTTCAAATTCGATTTAAACGAGAAAGTTTTGCTTGAAATAAACAAACCCAATTGTGCTTTTAAATCTAATTGTCTGTGGAAACTTTGTTTGTTTGGCTAATAATGCTCTCGCAATGTTGTTCCGCAATAAGCACAGGATTATTATATTTTCAACTTTGCTGTCAACTGGATGTGATTTCAGTATATGATTATACATAACAGAAGCATGCTTCATGTAAACTTAATGAATTCAGTCACAAAATAATATAATAGTCAGAGTAAAGGAAACTTTAGAGTGGTTTTCAGCAAATAGGCTTATCCTCAATAATAACAAAACCAACAGGGTCATCTTCTCACTAAGAGGTCTAGGAAATATGAACCCAAAACTACTTTGGAAACCTCACATCGAGATATTATGTAAAAAATTAAATAAGTATCTTTTCCGTCTGCGAAGTCTCTCTAATAGTGTGTCTCGGGAGACATTGAGGACTGCTTATTTCTCTCTATTCCACTCTCACTTGTCATATTCTATTTTGGCATGGAGACATGCAGCAGCGCCAAGCGAGTCTTTGTCCTTCACCGTAAGGCAGTGAGAGTTTTAACAGCTCTTGAGTTTAGGGATGACTGTCGTGAGGCATTTAAAAGTCTTAAGATCTTGACAATTCCAGCACAGTATACTTTTGAAAACCTCCGTTATATAAAAAAAAACATTATGACCTATAAAACTCACTATAACATTCACACATATGAGGCTAGACACAAGCCAAACATTGTTCCTACCTACTGGAGGTTAAAGAGGTGCCAAACTGGGGCAGGATATTGGGCAATAAAATGTTTCAATATATTACCGGAAGAAATTAAATATATGGATGAACGTGACTTTCAAAAAACCATGAAAAGTATTTTAGTTCAAAATTCGTTTTATAGCACAGAATAATTTTTGAATTACCACTTTGTCTAAACTACTTTCAATCCACGATGCCTTGTACCATAGTATGTATATTTTATTAATGTTTTTATTTTATAACTTGCATCTTGTATGCTTTCCTTTAACCATGTGATTTGTATAATTTTAATCTCTAAACTGTATTTGTATTTTTAATCTATCTTAAAATGTAAATCTTTGTTTTTAATTTTTCTTTTTATATAGATTTCTATTATACTTATTTTATGCTATCTTTGACGTATGATACACTTGTTGTGACTAACATGAATAAACTATTCTATTAAATCGAATAAAATTTACTAAATAGATCTGTAAAAGAAGTTATGTAGACTTTTGAGGGCACTGAGTCTGAATTCATGGTTTGCTTTATACCTCAAGGTTAACCAGAGACCATTTCAAAGTTATTTCAAGATCAAATTGACAAAATTCACTAACTAAATCTGTAAAAAAAGATAACTCACGGACAGCTAGATCGATATTCGTTACACAGCAGACAGGTGTATGATTTTTGGAGAGCTTTCGTTTCATTTCATATACTCGGAAATCCTTGCTTTTCGCCTCTGTCGCAGTGTGTGAGATATATGGTTATGAGAGCTTATGTTTTGGCATATTTATAAAAACTTAGTCCGGTCGCCTCTTTGCTGTGTAGTGGCGATCAATCTAATTGCACGTAGAGTGTGTGGTTTTGGCAGCATGGGTTCGCCTTAAAAACTCAATCCGTTCCCATGTCTGCTGTGTAATAGATATCAGTCTAGCTGTGTGTGGGTTATGTGAGTTTAGAAACTTGAGTTTTGGACCAATATTTCATAATAACTAACTCGGCTTACATATTTGCTGTGTAATGGACATCAATCTAGCTGTGCGTGGGGTACGAGGTTTTGGCAGCTTGAGTTTCGGCTCAAAATTTTGATCCGCTTGCCTGTCTGCTGTGTAACGAATATTGATCTAGCTACGCATGGGTTCTCTTCTTTTATAGATTTATTTAGCTAATTTTATCAATTTGACCTTTAAATGGCCTTGAAATAACCTCAGGTTAACCTTGAGGAATTGAACAATCTCAGAATTCAGATTCGGCGTCCTCAAAAGTCTACATACCTTCTATTACAGATCTATTTAGTAGATTTTTCTCAATTTGACCTCGAAATGATGCTGAAATGGCTTCTGGTTGACCTTGGGGAATTACACAAGCCATTAATTTGGGTTCAGCTCCCCCAAAAATAACATATTTTTTTTATATTTATTTAGTTGATTTTTCTTAATTTGCACCTTGAAATGATAAACCTGACGTGATAGAGATTAAGGGACCTCAGATATGGAATCAAGGCGTCTAATTACATATGAATAAAATAGGCTGGCCAAAGAGGCTTCCACTTTTTTTTGTAAACCTGTGTTATTAAATTGGCTTACGTAACAAATCTAATTTAGCCCACTGTTGTTGCTCCAGGTCATTTATGCACTGTCATTTTTGTCATTGTTGTGTCTCATACATTCTTGAAAATTCCTTTTGATACTTGGAAGAAGAAGTTTATTGTACGCAGGCAAATTTTTGGTTATAAATGGGGACCATTTTGTCTTGACTTTCACTCGTTGCGGCTTAAGAAAACTAATGACGTCCATCCCGTTTTATCTGGACCATCCTCTAGAGTTTTGGGCCTGAAAGTTGATTGAGTTGTTCCGATAATAATGTTGAGTCGTTTGGTTGCAATTGCATGATAGGCGTAGTGTACAATTTTTACCGGGATAAAGCAGTTTTTTTGCACGTCTCAACAAGGAATTTAGTCCCCCAAACAACGGGTTCTACCTTACTGATTAAGACAGCACTGGTATCATCCACTCTACTAGTTAGTTCACCCTACTGGTTATTTTTATTGGAAACATCTCGACGGATGCTGTTATTTTTGAAGACCTCCTTCGGGTGCTATTATTTTTCGAGACCTTTCTACTGGCAGATAGATAAGTTGTAATAACGACCTTTCAGTTTAATGTGCTATGGTCATAGTATAAACGAGATTCCTTTATGTTGTTGTTCTAACGCTAATAGGTTATAGATTGCATCATTTCAGTATTATTGATTTAACTCATTATTATTATTTTACCTGTTGGGAATGTATGATACAACCCTACTTTTACTTTTTTTAAATTTATAATTAACGATTTTTCTATTACTATCTTTACAGAGCTATGTGGTAATTGCGTTTGTATTTTTTGTGTACTTGCTAATTTTTGTGGAGCAAAGTTGAAAACTAGTTCCTAGCGATATCGCGGAAAGTCTCTGCGTATGGCCTAGCTTCAGATGCAGTGTCGCTCTGAACAACCCACCAATTATGAGGGTTTGCGCCCCATAAAAACCAATGTAGCTATCCTACATAAAGGTGATTAATCTAAAGAGCTAATGTTGTGTAAACTGATTTCACTGACTAACTCATATGGTGCTGGGATGAAGTCGGAATTCTTTATTATTTCAGTCTTTGAATTTTCTAGGTCATTTATAAATATTTTTGAGAAGCGGTTTAAGCCAAGAGCTTTTCTAGACATTAAAACAACTTCAAAATATTTTCCCTTAAAAAGATGACCAAGAAGAATTTTTCTCAATCCATTGTTAATTTCCTTTTTGCGTACACTCATTGAATCACTACATTTTCTTACAAAGATGTGTTTGAACTTTTTTAAATATTTAAGATTTTATTAGTCACAAATATTATTGACTTCATTGTTAACTCTCAGTTTTAATAATTTTTGTGCTTTTAAAGGTTGATAGACTGGTATTTCATTCCAAAACCTCACAACTAAGTGAGAAGAGATTATGGAGTTTCAATAATTGCAATAATTAACCAACAAAAACTGAAGAAAAATTACCAGAGCTCAGTTAAACGTTAGTAGCCACGCCAGCGAGCAAAAATGCTAAGCTAACCTCTATGCCGGAGAGTACAAAAAAAATGAAACTCACTTGTTGTTTGAAATGATATTAAACTATGATGTTTTCATCCCTAAGGATATCATCCCTTATTTTTTATTAGGGCAAACCATATATTTACGTACGTCACTTAATTCTAAAGATTACGAAATTTAATCATATTTTTTGAAAATATTTTTTTCACGAATACCATAAGTAACTGAAGTTGGGTTTCGGGGTTTCTAAAAATAAACTAGTAAAAGAAGGTGAGCCACCCTCAAATACGTTTTTTTTTTAAATTTCAAGTCCCAATTGAGATATATTTACAAATCAAATGGAAATTACCTGTTATTTGAAATGTTGTTGAACTATCGTATGTTCACCCCAAAACTATCGTCCCTTATTTTTTATAACGATAAATCATCTATTAACGCACGCACAATTTTAAAAATTACGAAATTTAATGAAATTATTTCAAAGTATTTTTTTCACGAATACCATAATTAACTCAAGTTGACAAGTTTTCGAGTTTCGAAAATGAGTTAATAAAAGAGAGCGAGTCACTCCAAAAACATTTTTTTTAAATCTCAAATTTTAATTAAGATATCTTTACGAGACAAAGTGGAAATTACTTATTATTTGAAGTAAGGTTATACCATGTTGTTTTAATCCCATAGACAGCATTCCTTAATTTTTATAAGGGTTAATCTTATAATTTATTTACATAATTTAATTCTGGATATAACAAAATTAAACCAAATTTGTTGATAATATTTGTTTTACGACTATAATAAGTAATTTATGTTGACATGTTTTAGGTTTTCCGAAACTGAACCAGTAAAAGAAGCTGAGCCGCCCCCAAACACGTTTTTTTTTTTAATTTCTCCAGTTCTAATTAAGATATAGAACTGAGCTTGTGGGTCAAATAGAACTCATAAATGAATTGTTATAATAAATATCGTTAATTTTATATATAAAGATTTAGCTGTAGCATAAAGCTAGATATATTATAACAAAAATCAAGTTCAAATAACTACGTAATTGTACAAAATTTACTTCTTTACAAAATTACAAGTTAGTTCAGAGTTGAAAAAAAAAAAGAAAAATGAATTGAAGTTCAATTAAAATAATTTTAATAAAAATAATAAAATTATGTTATATTATGAGGAAGAAAAGATCAAATATAATTAGGCATGTAACTCGTTCTAGTACCTACTGGCACTAAGACATAACGCTAATCCTGGGATCATGGGATAGAATGCCGGAAAATTGCGCAGCGTCTTACAAAAAGAAAAATGTACCTAATTTACAAAATTTATAGGTTATTATCATTTAAATTCAAAAAAAAAAATATATGTTTGCATATTAATCCAGTAGTGAGACAGATGTGCAGTCTCGAACAAATCAGACTGACATAAATTTATTAAATAAACCAATCCATTAATCGATAATATTTTCGGCTCAAAATCAAATCAGTATCCCATTAGTTACTTTTTAAATTTAAGAAATATATTTCAAGTAAAGTACTAAATTTCCGGAAAGTTTGGAAACTCCATAGATTAGGATTTTGATAAGGCAAGTTACGAAACAGAAACGTATCCAAAAAGACATAAAAACAGTCTTCAATCATTATTACAGAATTACCAATCGTTGTATATTCGCAAAGTGACATATGACCTAACCTGAACTAACCTAAACTAATCTGAACTAACCTTAGCTGACCTGAACTAACCTAAGAATAATATATACGAAATTTACACGGTATTTCAAAATAATATAAAGAAAACTGACATAAGAAAGGATAAAGGGATACATTTCACTCCACGTGAAAATCGAGATTTAATTGAAAAAAAGATATCAGTAAATTCAGCGCCTATAAAAATAACCTAGTAAATGCCAAGCAAAACAAAAAAAAAAAGTAATTGTCGAACTGGAAATCAAATGTAACTTAAGAATGCAGGAAGTTAAAAATAACCGAGTTGGGAAAAAATAGTATGGAAGTAGAGGTACGGGGTTCGTAGTATAACCAACCAAAAAAAAAAAAATACAACTTAAACCACAAATGCTATGTTTTTATTCAAGAAATTTATGAGAGATGCTTGAAAACAAGGCTACTGTGTTTTCCAGTAATGTAAGTATTTGCAAAAATATAAAATTAATGGAATTAGTCCTAATAAACCTAAACCAAATTTTTGTGATACTTGTCACAAACTATTTCTCCCATAAACTAAAACTCATATTTAAAATAAATTCATTGACTGATTAATATATAAATAAATTAATTATATACTATATATACATATATATATACACATATATATATATATATATATATATATATATATATATATATATATATATATATATATATATATATATATATATATATATATATATATATGTATATATTGTGCGTAAAGGCCCTGTACTAAACGATATTTCATTTGGGATCTCCGTGAAATTTCAATAATTACGTTTATTTTATCTGAATAACTTAGTTCAAAGTAGTGGGTAAGCATAACTGAATGTGAATTTACGCGCATATTTATTTCGTTCTAGAAAATAATACCGTATATTCTGAAATTCGTTTTCACGTTCTAAATTGTAGTGTACATAGATTTTAAACAAAAAATATACAGTGCGGGTGCGGACCGTTTACATAGATAGATTCACTAGTAGTGGATAAATTGCTTTTAGCTTCAATATTTGTTCTCACTTTCATAGCTCCAAAAAAGAGTAATATTTTGAGATGTTTCAACTGCAAAACGAGTATAAAGGAAAAATCCCCTTCAATTACTTGTTGCCAGTGTTTGTTGTTGTTTCACAAGGCCTGCTCGGGACTGACCGATAAGGAATTTAATATGCAGTCAACACTATGGAAAAAATCAAACTCAACAACATGGATCTGTACATCCTGCCAAACAGATAATGATGTTTTAGAACAGAATACAGAAAATAAGGAGAGTGGTCCTAACATATCGTCCCGTCACTCATAGAGCCGCCTTTCCGCTGATTTTGTCTACGATTCAGCACCGCAGAATCCAATAGATCTAAATAAGGATAATAGAGACAACCATAATTCTAGGTTGGACGAGCAGGTCTCTTTAAAAGACATAATGGATAAGCTAATTACGATGGAGGCGCAGTACCACTCCCTTCTTCGCAGGTATGAGGACCAAATAAAGCTTAATGCAGAAGATCAGAAATGGATGACATCAAGAAACAGCTGTCCAATGTTGACACGGCACAATCTTCTATACCATCATCTAGAATGGTTTCGGAATCCATTCAAGAAATAGATGAGGAACAGAGGCGTTAGAAGAATCTAATGATCTTTAGGGCTCAGTTAAATTTATCAGGAGGTGAGTCCGATACTTTCATTGTCAAGGATATCGTCCTAAAAGTGTGTTCAGAAACAAATATACAAAGTATGAAAGTGTTTCGAGTGGGGCAAGTAAATCCATCTAAAGTCAGGCTATTAAAAGTTTTTTTTTAAATCAGTGTCGGATGTTAGAGCTCTAATTAGACAAGCGAATGAACTGAAGAAATATGAACCATACAGAAATGTCAGATTAAGTTTTGACAGAACGCACCAACAGATTGCTGAGTACACAGACCTGAAGATCCCACTATATAATAGATTACAAAATGGTCAAACTAATCTTAAAATTAAATATTTTAAAGGAATCCCGAAGATTGTGAATTTAAACTGAATAATTTGTTGTTTTGTTGTAAGTGTATCATTATGATCATCAAATTTTTTCCCATCCTGTTTATATCAAAATGTAAGAGGACTTATTACAAAAACAAATGACTTTTATAAATCGATATGTAATTCTGATTATAATATAATTAAGGCAACAGAAACTTGGCTGCAAGATAATGTTTTTTCAAACGAATTTTTGACACCAAATATACTATATTTCATTGTGATAGAGATTTGTTGGTATTAAGGGTATCAAGAGGCGACGGTGCCTTATTGGCTGTGAAAAACAAACTTAAGCCAACACTACTTGATCTGCAGGTTGTTAACAACAGTGTCACTGGGGTAGACTTGATGGCTGTAAGGTATACATTTATCACACAACATTATACATTTATCATTTATATACCTCCAAAATTAACCAATGCAGAATTTTTACCAGTCTTTGAATTATTTGAAACATTACACAGTATTTATGGTAAAAATATTTTAATAATGGGTGACCTTAATATTCCTCAACTTTACGATAAAGGTGGCAATCAAAGGGTAGAGGTATCCAATAGTTTCACTCAATTATTTGGATTACAGCAGTTTAACCGTATTTCCAATACTTATGACAGAATCTTCGATTTAATTTTGGCAAATGTCAGCTGACAAGTTTCAAAAAGCTAGTACTACTAGTACATAAAGATCGTCTTCATCTGGCCTTTAGCATCTTTTATCCCCCAATTCCGGCAAAGCCTCAAAATTTCCTGTAAATTTGTCACAATCAAGGAATAATTTTAGAAAGGCAAATTTTCTTTTACTTTACGACAGTTTACTGGAAGTAAATTTGGCAGGTTTGTATGTTATCGATAACGTGAATGTATCTTGTGCAGAATTCTATAGCCAGTTGCTGAATATATCCAATGTATGTATACCCACACCAATAATCAAGAAAAGAAATTTTGCCACCTTGGTGTACCTTGGAAATAATTAAGTTAATTTAGCGGAAATGCAGAATTTTTAAGAAACTGAAAAGGGCCACGAACAAAATCTCAAAAATCAATATAACGAATTGAGGGCATTGGTGACAAGGAAAAAGTGGATATCGCTTATAAAGACTATAAACTAAAGGCAGAAGAAGCCTTATTTAATGACCTTAATACCTTTTGGTCATAAATTAAATCTAAAAAGTCTTCAACAACAGTCCCTGAAGTTTTGATAAACGGTGACAATCATTTATCGGATACTGAGGGTATTGCGAATGCATTTGCTAACTTTTCCAGTAGTGTTTATGTGCGTGCTTCTAATAACAATGTCTCTCTTGATAATGCAGTTTGAAGTAAGAACATTTCAGTTGAGCACATTCCGGAACAAATAGTTATGAGCGCGTTGAAAAAATTAAAATAAAAATGACACAGGAACCAGACAACGTTCCTTGTTTGTCTAAGGACTGTGCCTATACACTGCTTAAACTTTTGTCATATTTGTTCAATTTGGCGGTCAGAACAAATACCTCTCCAGAGATTTGGAAGGAAAGGGAATCACCCCTGTGTTCAAAAAAGGAAATATAAACGAGATCCACAATTATAGACCTGTTTCAATACTATGCCCATTCGCAAAGGTGTCTGAGATGTCGATATATCAGTGTAGTTTGAGTCAAATGAAACAGTTAATATTGCCAGAATAGCATGAATTTTTTAACAGCCGTAGTACTAGTAGCAATCTAGCTTCCGTTTCCCAATTTGCCGGTGGGTTCTGGATAAACGCAGTCAAGTTGGCATGATCTATACCAACGTTTCAAAGATATTTGATCGAGCCGATCACGACATTTTATTTAACAAATTTACTACTATGAGTTTTAGCAGTAGCCTATTGTTATTTCTCAAATCATATCTACAAAACAGAATGCAGTATGTTGAAATCCGGAGTTATCAATCCTATAAATTTAAAGCTATAAGCGGGGTTCCTCGGAGGAGCAAATTGGCTCCACTAATATTTTTACTTTTCACTAATGATATTACGGTTACAATCTCGAACAGTGTTCTGCTCTTTGCAGATGATGTAAAGCTATTTCAGATGATTCGTAATACAACTGATGTCCTAGAGCTGCAGGGGGATATTGATATTGTTCGGAATTGGCGTAACGCAAATAATTTGCCCTTCAATATCGATAAGTGAATCGTAATGATTTTCTCCAATAAAACTAACTCTCTATATTTCGAATATACTCTAAACGGTCGAATACTTGAAAGAAGTTATTCTTCGAAGGACCTCGAAGTCACTTTTGACACAAAACATTTATTCGCAAAACACATCAGTTTGATTTGTGTGCGGTCAAAATGTTAAGGTTCATATTGCGCAACTGATTTTAGTAATTGGCAGGCCTTAAAAACTTTATATGTTAATCATGTTCGGTCGGAACTTGAATATAGTGTGGTCATATGGCGTCCTATTTATCATAAGTACAATATTCAATTAGAGGGGTGCAAAGAAAATTTTTAACATACCTACGATTTAAAACTCACGGAGTATTCCCTAAAAGAGGCTCCTGACAGTGATCAGAACCAGTAGCCAGCTTAAAGTGGCGAAAGCTGGCTAGGTACTACCAAGCCCCAGCAATAATGAGAATTAAGGTTTCCCGGCTGCAAAACAATGGTTTCAGCTGGGTAGTGCCCGGAAAGGTATGTAGTCGGGAATGTGAAATGGTATTAGACACTGGGTTTATTTACACCATTGTAAAGCCGAACATCTTGGCTCATTGTAAAATTTGTCTTCCGGAAAAGCATAATGTCCTGCAAACCGCCAGTGCTGAAGTAATACCTATGAAAGGGATACATGAAGCCAAAATAACCCTGGGAAACATCACTTTCAAACGTGTAGTTATTGCTGTTGATATTCTGGATGAAGTAATACTAGGTCTAAATGTCATGAAACATCAGAAGTTTGTCCTTGATCTCCTCAACGTGTCCTGCGAACTAGAAATGAAGAAATGAATTTATCGAATAATAATAAAGTGTCGATCCGGGAAGTTGTAATTCTTGAAGATGCGATGTTACCGCCAAGTTCAGAATGTGTCGTAAAAGTAAAGGTTGGTGATTTCGAAGAATACGAAATAGTTTTCGTTGAACCAGTTCAAGATTACTCGTTATATGCAAGAGGAATTCTTCCTGCGAAAACACCGATTCAAAATAAAAGAAGCGCAATATTTGTCAAGATGCTAAACTGGAAGGGTTATCCTCAATAGATCAGCAAATGTGATAAGATTGCTACCTATCAACCTGTCAACGTGATATACACCCGTATTCCGTTACAACTTGAGAAATTACCTGCTAGCCTACCTATAGTACTTCAGAACCTAGTTATTACATCAACACCTCTATTGAATCAAATTCAGGTGGCTAGACTAAAAGATCTTTTAAGAATAAATCTGGAAGTTTTGTCTTTAACTGATAGAGACTTGGGAAGGACTAATGTAGTCGAGCATCGAATAAATACTCGAGAAGCAACTCCAATTAAACAAGCTCCAAGGAGAATGCCATTAGCAAAACCTGACGAGGTGGACAAGATGCTTAAAGACATGCACGACAAAGACATTATAGAACCTTCCCAAAGTCCTTGAAGATCCCCAGTTGTACTACTTAAGAGGAAATATTTCTCAACTAGATTCTGTGTTGACTTTAGACAGCTTGATGACGTCATGAGTTTAAGTTTGTGGCAAAATTAATTTGTAACCAGTATTACAAATAAGACTATAAAACTATGCCAAATGAATTAATTATGTTTCAAATTTTACTTTAGGTTTATCAGGGCTATTTCCATTAATTTTACTTTTTTGTTACAATTACTCGCATTACAGGCAAACACAACAGTCATTTCTTCTAGTATCTTCTGTAAATTTCTTGAATAGAAAAATTGCATTTGACGTTTAAGTTGCATTTTTTTAGGTTGATTATACTACGAACCTTGTAGTTTTACTCCCTACTGTTTTTTCCCAACTCGACAATTTTTATCTTTCTAAATTTTGCCTGCATTTTTAAACTACATTTGATTACCAGTTCAACAATTACTTTTTTTGTTTTGCTTGGTATTTACTAGAATATTTTTATAGACGCTGAATTTACAGATATCTTTTTTTAAATTAAATCTCGGTTTTCATGTCGAATGAAATTCATCCTTTTATTCTTTCTTATGTCAGTTTTCTTGAAATTATTCTGAAATATTCGGTAAAATATATTTATATTACTTTTAGGTTAGTTCATTTCTAATAAAAATATGAAAATGGTATTCAAAATCGAAAAACTTTAGAAAGATACTAATATTACACTTTTACCCCTATTCACTCAGAAAAGAACTAAGAGATAGTGAGCCTGGTTTCAACTTGAATTAGTAGAGGGAGTTATTCAAGTCTTAACTTGCAGGATTCTTGTATCAGCAGGCAAAAAGCAAGTGTTGATGTGAAACTTTTAGGAGCACATGTTTTGTACAATTCTATTGTTTGAATTGAATTTATTGAACAATAAAAATATTTTGTTGATGGTTCATATTGGGAAAATGGATTTTTACTATTAATAAAATTTTGTGTGCGTATGACGCACTTTTCGGCTAACTTTGATGCATTTTAACTTCAGAACCAATTGCGCCCCAGTCATCAAATCTTCATCATAAGTTCATGTCATAAAGAGGTAAAATTCATGACTTTTCACTTAGTCTATTTTGAGATATTCAAGTTTAAATATTGCCATATTACAATTTTAGGCATTTTTGAAAAGTTATATAAAAAAGGACAAAGTTCACAAGTTTGTATAGCAAGTAGTCTTATAATAAATTTTTAGAAGGGAAAATAAAGATTGAAAAGTAATAAGTTGAATTTAATTAGAAAAAAAAATATCATAGCTGTTTTTGTGGGAAAACCTCTTCTGATCAAATGAAATGAATGAAAAAGAGGTGAATAGAGCCATTTTCCAATATTATCAGCAGCGTCTACAAAACAGGAAGATTTACTTACTTACTGCCAACGCTAGAACTTTCCACATAAATATGTCGAGTATAATTTTAGATCTTTTCTCAAAAACAGACACAAGAGAATCTTTCAAAAATCAATACCAGAACTTTGCGCTGGATTGCAGTAAAAAATTCAAAAATCTATAGTTGTATCCAAAAAAAAGTGATAGACTGCAAAATACTTAGCGTGGTGATTTATGATTTTTTTGTTGTCAAAATTGGAACCCGTTATTAAAAAATTGTTAAAACTGTACTAGTCTTAAGTATCTAAATACTTTTTTTTATTAGCTGTTGTAATGGAACAAATGTTAATTATTTTTCATTGTTCAATGTCAACTATATTTTGTTAAAATAAATAATTAAATAATCACTCTGTGAATAGATATTCCGTGGGAACAGGGTAGTTATATTTTTTATTACTATCCACAAAAGTCTAAAGGATAAATAAATCAGTTATCGAACTTAACTTTTATGATCTTTGTCGTTTAAATGTTTTCTTAAAAAAAATACATAAAATCAGTTAATTTATGAAGACGTAAAAGACCCTCTCTTAGAATTGCCTATAAATCCGTCCAAGTAATCCTGCCCTGGTTAAGTATATAAAACCAGATGTGATAAGGGTAGTTTTAACATATGGTATGTGGAATACCTTTAAAATGTTTTAAATTATTGAACGATTTTCCCATTATTAGGAAACAAAAGAATGATCAAATAAACTCATTTTAATAGAAATATATCGTTTGGCCATTTGTTAAAAGAATACTGAGTAATCACTGTTTTTTCTATTCACAAGAAATAACTAGTTAAGATGTTTATTGCCAAAACAGCCAAGAAAAGTGAGTAGTTTTTTTTACAGTCTTTAACATATATTCTTTTAGTTATAGAAAGAAATAGAATAGTTTTATTAATTGTGTTTATATAAAAATTATTATTAAGATGCTCACAGATGCCAATTCGGGAATAAAACATCCGGTATAGTACAGCTAACGCCCTCAGTAAGAAAACTCCCAAATCTTCGAACTTTAAGGGAAGAAATTGTCGTTTACCGGGTTCCATCATGTAATTTGGGTACAAACTGGAAACAAAGGGAGAGAGGGTGTAAGATTCGAATACACTCTTTTAAGGAATAGTAAATTTTCGTTCCAATTTGAACGTTGGGTAGTACGGTACTATACCAGTGCCGTAGAATAATTACGTCATGGGTATAATCGTCGGGAGGGAAGGTTGTCTTTGTTTAATTTGGGAAGTTAAGGGATTATCGTGTGTTATTTTAGTAGGGCATTTCGCGATTTTCCTACGGTTCGATTAAGTAATATAAATAGCTGTTTTTCGCGTTTTTTTCCTTTTTTTTTTGTTTAATATTTTATTAAGCTATTTTTACGTGTTTCTTCAAAATTAGGTTTTAAGTTTTGGTTAAATAACGGCCGAGAAAAGCAATTATGTTAGTTTTTCGTAATTGTTATTAGTTTTAAGTTTCTCATTGTAAATAGTCCGTTTTATTCTTTTTATTTTGTTAATAGACTTAGTGTTTTGAGAAACTTGTTTTATTCAATTTAATTAAAACCTTCACGCGAATAAACTCGCGGGCGCGCTGTTGCGAGACCTACAAAACAAGAGATGTCTACTGACCAACTAAGTAGCAGCCTTTTCTGAGTCCTGAAGATCTGAGTCATGGTTGTGGTAAGCTTTAATAACCGTAGTGTTTGGTACTAAAGCTGCAAGAGAGAAGTTGAACGACCAGACTTCCAGAGTGTCTTTATTACTGTGAAATTTTAATTGTAGGTTATTAAAATAGTTACTAATTAATATGGGACAAAAAATGATTATAAATAAGATAATTAACGCTACCTCAATGTCATCGGCAAGAGTCTATAATCAAATTCTGTCACACTATTGACTTTTATGTCAATTTTATAATTCATAATAAAAAAATTTTTATTACATTTAATGGTGTTTTAATTTTTAATTTAGATACAACCGCTCTAAGGAAGGGGATGTTGGATATATTTTTTCTTGCAGACGGTGGTCTAAATAATTTCAAAAGCAATATATGCGAAGCCACGGTCACCAGTTAGTACTCTAACAAATTACATTTTATGTAAGGTATATGTTTTAATAATGTAATATTGTTTTAACAATTTATAGAAGCCTTAGAAAGTTATAATAAGTTTTGTGCCTGTTAAGTTAGTTGACAGCTTTTAGAGCTGACTTTTAAAAATGTTTTATAAATATTTTACTTACCATTATTAGTCCTAAAACCATTGGTGCAAAATTTATCGAATTAAAAAGAAAGTCCGTTAACATAATATACTTTGTTGAATCATTTAGCTGCTTTACGTACCTAAAAGAATTATATTTATGAATGCAAAAATATTATACAAAGTTTTCCGGCCGAGTTGAAACTTTAAAAGATTTTACGGTAGCTAAAACATTTATTTCTGCTGAATATTTTGTTAAATATATACTGGAAATTATTAAATAAAGTACAACGTGTTGCTTCAAGCACCCACATTTGTGTTGTCGTTTTAAAAATAGATTTAATATAATTCATTTATACCAAAGACGAATTCGGTTGTCAAAAAACTTATTTTATGCATTTTCCGGTATAGTGTTCATTTACTTCGGCGAATTTAGTTATATAGCTTCAATAATCTCAAAAAGTTTTCCACGAAAGGTTATGGTTCATGACAAAAAAGTCACACGAAGCCATATCTGGAGAACGTCGCTCGATTGTTGAAAGTGGTTGATTTTTTCATTAAAAAATTTTCTACGAGCTCATTATCATGAAGCAAAATTGCAAAATTATTCTTTTAGAAATTTGACCTTTTCCGGTGATCAATTTATACTATAGCTTCAAGTCAATTTTTTCCCTTGACTCTATGCAAAACCAGCCACTACGCCTATCTACTGGTTGTTCTGCACTCCAACGCTTATTTTTTAAAGTTGTTATGAAAAAAAATAGTCTTTGTCTATAAATCACCCAAAAAATTTAAAAGAAATAGTTGTAAGAATGAAAGAAATGTTTATCTATACTTGTCAGGTGGCTTTTGAGTAGTCTCTACCTTTTAGGGCTCCTCCGGCTAGCTTCCAAGGGAACGGAGAGTGGTCGAAGTAAAGTGCGCCACCTGTTTTGGTGCCTTAAAGGTTAAGGTAGAGACCGATCTAACAAAAAAATAGGATATCTAATTTAATTACAAGAAAAACACCCAAAAAAATTTAAAAAAACAAGTATCTATATTTACGTGTTATGGTGTAAATGTAACCACCGAGAGTGGCCCAGAGCTTCTCTGTTTGAAGGAATAAACTTCGGACAGTCAGCTGGTTTTTGACAATTCAAAACTAAATAATTAGTCTAACAAAATGAGAAATTTTAATTTAATCAGTGTTTCAGCTATACTACTAACTATACAAGAGCGATTTAATATAAATGGCAACTATATATATAATAATGATAGTATTAAGTGTAATAGGCCTATTTACGCGAGTTAACAAATGTGCCCTTTTACATATGTGAAAGATATCACTGCATACGGTTGCAAGATTTGATTAATTGTACCATATGAGGAAACACAATAGATCTTATCAAGGTAAGTACACTGCTTATTCATTAATTTTATATCCAAAATGAAAAGAAACATACAACGGCTTTAAATTTTACAGGTGGTGCCGAAGGCATTAAAGTCTATGATACCCTGAAAACGACACAGACACATAAAACCTGATTAACGGCGGCTTCTTGATGTGCTGATGTTGAGGCTCTGGATCACTCGGTGTGGTGGTATGTAGCATGCAAGGCAGGTGCTGTAGAGACATCCGCAAGGAGGCCCCGATGGTCTGGTATGTACAGCAGCCAAGGCAGGTACCGTTGAGAAGTCAGCCAGAGGGCAACGAAAGGAAAAAGAAAAAGGGAAAAAAAGGCCTAAAACAAAAGATGGACTTAGAAAAAATTCAACTTTTATGTTACGAGTGAGGTAGGTTACTCATTCTTTTTCTTCTTAAACATACCCACAATTATTAACACTTGAGAATTAAAACAAAAACTAAAACAGAGACTTACCAGTGATGTTATGTGGCCTTTTCGTGGTGGAACAGAAAAAATAGCAAAATTTGATGTCGGGTTTGTCTCCCGAACTGACCAAACCAAATCAGCATACAGCTGTTAACAACACAGTTACTATAAATTTGGTCAGGGACCCGAAACTTTCAATTCAAAACTAGCAAAATTGCCAAGTGACCTTTCCGGTGCAACTCTGCAAGGAAAGTGTCCTTATCATTCCAAGATTTTTTTCATGTCCCCAGAAAAACGGCGGGAAAAGATACAGGGATCTGTATATTGACTGACAACTAACAAGCTTCAAAACAATAAAAAAATAAAAATATGAAATTTTAAAATTATGACAAGAAATTTTATTAGCAATTAAATAAAACAATTGTGGTACGTTCAAAAATTTATATCAGTAAAAAGGCTTTGTTGAAGTAAAACTGAACAAGAAAAGTCGAGTAGATTCTAACCTTAAACTTTATTTACATTTGACACTAAGGTAGTTTTTCCGTTTTTAGCTTAATATAATCTGTAATAGTTATGATAACTGACACAATGGGAAAATTAAACTGCCTAGAAGACATATAAGATCCAACAGTATCCAGAGAGCTTCCACTCAGAAATCTGTCGATACTGCAGCCAAATGATTATCTGCTCACTCGAGATCTCTCGATGAAGGTAACAATAACCGTAAAAGACAATTTAAATTAATAATTTCTGACTAAATATGCCATACCGAGCCACTCTGTACAAGACTAATACCTTTCTATATTTTAGGTACAAAGGAGAGAAGCCTTAGGAACTCAACATAACAACAACAAGGACTATCTAACCACGACCATCAATTATAATATAATAATTGTGAACTCAATTCTAATAAACAAGATATACTGCCAACGTTTTCTTTCATTTGTAAATATGTTCCAAAACCAAAAAAACAAAACACATAAATGATGAAAGATAAGCGTAAAAATTACTAAATTAGACAGGAAATTAGACAGACAAATTAAAACTGTAACAAAGTCTTACTAACGCTTCTTTTCTATCCCTCCGACTTCTTACCCATTTCATGAAATATATCATCTCTGCCAAGTCTAGGTTCAGTTTTTATACACTATCATAAAATCCTTAATCTCTCAAACTTCCCGGTCCTCTCATGACCGCTTACGACGTAGTCATTCCTAATACCGGATTCATTCTCCCCCAAATTTTCCCATCATAAGACTTTTCCTCCTTTGAAATTAATTTCCATCTCCTTCAATATGATAAAAACAGTACATTTCCCCATATTTCTTAAAAATAATCAACAAAAAATTTATATCTTATAAATTGTCTTCCACAGACGGCTACAAATCCGACCACAGTATGGGTCCAGCTACTATAATAGGCTTCTCTAGCAATAAAATCCAGCTAGACTCGCCCTCATTTATCTTCACACCTGAACTTTTGCTATCAAACAATGCATCAGACAAATAATCAAACTCCAGAAAAATAACTGCCTATTCAAAAAATTATATTATACTTGAACCTCACTCCGTACGGCGCCAAATGGTCCAAGCTACTGACGCGCTTTCAACCATTAAATCAATCAATCAATAAATTAATTGGTTTTGATGAAAATTTACATAAATGAAGAGAAGGTTATCATGAGTATAATAGGCTGCTTTTTTTCTGTTTATTTTTCCGTATGGGCTAATTTCCGAAATTGCTGAACTAGTGTCTGTTTCTGTCTTGTCGTATGTTAATATGGATCAGTTCTAATGATAGTTAGGTTAATTTCCAAGGCGTTTCAGATCATTAATATCGGATTTCACATTCAAGATTTAATTTTTTTTACTAAAAATATTCCTTGGTACTGTCTCGCTTTATTTTAAAGGTTAAAACAAAAATTTTAATTTAAAAGTTTCAAAACATAAGCAGTAGACATCGAAATCATAAAGGACAGCGATTATTATACTCGATTTTTAAAGTAATTGTTGTTTTTATACTTTCAGTTATAAGATGCGCCTACTCACGGCTTATTGCAAGACTTAAAACTATTTTATTTCAATTTATCTTGTTCATATTCTCCAAGAATATTTTTTTCGAAGCTCATACAAAGTATTCTCGAGCTCCAATCACTCGACAGCTTCAACGAGGCACCTTTAATTCTATAGTTGTGAATTTGTAGCGCACCCAATTGCTAAATGCAACACATTCTTAAAAACTCGTACTCAAGTAATATGAGGTAGCTAAAAACCAAAATGGCTTGGCGAGACAGAATTATGTTCATCTTCACTTATCAACTGGGTGCAAAATTCTCCTTCTACATACATGTATGAACACTTACTGAATTATATCTCAGCTCTTTACACCACTTCGAAGCTTTTTTACTGGTTATCGTATGTCAAATTCGTAAATCCACATCTAGTTATCTGTTGTCGCGTGTTTCATGAATATGTGTTTGAAAGTGGCATTTTCAAGCATATCTTAAACAATCGATTTGTGGTGTTCTTCTTGAAGACAATTCAGTTCTATGTAACAAGTCATGCAGAGATACTTCTAATGGCCAAAATATCAGGTAAAGGGGTGCGAACGATTAGTCGTCAGACCTATCGAGATTCTGAGTCCTTTGTCGATAATTTCGTTAGTCGGAAATGTGAAGGTTAACCAGCTAACTCTTCAACCACTTTTCCTTATTCTTTAAAGATTTTACATCACTCGTACGAGTGTATTTTCGTTAAGGCTAACCTGTCGTAGGTTTTTTTCTAAAATCTGCAACTATCCAGCATGAGATATTTTACCGGCAGCCCAAAATTATTTCTTGTTTTCATAGTTTTATCTAGTTTAAGAATTGCAGAGCATATTTGAGATCGACTCAACTAACATCACTTTACGCAAATAGCAGTGAAAGAAGCCTTTTCTGTAATAGAAAACAAATACAATCTGCCAAAATATATCGTCGACACTGTCTCGACAACACCTATTTTATTTATAAAGGTCAGCGATATAAACAAGTCGAAGGAGCCCCCATGGCTTCACCGCTATCTCCGGCTTTCGCTAACTTATTCATTGAAGACTTCGAATTAAAGGCTTTAAAGACCTTCCCACACTAACCACGATTGTGGCTGCGTTACGTAGATGACATATTCGTTATCTGGCAACATGGAGAAGAATATCTCAAAAATTTTCAAAATCACATAAACAGTATACACCTTACTACCTTTATTAGATATCCTACTGAAAAGAAAATAGAATGGCTTGCTTCCGCACACTGTGCATAGAAAACCCACTCATACTAACAGATATCTTAATGCCGATTCACCCCGCCCAACTATTTGCTGTAGTGAAATCACTTGCGTACTCCCTTATATATTAAGAAAACTACCACAAAAAAATGAACATACTGCAACGCTTGGCCCCGAAAATCAAGAGAATAGCCTCAAAGTTTTTGCTCAATTCTCAAGAGACACAATATTGAAACCATTTTCACCAAAGGTCGTAAAGTAAAAAATCTCCTGCCAACGCCTAAAGAAGAAATTCCTCTAGAATGCCAGGGAGGGTACGAGGTTTTATACGGAGAATGAAGTTCATCTTACGTAGGTCAAACAAACCGTAAAATAAGCGCGAGAAGAGACTAAGATATAAACGCTATTAAACAAAAAACAATTTCTTCTGCACTAGTCCAACACTTATTAAACACAGGATATAAGACAAATTTCTCAGGAACAAAAATGCTATCGACATATGAACACCTTCATAAGGAAAGCCATCGAAATTGCAAAAAGGCCCAACAACTTATATAGCAGAAAAGATAGCCAGCGATTGCCTAATACTTGGAAAAGTATGCTTACGAAACATCAACCACTAGTAGGTAGTAAAGATACAGAATACAACTGGGGAACACGACCCTAAACACTGGCAATAGGTCCGATGACACGCAGCAGGGCTCGCAATCTGTTTGGCCAGAACCATTCGGCCAACGAATGCGTCTCACGTACACACAGGACCGACATCACCCGAGTCGCAAGCGTCAGTTCGTCCACAGATGCCGTTCAGTGAGCTTTGAGGATGGTGAATGAGATTTTACCGAAACATCAGCTACCTTACAGTAGAAGAACACAGTACATACATAGGATACCCGAAAAACCTTCGATTACACACATATATATATATATATATATATATATATATATATATATATATATATATATATATATATATATATATATATATATATATATATATATATATATATATATATATATATGTGTGTAATGGGTATGTATATGTATGTTGTATCATAGGTTTTTATTGATGTGGAATGTGGCATTTTTCCGTCTTTCAATCTATTCGTCAATATTTTTTCCAAGCCGAGCAGCCGACAACGAAGCATCACTTGAAAATGCCAGCTGAGATGTTGGCGAAACGTTTGAATATTTTTCTATTGACGAACCGATTGAAAACCGGAAAAACATTTCCAAGTTGTCAATGTCAAACACTTTCAAGTTGCTCTCAAACTAAACTGTCCGAGAAAGCCGATCTGGACCCTTTATATACCCTTTTGGTCAATACCAGAAAATTCCCTAATTTCCTAGAAGGATTTTCATACTACATGGTGTAATAAAAATAAGAAAAAGGAATAATCTAGCGCTTTCTAGACCTTCTATAATAGGCGTTCCATGTGGAAAATAAGGAAATAGAATTCTCTGAAAAGTTCCAGACCTTCTTTCAAAGACGTTTCCTGAGGAAATTAACAAAAGTAAAATTAATTAAGTAAATTGCGAACTAGTAGAAAATAAACCTAAAACCCTACAAACTACAAATACAAACTAATACTATGAAATGTAAAATGCTATAAAGTTCGTTACATTGCCCCCTTCCAAGCCGCCTTGATCGTCGCGATCTACCTTCTTGATCTTGATAATGGGAAAATCTGTCAAGATACGCGACTTTTATTTCCGCATGAGAGCTTTTCTGAATTCGGCACACGATATCGTCTAGTCGGGTCACTACATTGTACGGACCTTCCCACGATCTTTGAAGCTTCGGTGAACGCCATCTGGTTCTTTTCGTACTGTACAACCAAACTTTTTCACCAACCATGAAACCAACAGTATTGACTTTGAGGTCACAGCGGGTCTTCATTCTGTAGCTCTTTATTTGTAATTTTTGACGGACTTCTTCCTGTAAGACCTGAAGCTGCTTCCTGAGTTGGTTGGTGTAGTCTTCCCAAGTTGCTTCAGAATCGGATGGATGTCTAATAAGCAAATTAACTGGGAGACGTAACAATTTTCCGAAAATTATGCTAGCAGGTGTTTTTTCAGTGGTTTCGTGAATGGCTGAGCTATAAGCTAGTAAAAATGGCTGAATGCATTTATCCCAATTATTTTGTTTTTCATTTACATGTATTCTGATGTAATTCTCCAGCATTCTGTCAAATCTCTCAAACATTCCATCTGACTACGGATGTGGGAGTGTTGTTCTAGTCTTGTGGATTTTCAGAAGCTTATAAAGGTTCGTAAAAACATCAGATTCAAAGTTTCTGCCTTGATGAGAGTGTATTTCTCCTGGCAGCCCATATCTACAAATCCACTGTTCGAACAATGTTTCGGTAACGGTGGTGGCTTCTTGATTTGGTATCGCATTAACTAAAGTAATCTATAGCTACCAAAATATAGCGATTCCCGGATTTACTAATTGGAAATGGTCCAGCTATGTCTATTGCAATTCTTCCAAAAGGTACTCCTATATTGTACTGCTTCATTTTACCATGGCTACGAGTCCTCGGTCCTTTACTAGCAGCACAGTCGGTACAGATTTTGTACCAAAGTTTTACATCTGCGCAGCTCCTCAGCTAATAGAACCTCTTTTTAACTTTTTCAAGAGTGTTCATAACCCCTAAGTGTCCGATACCAATACCACTATGTAAAGCTTGCAGTATTTCTAGAATCCTTTTGGTGGGTAAAATAGTTTGGTATTTGTAGTCTTTGCCATCAGAGCCCTCCAAAACTATTTTTAAAAGACAATTATGCATAATCAAGAAATCCCATTAGGCGCAGGGACCTTTCACTTTTTGAGATCTTGACGAGATTTCTTAAAAAGTGGGTCGATTTGACTTATTGTTCTTTAATTTAATGATAACATTAAGATCTGGATCTTCTTTATGTTCTTTGGTGATGGTTTAGGGATCCCAATCTAAAGAGCAGTGTAGTTGTGTCTTTCGGCAATAGAAATTGTCAAAATTTTCTCACTCTTCGTGCTTGGTCTTCTAGACAAAGCGTCTGGACCTTCAGGATTTTTAAATTGTAAAAGTCACTTTAATGATGCGCGGTCTGTTTGCAGGAGAAATTTCTGACCATATAGATATTTGTGAAAGTAGTTCCTTTCTTGTTATACAATAATTTCGCTCAGCTTTGCAGAGTACTTTGCTAAAATAAGAAATCACGTTTTCTTGGGCATTTTGTATCTGGGATAAAATTCCACCTATAGAGGAGTTACTAGCGTCAGTATCCACAACAAACATCTGACCAGGATCAAATTACGACAATATTGGAGAATTACAAAGTGCCTTCTTTAGTTCCTTAAAAGCGGTCTCGCAGTCTGCGGACCATTCATAGTTGTTGCTATTTTCAGTCAGTCGATGTAGAGGTCTTGCAATATCGGCGAATCCTCTTATGAATCTTCTATAGTAAGTACAGAGACTCAAAAAACTTCTTAGTTCTTGCTTGTTTTTCAGTACTGGCCAACCTTGAATGGCTTCCGTCTTCTCTGAATCGGTTCGTACACCCGCTTCGGTGATTATATGCCTCAGGTATTTCACTTCTTTCTGAAAAAATTGACATTTTTTCGAACTGAGCTTCAATTGTGCACTTCTCAATTTTTGAAATACATCTTTGACATTTTTCAGGTAACCGTCAATTATTTTTCCCATAATTATGATGTCATCTAAGTAGACTATGCGTATTTTTCACGTTAATCCATGTAAGATTCGTTCCATTAAACGTTCAAAAGTGGCTGGTGGAAAAACTGTATTTCGTTGTGACGTCATTAATCCGTCTGAAGTCAACACAGAATCTAGTTGAGCCATCTTTCTTCTTAACTAGTACAACTGGGGATGTCCAGGGACTTTGAAAAGGTTCTATAATGCCTTGATTCTGCATATCTTTAAGCATCTTGTCCACCTCGTCACGTTTTGCTAATCGTATTCTTCGTAAAAGATCTAGCAAACTGAAATTGATTTAGTAAAGATGTTGACGGACTAACTAGGTCTTGAAGTACCTTAGTTAAAGTAGCAGGTAATTTATCAGGTTGAAAAGGAATACCGGTAACTACCACGTTGACAGGTTGACAGGTAGTAATCTTGTCACTTTTTCACACCTGTTGAGGATAATCCTTCAAGTTCAGCATCTTGACAAATATAGTGCTTCTTTTATTCTGGATCAATGTTCTAGTATGAAAAATTCCTTTTCCATATAACGAGCAATCTTGAATTGGTTCAACCAAAACTATTCCATTTTCTTCGGAATCATCAACCCTTACTATACATTCTGAACTTGGCAGTCACATCGCATTTTCAAGAAGTGCAAACTTACCGCATCGACACTTGACTATTTTTTGGAAGGTTCACAACAATTTCTTCATTTCTGGTTCGTATTACTCGTTGAGGAAGATCAAGGAGAAGCTTCTGGTGTTCCTTGACATCTGGACCTAGTACTACTTCGTTCAAAATATCAACAACAATAACTACATGTTTGACTGTGGTGCTTTCTAGGGTTATTTCAGCTTCATGTATCCCTTTCACAGGTATTACCTCACCATTGGCGATTTGCTGGACATAATGCTTTCCCGAAAGAAAAATTTTACATCGAGCCACGATGTTCGGCTTTACAATGGTATGATTAGAATCAGTTTCTATTACTATTTCACATACTCAACCGTATACATTTCCGAGAACTACCAAGCTGGAACCATTGTTTTTCAGCTTATTTATTATTATTGGTGGGGCTTGGTAGCACCTAACCAGCTTTCGCTCCTTTAAGCTTTCCTGATTTCGATCACTGTCAGGAGCAGTACTAATAATAAATCGGCTTTGTACATGCCCCTCTTCGCCACACTTCCAACAACGAATTTTATTTCTGCTATGGAAGGTTGTATTTTTCTTGTCAAGTGTTGTTTGTTTAAAAATTCTTGCATCTCTCTCATTAACTTTATGAAGAATTCCTCGTTGGTCTTGCGATTATCCTGGGAGACGTTGACCCTTCTTATGACTCTTTCTTGGTTACTTGAGGTCTGTTTGACTATTTCAACCTGTAGGGCATAAGCAAGAGCCTCGGAAATATTTTTCAGTCCGGCCATTCTTAAAGTTTGATTTGTTTCTGGGCCGCGTAAACCTTTGATAAACTATTTACTACTAACTCTTGCTTTATTCCTTCCGGATATGTTGGGTAAGTCAAATTTATTAGCCTCAATATATCTGCCTCTTACTCTTGCAGACTTTCGTTGTATTTTTGTCTTCCTTCTTGGAGTTGTGCCTTATAAACTTTTTGGAGGTAGACTTTATCATACCGTATCTCCAGAAATGTAACAATAAACTAATAATCATTCTGTTTTTCTTCGGGAATGTTATGTAGAACCTCCACAGCTTCACCTCGTAGTGCTAGAATAAGAGCACGTGCTTTCTCCGGTGAACTTCAATTATTGCCGGTGGAGTTGGCTTCGAATTGACGGACGTAGGTAAGCCAAGTTACTTTGCCGTCGAAGGTAGGTGATTTCATCACACTAGTAGCAGGAACACCATCTACCTTTATTACACCTGTGCTGGCTACCTTCTCGATTTGCAAATGTATTTTTTTCACCTGTTTGTGGATTCCTGTCACCTCGTGTTGTACTGCGCCAAGTACGTATTCTCTAATTTGCAAATATATTTGTTGCATCTGTCTCTGGATTTCCGTCACTTCGCTATGTACGTCTTCTCTAATTTTGCCAATCTTCTGTTGTATTTCTTGTTCTATGTGCTTCATGTCTTCTTGATATTTTTTAAATTCCTGTCTCATGGCCTACTGGCTTGTTTTTAGTTCTTGTTTTATATCATCTTAGCTTACCTTGAATTCTTATTTCATATCGTCTAGATTTTTCATCATACATTTTTGGCTTATCTTTATTTCTTGTTTAATATCGTCTATATTATAGTCGTACCATCTTGGCTTATCTTTAGTTCTTGTTTCATATCGTCTAGATTTTTTTATAATACCTTCTTGGCTTTTCTTCATATCTTCTTGGCTTGTTTTCATATCTTCCTGGCTTGTTTCCATATCCTGTATCATCATTAATATTTGATTTAGTTTAGCATGAAGTTGTTCTTCCATTTTTGTTTTCTAGTTTCTACTGGCGTAAATTTTCAATTAACTTTTTTCTAACTTGAACTAACCTCTTCTGGATTTGATCGCACTTCTGACACCAATTTGTTCTGGACAGCCGATTTTTCAACACACACTGTATTACTAAACACACTTTATTATTTCAAAAGCCCTTTATTGTTAACTTCAATGTCAAACACTTCCAAGTTGCACCGACGAGCTCTCAAACCAAACTGTCCCCGAAAGCCGATCTGGACCCTTTATATACCCTTTTTTTCTAGAAGGACTTCCATACTACATGGTGTAATTAAAATAAGAAAAAGGAATAATCTGTCGATTTCTACACCTTCTATAATAGGCATTTCATGTTAAAAATAAGGAAATACAATTCTCTAAAAAGTTCCAGACCTTCTTTCATACCCATCTGCAGAGGAAATTAACGATGGTAAAATTAATTAAATAAATTATGAACTCGTAGAAAATAAGGCTAAAACTCTACAAACTACAAATATATATATATATATATATATATATATATATATATATATATATATATATATATATATATATATATATATATAGATATATAAGATCATGTTTTAACTGATGTTACCTGAATAGAGGAGTCTATTATGCATCCTTTTTAGTACACAGTAACTTAAGGAATGTGATTCTTTAAAAAAAAGTTTCTTGATTTATATTTTAGCTTACTAAATACAAGTAGTACATTTGATTGTTATCTCAAAAATTGTTCAAACAATAATTGTTTAAACAAATAAATAAAAAAAATTGTTCTTAAATTGCTTTATTCGTACAGTATACATAAAAACAAAAAGATAGTTTTGAACAACTATGTAAAAAATTCATATTTCTTAAGTTATAAGATCCATAATATTTTTTTTTGATGAATTTAAATGAGCGGCGAAGTTTATTATAAAAAAATCATCGTAACCATGCTTCCATCAACGGAATCTTTAGCTGCACAGTATTGTTTTAGGGTCTATTATCAAGTGCAGCAATAGTTTGGTAATAAATTACACCCAACAAACTGGGGTTAGATGGAAAAATTAGGTTTAAAACCTATTCCAACCAATGACATACTGTTGCCAGATAGTTTATTAATAAAAATAAGTTGCAATTGTTTGTAAGAGTGTTCCAAATCATGTGGCTGCGTTAAGCATGGTTTGAAATAAGCAAATTACTCCTCTAACTGCAAGTCAAAATGAAGTTTTTGAAGAAGAAAATGAAGTTTACTTCGAAGAAATAAATTTCAAAAAAGAGAATAAAAATGTTGATATTAACATCCAACTTCAAGATGAAGATTTTGATGAATAAATATCCCAGCAGTCCATTATCCAAAAGAGCACGATGGGTTGCGTTTTAGGAATTCTGAATGTTCATAGAACTTCTTTTAAATATTTTATATTGAATTACCTCTTATTTTTATCAATATTTTATTTCCAGTCTCACTGATAACGGTACTTATCCAAACGTCATGCTATTTCTCAATATATTGTATCTTCGAACATTGTTAAAAATATTGAATCCCTACATCTTAACAAATGTGAACTTATTTACTTAGATTTTTAAAATTATCTTTTTGTTTTTGTGTATACTCTATGAATAATATAATAATTTCAGGAAAAAATTTCTTGTTTATTTATTTGTTCAAAAAATCATTGTTTAAACAATTCTAAAGAATAGAATCAAATGTATTTGTATTTCGGAAGTTAAAATATTATTCCACAAAGTTTTTCTTTCAAAAAACCACATACCATATGTTACAGTGTAGAGTGCAAATAATGCATAAATGCCGTAATTTGTTTATAATAAAAAGAATGCATAATGGACACTCGGTATAGTGATATTTGAACTTCTCTATTCACGTGACAACAGTTTAAATAATAAAATGATTAAAGTTGCTCTACTAGAAGCCGAAATAATGACATTTTTTTATAATTATGTATTTTGAACCTGCAGATTCAATTTTAGAGCGAAACTTCCCCACCTATCCTATTTGTAATTTTTCACGCGCGTGGACGATTTTTTTCTCCATTTTCATTCGTTGTCAATTAAGTTAACATTTGAAAATTGTTGTCAGAAAAGTACGCGGAAAAACAAAGTCAATAGTTTAAGAGTTAGCTAGCTTGTATCTCGGTAACCAATTGACAAAGTTCAAATGTTTTTTCTTTAAAAATAATCGTACTTTCAAATCATGTGTCCAGAAAAATTTTTCGATGAAAATTCGCGAAGATATGTAATTTATTTATAAGAAAAAAATTTAACGATAAATTTCTGAGCAGGCATTAATTATCCGATCTTAATTCTTAAAAAAGCGTTTGAAACCTTGAGATGTCCAGTACATATATAGAAATGGATTACAAAATTATTGTGCTAAAACTTTCGAACCGATTTCAACGAAGATCAGCAGGGCTTTCGTTGAGTTCTTTACTCTTTCCAGTCGTCGCTAATATATATATATATATATATATATATATATATATATATATATATATACGGAATGGCTCGAAACTCATGCCACAGAAACGGCAACAGTAAAACCGAAAGTCTGATTCAGATATGTCGATGATACCTTCATCGTATGGAAGGGCAATGATCAAGAACTTAATGATTTCTTGAAACATCTAAATAACATTCGACCTACAATTAAGTTTACCATGGAAAAAGAGGTAAATGATCAATTACCTTTCCTAGATGTCATGATGAATCGCTCAAACGAAACTATAAAGAAAGGCAACACATACTGGACAATATCTTTATCATAGTTCCAATCATTCTGTTGTAACAAAACGGGAAATTATAAGCAACCTCTATAATCGCGCTATATCTATATTCAATAATGCCGACTCATTGGAAAAAGAGGTAGCAAATATTAAATCCAATTTACAACAGAATGGTTATTCTTTGAAACTAATTGACGATGTTATAAATAACTATAGAACAACGAACACTGGACAGCAAGAAACACATTCCTTCTTCACAATTAAAGGAACTTCGGAGAAAATAAGATGAATTGTCAGTAGTTATAATATAAAAACAGCCTTTAAATCAGGAAATACCCTTAGAGCTCATTTAACAAAAAGAATGTGTTTACAAAGATCCATGTGAGTTTGGTGAAATATATATTGGAGAAACCAAGCGACCACTAGATGTTAGAATTAAGGAACAAAAAAACTCATACATAAAAAGGGAAAAGTCGAGATCAGGTATTGCAGAACACGTCTGGGATAAACAATACCATATAAAATGGTCTGAGACTGCGGCAATATATATGGAAACTAACATGAAAAAAAGAAAATTTATAGAACCAGCTTACATCAAAAACAATAATGGAATCTTCAGTAAACCGAGTGTTGAGATACCTAATCTTTGGCAACCACTACTTTGTGACATCAAATCATTGAGGTGTGTACAGTGAAGCGAAACTTTGCGTCTCAATGGACACAGTCCCAATATAAGCTCGTAGTCTTAAGACAAAACATTCAGTTTATAATTTATAACGATTAGAGATACAACCTAATCAAAACGTCGTAAAAATAAATAAAAATAAAGACAATGCAAGTCCGACAACCACATTTTAGTCGAGGATCAGCATGTTGTTTTATCATAACATAAAAATTTATTGGCCCAAATATGAAGGTCTTCAGAGAAATGCAAGTGGTCAAAAAAATCGTTTAAATACTAGTTTGTTTGCTTTATTTTTAATTATTAATATTTTGCAACAATAGTAATAATTTCGAGATTTTTAACCAACCTTGTCTTTTAGAAAATTTAATTACAAAACATTTTTTCCCTTCAACGTTTCTCTAAAGGGAATACCTTCAAAATTATAAGGAGGAAAGTGGGGAAAAACGTGTTATTTTAATTTTTTTTGATAAATTTTTAATTTTGCCTTTGTTATAATGGATATACTCTAGTTTTCAAGTTAAAAAAAAAATAGGAACAAAAGCTTGGATGCACATTGTTAGAATGTATCTAAAACTAGTAATGGATATATTATATTGTGGTACTAAAAACGTTTAACTAAGGAATGTTTCAGAAAATTATGTTAGTACTTTAGTAGTTCTTTTAAAACGGTTCTAGCTATATAAGTTTTTTAATTATTCATTTAATGAGCATTGAATTATAAGCTGTTATATTTCAGGTTATGCTTTTAATGTTCTTTAAAGAAAATAGCTTGCCAAGAAGAATTCTTTAATTTGTTATTAATAACTAAGCTTAAGCTTAGTTTTTAAATCCCCTTAAAGTATAATGTTTTATTGAGTACTATTCTCCAATTTAGAATTTTTAAATTTATATATCTGTCTTAATTTTATATAATTAAAAAAATTTTGATAGTTGTCGACAAGCTAAGAAACAATTTTTTCAAATCAAAATTCAGTTTGCAGGTCATGAAAATAAAGTTGGGAATGGTTTAAAAAAGACCGAACGGTTAAGGTAAAGATTTATAATTAGTCGTCAAAAGTTGTTTTTACAAAGTTTTCATCCATTTAAAGATTCTTAATATATGACAATTTTAGCAGATTTTACAAAACATGACTTTTTTTTCAATATCTCAAAAACTTTAACAGCTAAACCCGAAACTCGAGCGTTATTAACTTACGAATAAAATTAGCTAATCGAAGGTTATGGCCTAAACAGTTCGCTAACAAACAATTTTTTTTTATGTTTAAACCTCATCGTAAAATATTCTTTGTAGATATATATATATATATATATATATATATATATATATATATATATATATATACATATATATATATATATATATATATATATATATATATATATATATATATATATATATAATATATTATATATTATAATCGCATTAAAATATCTAATTTCAATCAAAATTTATACAAGCAGAAATATTAAAACCTATTCCTTTTTTGAAGACGGTTAAATTAACAGACATTTAAAGAAGTCCGGATACTATGAGAGGTCATGCGATCCATTACTGAATTACAAAAAAAAATGTACATCAGGAAATATTTATTAGATATGGTAGACATCTTTGCAAAAGAGAAATTTGCAATTGCATATATCAGTATTATTATAGCATTATATCGTACTCATTTACATTCATCCGATGTAAGGTTGGAAGGTTTTAACTTAGTAATGCTGCAGCTGAATAAGGCTATTTCATTAGAGAACAGTCACATTCAGTTTTTAATGTATCCAGCAAATTTCCATAACTCAATTATAATGTATCTTTCTTATTAGTACTCACAGCCAAAATTTCTTAAAATATAAAAATATTTGTTTTTGATGAAACGCCTACGGTCTTACATAAATAAAAAATTGTGTTTGAAATAAAATTATACTGTTTTCACTTACCTTATCATAAATACATGCTTCTTAATAATTTTTTTTAACTGAATATAATAGTGATCTTTGGGTTGCTCGTGTTTGTTCCTGTCAAGGCGTTTTATTAAAATACGTATAATTTTTAACTCAGAAGTACAAAATATCATGAGTGTAAAGGATATAATGACATTAGCACAGAACAAGAGTCCCACTACCAAACAACAAATTAAATTTATTATAAATACTGGCACAGCATAATCCCTCTCATTAAAAGGGAACCATATTGGCAACATCAAGGATTTTTCTAGCAATTCGTTTTGATCCTTTTCTACTGATGATTCATTTAAATAGGTAATAATATCAGCCATTGTATATAAAACTGTACTTCCACAACAAAATGCCATTAAATATATACTTATTTTCTTGCCAATTTTAGTATTCTTAGTGTAGGACAGTACTATCTCTTCATCGAGAGACAAGCGCAATTTTTTTTCTTCCTTTATTATTTCCAGGAATAGTTTGGAAACATTATTTTTCTGATATAAGAATAATTTTATCAAAATTGGTAAAAATGTTATCACCAAACCGCCACTTTCGATCATTTTCTCGCCATCACCACCAACTGCTATTAAACGAAAGAACTTTACCAGAATTAAAGTAATAAAAACAAAAGATAATCCTTGAAAACTGTAACGGAGGGCTAAGTAAACCTTCTTTAAAAATATATTTTTCGTCCATTCTATGTCCCATGTACCAGAGAATATCATATATATTTTTATATTTTCAATATGCATAGCCCAATTTAATTCTTACAGAACCACTCGAAATAATTATATAATTGTAGTTTACTAGACGTTCTTACTACTAAATCGAAAACGCATTGGTATATTTTCAAATTTTTGTTATGTCAAGTAATTTTTATCAATATATGATGACTGTTCGTGAGCTCATCCTTTTATTTCATTTCTTTTATAAAAATAAAATTTATTAATTTTTTATAGCCTTTAATATATAATTATTAAATGATTGTTTTTAGTTCTACTTATTTTTTGAAAATTAATATTAATTAACCTTTATTTTGCAGCCGTATACACTGCTCTTCTTCATGACTTTTCATAAAAAACTGGTCTAATCAAGTTTAATAGTACCAAAATGTATTTACAAATATCTTCTGCAATTCATATCCTATACCAGTTTTCTTCTAAAAATATATATCCGAATTTTGATTAGTTAGTTTGACCTATCGCTTACCGATCTTTGAACACACACTGTATTACTAAACACACTCTATTATTTCGAAAGCTTTTTATTGTCAACCTTAATTGTGACAACTTGCGTCGACAATATCTCAAACTGTACTGTCCCCAAAACCCGATCTGGACCCTTTATATACCCTTGTGATCGATACCGCAAGATTCCCTAATTCTCTAGAAGGATTTCCATACTACAAGGGGTAATAAAAATGAGAAAAAGGAATAATTCGGCGATTTCTAGACCTTCTATCATAGGCGTTCCATGTTAAAAATAAGGAAATAGAATTCTCTAAAAAGTTCCAGACCTTCTTTCATGGATGTCTCCTCAGGAAATTTACAAAGGTCAAATTAATTAAATAAATTATGAACTCGTCAAAAATATACCTCAAACCCTACAAACTACAAACACAAACTAATACTATGAAATATAAAACGCCATAAAGTTCGTTATATTGCCCCCTTTCAAGCCTTGATCGTCCCGATCAACCATCTTGATCTTGATAATGGGCCAATCTGTCCAGATGCACGACTTTCATCTTCTCATGAGGGCTTTTCTGAATTCGGTACACCAGATCGTTTAGTTGTCACTACGTTGTACGGATCTTCTTTGGTGAACGCTCTTTGGTTCTTTTCGGACTATACAACCAAACTCTTTCACCAACCATGAATACACCAGTATTGGCTTTGAAGTTATAGCGGATCTTCATTCTATCGCTTTCTATTTATAACTTTCGACGGACTTTCTCTTGTAAGACCTGCAACCGCTTTCCAAGTTGCTTCAGAATCGAGTGGATGTCCAGTAGATAAATTGACTGGAAGACATAATTCTTTTCCAAAAATTTCTGGCAAGTGTTTTCCAGTAGTTTCATGAATGACTGAACGATAGGCTATTAAAAATAACTAAATGCATTTATCCCAGTTATTTTCTTGCTCATTTACTTGTATCCTGATGTAATTCTTCAGCGTTCTGTTAAATCTCTCAACCATTCCATCTGACTGTGGATGTAGGGGTGTTGTTCTAGTTTTGTGGATTTTCAGAAGCTTTCAAAGGTTCGTAAAAACGTCAGACTCAAAATTTCTGCCTTGATCAGAATGTATCTCTCCTGGCACCCCACATCTACAAATCCACTGTTCAAACAAGATTTCGTCTACGGTGGTGCCTTCTTGATTTGGTTTTGCATAAACTTCTGGCCATTTACTGAAGTAATCCATAGCTGCCAACATATAGCGATAGCACAGTCGGTACAGGTTTTGCACCAATCTTTTACATCTGTGCGGCTCCTCAACCAACAGAACCTCTCTCGAACTTTTTCAAGAGATTTCATAACCCCTAAGTGTTCGTCACCTACACCATTATGTTAATTTTGCAGTACTTCTGGAACCTTTTTGGTTGGGAATATAGTCTGGTATCTGTAGTCTCTGCCATCAGAACTCTCGCAGACTCTTTTTAAAAGACCATCGTGCATAATCAAGGAGTCTCATAAGGCCCAGTAACCTTTTACTTTTTGAGATTTTGATGAGATTTCTTGAAAAGTGGGCCAATTTGACCTATTATTCTTTAATTTAATGATAATGTTAAAATCTGGGTCTTCTTGTTGTGCTTTGGAGATGAGTTTGGGATCCCAATTCAAAGAGCATTGTAGTTGTGTCTTTCAACAATAGAAGGGTCAGGATTCTCTCGCTCTTCGTGTTTGTTACAGTCTTGCATTTTTCTGAACATGGTCTTCTCGACAAAGCGTCTGCATTTTTGTGGTTCAAGGCTTTTCTATGTTCAATTTTAAAATTGGATTCCTGTAAACGTTGTAACCATCGTGCTATTTGACCTTCAGAATTTTTAAATTGTAAGAGCCACTTTAGTGATGCGTGGTCTGTTCGCAGCTTTGTACATGTACTACACTCTTCCTCTGTTTGAAAGTAGAGGGTAGATAAGATTAGATTAAAAGTTACTAAAAACAAAGTGGCCCTGCAGGAAAAAAGCAATTTAGTGCAGTAAGCAAACCACTGGCTGCTCAGGAGAGGAGCTTTGAATTAAGGGCGCTAACAGCTCTAAACCAGCTGAGCTGCAAGCTGCCTAAGGTAGCCGCGGTACTTTTCCTGCAGTTTCCACTTACGTGCTTGCTAAACAAAAGGTAAATGAATAAAAGGAAAGAATCAACATTCATCATTCAACAATCAACATTTATTGTCAACGTTAAAATTCAATAGCACAAAATAACAAGTCAGATGTAGGCAAATAATGAATAGACTGTTGAACTACATCACTATAAGGTTTATTACCGGTGTAAATGTGATCACTTTTACTCTATATATTGATTAACCTCATTAAATAAATAGATAATCCAGGTCAATAATAAAGGAAAGTTATTAAATTAAAGCAATTATATAAATAGACAGGTAATCAAGGTAATTAAATAAAGTATGTAAGTAAATTGAGAGTAACTAAATGTTCTGCTTATCTGTGTTCCTTGTGTGATTCTTCCCGGTTCCTGAGCTGTCGTGGCTACAGGTGGCAGCTAGTGATCGTGGAAAGTAAGTTGATTTTCGCACGGGAAAAGAAGTACCAAAGAACAAGACGAAGAAAATGAACTTGAATAAGAACCTAAAAACAAGAACAAGAACTGAAGAAGAAGAAGTAGAAGTAGAAGAAGAAGAAGTAAAAGTAGAAAAACCCTGAAATAAAACAGAGCGTCTAAGAAAACTCGGTTAAATATAAAATTACGAACTAGGCTGCATTGATATCAAAATCCACGAAGCAAAATAACAATGACAAGGTTATAAATCTAAAACACTTGGTATAATATTAATAAATTATAGAGTCGCTGCCCAGCTTGTAATGGTATGAAAGTAATATTAAATTAATACAAAGAAAATACAATTATTTATCCCAGTCAAGTTATAAACCATGTCAAGATAAGCTAACAAACTTGACTCATATAAAATTAATCATTAATTACAACATCTGTTCAAAAAAAAAAAATAACAATGAATTGAAATAAATGGTCAAAAATACATTAATTAGTCCCAAAATTTAGTCTATCCATAAAAATTAGTAAATTTTTTAACAAAATAACGAAATTTTCATAATAATACACAATTTATGAAGCCCCCGATCAAAAATAACTTAATAAATTATAAATCGATTTATACAATTAAATTTTACAGATTACGAGAACACACAATTCAGGCTTCAGTAAAATTCGACAAATATATTACAAAAAAATCACATTTTCATAATTAAAATTGGCTTGGTTACCCTGTGCTATTTTTAGTCGCATTCTCTAGTATCACCTAAGTAAGAGAAAAATATCAAATCTATAAATTACCCCATTTAAATTTAAAAAAAAACAATAAGTAACAATGATAAAAACTTAAGTAAGATGAATATAACTAAATTAAATAAATAAGCAGTTTGCTGAAAATCAATTATTATATAAAGAAAATGATAAGTTACCTTAAGGTTTACAAATGGCCGGTAAACTTAAGAGTTCTGGTTAAATGAGAGCCTCGATAAGGTTTTTGAAGACCCTCAATCCCCGAAAGTTGTCTTAACAGTCTCTAAAAAGGTACAACGGGGCAAATAAGTATAGGAAATAATAGGGAAAGCAAAAAAAAAGTCTGCACCATGTGTGTACTTAATTGTGGATAAATTCTTTCAAAAAGAACTTGTTCATTAACACAATAAAAGCAACAGATAAGGCAAGCAAACAAAATAATAAAAATTAACAAACAACGGGCAACTTTGGCCAAATATCCCAAAATATTGGATTGAAAATATCGAACACTCGTTGCCTCCATACTTCGGCTGTTTAAGATCAAAACGGACGAGGAAAACGACTTTTTCTTCCCAAGTAAAATATTCACTTCCAGAAAAAAAAAACAGAAAAAATAGGACAAAAAAAATCAGCCATCATGAAGTTGACCAGTCTGACAACAATTGTACGTAGTACAATATTCAAGTACGATTGAAACCGTCAAAGTAACTTTCCACACCAACAAAAAAAAATAAATAAAATGAAACTGTCGGCATATCTCCCGAAATCAATGTGAACTCTAGATGAACAGAACACAATTAATATCATCCTACTGCAGATTAAAGAATAATTATTATACTATTAAATTTCGGTACAACTAAATAAAATTCCGTACATTAACCCATAAAGAAAGACACCCTAGCTGATAAAACAAATCTCTATACTTTAGGCCATTTCGAGCAAAGCATAAACTACCTGCCCAAATTTCCTTCCGCAAGTACGGAACATACAGAGCAGAATCTGCGCACAGCGTCACTATGACCCAAGAGAATACTCTTGAGACAGTGTAGAATTTCCGAACGATGCAAAAAGAAGAGAATGACCCCATAACCTAAAACAAGAATATAAATAGAATTTGCGAAATTAATTAAAATAATTCCCTGCAAGATGTTAAACCGAAATCTAGAAAAAATGGAAGGTACGGTAAATAGACTTCTATAAAGAAAACAGCTAGGTACGATGTAACAGGATATTAACGTAATTAAAACTGTATTTGTAGTGTAAGAAAGTAGGATACAAATCAGAGTTGTAAAAGAAATCAACCAGGAAATGGAGCTAACCATGGAAAGTTATGTTTTTGTTGTCAAGTGCCTTTTGTCTGTTTAAAAATGCCTGCATCTCTCTCATTAATTTCAAGAAAGATTCCTCATTGGTATTGCAATCATCCTGGGAAACACTGACTCTTCTTATGACTCGTCCTTAGTTTCTTGAGGTCTTTTTGGCTATTTTAAACTGAAAGGCATAAGCCAGAGCCTCGAAAATTCTCTTCAGTCTGGTCATTCTTATTGTCTGACTTGTTTCTGGGTCACGTAAACCTTCAATAAAACTATTCACTACTAACTCTTGCTTTATTTCTTCTGGGTATGTTAGGTAGGTCAAATTTATTAACCTCATTATATACGCCTAATATTCTTGAATACTTTCGTTGTATTTTTGTCTTCTTCCTTTGGAGTTGGGCTTTATAAACTTCTTGGAGGTGGGCTTCCCCATAGCGCATCTCCAGAAAAGTAAAAATGAAGTCGTAATCATTCTGTTTTTCTTTAGGAATGTTACGTAGGACCTCCATAGCTTCACCTCGTAGTGCTAGAACCAGAGCACGTGGCTTTTCTGGTAAACTCCAGTTATTGCCGGTGGCGGCGGCTTCGAACTAATGAACACAGGTAAGCCAAGGTATCTTGCCATCGAAGGTAGGTGGCTTCATCACACTAGTTGTAGGAACATCATCTACCTGTATTATATCTGTACTGGCTATCTTCTCAATTTGAAAATGTAGCTGTTGCATTGTTTCTAGATTCCCGCCACCTCGCGTTGTACTTCGCAATGTACGTCTTCTCTAATTTTGCTCATCTTCTGTTGCATTTCTAGTTCTATGCTCGTCATGTCTTCTTTCATTTCTTGTTTCATATCTTCTTGACTTGTTTTAAGTTCCTATTTCATGTCTTCTAGGCTTGTTCTTAGTTCTTGTTTTATGCTTTCTTGATTTTTCTTAATGTCTTCTCTCAGTTCTTGGCTCATGTTTTCCTGGCTTGTTTTCAGTGTCATCAATTCTTGTTTCAGATCATCTTGGCTTGTCTTTAAGTCTTGTTTCATGTCATCTTGGCTTGCTCTTAATTCTTGTTTCATGTCATCTTGGCTTGTCTTTAGTGTCATCAGTTCTTGTTTTATATCATCTTGGCTTGTCTTTAATTCTTGTTTCATGTCGTCTTGATTTTTCGTCATATCTTCTTTTAATTCTTGTTTCATCTCTTCTTGTTTTTTTTTCATATCTTCTTGGCTTGTTTTTATGTCTTGTATCATCATCAGTATCTGAGTTAAACTTTCGTGAAGTTGTTCTTCCATTTTTGTTTTTTGTTTTCTGTTTCTACTGGCATACAATTTCAATTTCCTTCTTTTTTTTTATTTAATAACCTGAACTAACCTCTTCTAGATTTGATCCACTTCCGACACCAATTTGTTCCAGACGGCCGATCTTTAAACACACACTGTATTATTGAATACAATCTATTATTTCGAAAGCTGATCTGGACCCTATATATACATATATATATATATATATATATATATATATATATATATATATATATATATATATATATATATCCTTTTGGTCGGTACCGGAATATTACCAAATTGCCTAGAAGGATTTCCGTACTACATGGGTAATTAATAATAAGAAAAAGGAATAATCCGGCGATTTCTAGACCTTCTATCATAGGCGACACCAATTTGTTCCAGACGGCCGATCTTTAAACACACACTGTATTATTGAATACAATCTATTATTTCGAAAGCTGATCTGGACCCTATATATACATATATATATATATATATATATATATATATATATATATATATATATATATATATATATATATATATATATATATATATCCTTTTGGTCGGTACCGGAATATTACCAAATTGCCTAGAAGGATTTCCGTACTACATGGGTAATTAATAATAAGAAAAAGGAATAATCCGGCGATTTCTAGACCTTCTATCATAGGCGTTCCATGTTAAAAATAAGGAAATTCTCTAAAAAGTTCCAGACCATCTTTCATGGACGTCTCCTGAGGAAATTAACAAAGGTAAAATTAATTAAATAAATTATGAACTCGTAGAAAATATACCTCAAACCTTACAAACTAAAAATACAAACTAATACTATAAAATGTATGAATATGTATATTACTTTTGTATCTTAAACCTTTTGTTTATATTTTTCTTTAATTCTTTCTTTGGTGTAGATTTTTCTTCTTTCTAAAATGAAAGATGATAAAATTTTTAATTTCACCTGACGTTTCGCTCTACATAGTGAGCTTTCTCAAAGTTTTTGTTATTTATCATATATACTTCTTCATATCATAAGAAGTTTTGATGTTTTCTAGGACGGTCATGATTTTTTTGTTGCAGTCCAGAAACCGATTTAGCTAATATTTATTTTTGTATCTTTAATTTTTAATTTTTATTTTTCATTAATTTTTTAATTAAGGTGTAAGTTTTCTTCTTTTTAAATTGAAAGACGACAAAATTTTCAATTTTACCTGACATTTCCCGCTTTTTTAAAGTTTTTATTTATTTACCATATATACTTCTTCATGTCATAAAAAGTTTTGATATTTCCTCGGAAAGTCATGATGATTTTTTGTTGCAGTCCGGAAACCCTTGCAGCTTATACTTTATTTTTATATCTTGAACATCTTGTTTATATTTTTCTTTAATTTTCCTTGGGTGTAGGTTTTCTTCTTTTTAAATAATTTATTTAAATAAATTTACCTTTGTTAATTCCCTCATGATATGAGAATGTCTGGAACTTTTTAGAAAATTCTAATTTCTTATTTAAGACATGAAACGCCGATTACACAAGATTTAGAACTTGCCAGATTATTTCTTTTTCTTGTTTTTATTACACCATGAAGTATGAAAATTTTTCTAAGGGATACGAGAATATTCTGTTATTGGCAAAATGTGTATATAACGGGTCCAGATCGACCTTCGGAAACAGTTTATTTTAAGACAACGTAGAAGTAAACGGAATTGTTAAACAAATTTTCAGATCTGTTCAAATAAAAGGTTAAGAGAACAATTTAGTATAAAGACCATCCGTCAGGAACAAATTGGTGTCCCAACTGCAATAAAATCCAGAAGAGGTTAAAGAAAAAAAGATAAATTGAAATTATATGCCAGTAAAAACTAGAAAATAGAAAGCAAGAATGGTGGAGCAACTTCAAACTAGTTTACATCAGATACTGATGATGATACAAGACATGAAAACAAATCAACAAAATATGAAACAAGAGTTAAAAATAAGAGATGAAACTAGAATTGATAGGAGATATGACGAAAAATCAAAACGATTTGAAACAAGAATAAATGACACTGAAAACTAGTCAAGAAAATATGAACCAAGAATTGACAAAAGACATTAAGAAAAATTAAGAAAGCACAAAACAAAAAATAAAAACAATCCTGGAGGATATGAGAGAGGAACTTTAAAAAAATCAAGAAGATATGCAAAATTAGAGAAGACATACATGGCGAAGCACAACATGAGGTGACAAATCCTGAAACAGATGCAAAAATTACATTTGCAAATTAGAGAAGCCGTACATGGCGAAGTAAAACATGAGGTGACGGGAATCTAGAAACAGATGCAATAATTATATTTGCAAATCGCGAAGGTAGCCAGTACAGGTATAATGAAAATAGATGGTATTTCTGCAAATAGTGCGATGAAACCACCTGCCTTCGACGATAAAATAATTTGGCTTAACTATGAAAAGACATGTGCTTATGTCCTACCACTACGAGGTGAAGCTATAGAGATTCTAGGTTACTGTCCTGAAGAAAAATAGTATGATAACTAGATTATTATTACTTTTCCAGTGATGCGTTTTGTGGAAGCCCACCTTTAAGAATTTTATAAAGCCCAACTCCAAAGAAGAAGATTGGTGCAAAACCTGTATTGTCTATATTGCCAGTAAAGGACTAAAGATCCATAGCCATGGTAAAATGAAGCAGTACAATATAGTAGTGCTTCTTGAAAGAATTGCAGTTGACGTTGCAGAACAATTTCCTATTAATAAATCCAAATGGCCAAAAGTATGTTCCATACCAAATCAACAAATCAATACCGTTGCTGAAATATTGTCTGAACAGTGGATTTGTAGATATGAAGTGCCAAGATAAATACACTTTGAATCTGAAGTTTTTACGAATCTTTGTAAGCTTCTGAAATCCATAAAACTAGAACAACACCCCTACATCCACAGTCAGGTGGAATGGTTGAAAGATTTAACAGACAGCTGGAGAATTATATCAGAATACACCTAAATGAATTACAAAATACCTGGGATAAATGCATTCAACCAACTAACCTATCGTTCAGACATCCATGAAACCACTGGAAAAATTCCTACGTAATGGAATTACGTCTTTCAGTAGATTTGTTTACTGGATTTCTACCCGATACTGAAGCATCTTGGGAAGTCTACACTAATCAGCCTAGTAAGCAGCTTCAAGTCTTAAACGAAGAAGTCCGTTATAAATTACAAATAGAAAGCGACAGAATGAAGACCCGCAATGACCTCAAAGCCAATACCATGATTGGTTAAAAAGTTTGGTTGTACAATCGGAGAAGAACCAAAAGTAGTTACTCAAAACTTTAAAGGTCATGTCCGTACAATGTAGTGACCCGACTAAACGATCTGGTGTACTGAATTAAGAAAAGTTCTCATACGAAGATGAAAGTCACGCGTCTTGACAGATTGACCAATTATCAAGATCAAGAAGATTGATCCAGACAATGAACACTTAAAAGGGGGCAATGTAACAGACTTTATAGCATTATACATTAGTTTTAAGTTTGTAGGGTTTTAAGTTTATTTTCTATGAGTTCATAATTTATTTAAATTAATTTTACCTTTGTTGATTTTCTCATGAGCCGTCCATGAAAAGAAGTCTGGATCTCTTTAGAAAATTTCCTTATTTTCAACATGTAACACCAATGACTGAAGATCTAGAAAATGCTATGTTATTCGTTTTTCTTATTTTTATGACGCCATTTAGTATGAAAATCCATCCAGAAGATTAGAGAATCTTATGGTATACACGAAAAGGGTGTACGAATGGTCCAGATCGACTTTTGTGGACAGTTTATTTTGAAAAGCCGTTGACCTAATTTGAATCGTTTGGCAAGTTGTGAGAATTGAAGTTGAATAAAAAGTTATAAAATAATAAATTGTTCATAAAGACCGGCCGTCCCAAACAAATTGGTGTCAGAAGTCGGATCAAATCTATTAGAGGTTAAGGAAAAAAAGCGAATTTAAATTCTATGCCAGTAGAAACTATAAAACAGAAAGCAAAAATGGAAAAACAACTTTAAACTATTTTAAATCAAATATTGATGATGATACAAGATATGACAAAAAGCCAAAAAGAGATGGACCAAGAAATGAAAGAAGATATGACGAAATGAAACAATAATTGATCATATTAAAGACAAGCCAAGATGATACGAAACAAGCAATAATCACACTGAGAACAAGTCAAGAGACCATGAACCAAGAAAAAAAAACTAGAAAACCGAAAGCAAAAATGGAAAAAGAACTTCAAACTCTTTTAAATCAGATATTGATGATCATACAAGATATGACGAAAAGCAAAAAGAGATGGACCAACAACTGAAAGAAGATATGACGAAAAATCAAGACGATATGAAACAATAATTGATGATGTTAAAGACAAGCCAAGATGATGTGCAACTAGAATAAAAGACAAGCTAAGATGATACGAAACAAGAAATAATGACACTGGAAATAAGTCAAGAAAACATGAACCAAAAATTGAAAAAAGACATTAAGAAAAATCAAGAAAGTGTCAAACAAGAAACAAAAACAATCTTGGAGGACATGAGACAAGAACTTAAAACAATTAAGAAGATATGAAGCGCATACAACAAGAAATGCAACAGAAGATTAGCAAAATTAGAGGAGACGTAAATAACGAAGAACAACATGAGGTAACCGAAATCCAGTAACAGATACAACAATTACATTTGCAAACTAGAGAAGACGTACATGGCGAAGTATAACACGAGGTGACGGGAATTCAGAAGCAGATGAGACAATTACATTTGCAAATCGAGAAAGTAACCATTACAGGTATAATACAAGTAGATGGTACTCCTGCAACTAGTTTGATGAAGCCACCTACCTTTGACGGCAATGTATCTATGTCTATCAATTCCAAGCCGCCGTCACCGGCAATAATTGGAGTTCACCGGAAAAGGCACATGCTCTTGTTCTAGCACTACGAGGTGAATTTATGGAAGTTCTACGTAACATTGCGGAAGAAAAATAAAATAATTACGAATTTATTGCTACTTTTCTGGAGATGCGCTATGGTGAAACTCACATCCATGAAGTTTATTAGGCCCAACTCCAAGAAAGGAGATAAAAATGCAACAAAAGCCTTCAAGAATATGGGGTGGATACAACGAGACTAGTAGATTTGACACACCAAATGTATCTGGAAGAAATTATTCAAGAGTTAGCAGTAAATAGTTTTATCGAAAATTTAAGCGACCCAGAAACAAATCAAACTCTAAGAATTGCCCGACTGAAGAAAATTTCCGATGCTCTTGCATATGTCCTTCAGTTTGATATAGTCAAACAGACCTCAAGGAACCAAGGAAGAGTAATAAGAAAAGTCAGCATTTCTCATTATAATCGCAAGATCAACGAGGAAATCTTCATAAAGCTAATGAGGGAATTGCAAGAATTAAAAAAATAAATAAAAAATACCTGACAACAAAAACACAACCTTCTATAGTAGAAATAAAATTTGTTTTTGGAAGTGCGGCCAAGAGAGGCATCTATAAAGCCGCTGTACTAGCAATTTGCCTCCTGACAGTGATCCTGATTGCTATCGGCTTCATATTGCTGATATAGGTGAAGTTCGATGTAGCGACTTGGAGAAAGTCTTTGCTCCTTACAGTGCACTTAAAGAAGTCTAGTTAAGTAGAAGCATTCTGTTTTTTTGGATTTGCTATTTACGAGAATAAAAAAATGCTGCAGTTGCCGTCAAGGCTTGCGATAGTGTTGAAGTATGCGGTTGTCGTAGTAGAGTGACTCATGCCAAACTGGGTCTGTCAAAGTTGTAAATTCTAGGTATGGTGTCACTGCTCATTTCTAGTAATGAGTTCGTTACCACGCCTTTGATATTGGTGTGTCCGAGGACAGGTTCAGTCCACCAGACCTTATTTCTTTCCAGCCAGTACGCCCCCATTCTCACTTCAGCCCTGATTATTATATCAAGCGGAGGGAGGTTTACTAGAGTTGCTGTTGGGGCGCTCCTTATGGCACCCGTGATGCACAGGCAGGCCAGTTTTTGGAGTTAGGAGAGCTCCAGAGTGGCCCATCTTTGTATGGTTTTTGTCCACCATTCTACCGAGCCATAGGTTATTATGAGTCTGACCACCGCAGTGTATAGCCAGTGCACAATGTGTCGCTTTAATCCTCGTCTTATTCAGTACCCCTTATTGCTGTAATTTTACCTTTAGAAATAATTTTCTACAGGTGTAAGTTCTAGGTAAGGCATGCAGGGTTACAACTAGATATTAAACCTCCCGGCTCATCTGCAGATGTGATTAAGGAGAGTTGGTAATTTTAATTCACCCAACTTTCTTCTTTTACTAAAGGGTGTGAGTGCGGTTTCCCAGAGTCTATCCTAAGGTGTTTCTTGGTACATCACATCTCCACTATAGTTAGATCCCTTGCATGAACTCCGATAATATGTTGCCATATTTCCCCACAATGAGTATGACTATATCATCAGCATAACCCTTGGTTTAATAGATTCGGTTGTTGAGATTTACCAGGAGCTCGTCGACCACCAAATCCCACAGAAGTGGGAATAGTACCCCTCGTTGCAGGCAACCCTTGGCTATCGATACCTCCATGGTTTCCTCCAAAAGTTTAGACTCTGCTTGTTTGCCCAGAAGCATGTTCTGGATCCACCTGCATAGAGTGTCTTCAATGTCATGTCTTTTGGCAGACCCTATTATGGAGGCGAAAGAGGTGTGATGAAGTGCTCCTTCGATATCAAGGGAGGCTGTCAGTGCTATTTTCTTGTTATCAGTGGCAGACTCTCTTCTCCTTACCAGGAGAGTTGACTCACATGGTTTTTCCAATTGGTAGTCATACTAGTTGATATGTAGTGGCTTTTTTTTAAGAGAGGTTTCCAGTATATACCTGTCAATCAGTTTCTCTCCCAATTTCAGCAGAAAAGATGACAGATTAATTGCCTCAACGACTTCGCCAGAGTCTAGGTCTCTTGCAGGTTTGGGTACGAAAATAATTCTGGACGTTTTCCAGGCCGAGAGCAAGTAACCAGTGGCTGTATTTGCCCTTAGAATTTTGCACAACACCGGAGTGATGAGGACTTTGCTCTGCTTTCAAAGCACTGAGATGACCTCATCGGGTCCCGGTGCTTTGTAATTTTCAAACGATTCTATATTCCACAGTATCCCGTTGTGGGTTATTACTTGGTTGGCTGTTTCCCAGTCTCTTTTTGATGCCGTTCTGCTTAGGGTTGGGAGATTGATTTCATCATCTATTGTGGCATCAGGGATGATGTCGGAATCTGGCAGATGCATTCTAAGAAGTATTTCTAGTGTTTCCCCGCCAGTCTACGTAGAGGTCCCGTCCGATTTTCGCAGTGTCCCTATAGGATCTAGGAGATTTTTAGCTAGAATTTAGTGGAGGCGTGATGCTTCAGACATATACAGACAATATAAGTGTGAGAAACATTTTTTTTAGTTGTACAAAGAGCTATTGCTTTTTAGAAAAAAGTTTATTTTTTTAAAAAGTTGAAATTTTCTTACTGATTTTTCTCTTACTTTCATAAAACCAGTTATTTCCTAATTTCGCATTTAGGTTTTTTTAGATGATAATGCAACATGTCGTTAATTTTTAACTTGAATCATGATGCCCTGACAAACGAGCTCCACTGCCTGTCCTTACTGTAAGAATTAGCGGTTTTGAGCCTTGACAAAAGTGATAAGGGACTTTAACCGAAAGACAAATTGGAAAAAGTCATAGGCCAATGTAAGCTGATAGAAAATAGAGAAGCCTGACTTTTCGATTCAACTGTGTTAGCTAATGAGTTGATGAACTGTTGAGGACCCGAACAATAGCAAGATTTAACAACCAAGCTAGTTAAAAGCAGATAAATATTCACATCATTTATCAATATTCTTTTGTGGTTACCATTAGAAGAACTATATGTAAGTAATAAAATAAATATTCTAATTTTTTCAAGTTCAGTCCAAGACTGAAATAATCGAATAGTGGTAATTTAGAAAATGATTGTTCACAGTATTTATCGAACTCGGAGAAAGATAAAATTATAAAAACTCTTTAAATTAAACTGTTTTATTGTCATGATTAATTTTGCAGAAAATGGCAGAAAATAACTATAATTATTGTGAGACTTTTTCGTCACATATATATTTTTATATTATTAAAACAAAATCGTATATAGCTTTATTAACTTAATAAAAAAAATTGTATAGTGCGGTCCACGAATTAACTTTAATTATATAAATTCGAATGATAAAACAATCCTAGGTTTATAAAAGTATTTTTTTACATTTTAGTTTGTAAATGGTCATTTTAAATAAAACCATTTAATATTTTTTCCTGTTTTATACGAGTTTAAATTGAACCAAGTTAAAAAATATGGAGAAGAATTGTCTATTAGTTCATGAGTAATCGATTATGAAAATTTTAAAAACTATCAATTTTAATTTATTTTTATTACACGTTCCTTCAATAATTTTCGCAGGTCAAAGTTTTTTGATAAATTGTTACAATATTTTGATGAGAGTATAAAATCTAATGATAAAAATTGAATTTAAAAATAAAATTTTATATTCCCTTGTACTTATTTTACGAATAAGAATAAATAACTTGTCTTTAATATATTTCTTATATATGCCAAAATGTTTTGGAAGTAATACTCAGAGTTGCTTATTACTGGAAAGCAATGGGGTCTAGTTATTATCTTCAAAAAATTAATATTTTTTATTGAGAAAATTTGAGTTGACTCGATGAATAAAAGTGAAATAATAAACTTCCGAAATGTACCGTTTTTGAATAAATGTTCATAGTACGTAGGTAGGATCAACTTGCAGCTGAACACAGAATAAAAAGCGTGCCTTATACCTGCAAATAATCCCTTGTAGGAGTTCTGGGACCTAGTCGCTGATGGAGGAGTTTAGTAAACGTTCTCCCACCCTGAAGGGGGTGGGGTGAACAGTGAAGCTAGGGAACAACTGACAACACCAAGATATAAAGCGTGAAGAAGGAATGTGCGAGCTGGAGCAGTGGATCCATTAAATTCGGAGCGACAGTTGATGAGGGTGTGATTCCTTCCCGGAAACCTGTCTAGTATATACCGAGTTCTAAGGAACGGGGAGACTTGGCTTAATTTGCATGCCAACTGGATGGGAATAACAATAAAAATACCCCTCAGACAATGAAGAAAACAGCATAGGCGAAGGGCTGCATGGCTAGAGGGAAGTCTAATCTTTACTATGCGAACACTGGGGTATCTGGAGTATTATAGTTTAAATAAGTTTCTAGCGACATACGGAGTTTATTGTAAACAATAATCTTCTAGATCTTATACTTGCCTAGCATCTCGTGAGACCCTCTTAAAGATCATTAGCGACTAAGGGATAGGAAACCCTATCAAATCTCTCTTTGAAGGGTAGAAAAACCTCCCTTATCACCTTCTCTGCTCAACGAAGCTACCCAAAAAGCTTAAATATCTCTTACAAAGGAGTATTGCTGAAAAGAAGGGAATACACTCTAAGAAGGTTCAAAGCTTCGCACAATAATGCACAAAACTAGCTCCTCCTCCAGCTCAACCCCGATCAAAATTTAGCCAGATAACTGGAGAAATTAAAGACGGCATTCTACCATGGCAAGCATGGGACCAAAATTTTTAAGCTCTCGTAAAGAGCGAACGCCTTGGTCCTGATATATTGTAATGGAACAAATGTTAATTATTTTCATTGTTCAATGCCAACTATATTTTGGTTAAAATAAATAATTAAATAATCACTCTGTGAATAGATATGCCGTGGGAATAGGGTAGTTATATTTATTTATCACTATCCACGAAGGTCTAAAGGATGAATAAATCAGTTATCGAACTTAACTTTTATGATCTTAGTCGTGTAAATGTTGTCCTAAAAAAATACATAAAGTCGTCTAAGTAATCCTGCCCTGGTTAAGTATATAGGACCAGATGTGATAAGGGTATTTTAACATGTGGTCTGTGGAATACCGTTAAGGAGTTTTAGAGTATTGAACGATTTTCCCATTATTGGGAAACAAAAGAATGATCAAATAAACTCACTATAATGGAAATATATCGTTTGGCCATTTGTAAAAAGAATTATGATTAATAATTGTTTTTTCTATTCACAAGAAATAATGAGTTAAGATGTTTATTGCCAAAACAGCCAAGAAAAGTGAATAGTTTTTTTTTACAGTCTTTAACATATATTCTTTTAGTTATAGAAAGAAGTAGAATAGTTTTATCAATTGTGTTATATAAAAATTAAGCTTAAGATGCTCACAGGTCAATTCGTGAATCAAACATCCGGTATGGTACAGTTAACGCTCTCAGTACGAAAACTCCCAAATCTTCGAATTTAAGGGAAGAAATTTGTTGGGTTCCATCGCCTAATTTGGATACAAACGGAAAACAAAGGGAGAGGGGGTGTAAGATGTAGAAATACACTGTTTTAAGGAATAGTAAATTTTAGTTCCAATCTGAAATTCGAATAAGGGTGATCGGTACCATTCTATAAGCCCAGTGCCGGAGTGCATATGAAGGTTTTCTTTGTTTGATTTGTCTTTGTTTAATTTGGGAAATTAAGGGATTATCATGTGTTGTTTTAGTGGGGCATTTCGCGATTTTCATACGGTTCGATTAAGTAATATAAATAGCTGTTTTTCGCGTTTTATTCCTTTTTTTTTGTTTAATATTTTATTAAGCTATTTATACGTGTTTCTTCAAAATTGGGTTTTAAGTTTTTGGTTAAAATAACGGCCGAGAAGAGCAATTATGTTAGTTTTTCGTAATTGTTATTAGATTTAAGTTTCTCATTGTAAATAGTTCGTTTTTATTCTATTTATTTTTGTTCAATAGACTAAGTTGTTTTGAGAAACTTGTTTTATTCAATTTAATTAAAACCTTCACGCGAAATAACTCACGAGCGCGCTGCTGCGAGATCTACAAGACCAGAGATGTCTACTGACCAACTAATGAGCAGCCTTTCCTGAGTCCTGAAGATCTGAGTCATGGTTGTGGTAAGCTTTAATAACCGTAGTGTTTGGTACTAAAACAGCAAGAGAGAAGTTGAACGACCAGACTTCCAGAGTGTCTTTATTACGGTGATATTTAATTGTAGGTTATTAAAATAGTTACTAATTAATATGGGACAAAAATGATTATAGATAAAGTAATTAACGCTACCTCAATATGTCATTGGCCAGAGTCTATAATCAAATTCTGTCACATAAAATTTGGTGGCAGCGGTGGGATGTTAATAAAAATTAATTTTTGCTTTAAAATTTTTGATAAATAAAATTGGCGTAGTTGCAAGATTAATATTTTAACAAAAAGAACCAACGCGTAGTAGCTATTTTTTTTTATCAGTCAGTAATTTTGATTTGAAAATTTAAATATTTTTTTAAAATTTTTGTTTGTTTTGGAACGTTCATGACTAGTGAATTTATAGCTTTGAAAATTTCATTAATTGGATTCTCTTTTCTTTATTTCAGTTTAATTAAAAAAAAGTTAATATTTTAAGAAAAAGTATTTAAAATCTTGGTTAGGAAGTTGCTAGAAAATTTAGGGTTTTCAGGTTAGATAAAGACACAAAACCACAACAGAATCAGGACATCAGTTGCACGTACCTGCATACTAATTACTTTTGTCACTTGTTGGGAAATTATTATTATTTTATCGAAGTATAAATGTTGCATATTTTGTTAAAAAATATTCGGGCTAAAGCTAGATATTATTAGAAATAAAATACATTTATTTTGGTGATTATTTTGAGGAGTAATTATTTTTATTGAGAATACAAGAAATACCTAGTAACTTTACAGATAAAATATCAATTTATTTTAAAGTTAAAAGGGTTAAAAAGTAGTTTTCATCCGGTTTTATTAATTCTGTGAATTAATAACTACAACAAGTGTCAAGTTTTAAGTAGTTTTGGAGACTAACGACATTTCAGATTGTATCTCCGTGATTAGTGTAGAAATCACGTTAATTTACTATTGTAGTTACAACAATTTATTTCTTCCAAATTTGTTGTTACATTGTATAATGTTAAGATTTACAATCCGTACTGTGAAGTGCAAGTGAATTTAGAAATCGTTGTTTATATATTGTTTATTTTAGCGAGGAGTCTTAGATAAACTCCTGTATTTCAAGAAATGTTTGTCTTAAAGGGTAATTGTTAATTATCCTAACGGGTTAAAATTTAGAAAGAGATGGAAGAAAATTGTTCTGACTAGTAGTTTAGATATATAGGATTGTTACGAAGTTGGATTTTTGTTTTATTTTATAAACATATGATGAAAGGTTTAAACTTATACCTGTTTAAGTATGAATTTATGCAAATTGAATTATAATAGCGATTTATAAATAATACTTTATTTTCAGCGTTTGATATGTGAAGTATTATGTTAAAATTTTTCTTTTCAGGCATTTTTTAAGAACATTCTATTATCATTAAAGGTGGCAGCATTTGCATTTAGCAAAGTTTTGTGTTATAATTTGATTGTTAATTTTATTTATTTATTTTTTTTCGTTAGCAGTTTTTAAGAACGATTTTAGGAGGACAATGAGATTTATTGACGCGGATTTTCAGCTTATTTCCTGATTCAGAGACTGGCGATTAGTTTTATTAGTTTTTATTTATTTTTCTTTCAGGAACGACAAGAGAGTTACAGGTCGGAGTGGTTATTTTTCTTCTTTACAGGTGCAGTGTTGGTGTAGCTGAATAAGAGAAAATCGTACGAAAATGTATAATCTATACAGTTGTTTTGAGTATTTTTCAGGTGTTCTTTGAGAATTTAACAGGGTCTCACAAATCTATATTTTATTAGTCGCATATAATTGTGTACCTGGTATTGGTAATTTTTATCTGTTTATAGCAGAATATTTTTGTGGTTGTTTTACAGGTTATTTCAAATTATTTTTTTTTGTTGTTTTTGGGCAACAAAGGTAGGTTGCATGCGAACATTTATTTGCATTTGTATATTATAAAATTTAGTAGATTCGTAACAATATCCTATATATTTTCTACACAAAAACTTTTACTTTTTACCTGTAGTGTAAGCTAGACAGAAGGGACACTTTATTTTTGGATTTTTATTGCCGTAATAAGTTACTGTTATATTTTACAGCATTTATTTTGAGTGTTGCGGTAAATTTATAAAAGATAGAGTTAATTAGAGAATCCGGAGTGATTATTATTTGTGTAATAAATTCTATTTGTTAAGAGTATTTCGAATTTTGAGTTTACCTACATAATTCTGTCTAGCATTTCACTTACAGAGTTAACATCGTTTTTAACATGAGGAATTTTTCAGTTTTTATTTTAAGAGAAATTAGTGCTGTGTGGAATTTTAGTATCGCCATCAGAAGTCCGAAGTTAGGCTCACGGTAATCGGATACTGTGACCGAGATTTGTGAAACTAGAGTTTTGAGAATTTGACCTGCAGAACAAAAAGATGGTTTTAAAAGGGATAAGAGTATAGATAATATTTTGCTAGCTGTGATCGAGATAATAGCTAAACATTTTTTTAATTGCCTGGGCGTGTATAACATTAAAACCCGGTTAGAGTATTTGTCGATTTATAACGCGTTAATTATTTTTTTTTCGGAGGTTGTTTATAATACGGGATTTGGGTTAGAGCGGCGGTTAATATCGCGGTAATTTATTTTTTTTTTGTGTAGAGAGATAGTAAAATAAATAAATAAGGGGTGAAATAACGTGTATTAAGGGAATTTTGTAGGCGGCTCTGTGTCAATTTGTCTTCTTTTAAGTTTAAAGTGAAGAAGACGGGGTAGTTTGTGTGCTATATCTAGATATCGAAAATATCTGGTGGTGATATGGCGGTGTAAGTACGTAACGGAGTTTAGATATGGCTATATCCAGGTATATAGCGGAGTAAATAGTAACAGCGGTTAAATGAAGATATATCTAAGGAAATTGTCGGAAAGTCCGGAAGTATAACAATATAAAGTATGTCTTATTGAATATGTCGGAGCATGACGATTGTAATAGGAGTACTTGTTACTGGCGGCCAGGATGGTCAACCAGATAGTGGAAATGTGGGGACGTTTTAGAGGTGGATTGAAGAGTTGCAGGCTAGAATTGGAGAAGAGCTAGAAAGGATAACGAATACAATAAGAAAACAACTAGTAGTTGGAGACTCTGTGTCAGAAACTAATATAAGAGAGCCGAGATCGTTCTGCTTAGACGAACTGAAGGCGTTAAGATAAGTATTAACCGAAATAAAAGTTCGGGATAATGTTGATCCTTTTCCTAGAAGAAAAAACTACGAGACTTTTATAGACACTGTGATTTCGACCGTCAGTCAACAAAGTTGGAAGAAAGTCGAAACTTCAAAATGTTTAATAACAAATTGGGGGAAAAGAGGAGTTCTGTGCTCTTAGACGGAAGGATAGGCCCAAGGCGGTTGAAATAATAATAACTGGGGAAGAACGATTGTTTGGTACCCACATATCTCAATTGGGAAAAAGCGAAGAGTTAACAGGTTACAACAAAAGCCAGAAGAAGATTTAGGCGTTTACGCTCAACGACTGCAAAACTTATGTTTACGGCGTTTCCTGAAAGAAATGCTAATTTAGCTCAGGTGACGCATAGAGACAAAGTTTTAGTAGAAGAGTTGTTACTAAGCTTTGACATTAGTTGACTCATATAATAATTAAGAAACGTGATATTTTAATTTATTTCATCTGTGGCAGCGCACACTTGATATTAATTGTCTATTGTCTAAAAAAAAAAAAAAATACCTAAACGTATTATGGATATCTTGAATTGCAATAATTTGAACATAACCAGACAGAGAACAGTAAATTTTGGTAAAAGAAATTTCATTCACGATTGGGAAAGTTCCCGTTTAGGAAGAGTATAGGACAGCCTATTGTAGCAACTCAAATTTCCCAAATTTAGAATGTAGTTTTTGGGAAAATTCAAGCCTGTAATTACTTCCAGTCAGAGAAAGTTGGACTTACAGAGATATAGCTTGATCTTGTTGAATGGCTATCTAGTACGACTCTATCATACTGCCGTTCAAGGCGGTGAAGCTGGTGAACTAGCAAAGATTTCGTTGTTAACGATGACTGCATATCTCGGAGTGTTGCTTATTTATGCAACGATAGCACGACGGGCAGAAATGCTGGTGCTAGAGTAGGGTCTGGCGAGAGACAAGACCTTATCTCGGGGTTTTTATATGAAGTAGTTAAGGTGGTACCACGGAAAAATTGAGGTATGCAAGTCTAGTTCCCAGGTCTACCAACCGTTATTTAAGTCTATGGAGCAAATCAGGGTCAGTGAAAGCCTTGAAGTGGTCCAGAGAGTTAAACAGATATTCAATAGCCCGGAAAAGTTTGAGGAAAACCCTTGGTTTATCAATAGTAATTTTTTTTTCTTCTTTCAACGGTCTAATACTTCTGACTGGCCATCAGAGTATCAAGAGAGGTAGTATCTCGAGGCAACCGACTCTTGCAAGACTGTTGGAATACTTGGAGATTTCATTCATTTCACAGCTGTGATTATGGCGTTCGCGGACGCGCGAACACTATAATTATTAGCCATTAAAACATATCATTGTCGGCATTTGCACGAATATAAATATTGTAAATATCATTTCATAACAAAAAGAGTTCAAAATATAGTGTTCTCCTCATTCTTATTGCTATCCAATACTCCAGACCATTAATAATTCCACTTTTCACTTAAAAATTTGGTAGATGTAGTTAGTCTAGGTAGGGCGGAGTGTGCAGCGTCTCTCATTAATGCTGTTTTTTTGAGGTGAATCTATGTAGCCAGCATAGAGTACATTATGAAAATGTATATACCATTTGCAAGATGCCGTGAGGTGCGAAATGTTACTATTTTAGTGGATATCTTCAGGAAAGAAGATGCCGAAAGGTGTAAATGTTACGTTTTTTTAGAGAGTTACGGGATATCTTCAAGGAGGAAGATAAGCGGAAGTAGTATGATGTTATAGTTTCAGAGAGTTATGGCCACATCTTCGAGGTGGAAGAAAAGCCATTAGAAACTATGGACGAAGGAGCGCCTTATCGAAATTCGTGTGAGTTTCGCGGAAAAATTAAGAATTAAATAGACGAAATAGATTAATAAATCTGTATCTCTTTAAAGTGTGGCAGTGGTCCTAATAAGTAAGAAGACAGGACCGGACCAAGGAATTTAGATATTGTATCGATTTTACCAAGATAGTAAAATTATACTCTACTTTTGTTCTCCAATCTTAGTATACTTGACAGAATAAGACGATAGGAGAAGCTTAAGTATTTTCTACACCGGACACGACTAAAGGCTATTGGCGGGTTGAACTTGTCCCAAGGAATAGAGAATAAATAGTATATTCAGTCCCTGGGGTCACTAGAAATGTAACCATATGTCTTTTAGGCTAGCTAATTCTCCATTTACTCAGCAGTGATTTATGATGTGTGTAATTTACTATATATTAGACTTACATTGTGATGTTTATTTGGATGGCATAAAAGTATTTATATAAAGCCACATTAAGCAGCCATTGCAAAATCACACAAAGTTTTAAAAACAACATATTCATCTATAACTCAATTCGGAAAGATCTACTTTTATGTAAATGAAAGTCCATAATTGGAATTATCTTTATACTAAAAGAAGGGGTCCGTCCCTGTTCGAAACAGGTAGAAATTTTAAACACTACTCCAGACCAGCCACCGTTATAGAAATATGATCTTCGGTCATTGCTATAATTAGTGGCATGGAGTTAAAAAGGACTTAAAGGAATTATTATTTTTTTTTTTTCGCAATTTGTAATAACACTAGCGAATTTGGCCGAGGAAAATGTCAAAGTTAGATGGATTAAAGACTGTGAAGGATAATTGGCACATCCTAAGAACAGCTTTATCCGGGAAATGCTTTTAAAATACCTAGATTCAAATGGACAGTTTTAGTTGGCTGTGATAGAGACCAATTTGGCAATTACCGTTTTTTTTAACATCAGGTCTACGATTGTCAAGAGTTCTTATCAAAGACTCCAGTAGACAACTCACACTATATATATATGCATAGGAAAAGTATTATCCTTCGAAACGTAAATGTGTGGATTTCATTTAGGTAATTATACAGTTTAAGGGTTACTTTTGGGTCAATAAATTACAGTCAACAAAACTACACTGTAAGAGTTCAAGTTAGGACACTAAGTATCACGAAATCTAAGAACATAGGAGGATACAAAAGCAGCCGAGAAAAGCATAAGCCATAGCGAATTGTCGAATTAAGTGGTGTAGTGACAGATGTTAGAGAGATACATGGTACGGATGTAAAAGAAGTCCGCGTACGGGGGTCTTAAAGAAAGTAAATACGTGTATAAATGGGTTTGATTAATTTAGGGATCGAGTGATCAGTTAGCAAATATTATAGCAAATAATATTATAAATGTTATTATAAATAACAGTTTGTCGCAGCAAGAAATGTTTCCAAAGTACAGAGATGAGTGACACAGTAGAGCCAGATAGCTAAAAGAAGATACGTCACACTGTGTAATACGTCAGAAGTATTTCTTTTTGTTTTGTTTGTTTGTTTTAAGGGTGATGGTATTATTATTTTTTGTTTTCTCCTGGAGTTTTAGGTGATTATATTTGTCAAGAATATTAGTAATGTCTTGGAGTTTTAGAGCCAGCAGTACTTTCTACCGTAGATAGTTGATGGTATCGCTGAAATTGGGTCATCCAACTGCGTAGGTGACGTTTTCCCTCCTATGAAGCCATGTGAGAGTCCAGGAACTTCAGTGAAAGCGACACAGCAAACCGATCCAGTTGAACTGGAATTACAACAACCTATGACGCAAAGGACATTGGAAGAGGCAGAAGCAGGTGACGAACCTTCCACGACGGAACATTCGATTTCACTGGTTAACTCCAACGATGTGTTTGCTTGAAATGGACATGGAGAAGTGGAGTCAACATTGAATTCATTACCAAGGAAGCAGTACCAATTGACAGCAAGGAAGTTTATGGGGATCAACCACACTGATCCTCATACAAGGAAAATATTTTCCAAGATCGGGAGGTCGAGTTCATGCACTTCACATAAGTCACGACAGAGGAAGCCTGTAACGATTCAATAATAGTGGATTTCATTGCAAAATTATGGGTACAGAGAACATCTAACAAGCGTGCGAGCAGCCTGGCCTTTTTGAACAACATGATAATCAGGTAACTGCATTCTCTGCAACGTTCGGGTCATGAAGAGGAGTCCATAACACCAAGGGGACAATACAGGGACTGGTTAAAGACTCACAAGGACGTGACAGTGAATCGTGAAAAGCGGTACTTGTTCAGACTAGTGAAAAGTGCGTGTTCGTGGAAAAGTGAAACTCGATCGTAAAAGACTGCACTTAGCAGATGTGTTTTAAAGGAACTTCTTAATGAAGAAAGAAGAATGAAGAAGATTAGGTTAAGGTTTATTGTATCAATCTACAAATTGATATATTGCAGCGTAGTTGAGATTTGTATTCTTTTACTTTCCTTTTGTGGGAAAATGTTCAATCTAAGGGGGAGGGTAAAATGTAATGGAACAAATGTTAATTATTTTCATTGTTCAATGCCAACTATATTTTGGTTAAAATAAATAATTAAATAATCACTCTGTGAATAGATATGCCGTGGGAATAGGGTAGTTATATTTATTTATCACTATCCACGAAGGTCTAAAGGATGAATAAATAAGTTATCGAACTTAACTTTTATGATCTTAGTCGTGTAAATGTTGTCCTAAAAAAATACATAAAGTCGTCTAAGTAATCCTGCCCTGGTTAAGTATATAGGACCAGATGTGATAAGGGTATTTTAACATGTGGTCTGTGGAATACCGTTAAGGAGTTTTAGAGTATTGAACGATTTTCCCATTATTGGGAAACAAAAGAATGATCAAATAAACTCACTATAATGGAAATATATCGTTTGGCCATTTGTAAAAAGAATTATGATTAATAATTGTTTTTTCTATTCACAAGAAATAATGAGTTAAGATGTTTATTGCCAAAACAGCCAAGAAAAGTGAATAGTTTTTTTTTACAGTCTTTAACATATATTCTTTTAGTTATAGAAAGAAGTAGAATAGTTTTATCAATTGTGTTATATAAAAATTAAGCTTAAGATGCTCACAGGTCAATTCGTGAATCAAACATCCGGTATGGTACAGTTAACGCTCTCAGTACGAAAACTCCCAAATCTTCGAATTTAAGGGAAGAAATTTGTTGGGTTCCATCGCCTAATTTGGATACAAACGGAAAACAAAGGGAGAGGGGGTGTAAGATGTAGAAATACACTGTTTTAAGGAATAGTAAATTTTAGTTCCAATCTGAAATTCGAATAAGGGTGATCGGTACCATTCTATAAGCCCAGTGCCGAAGTGCATATGAAGGTTTTCTTTGTTTGATTTGTCTTTGTTTAATTTGGGAAATTAAGGGATTATCATGTGTTGTTTTAGTGGGGCATTTCGCGATTTTCATACGGTTCGATTAAGTAATATAAATAGCTGTTTTTCGCGTTTTATTCCTTTTTTTTTGTTTAATATTTTATTAAGCTATTTATACGTGTTTCTTCAAAATTGGGTTTTAAGTTTTTGGTTAAAATAACGGCCGAGAAGAGCAATTATGTTAGTTTTTCGTAATTGTTATTAGATTTAAGTTTCTCATTGTAAATAGTTCGTTTTTATTCTATTTATTTTTGTTCAATAGACTAAGTTGTTTTGAGAAACTTGTTTTATTCAATTTAATTAAAACCTTCACGCGAAATAACTCACGAGCGCGCTGCTGCGAGATCTACAAGACCAGAGATGTCTACTGACCAACTAATGAGCAGCCTTTCCTGAGTCCTGAAGATCTGAGTCATGGTTGTGGTAAGCTTTAATAACCGTAGTGTTTGGTACTAAAACAGCAAGAGAGAAGTTGAACGACCAGACTTCCAGAGTGTCTTTATTACGGTGATATTTAATTGTAGGTTATTAAAATAGTTACTAATTAATATGGGACAAAAATGATTATAGATAAAGTAATTAACGCTACCTCAATATGTCATTGGCCAGAGTCTATAATCAAATTCTGTCACAATATGTCAGTAAAATTACTCTATCGTGGTTCAAGGACAACATCAGAGAAATGAAGTCTTGGGAAGGTAGCTCACTGAGGTTCGTAGAGAGACCAGAACTTTCTCACTAAGAGATTCTGGTAACATACCTTTCAAGCAGTTAGGGATACTCCCCAGAGAATCTTTAGGCTCATATAGGCACAAAATGAAGGCATCAATGCTACAGGCTGAAGAGTCATCTAAAGAATCTCAGGCAGCCTAGTAGAACGCTTGATATTCTCAGTTGATCAACCGTCAAATCAAGCATCTCGAAAGCCCCTACTCTGCGGTAAAATACAAATACACCGTATCGAGGAGGAAGAGTGATAAATCTAGCTCTGTCCCAATCACCCCACTGGAGCTTAAAGTCTCAGGTCAACCAATAGCGATAACAGAGGCTTAATGTCTGTTTAAAAACCATACAAGCTCTAGTGGCTTGACCAGGGTCCTAAAAATAGAGAGCATAGTAAAACGATCGCCCCTAAAGGGAAAAGAGGGAAAGCTTAAACAGTAACTAAAACCTTTCCAATAATAGCTGGCCACGAAATTTCTACAGAAAAACTTTCAGCATTCAAAAGAAGCAACTAACGTATTTAAAAAGTTTCTCGAAGAACAATTAAATATAGGGCACAGATTACCAGAGAACAGATAGACGAAGTCGAGTTAAACTTATGAAAGTTACTAAACTATAGCACTCATTACCAATGAGGAGCTACTCGATGCTAATATAGACAATATCAATAAAGGCAACAAGCAATCAGGAAAGATATTTTTAATTAAACTCTAGCAGATCAATATAAATCTAATTTTTTACAAAAATACAATATATTTGACGGCCCCTCAACGACCGGTTGCCAACAAATAAAGTTCAAACTAAAATCACCAAGCAGACAGGATATGGAACAGAGAGTACTAAAATTGACTGATTGGGAAACGTAGGTTATATGAGTATACCTCAAGCATGGAGAGAGATCAGGGTGACGTTTATACTGAAAACCTCTTTTACCTTTAAAACAATAGAGAAACTTATTGATTGACATTTAAGAAGAAAAACACTCAAAAAGAAACTTTTCACAAAAATTATTTTGTATCTACAGTTGGTAAATCCATAGTGAATGTTCTAATTTATCCATCTCTGGAGAAAACACTGATATCAAAAAAAAATCTGTTTTAGCGCTTTCATTGCTATACAGGAAGCTTTTGATAACGCCTTACATGAATCCATAGCTAGATTCTTAGGTGCAAGACAGCTCCTTCAACTAGATGGATTCAAACCGGGAAACTTTGTTAGGCATAACTAGACATATGACAATTTTGAATATATTTCCAATAAAATTCATTTTAAAACCAACAGACTTCATGTCTATAAATAACGAACGGTGAGGGATTACCTAGAGTGGAAAATGATTCTGTGTTATGGTTAACTGATGGAAGAAGGCCAAGATATAGATACCGTCATATAGCCAAATGGCGCTAAAGGCTCTCAGGTAGAACACCTATGAGTTTAAGTTGACTTGGCATTACAGGCAAGTCCTAACGCAATGCACAAGGAACAATAAGGTAACCCTGATAAGGAGCAAAAAACTCATTTTTCTACCCGGAACTTTTCTGTCAATTAAGAAAAGCCACATAAAAGAGTTATGGAGCTGGGAAAAAAACTAAATAAAGTTAAGATAGAAAAATATGCCTGGTCTTAGACAAGCAAAGAAATTTATAAACGCATCGTCAAAAAAAAGCAGTACTGCTTCTTGATCTCCTAAAAAGGGATATGCAAGTAATAACGATTTTCTTCACAGGACACGGAACTTGATTAAAAATCTAAATATCCTGGCCTTAAATTAGATTAGGGTAGTGTATTAACAATCTTATAGGTCGACGTGGTGATGATAGGCGAGCCTTAATTTATTATTAAAACATAGATTATTTATGAAGGAAAATAATTGTTTTTTGGACGAAATTTTTTATGTCGATTATCTCGATTTCCATAAAAATTATTTAACCAATTTATTTTTATTTTATAAACTTTTCTACGTGTTGCTATTGATCCAAGGATTTTTTATTTTTCCTAAGGTTATTTCTTTACCAATAAAAAATCTAGTCTTTTTTAACAAGCTGTAGAAATTTTTTTCGTTATTGATTTAATTTGAATTTACTAATATCAATTCTCGTCACTACAAATCGCCCTGTTAAAAACGTGTTATGGGAGAAACTTTGATGGATTTTTGTTTGTTTCTACGACAGTTGCATCAGGTTGCATTTGTAATCATTATGAAGTATAAATTAAATAATTTATCATAAGGTTACGAACTGTGTCCATTGATGCACGAAGTTTTACTTTATTGTACACACATTAATGATTTGATGGTACTATAGGAATGGTTGCCAAAAACTAGGTATCTCAACACTGAACTAACCTGAACATCCTTTTATAATTTTTTATTTAAGCTGCTTCTATAAATTTTCTGTCTTTCATGTTGGGTATCATATATATATATATATATATATATATATATATATATATATATATATATATTGCCCCAGCATTAAACCATTTTATGTGGTGTGTTCTGCAGTATCAGACCTCGAAGTTTCTTCTGTGTGTACGTTATTTTGGATGGTGTTTTCTGCAGTATCAGACCTCGATATTTCCCCTCTTTGTGTGTATGTTATATATATATATATATATATATATATATATATATATATATATATGAAATTATTGTAAATTTCGGCTCGTTTAATTACATATCCAAATAGAAATATTTTGAAAATTTTATAGTTTGTATGTAAAAAAGACAATTATTAAGAATAGATACATCTTAAATGCGTTTGACCATAGGCGAAGGAGGAATATTTTATTACATCTTTACCCCTTTAAACTTAGAACTCGGAAATAAGTCAATCTAGAGTTCGTAGTGGAATCAAAAAACTATTTCAGGTGAGCCCTATATTATTTTTAGTCTTGCATATAACAGACTTTGCATAATTTTTTTCTAAATGCGATAACGTCCTGCAAATAACAATAATATTTTCTTCGTTTCAGCACAAAGAATGGACGACGCGGTATTTGCGTTAAGTAATAAAAGCTCCAGGCTCGAATTCAGTAAAAATATGACCAGGAAAACTAACTGCACGACGATCGGCCTTTTGTCGTAAAGTTGCATCAACCAAAATTAGTTTTTCATGAAATGTAAGAGATTCTAGAAAATCCCGGAGATAAAAGAGATGGTAAAGATACTCCAAAGAGCAGTTCTTTAGCAGAAAAACCCGTTTATTTATGTATTATCGTATTTAGGAACGTTTCTAAATGTGAAACCTCCCATGCTATCGCGAATATTCTTCTGAACAGTAAGTGTTTAGAAGTCGATCTAACTCTAGCATAAAGTGTTCTGTTGGATTTCTACAAGGATAGCGTAACGAGGAATACACTAACTTCATATTTTGCCCTTGTAGTTTCACGCCAAATCTTTCACGTATATTACATACGCGAGGGAATACCATTTAATGAAAATATTCCTCTATCAAGCGATGAAGCATAGCGTGTAGTTTTCTTTAATGGATATAGCCGTACATGCTTAATAAATAAATTTGTAACCACGAAGAGACACAGTACTCCTCGACGACTACAATATAATCTTTTCAGGAAGGTATTATTTGCGTTTGTGGTGGCTTGGCCAATATACTAATTTTAGTTTTTTGACAAAATACACATTGTTTTAGGTTTTAGGGTGCATATTATTAAACCACACTTCATTCTTCAATATCAGCCACCTTTTATAAACCCGAAAATTTTCAAACACTGGATGAAAATGAAAAGTTTACGAGAAACGCATATAATGTACTGTTCCTTGGAATTTCCAATTTTATACAAAATTTCATCACATAAAACAAACTGTGAATGAAGGGACCTATTCCCAGGTAAATTTTTCCTAATATTACCAAGTTTTTCAGCTTTTTGGGAACAATTTGGCATATTTTTAAATATTCCTTGGAAAATACTAAGTGAATTGAAAAGAGAATTTGAAAATATTTATTCTTTGGCATAGGAAACCATATCCTCAAATAAAGACTAAGCGTATCTACGGAAAAAGTCTCGAGTCCCGAAATGTGTTTAATCTCAAGGTGATATTCTTGTAAAATTAAAGCCTAACAGGCAATTTGCTTGGATAGAAGACGACAATGGTCGGGGAACGTAATTGCCTTATTATTGGTATATAGGCTAAATTTACGACCCAATAAATATGGTATTTTGACAAATCAAAAGTGATAACTAAAATTTCTTTTTCAGTAGAACAATTTTTTTTCTCTATCTATTAACAATGGTGAGGCGTAGGCTACCTCTTGATGTCCTAATGCTAACCTTCTCTTATCTGAAATAATATGGTCGTCAAAGCTACCACACTGGTACTTGTTTTCACATAGAAGAGCTCTTTCAAAACTGGATAGCATAACAGAGTAACTCGCTGTAAAAGTGCCTTAAGATTCAAGAAAGCAGTTCCCTGCTTTTCGGACTACGATCAGGAAGTTTTTTTAACAATAATGTCAATAGCTCCGATACTTCCACAAACTTTGGAGAAAACATCCTATCATACTAACACAGAGATGAAAACGTTGGTAACTATTTAGCATTTGTAGGACGTTGATAATCCTGTAGGCTCTGAATTCGCCCGGAATCTGGTTTTATCCCATGCCCGTTCACAATATAGGCTAAATAATCTAACTCCGAAGAAATGTACATTTTTCCAACCTTACCGTCAAGCCCAGTGCAGCTAAGTGATTAAAGACCTAATCAAGGTGGTTTAAATGCTCTTCAAAAGAATCACTCAGAACCAAAAGATCATACAAATAATTAAGCAAAACACTGTGAAAAGGATCGCCGAAGATAATATCTACACCACGGTTAAATGCATTAACGGCCATTCGGATACTAAAAGATAGGATACAGCACCTATAAGTTTAAGAATCAGCGATAAAACCCGTATAATGTATGTCATTTTTATGTAACGGAATTTGACTTCTAAAAGGCGGTGGTCCCATATAATTTTGGTGGAAATCAGGGCAGTAAAATCTAAGATGGCGCTAGTAATATGGCAGCCAAGAATTATTAATTTTGTCCGATTTGGTCCAAAATTGTTATAGGGGAGTTTTCGGAATTGTACACAACGAATGTGAAATTATTTTTAAAAAATTCAATATGGCGGATCCAGCTTCGCGTTGACAACAAGTTGCAGTGAAACACTTCTATCTCAGGGATTTTGTTTAGTTCGAGGCTGGGATTGATGGCGGAAGAAAAAGCCACAGTCTGGATTTATACAGGCATATCGCTCTACTCTTATATCTATGAACTAACATGAAAAACAATAGCTAGTTTACTAGTCTAAGTTTAATTTGAACTATATTAAAGATTGATAATGCCTAATCAATATTATAACCATAAAAATATGGCTTAAACAATATACATAAAATTATTGTACACTTACTTAACACGACTAGGTCCACAGTAACTCTAAATTTCCAATTTAAGCACCGTGGATAGATTTTTTTCCCGTGAGGACGGAACAGTATATATAGTTTTTATTACCATCCAAGAAAGTCGGAAGGATAAAGAAAGCAATTATCGTACTCAGCTTTATTAACTTTGTCGTTTAAATGTTTTTTAAAAAATATATAAACCCAGAATTTACGATGTCATAAACTAAAAGTAAATGGCCCTCTTTAAGATTTGTCTATTAATCTGTCGACGAAATCCTACCCTGGTTATATAAATAAAACCAAAGAGATTAGGGCCGATGGAGTTCTTACATATGTTATATGCAAATACTGTTAAAACATATTAAAATATTGAACAATTTTCCTATTTTTAGGAAACAAAAGAATGATCAAATAAACTCACTAAAATAGAAATATATCGTTTGACAATTTGTACAAAGAATTTGCATATAAACTGTTTCACATATTTTTTTCGTTATAAGAAGACGTAGATTAGCTTGTTTTACTATTCTTTTACATAAATAAAATTTTTATAAAAAAAAAATTGAACCGAATTCTAAAAGTGCGCTAAAAAGTGAAAAATAACTATAAATTTTCGGCGCCAAATTAATACCTGATAAAATGTGAACTTTCTTACCATAATTTGTATATATTAGTATTTATTTATTTCATTTTGAAATAATTTGGCGCCGACTTCAAAATTTTCAATTTCATATAAAAATTTATAGTCATTTTTTACTTTTTAGCTCACTTTTAGAAATTGGTTCAATTTTTTTTTATAAAAATTTTATTTTTCGATTTTTAGTTTTGAATTCATTACGATATCCATAAATTATTTGAAATAAGTACTAATCGACATTAGTTTACCTCGCAGTGACAAAAATTACCCATTTTATCCAAAGTTGTAAATCACCCTAAAATGAACCACTAAATATTCTTTGATTCTTAGAGTTCTCCAAATACCAGTGAAATTTGTCAAACAATTAGTCTGACATAGTAAATCAACTAGCTTAAATTTCAAATTAATTTTAGATTGGTATTGTAGACCCCAAAACCTTCCAATATCGATATTTAAAGAACTTAAGACGTAAGGTTCTAAGCCTGATATATTTTATACTTCATGTTGAGTTCGTATACGCTCCAGGAACTCCCGCAATATCAATTTTAGAGAAAATCGGAAAATGTGAAATTTTCAGTCCCTCATATTGTGTCTTACCAACTTAATAGTTGTAAAAAGTTAATTTCATATGCGTAATACAATACCCAAAAACGATTCAGTCCCACCTTTGAACGAAATCGAAAAATGTAACATTTTTAGTCCGCTAAATTGGATTAGTCATAATGAATCCTGAAAAAATACTTTTAAATTCATAATTTACACTCTCAAGAACCCCTATATCAGTTTGGGAGAAAATCGAAAAATGTAAAATTTTCAGGACCACCAGATTGAGTATTTCATAAAATCGAGAGGTGTAGAATTTTTACGCAATCTTGGATCCGCCATATTTATTTTTTTTTAAATAATTTCAGATTCGTAATGTGCGATCCCAAAAATTCCCTCATATCAATTTTGAAAAAAATCTGACAAAATTAATTTTTTATTCGCCATATTGAATACGCCTTTTGAATTTTAAAAAAATAATATCAGATTCGTTATGTGCGACCCCGAAAACTCTCCCGTGCCAATTTTGGAGAAAATCGGACAAAATTTATTTTTTCGTCCGCCATATTGGATCCGACATATTGAATTTCTTAAAAATAATTTTAGATTTGTTATGTACGATCCCAAAAATTGCCCCATACCAATTTTGGAGAAAATCGGGCAAAGTTAATTTTTTTGGCCACCATATTGTCCGCGCCATCTTGAAATTTACTGCACCAATTTCGTCCAAAAAAAAATGGGAACACTGCAGCACCTTCCTAAATATAACGTAAAAAATTTCATTCAAATCGGTTCCGCTGTTCCGGACTAATCGGTGTACATACATAAAAAACATACATAGTCCACGAATTGAGAACCTCCTTCTTTTAGAAGTCGGTTAAAAATAATATTAAGACGCCCAGAGGCCCATTCGGAAATCAAGCATAGCTAACGCCCTCGGCACGAGAAGACAGAACTATTCGAACTTTAAGGAAATAAAATTGACGATTACAGGGAGTACGACCTAAAAAGGCACTAAAAAGAGGGATACGGGGTGTCAGGTTTTTAGGACGCTATTTTAAGAAATACTAAACTTCAGTTACAACCTGGAATTCGTTACGGTCGGTACCGTTTTTAAGACTAGTGTCGTAGTAAATTAGGTGCGTGTACATTCGTCGGGAATGAAGAATTTCTTTGTTTTCTTTTTTATTTAATTTGGGAAGTTAAGGAAATATCCTGTGTAATTTTACTCGAGAATTTAACGATTAATACTGTTTTTTTAAGTAAAATAAATAGGTGTTTTCTCCTCGATTTTATTCATTTCTTTGTTTAGTGTATTAGTGAGCTATTTAAACGTGTTTTTCAAAAATTGGGTTTTACATTTTTGTTAATATATCGGCCAATAAGAGCAATTATGTTAGTTTCTTCGTAATTCTTATTTGTTACTAGTTTATGTTTCTCATTGTAAATAATTCGTTTTTCTATTTATTTTTGTTAATAGATTTAAGTGTTATGGAAATCTTTATTTGTTTAATTTAACTAAAAACCTTCAAGCGAATTAACTTGAGGGCGCACTGCTGTGAGAGCTTCAAACAAGAGATATCATCTGTCCAGCTAGTTAGCAACATCGCCTTAGTCCTGAGTTATGGTTGTGGTAAGCTTAAATAACCGTAGTTGTTTGGAACTAAAGCTGCAAGAGAAAAGATGAACGATCAGACTTCCAGAGTATCTTTGTTACTGTTACTTCCGTTGAAATTGTCCCGAAGCCAATAGCTGCTCAACTCTGGAATTTACGAACAAGCTTCTTTTCATTATATTTGATTTACAGCTTTGTAATGAATAAAAATAATACATTACAATACGAGTATTAGAAAATTTGACGACATCGCCACATCCTTTTTGATGCATGTAAGATTTTTTTGTAATTTGAAAAATTTGTTGTTAACAATGTTAATCTATAGTTTTTTTTGTTAAAGAACAACCAATTTAAGTTTGAGAAATACGCTTTTAGAAATATTTCTATAAAGTTTTAAATCTTATATTCATATCATAATTTTTTTGGTTGCTTAAAAATTTACTTTTTTCTTTAAAGTGATGTGCAGAACACCCTGTATATCTGACCGAATCACTTTAAAGTTACGATGGACTTCGTTAGTTTAATGCTTTTAAGAAATAAACTGCGGATCTAATACTACATCAGTGTCACTAGAATCTTTCCCAAGTAGGTAAAGTTTGAATCAAATATATTAATATGTGTTTCTTTCTGGAAATCGATTATTTTAACTGTTATCTCTTTGATCTCAATAAAAATATGTTTATTTTGCCATTGTATATGATTAATGATGAGAATTTTTTTACATTTGACAGACATATATTTCAATTTTATTTTTGTCTCCAGATTTGTGGTTTTTGCAAACCATTTGAGTATTTTCAAGAGTTAGGACAAATATGAATGTTATAATATCTACAAGAAAAGGCTTAAAAATATTAATATTATCACGTATTATGTACATATTTAAAAAGATATGAAAACTAGGTAACCAAAAGTAAATCGGAGTCTATTTTAGTCTCTGGTAAATATATTATTAAGTATATTATACCTGTTTTATTAATAAAATGAAAAAGCCATAAAATATAAATAAAAAAAAACTATAGATTCGGCTTTTACTTGGTGGAAATTCATTATAACTATAGGTTGTAATTACAGTAAAACAATTTTACACTTTCCACAAATTTTTAATTTTAATTTTAATCACTCGACATGTTTCGCAAACACTGTTGCTTCTTCAAAGGAGTATTACAAAATGAACATTAAAAGATAAAACCAAGTGGTCTTGATACAGGTAAAATAAGGTTTACAATTCAGAATAAGAGGAAATTCCATAATTATATTTCCAAGAAAAGTTAAGGATAATTAAACAGGTTCAATAAGGGTGATGGGTCTAAATCTATTTGGTCATTAAGCAAATTATTGGAATTTTTGAGTTTATTTATTTCCAGGGATTCGAGCAAATTTAGTTTTAAACCTTTGTTTTCAATGTGTAATATGTCATAATTATTATTGAAGGTATGGTTTTCTTCTATTAAATGATTGGAATAGTTAGAATCAGTTTTATTTTTTATATAACTAATGTGATGTTCATTAACACGTTTATTAAAGTTTCTACCAGTCTGGCCTATATAAACTTTAGGACAATCATTACATTTTTAAATTTGTAAACACCGCAATTGTTTCCTTTGTTTGATTTGGTTTTACTATTTTTGATATGTTTACCTAGAGTATTAGTGGTTTTGAAAGCTATATTAATATTCAAGTTTTTCAGAAATTTACTTATTCTATTGCTAATGTGGCCTAAGAAATTAATTACTTTATATTTATTATTGTTTTCTTTTTTTGTAGGAAAAACTAGGTTTATGGCTTTATTATATAGTTTTTTATTTAGTATTGTGTCTATTATTTTTGGGGAGTAACCATTATTTATAGCAATTTGTTTAATGATGTTTAGTTCATTTTGAAAGTTGATTTTGTTAAGAGGTAAAGATATCAATCGATGTATCATACTGAAAAAAGATGCTAGTTTATGTTGTATTGGGTGTGAAGATGTATTGTGGATTGTAATGTCAGTATGGGTGGGTTTATGATAAATAGAAAAGTCATGCTTATTGTTTGTCCTTTTAATTGTTAAGTCTAAAAAGTTGATAGAGTTATTGAATTCTTTTTCTATTGTAAATTTTATGTTGTCGTGTATGTTGTTAATAAAATTTAAGAAATGGTCTAATTGTCTGTCTGTACCCGTAAAACAAGCTAAAACATCGTCTACGTATCTAAACCAATAGATAAATTTATTAAAAAGGGGTTTTTTTGAAATAATTGATTCAATATGGTCCATGAAAATTTCCGCTAGGAGAGGGCTTAGAGGGTTACCCATGATAAGTCCTTCCTTACTGGTGTAAAATTCATCGTTAAATTCAAAATAATTTTGATTCAAACAACTTTCTAAAGCATAAAGAATTTCTTGATTTTTAATCACATTGTCATTTTTCTTAATTAAAAGTTTTTTAACAAGTTCTATTGTATGTTCAATAGGTATACTGGGGAATAGATTGGTAACATCAAAGGAAACAAATTTGGCGTTATTTGGTAGATTTAAGTGTTTAATTTTTTCGACCAGATCGTAAGAATTTTTAATAGAATATTTAGCGGAGAAATTTGTGTTAATTTTTATAATATCAATTAAATATTTTGAGAGTTTATACGAAGGGGCAGTAAAGAAAGATACTACTGGTCTAATTGGGTTTCCAATTTTATGAATTTTTAAGACAGAGTACAGTTTGGGAGGTTGTGGGTTCATTAGGGTAAATTTGCGTAAATCCCAGTCTGAAAACAAACTTTTACTGTTTTGTATAACTTGTTTTATAATTTTTTGATATTTATTAGTGGGGTCTATTTTTAGTTTTATGTATTTAGTAGGGTCTAAAAATTCTAGAGTTTTACTAATGTAATCAATTTTATTAATAGCTATTACTGTATTACCTTTGTCGGCTTTAGTAAAAACTATATCTTTGCGTTTTTCTTTAATTTGCTTAATGACTTTTGTATCTTGTTTTGGAAGTGAATCCATTAAAAAATGTTTTTTAATCAAAGAAGATGCTTCATATTTGTAAATATCTTTTAGTGCCAAGTCTGTATCAACCCCAAGAATTTCTGAAGAGTTTGTAGTGATTTTATCTTGAATGTTATGTTTGAAGCCTTTACTTAATAAATTAATTTCATCCTTAGAAAAATTAATTTTACTTAGATTAACAAATCTATCATAGAACTTGTGGTTAGAAAAAGAGCTTTGGGGTTGTTTTAATTTAACTGTGTTTGATTTAGAAACGAGAAATTTAAGTTTCTTTTTTTGCTTTAAATATTTTTTGTTAATAATATTACTTACATTTTCTCTAGTGTCACGATCCAAAACAAGAAATTCTATTGAATGTAGTCTATGTAAAAGTTCAGTATGTAATACTTTAAGATAAACACTGTATGTTCCACGTTTTTGAAACTGACCTTTCTTCTCAGCTGATAACCATTTCTTTAAACCTGCTGTAGAACCTAACTGTGCGGCTTTGCTGTTGTTGTTAGTGTTGAGTTTCATATATTTTGGGAAAACGCCTTTTCTTGAAGATTGATTAAAAAACCACAAATTTTGGGAACAAATTGCGATTTTTAGTAGAAATTTGAAATACCAGGTAGCCAGGAAACTTATAGAAGCTTCTTTTAACAAAACTATAGATTCGGCTTTTACTTGGTGGAAATTCATTATAACTATAGGTTGTAATTACAGTAAAACAATTTTACACTTTCCACAAATTTTTAATTTTAATTTTAATCACTCGACATGTTTCGCAAACACTGTTGCTTCTTCAAAGGAGTATTACAAAATGAACATTAAAAGATAAAACCAAGTGGTCTTGATACAGGTAAAATAAGGTTTACAATTCAGAATAAGAGGAAATTCCATAATTATATTTCCAAGAAAAGTTAAGGATAATTAAACAGGTTCAATAAGGGTGATGGGTCTAAATCTATTTGGTCATTAAGCAAATTATTGGAATTTTTGAGTTTATTTATTTCCAGGGATTCGAGCAAATTTAGTTTTAAACCTTTGTTTTCAATGTGTAATATGTCATAATTATTATTGAAGGTATGGCTTTCTTCTATTAAATGATTGGAATAGTTAGAATCAGTTTTATTTTTTATATAACTAATGTGATGTTCATTAACACGTTTATTAAAGTTTCTACCAGTCTGGCCTATATAAACTTTAGGACAATCATTACATTTTAATTTGTAAACACCGCAATTGTTTCCTTTGTTTGATTTGGTTTTACTATTTTTGATATGTTTACCTAGAGTATTAGTGGTTTTGAAAGCTATATTAATATTCAAGTTTTTCAGAAATTTACTTATTCTGTTGCTAATGTGGCCTAAGAAAGTAATTACTTTATATTTATTATTGTTTTCTTTTTTTGTAGGAAAAACTAGGTTTATGGCTTTATTATATAGTTTTTTATTTAGTATTGTGTCTATTATTTTTGGGGAGTAACCATTATTTATAGCAATTTGTTTAATGATGTTTAGTTCATTTTGAAAGTTGATTTTGTTAAGAGGTAAAGATATCAATCGATGTATCATACTGAAAAAAGATGCTAGTTTATGTTGTATTGGGTGTGAAGATGTATTGTGGATTGTAATGTCAGTATGGGTGGGTTTATGATAAATAGAAAAGTCATGCTTATTGTTTGTCCTTTTAATTGTTAAGTCTAAAAAGTTGATAGAGTTATTGAATTCTTTTTCTATTGTAAATTTTATGTTGTCGTGTATGTTGTTAATAAAATTTAAGAAATGGTCTAATTGTCTGTCTGTACCCGTAAAACAAGCTAAAACATCGTCTACGTATCTAAACCAATAGATAAATTTATTAAAAAGGGGTTTTTTTGAAATAATTGATTCAATATGGTCCATGAAAATTTCCGCTAGGAGAGGGCTTAGAGGGTTACCCATGATAAGTCCTTCCTTACTGGTGTAAAATTCATCGTTAAATTCAAAATAATTTTGATTCAAACAACTTTCTAAAGCATAAAGAATTTCTTGATTTTTAATCACATTGTCATTTTTCTTAATTAAAAGTTTTTTTACAAGTTCTATTGTATGTTCAATAGGTATACTGGGGAATAGTAGAATATTTAGCGGAGAAATTTGTGTTAATTTTTATAATATCAATTAAATCAACAATCAAAAAAGTTACCCTAATGAACCCACAACCTCCCAAACTGTACTCTCTCTTAAAAATTCATAAAATTGGAAACCCAATTAGACCAGTAGTATCTTTCTTTACTGCCTTAAATCTACCAAATAACGCCAAATTTGTTTCCTTTGATGTTACCAATCTATTCCCCAGTATACCTATTGAACATACAATAGAACTTGTTAAAAAACTTTTAATTAAGAAAAATGACAATGTGATTAAAAATCAAGAAATTCTTTATGCTTTAGAAAGTTGTTTGAATCAAAATTATTTTGAATTTAACGATGAATTTTACACCAGTAAGGAAGGACTTATCATGGGTAACCCTCTAAGCCCTCTCCTAACGGAAATTTTCATGGACCATATTGAATCAATTATTTCAAAAAACCCCCTTTTTAATAAATTTATCTATTGGTTTAGATACGTAGACGATGTTTTAGCTTGTTTTACGGGTACAGACAGACAATTAGACCATTTCTTAAATTTTATTAACAACATACACGACAACATAAAATTTACAATAGAAAAAGAATTCAATAACTCTATCAACTTTTTAGACTTAAAAATTAAAAGGACAAACAATAAGCATGACTTTTCTATTTATCATAAACCCACCCATACTGACATTACAATCCACAATACATCTTCACACCCAATACAACATAAACTAGCATCTTTTTTCAGTATGATACATCGATTGATATCTTTACCTCTTAACAAAATCAACTTTCAAAATGAACTAAACATCATTAAACAAATTGCTATAAATAATGGTTACTCCCCAAAAATAATAGACAAAATACTAAATAAAAAACTATATAATAAAGCCATAAACCTAGTTTTTCCTACAAAAAAAGAAAACAATAATAAATATAAAGTAATTACTTTCTTAGGCCACATTAGCAATAGAATAAGTAAATTTCTGAAAAACTTGAATATTAATATAGCTTTCAAAACCACTAATACTCTAGGTAAACATATCAAAAATAGTAAAACTAAATCAAACAAAGGAAACAATTGCGGTGTTTACAAATTAAAATGTAATGATTGTCCTAAAGTTTATATAGGCCAGACTGGTAGAAACTTTAATAAACGTGTTAATGAACATCACATTAGTTATATAAAAAATAAAACTGATTCTAACTATTCCAATCATTTAATAGAAGAAAACCATACCTTCAATAATAATTATGACATATTACACATTGAAAACAAAGGTTTAAAACTAAATTTGCTCGAATCCCTGGAAATAAATAAACTCAAAAATTCCAATAATTTGCTTAATGACCAAATAGATTTAGACCCATCACCCTTATTGAACCTGTTTAATTATCCTTAACTTTTCTTGGAAATATAATTATGGAATTTCCTCTTATTCTGAATTGTAAACCTTATTTTACCTGTATCAAGACCACTTGGTTTTATCTTTTAATGTTCATTTTGTAATACTCCTTTGAAGAAGCAACAGTGTTTGCGAAACATGTCGAGTGATTAAAATTAAAATTAAAAATTTGTGGAAAGTGTAAAATTGTTTTACTGTAATTACAACCTATAGTTATAAATAAAAATGTTATCAGGTGATTCACTAAATACACAGTGGGCCCCAATTCTGGAGATATGTTAATTCGAATAGAAAAATTATTGAAAAACTACATAATAAAGATTTATCATTTTAATAAGTATTTGGCTAAGCTGACATAGCCTTTACCGATTTATAATATCTCAAACTAGATTCATTATTTAAAGAAGACTGAATTTTAATAGAATAAAACGTTTTAAATAAGCGCTAATTATCCGCTCTGACTGTGCAGTAGTGGTGCAATTAGGTGTATGAATGAAAAGTATGTAGTAATAATGTTTTTATATGAATGGTACCTATGATATATTATACAAGTATGTTAATTGCGAAACGGAGAGAAAAGGTTTCCGGTCTTCCCCAGGGATAGTGATCACACCACTATTTTAAAATATCAGCTTAAAATATTACCTTTTTTAGGCATACCTAAATACCTAAGTACATGAGAGAGTTGTCTTGTGTTGGTTGTATTTATATTTTGCGACTTTATGAAGTTATCAAGTCTTATTTGTATTCTGCGACTTTATGAAGTATTTAAGATTTATTGTTTTCCAAATACATGAAAAAACCCTTTTGCAAATTTTAATAAATTTTTTTGTTGGAAAAACTATGAATTTAATTTCGAAATAATTGCATAATGGATAAACGCCCATTTTGCAGACTTGGAGGAAAAAACCTACAAAAAAGGGATTCAAGTACTCGAGAACCGGAGGCGCAAGTGTATATCTTGAGAATGAGTTGATATAGAAAACAAAAGTTGAATTTGTGTTTGTATTTTGTATATTAGACCAGAAATTAAATAATCCTCGAACTGGCCAATCTTATATAGAATAATCAACCTTTAATATTAATTATTTTCTTGCCCATAACCAAAAATATTTTACCAAATTCTTCAATTTTCATACAAGTGATATGATGTAAATGAAAATTTTTATCTATATTAAATAATAAAGACGATAAATGTCTTTAATTTGAAAAAAAAATAATGTAAGAAAGCTCAAAATTTTCCTTTAGTTTTACTTAAATTTTTATTCAATTTTTAAAAGAGCATACAAACGTCGTTATTTCCTACCAACTTTATGACATTAACGTAGATATGCTATGGTCGCCTTGTAGATATTTCTATAATCTACAATTTTCATTATTTTGATACATTTCAAGCGATGTAATCCGCGAAGGCTAAGATATCAAGCATACCTCTTTTTTCTGTCGAATTTTATTTAAATTTATTATCATGTTATTGCTTTACATTAATTGAAAAATTACGTAATTAACAGGAAAATCCACTTAAAAATTCATATTGAAGTTTTCCTGATTATCCTCGACAGACAACATGTTCAAGAGGCTTTCTTATATACAAAATATGGAATTTAAAATGTAATTTTATGCATAATACAAGAGGTTTTTTTCATCATATAATTTCGCCGTATCAATTACAAAAATAAAACTTATATTTAACTTTCAGTTAATTTATGAAGACAACAATTTAGCGAAAGCAAAATAATTATTTCATAAAAAATAATTATAAATTATATAGTTGGGTTAGCAATAATATTTATAATTAAATTTATGCTCGTTGAGATCGATAAACAGAAAAGTAGGATAATCTTATTATTGCTAGAATAATAAATATGAAGTGAAATTATTTAGAAATAATTAAACATTAAAGTAATTTACTTAGAATTTACAGAATATGGCAAAATTATGAGCTTTTCAAAATTCAAATGTTATTATTAGTTTTTACGACATAATCAAAATGTTGTTGCAATTCCTACAAAACATAGATTCGTTTTTTGAATTAAAACAAAAACGTTGAGAAACCATCTTCAACGCGTATATTCGAAATTTTAATACAGTTGCACTCTGTGCAATTTATTCTTAGTTGGATAAAACTTACTAGATAAAGTTAACAGATTTGGAATATTGAAAGCTTCTTTATCAAAATGGTTTTACAAAAACATAAAATTGCTTTGATGAATATTCGTGTTTACCATTTTTCGTGCTTTATCTCTAAAAACACATATTTCACTCGTGACTTATTTAGAATAAGAAATGGATAAAAATCTGTATCTTACTTTTTAACAGAGTTACTTTTCATCGGATAATGACTTTTTCATCGCATACAAACTTTTTGCTATGCATATTTTCATTCACTTTTGGAAACAGACAATAGTCGCTGGAAACCAGTGACAATATAAGAATCGTGACCATGAGCATTATTCTGATGATAGCGCAAAACTTTTATTAATTCTTCTCCAGGTATTTATGATTATAATAAAATTTAAGAAAATTCTGCAAGTTTGTGCTCTTTCTTCTATGTTCATCCATTTTTAATTAATTCTTGACGTTCTGTTAAGAAAGCCTTGTGTCTTTCGTCTAAAGCTAGGTAATGCTATACGAGTTTACTTTTGTGATATCGTTAAGATTTGAGTTACCCATTTTACTCACAACTTTTTCATATCTAAATTTGTCCAAGTTTTTCATCAACTCCTGGATATGGGTAGTGTGATTCCAAAATTTCAAGAACATGGACGACAGCGATAAATCCGCCCTGAAACCGAAGAACAAATTATATATCTTGGTGAGGAGGATCCTATCAGAAATACTCGAAGTATGTGGCGGCGAGTAAGAGTTTACTATGATTGCACATAGAACACTAACAGGGCATTTACTCTACCTTTATTATGTATAAAGGGCATAGGCTCTCCTACCCGTGGCTTTTGCTCTCAAACAACAATAGTGTGAATGATTTATTAGTTAAAAAAAAAATCCAAATCTTGGGTTCAATATTTTATCAACCGACGAAGCTTCTTTTACACTGAATGGAGTTTAAAATTTTCCATTAATATTAGACTGCTTATAGTAGCAGATCTTTTTATAGTACCATTTGTTTTGTCCAAAGATTAAACAGGCAGCAACAGTTAATTTTTTTAATAAATTAGTGATAGAACCTCACTGAACATTAACCGTTGGGGTGCACATAAATAATAACAGTTTTACAAAAAAAAAATTGGATGCCTATTTCACCAGACTATTTTATTCCTATGTAGTTAGACGCCCTGAATTTAAATCTGAGGTCTCACCCCTATCACGTCAGGTTCAAGGTCATTTGAAGGTCAAATGGAGTAAAATTCACTAAATAAATCTGAAGAAGTAGATACGTATGTTTTTTAGGTCGCTGAATCCGAATTCGTAGTTTATTTAATTCCTCAAGGTCGACTAGAGGTAATTTTAGGGTCAGTATAAAATGAAATGTGTGAAAAATTCACTAAATAAATCTGAAAAAATTGTAGGTTTTTGGGGTTACTAAATCCGCATTTGTGGATGTTTAATCCCCGAAGGTCAGCCAGAGGTCATTTCAGAGTCATTTCAAGGTAAAATTGAGAAAAATCCACTAAATAAATCTGAAAAAGAAGATATGTAGGTTTTTGGGTTAGCATAATCCAAATTCGTGGTCTGTTTAATCAAAGTCAATTGAGAAACATTTTCTAAATAGATCTTTAAAATAAGATAGATATTTGAGGGCACTGAGTCTGAATTTGTGGTTTGTTTAATACCTTAAGGTTAACCAGAGGACATTTGAAGACCATTTGAAGGTCAAATTGGAAAGATCCACTAAATAAATCTGTAAAAGAAGACAACCCACGCGCAGCCAGATCAATATCCGTTACATAGCAGACAGGCAAGCGGAGCAAGTTTTTGAGTTGAAACACAAGCCCCCAAAACCTTGTACCCCACGCTCAGCTAGATTGAAGTCCATTACACAGCAGATATGCAAGCGGAGTTAGTTATTATGAAATAGTAATCCAAAACCAAAACTCACATAACCCACGCACAGTTAGATTGATATCCATTACACAGCAGACAGGGAAGCGAATTGAGTTTTTAAGGCGAAAACCAAGCTGTTTTTATAAATATGTCAAAATATAAGCTCTCATAACCACATATCCATCGCGCAGTGAGATCAATCCCCATTACGTAGCAGACATAGGGCGATAGTGTCCTGTCCTATCTCTGTCTCTGCTATTCTAGTGGAGAGAAGTCGTGCTATCCATTTGGATGTTGTTTCGTCCACTCCCGTGTCGTCGAGTGCTCTTTCGACTGCCTCATGTGGAATGTTGCCAAAAGCCCCTCATATATTAAGGAAGGCACGTATTACAATTTCCTTCCTGTTCAGTGCTTCTTGAATCTCATCTGTCAATCGTATCAGTGCAGTTTCCATAGACCTACCCGCTTGATATGCATGATGATGAGGATGCAGTGGCGCCTGTTCAAGAATTTCTGTTCTGATGTTATTATTTACTGCTTTCTCTATCATTTTTAAAATAAACGATTTGAGACTGATGGATTACAGAAATTTAGGATATGTAGTGTCCTTTTACCCCGCTTTCGGAGTAAAGGTGACTTTCGCCCTTCTCCATATTTCTGGTATATATTCCAGTTTCAGGCTGCTTTGACTGATGTCTACTATGTGTGGTAAAATCTCTTCCTGCTTTCGTTGAAGCAGGACTGGAATTATTCCATCAACTCCTAGCGTTTTAAATGGTTCATTGCCCATTCTAAACTTCCGCTACTGCTTATGTGTCTGGCCATTGTTGTAGCTTCTCTGGTGAGCCTTTCGCGATGGTCTATTACATCATTCGCGGTACTACGCTTGCTCCCCAGAAAGTGAGTGTTGAGTAAGAGTAATGCTCTTTCCTTCTCGCTCTCCGTGAAGCTGCTTTCTGGCTATCTGAGTGCCATTGCTGTGTCTACTCTACCCTTCGCCATGACTTTGTGAAATCTAGCTGTGACAGGTGTAGTTTGAATGACTTCACAGAATTTCTTAAATCTGTTTCTTTTAGTTTTCCTGATTTTCTTCTTGTAGGTTGTAAATTTGTCGGTGTAGCTCTGCCAGAATCCTCCGTCACGCTTTTCCCTATTAAAAAGCCTGCGCGTTTCGGATCGTAGGTCTGACAGATGGTCATTCCACCAAGCTGCAGCTTTTGCTATAGGACAGTTCGATTCATAAGCTCCAGATGATGCTCAGCGGATCCTCTGGTCTGAACTCTGCCAGGCTTGCAGAGACTTAACTGTTTCACATTTTGAGGGTTTAATTTAATACAGTGATCATATATTTCTTTGTGTGACGAAAATCGTTCAAAAAGCGCCAAGGTGTGAAAAATTACTCTAAAAGTAATTTAAATTTTGACCAAAAGCAGTAATAGGAGGCAAGTTGCTTTTTTGGCAAAACAAATCAAATTTATGGTTAAGTGCATAGAGTGAATACTACACATGAAAATTTAAATACATTTTATTTCCGAAAAAAAACGGATCAAACAAAAAATATATCTCATTTGACACGCGCCGAATGGTTAACAAAATAAAGGCAGTTGTCAGTTGTTAGAAAAATTTAAATTTTCCTAAGTTTCACTTGAAAATGGCTAGAGATAACTATTAGCCGAAACATCGGGATAGTCAACAAAAAAAAGCAACGAAATTCCAACCATATATACTAATTCGCAAAATTTGAAATATTCTTATCTGCATTCTGTGAAAATGGTTTTATTTTGGACATATGTTTTAAAAAATTGTTGTTGAAAATATTGTGCAAGAACATAATTCAAATGTACGGAAGTTATTTTCGTAACATTCTGTGAAGCCTTTAAATTTGAAATCCATTTTTTACACTATTTTTTTTTTGTCATTGAATAGTCCAATTCGGGTTAGATATTGTAAAAAAATATTCCTGTACGATCATGAACATACGTCTAATTATAAATTAAGATTATAGTCCAGACAACTATGACACAAAAATGTTACCCCATTGACTTAACGGAAATTTTACTTTTGTAGGTATAGTCGACTAATACTAGATACAAAAACCCAAAGTTTTCCAACCTCTATCCTGGTGCGAAAGGTGTGAGAAAGTGACTCTACTGTTCTTCGAGAGTGTACAATGGCCCAACTGGATGATGAATAAAACTATATCTATTTTATTGCATTTAAGTTGTGTTGCAAAATAAGAATGGTCGTCTGTAAATTCCGAGGGGCACTTTAACTTATCGACTTAATGAATAAGAAAATGAGAAACATATAAATGGACATAGGGCATGGCTTACAAGGATGATTCGCTCCTTAGATAGAAAAGAGCTGCAAACTGTGGTGGGACTGTGGACAGGATATTATCACCTGAGGGACCATCTTCACAAGATTGGTGTCACAGATGACCCGATTTGCAGATGGTGTCTGGAGGAGGATGAAACTGTTGATCAAGTCCTCAGCGAGCACCACACACTCAATGTATTGAGACTGAGAGACAATTTTGTTAGCGGAAGTAGTTAAGCAAGTTCAATTAGCGAAGCTGCTTGGATTTGCAAAGGCGATCGGCCTGGAATGACCCACAGCTACGGTGGGATATAAAGTGCCCAACAAGGCCAAGGCATCGATACTCGATTATCGTTACCTTTGTTTCATTCATTCATTCATTAATGGTTGTCCTGGTCAAAACTTTTGTGGTTAACCAAATTTACCGCGAAAAAGAAATTAAGGGTTCATTCCATCATTCTGATGAAATAAAGGTACATAGCATGTGCATAAATTATTGTAATTTCTAAAAATCGTTGATTTTAGTAATTATTTTAATTTATTTAAGTATATTTAGAACTTAAGTTAAATAATTTTGTACATTAATCTGATCTCAGTATATAAGTATAGTAAGGATGCATGAATCTAAGCATACCTTCATTCATGCATGATGAAAAGAAAAAAGAGAGAGAGAAGCGTATGAAGAAATAGGGGAGAGGAGTTAAAGAAGGAAGAAACAAAGGAGAGAGAGGAGGAAGGAAGATGAGCGGAGAGAACAAGAGTAAAAGAAGAGTGGAAACTCAATAGCACCCTAAGGGGTAACATTAGAAAACTAATTTCACAAATTATTAGTTTCATCTAGCCTTTACATTTGTGGCTTGAGGAAATTCCTACAAAATTAAGTGTCTAAATTTTATGATAAGGAATTTGTTCCATATATTGGTGTTGAATTTTTTTATGTAATAAAATGGCATTAAAATATTTTTCTTTTTTTTTAATTTTCCATGTTAGATTTCTTATTATATTATATATGTTTAAAAATTATTAAAAGCTATAAAAATTGTTCCATATTGATTATAACCTTTATAGATTAAAGACATAAAGAATTATTTTATGACTGTAGAACTAGTTTAACAATATATCGCTTTATTCATTTGGGTCTTTAAAGGAAAAAAAGATGGACAGACAGTTTATTTCCTGCGAATTAAATTCTGATTTTCCCTCTATATGCTTTTCAATTATCTTATGAACTGAAGACCTACAAGAAACAACTGTCTATATAAAATTTTAATTCCTAGATATGTCGGCAAGATGTTAAATTTGCTGATATTTTCGATGTCAGATTATAAAATATCAATAGTCAAACGATATTATACATCCTAGTGTATGCAAGGAACGGAGACATTTCGAGACACAAAATTTAATAGCGTTACTGGGAATGTAGCATATTTAGCTTAGGAGCAAGAAACGATGTAAAGAAATGCTAATAAACTTTCTACGAAGTATACATTTGTATAAACAGTTTCTTAAAGAACCCAAGGCAAAGGAGCACTTGGAGAATCCCAATTTTTTCAGTAAAGAAAAAAATCCATTATGTCCTAGTGAACAGCTAAAACATATGGAAAAGTGTTAAAGTTCAAAATCGGTTTGACACTGGTTACAATTTCAATATCCATCAGGACAAAACTGGGGAGAAATAATATGATTAAAATACCTAAATTTTCATTAAGTGAAGAATTGCTGTTAAAACAAAAATAATACCAGAAAGAACTACTTATAAGATTGACACCCTTTGGAGAATTTAGAAGGCATTAGTTTAAATTTACCAACATGAAACATACCCATAGAGCTCCAAAACCAAAAACAGAAACTCAAAAATTAGTCTAACAACATATAAATTACTAAATAAAAGAAGAATATATAATATTAAACAAAACTATGAAAAATTCGGAGAGTTACTATAGCACATGAGATAAAACTGAAAAAATATATACGTACAATAACACACAATGTGCATATAAGGGTTGGAAAATCTAATGTATGTTCAGGAAAAAACACAAAAATGACAATTTTTTGACAGAAGTGAAACTATAAACATAATATACGCCTTCTATAAAACATATTTTACATCTTTTTCGGATGATCAGCAACCTGAAACTAGAAAAAACAATTCTAAATTTAAGCTCAGAAAATCTTACAGAAATATGTAATGAAAAACAAAAATGGGATAACATCGAAAATACTTACGTTGGGAGGAAAAGCTGTGGAAAATTCTGTCGAACTACTGATGAACAAATGTTAGTAAGAAAGTAAAATACCTGAAATCTGCTGCAACGTGGAGTCTATAAACATAATACTCCCTAGAAAATGAAATAACCATGTTATAAATCTAGAAAATTACCGACTTACTTAATCTATTGTCGCAGTTATATAAGTTTTTCACTCGAATGTATGACTGAATAGGCATAGCTCTAGATCATTCGAGGCCGATCGCCTTTGCGAATCCAAGCAGCCTAGTTAACTATATTTACCCAACTGCTTCTAGTAACAAAATTGTATCTCCGAAATATCTCTGTCTCAATCCGTGGAGTGCTGGGCACTCGTTGAAGATATGGTCAAAAGTTTCAACTCCCTCCAGACACTATCTGCACGTCGGGTCGCCTATGAAGATCAGGTGACAATGTCCTGTCAACAATTCCACCACAATTCGCGGCTCCTTAGTAAACCGTGTACTAGATCCTATTATATGTTCCTTGCACAGCTCATTTCAGGAGCTCCCCTCTACAATTCAATAAACTTTCTTTCCGAGAACAAATTTAGTTTCCTTTTATCAACGGCAATTGGGGCAGGTGGAATTCATTGCGGTCCATATGGTTCAGTTGCGGATCACATATTTGCTAGACGGTCCACTTCTTCATTCCCGCGTATGTCCGAGTGACTCGAGACCCACACGAGTCTAATTGTGCAGCTGTTCCTTGTCAGACTGTTTAGCACATCCTCGCACTCAGATGCCAGTTGTGAAGTTTTGACACTTCAGTGCCATTACCACAGCCTTACTGTCTGAACATATGTTTAATACCCGATTCCTGTTTATTTTCTTCTAACAGAAATGGTCAAATGATAGAATAGCATAAATTCCCGCTGTAAAGATCGAGTAGAACTTTCTAACTGCCATGCTCCTGCCGAACACTTCGGCTCCAGCTCTTTCATCTGCTCAAGATCCATATGCATACCACCAAGATCCATTTCTAATCTACCTCCAAGATCCATTTCTCATCTACCTCCCAATCCTCTCTACTTGGTAGAAATATCGCCAGAGAGTAATTGTGTTTTAAAAGCTGCGCCATGTAATCTGTCTGCATGCGGAGTGACGGACACCTCTACACGCTTTCCCAGATACCTGAGTAGCCGCCCGTTCCCATGCCGAATGCAACTGAGACGAAAAACATTCTTCAGGGCTTCGTTCTCTATATATAAGTGGAGAGGAAGCAAGTCCACCAAGACTTCCAGAGCCCTGGTGTGGGCAGTCCTCACTACACTCAATATCCTCACACAAGCCATTCTTTGAACTTTGTCAAGTTGAAGACGGTATTTTCGTTTAGCTATGCTAGACCACCATATAATAGAGGCGTACGTTATCATGGGGCAGATCACCATAGTGTATATCCTTAAATAGCACTCTCAGTGTCAGCACGCATATGTACCAAAAGACTTGTTTACAAGCCCCGAAAGCACATATGATCTTTTTGATTCACTGAAATAATTACAAATCATCTCTATATCAAGTTTGATATCTAATAAATAATTGAGCAGGCAAGGTCCCGAAATGGATGCAGTATATTCGACCATTTACAAAATGTACATTTATTAGTTGAGAAAACAATAATAAATACTGTTCCTCCTCACTTAGTTTTCGTAAATTTTCATAAGGTACTTGAGTCCGTAGAAACATGGGATATTCTTATATTGAACGAAAATAGACTATTAATATAATACAGAACATATTCAAAAATGCAACTTTTTCATTTAAAAAAAGATGAACAACTTAAAACTAGTATCACGGTAAAAAATCTTCCTAAAATTGTTTATTTCAATACTTACAAACGTGTTTAAGTGAAAAAAATGAAGGTTTAAAAATTTACTGAACTGCATTTTTCAGATAATATAATATTAATTTCCAGCAATATCGAAGAACTAAAAGAAATGTTGGAACACTTCAATAATGCGGCAGAAAAATATCGGAATGAATATGAATTTGAACAAAACGAAAATAATAAGTAATGTGGAAACATAAGTGATTAGACATCTACAAAAAATTGAAAGTGCGAACGCATACGTGTATCTGGGTCACAGTATCAGATTGGCCAAAGAGAATTAAACCATGGAAATTAACAGAAGAATAAGTATAACATAGGCAGTACTCCGCCATAAAAATATCCCTATATATCTAAAACCGTGTACGATATAGGTATACTTCTAGGAACCATATACAGCCTTGAAATTATATCACGAATAAAGAAGAGTGCAAGTCACTTAAGAACAAATTAAAATTCTAAGAATCACTCTTAGAGATATAATTCGTAATGAATAGATTGGAAAAAGACAAGAGTAGATCATGTAATCAAAGGAGTGGCGAAATTAAAATGGCAATGGGTGGTAAAATTACAATATGGAGACAAAAAGTTAGCAATAGATGGATGGGCAGACCACCGAAATGCTGACTGGATGATATAAAACTAATTGAAGAAAAGAAATGAATGCAAATGACACACAAGCGAAAGGCATGAAGCATCTTAGAAGAAGCCTATGTTCGGGAGTCGCTGCAAAAGGAGAAGACATTAGGGATAAACAACTTCACTGACATGAGTGTAAATCCTATTTTCAAAACTTGTACTTTTTATTTTGTAATTTTCTAAACTGGCGAGTCACAAATTTAGAAATCAGTTGTGACTATTTTTAAATAAACCCATTAATAGTATCTTGATTTTTACCTAATGATCAGATCACAATTAATATAATAATGACTAAAATGTGGTTGTCGGACATGCATTGTTTTATTTTTATTTATTTTTACGACGTTTCGATTAGGTTGTATCTCTAATCGTTATAAAGTATAAACTGATATCTGAAACTTGATAATAACGATTAGAGATACAACCTAATCGAAACGTCGTAAAAATAAATAAAAATAAAGACAAGGCAAGTCCGACAACCACATTTTAGTCAATCTTCAACATTGTCTACAACCTTCAAACAAACGTAATATAATAATATCGTTAATAAGGGTCGATAATGATTTTGTTTCCTTTTTAGAAAGTATCATGTCTACCTGGAAAATTAGGATCCAATTGCAAGTGCCATCCAGCGACACCATCGAAATTAACACCATTTCGATACGAAGGGGAATATTTCAGGGTGATTCACTTAGCCCATTTTAGTTCTGCCTTGCAATGAACCCACTATTACGCCGTTTTAACTCTACCGGATACGACTTTAGCATTAGAAATAACAATGAAGGGGTAGTAAGAGTGAATCATCTATATATGGGTGATCTTAAACTAATGGCTGCAACCTCAAAACAGCTGAAAGAAATGCATAAAATTGTAAAGAAGTTCTTCGGGGATATTGAAATGCAATTTGGACTTGACAAGTGCCGTATTTTGAATATCGTTAAAGGGAAGATACAAGCAGGATCATTTGAAATGCAGAACGGTGAAACTATAGCTGCAATGGAAGCAGACCAAACATACAAATATCTAAGTATGAAACAGTCTAAAAGAATTGACCATCGCACTCTGAAAGCCGAGGGTAAGGCGAGTATTACGAACTAACATAAATAGCAGAAATTTGTTTAAGGCGCTCAACACGTATGCTGGATGGACATAAAAAATCTGCAGAAGAAAGCCAAACACTCCTGAAAAAGGCACACAGATATCATCTTTGTAGTACTATCGAGCAGACACTGCTATACTGCTACCTAAATACCACGGGGGAAGAGGAATGGTCGAGATTGATTAGCAATTGGATCAACAACTAACAAACTAACATTCATATTTTCGCAGGCTGATAGAGCCCTATGCGAGGCAAATAATTAACCACCGCTGCATTTGAGGGATCATGAACTGACTTCTTATCACCAATCAGACCAGAAGAAGCTTCCAGTCTGGCTACAGAAGCCCCCTCATAGAAGACACCGAAAATAAGTCAACCATGAAAATGTCGACAAATTAGCATCGAACTAATGGTTAAAATCTAAACAAATTCTTCCTGAAACCGAAGGCTATCTACTAGCAATCCAAGATCAGATCATTCCAACAAGAAACTATTTAAAGATTTATTCAAGTACCCCTCGATCCAGAAGATCAATGCTAACATAACTGTCGAACATCAGAGATAATTTAACACATAACATGAAGAAACCAAGCATTTGCCTCATCGGAGTACAAGAAGAGACACTTTTCGGCTGACAAGATCATACACCAAGAGTAAGCAAAGAAATGGAAATTGTTGCAGGTTGAGAAATGCCATACTATGAATACAACACAAAGCCTTTTCTCGGTAATAATAGTAATAAGACTTTAACAACTTACTGTAAAATCAACGGTAGCTGGATCAAAAAAGAACATCAAATCTGCCAAAATTACAGTCAGATGCAATTCCAGCTCTTCATAACCGAGTAAGGCCCATCCACAGAAATGCCAATGTTTCTTATAGAAAGAGTCACGTATCTCTTGCCAAAGGATGAGCATAATACACAAGATCCAGCAACAGTTGATCACATCCTGTTTGACGCAACGTGAGCAAAGTAACATCATTGCAATTCAGCAAAAATGATGTGCCAGGAACGCAATGGGCTGCAAAGAGTAACTTATTATCGATTGGGTTATTTGATATCGGGTCCATACTTAACGAAATAATCTATTTGCCGCCTACGTGGACTACAAAAAAGCGTTTTTAAAACACCTCATTTCAGCTTGGAGAAATAGAATCCAAATGCAAATAATTTCCAACGACAATATCTAGACACACACTATACCAATACGAATGGGAATATTTCAGGGAGTGTTTGGATATTTCTTCTTCTTCTTCAAATGCATATCCACCAATGGATATTTGCGAATACACTTTCTATATCCTAATTCCGCGGCATATACCAGTGTCTGAATATCGTGCAACCCCGTTCATTGTTTGATATTACGGAGCCAGGACATCTTCTTTCTCCCATTTTCTCTTTTACCCTCGATCTTGCCTTCAATCATCAACTATAAGAATTGGTATCTCTCATTTCGCATGATGTGCTCTAGGTACGCCGTCTTTCTTGTCTTGATTATGCTGAATAGTTTACGTTCTTTCCCAATACGTGAGAGAACTTCTTCATTGGTCATTCTCGTTGTCCATGGTATCTTTAGGATTCTTTTGTATATCCACATCTCGAAAGCCTCTAATTTATTGATAGCGCTTGTCTTTAATGTCCAACCCTCCACACCATAAAGAAGTATTGACCATACGTAACCTTTTATGAACCTCAGTCTTAATTTCAAATCAAAATACGAACACGTAAGCACTCGCCTGAGTGCCTGTTCAATGCGACATTTTACTTCGTTGTCAGAGCTCCATTCTTCGAATATCCATGTGTCCAGTGACTTTTACTATGGGTTCTGCGTTGAATCTTATGTTGGCGCTTTGGAATAAATTGGGATTTCTTCAGATAATCATGAATTTTATCTTCTTTGTATTGATGTTTAAGCCCATTGATTTGCTGCGCTCTCCTATTATAAGGATGAGTTCTTGGAGGTCGTTTATATTGTTGGCGATCAAGACTGCGTCATCCGCATAACGGATGTTATTAATCCATATTCCGTAAACTTTAATTTTCATTTCAATATCTTCCAAAGCCTCCTGGAAAATTGTTTCAGAATAAACGTTAAACAGGAGAGGGGACAGCACACACCCTTGTCGCACTCCTCTTCGGATTTGTATCGGTTTGGATACAATATTATACGATTTTATCTGCGCGGTTTGACCCCAGTATAAACATGGGATGTCATTCTGATCTATGTCGAGTTTCCTAAGAAGCAGCAATACTTTATGATGTTGTACACCATCGAATGCTTTTTCGTAATTTTTGAAGCATAGGCACACATCTTTTCTCTGATGGTAACACTTCTGAACAAGCACCTGTGTAGCGACTAACGCTTCTCTCGTACCTAGGCTCTGCCTAAACCCAAACCGTGAGTCGCTCATGTCTCTTTAGCATTTATTATATATTCTTTGATGTATTATTTTTAGAAATATTTCTAATGTATGACTCATTAAACTAATGAGTCTATGATCTTCACATTTTCTTGCGTTGGTCTTCTTAGGCAAGGGAATGAAGGTGGAGCATAGCCATTCTTTGGGATAGCTACCCGTTTCATAAATTATGGTAAATATTTTATGAAGTGTCGCGATGCCTCTTTCATCCAGAAGTTTTGAATATCTCAGACGGTATCTCATCTGGATCAGTCGTCTTGTTGTTTTTTGAATTTTGTATAGCTTTTTCTATCATTTCTTTTGTGACTGATGGGCCCGTTAAACAGTCGCTCCTTATGCCCTCTTCCAGAGATCTGTCGCCATTGAAAAGGGCTTCTACATACTTTTCCCACACATTATTTTTTTCTGTGCTGTTAAGAACTATCTGGTTGTCTTAGTTGATCAATACGCCTGGTCTTCTCCTTTTGTATATCCCAGCGGTTTCTTTCAACTTTTTGTATAGGTTACGACCATCATGTTGCTTCTGGAGTTGCTCTATTTCAGCGCATTTACGTTGAAGCTATTCGTTTTTTCCTATTCTTATCTTTGATCTTACTAATCGTTGAATACTTTTATATTTGGTGTTATTCCTGTCGGTCCTGTGTTTTCGGCGTTCATTCATTAGCAATAAAATCTCGTGTCAACCACTTTTGCTTCTTGTCTTCCAATCTATATCCCAGTCTATTTTTCATGTCATTTGTTGTAATATTTGCTAACCTTGTCCACGATTGTGTCAGATCTTCCTCAGTTTTTGGTGTTAATATTTGGATTTGTGTATTGATCTCATTGCTTATTTCGCCTCTTACCACTAGGTCCTTTATCCTTTCTATTGCTATCCTTGGTTCTGTAGTTATCTTTTTAGTACTTGATAAGGCTATTTTTATAGTAGCTACCAGTAGGACGTGGTCAGAAGGTACATCTGCTCCCGGATACGTGCAAGTATTTTTTAAAGTTGAGCTAAATCTCCCGTTAATAAAGATAAAATCTACCTGATTGCGTACTATGTCTTGCGGTTTGTCCGCTGGAGATTTTCAAGTATATCGACGGCGTAGGTGAAGCTGAAACCAGGTGTTCGTAATTTTCATTTCTTCTTTTTGACAGAACTGCAAAAGTCGATCACCTCTTTCGTCTCTAACTCCAGTCCGTAAGGTCCAACTATGTTTTCAAAATTGCCCTTTCCGATGTTGGCATTAAAATCTCCCATAATTATATTGACGTCATGTTTTTTGGTTAATTTAAGTAGTTCCTTGATTTCGCTATAAAACCTGTCCATTTCTTGTTCTGTAGAATCCACTGTTGGTGCTTAAACTTGGATTATATTGAGGTCGGCGGGCTTGGCCTTGAGTTTTAATAAAGCAGCACGGTCAGAGTATGGAACGAATTTCACTACAGATCTTATTAGCTTCTTTGTTATTACACACACACATGAATATTTGTCTATATGTATTATCCTTACAAGCAGAAAAATAGATATATATTTTATATAGAAAATTTTTGCCTGCTAATGTTGCTCTCGGTTCGATACAGCTCCACTGGCAAGACCATTAGGTGGTTGAAATGCGTGTAGAGAGAGAGAACCAGAGTTGTATTTGTGGAACATAATATGTTTGTATATACTCTTGCCTTCATCTGCTTGTAAGGAGAATATATCTATAGGCAATTATTTATTTATTTCTTGCTGAAATTCCAATTTTTAAATTTCGAGCTATTTCGGTAACTTTATGATGTTCGACAGGTAATATTTTTCAGCCCGACGTCAAAAAGTCGGCAGGTTTAATATCCTGCCCACATACCCCCATATCTCGACATTTGAATTTTATGTAGACAATTGTTTCCCGCCAATATTGCTCTCGTTTCGATAGCTTTCCACATTGGGTGATCTAAACTCGTACAGAGAGAAGACCATAGTTATATTTGCAGGAAATAAACTGTTTGTATATATTCTTCCCTTCATCTGCTTTGAAGACGAATACGTATAGGCAACTATTTAAACGCGGTAGAAAATAGATTTATTTATGTCTTACTGAAATCGTAATTTTTAAATAGTGGGTTAATTGTGTTTTCTAGAAATCATTCAGCGATTGAGCGAAAGTATTTTTATTATATTTATTTCGCATGTAGGCACATTGTATATTTCTAAATGGATAAATAAAAGACGGAAACAAATTTCTAAATATATATATTTTAATTTTTTTCTTGATATTATTACTATAATAAATAAAATTTTCCTAATGGTGCAATTAATGCAGGCACCTAAATTGAAATCAGTTTTTATTTTCATTTCGCTTCAAATTCTAAAATATTGTCAAAAGAAAATTTCAGTGTATACCTTCAAACTCTTGGCGTATTACTTGTTGAACAAAATGACAGAAAATGTAACTAGAAAGGAAATAAATGATTACAGCAAACTATAATAACTCCAAAAACTGATGTCAACAAATTAGACAACTACTTTTAATTTATTTATCGTGCCTTAAAATTTGAATAATAAAGCCCAGTTGCATACCTTAGAACTAGACTAATAAATTTAGTAATTAATTAGTAATATTAAGAATACATGCATTAATTAAAATTAACCGTATATAGTAACACTTAATAAAAACAAAATGACAAAATTAAAAACCGTATATAAGAAAATTATCTACCACTATAGCAACGAATACAGATTTCTTATAGAAGCTAGTACCATTGTTTACAAAGATTACTTCTGGTACCCACAAATCAGATGACCCTCCCTCCCAGATGGCCTAATATGAAAAATGAACTTCCTATATTAAATGTCGTCTTGGTTGAGAGGCTAAGAGTGTGGGAAATAATATTTTGCATTTTAATTGGTGTAGGTTCGAATCTCGATACATACAGAATTTTTTTAAATATTTTTATAACAATAAGTTACTAAAATCTATATAATTTTTATTCGAGGAAACAAAGTTGCACCAGATATTTTATCATAACAATAACATGAAATTTTGTTCAAAATTTTTTTTTATTCCATAACTTAATTTTTTAGAGAAAATATTTGTTATACGTATGAAACAAATATTTTCTATAAAAAAAATGCATTAGTTCGGATTCAAACTTATTCCATATACAACGGCAATATGTTGGCCAAAGCGACTGATGATTCAGCAACAAAATTGACTGAAAAAATTCAGTCATATTTCTTTCACTTGATTATCTAGAAGGGACATTTTGGTGGGAAGGAACTGTGGAAGAGAAATACTTGTGATAGGGGCAGCGGGCTAAAAAAGTGAGCACCGTTCGGGACCCAAACAATCCCATAAGAACGGCTCTTCTATAAGAATCTGTTTTCGTTGACTATTTTAAATGATTATGTTAGGTTATTTTTCATTTGGGTTTACTCGTTTCCAGTTTGAAGAAATTGTAAATTACGAAATGCATTTTTGTATTTATATGTGGTTTTTAACCTAGGTTTAAAAAACCGTTGCTTAGAACTATATAATTCGAATAAAAATATTTTTAAGATCTATCTTATTTCTAAATAATTAGTAACAAAATTTATTGTATATCTATTGTTTGCATATCCTCAGGTAATAAAAAATTACTGTTTCTAGAATCTATCTTCGCTGCAAATTTTTTTCATGAAGCTTCTAAATAATCGGTATATATATATATATATATATATATATATATATATATATATATATATATATATATATATATATATATATATATATATATGCGCACTTTTTATTTTAGGCATTTTCAAAATTTTTTGTTTTTTTTTTAATTTATTTATCTTCCTTGTCATTTTGTTTATTTATTAATAATGAAATGCAACTTTTACATCGTCTAGTTAGGTACTGAGGTATTCTAGATGATGTAAAAGTTGCATTTCATTTTTAATAAATAAAGAAAATGTCAAGGAAGAGACATAAATAAAAAAACAACAAATTTTAAAATTCTTTAAATAAAGGGCGAAACGTCAAATTGTTTTAGATTGTTTGTTAAATAAAGAACCTAAACACAAGAAAAGACAAAATTAAAAAAAGGATATAATCTATGGTTCAAGAATCTGGAAAATATAATATATGTATATATATATATATATATATATATATATATATATATATATATATATATATATATATATATATATATATATATATATATATATATATACATTGGTTCCGAGGATGTGAGGTGTACCTTACCACGATGTCTTAGGTAGGATTGGTAAGGAGCAAGTGTTGTTGTTCAATGGGTTTTGCCAGTTGCCCTTGGGGTGTGTATTCAACCGCCCATTTTCAGTGCAGACGCTGTTTACAGCCGCCCACTCTGGGACATATGCTACTAGTATACACTTTCTTAACTTCACCCTCGTTATTTAGAGATCTTACCGGCATGGGTTGCCTTACCAATAGCTATGCTACCACCGGCTTCGCTTTCTGGATATTGAAGGTGATTGAGCCCTCCTAACGACGACAGAATTGCCACTAGCGCTAGCATTAATAGAGTTTGAGAGTATTTTCAACTAGAGCAGTTATACAAGCTGGATTGGATAAACCATATATAGAAATGTTAGCTAACATATACATAAAAGCTATAGTTAGAGTAAACATATATAAAGTCACCCAAAATTTCCGACCCAAAAAGGAGTCCGATAAGGAGACACATATCTCCGAAGGTATTCAGAGCCACCTTAGAGATTATCTTCCAGAAATTAGACTGGAATAATAAAGGTCTCTATATAGATGGAAAACACCTACGCCATTTAAGATTCGCTGATAGTAGTCATACCGTCGCTATAGACCGGGCTGCGCCCCCGTGAACCCCACGACGAGGGCCCCATTTTAGGGCTGCGCCCCATTTTTGTGGGACCCCTTTTTTAGAACCCCTTCCGTGGGCCGCAGTTTCTAGTGCTCCACCCGAGTACCCCATAGGGCTCCGTTAAAGTTCCGTCCGGGATCCCCATTTTTAGAGCTCCTTCCGGGGGCCCCATTTTCTAGTGCTCCACCCCGAGTACCCCATAGGGCTCCGCTAATGTTCCGTCCGGGATCCTCATTTTTCAGGTTAGTTCAGGTGTTCCCATTTTCTAGTACTTCACCCGGGTACCCCATTTGGGCGTTGGCTTTCGCATATACATCAACTGTCACCTGTCACTACTTGTCATTTTCTTCTGGTTGCCTGTCAATTCAAATTATCAATCTTCTTGTTGGCTGCACTTTAATTTTGTTGGGATGACGTCACACTTTTTTTCATTCTAGCGAGGATCGAACCAGCTACCTTCGGGTTGGAAGACAAACTCTATAGGCACAGGGCTATCGAAGCCATGTCGCAAAGTTTAGCAGTTAAATCCTATCTTCAGTCAAAGAATAATTTTTAACCATTTAATAAATGAAAAAAAAATCATATACGTTGTTGGGATTCGAACCCCCAATCTTCCGATCAGTACACAGATACCTTATCCGTCAGACTACGACCACTACGTGAAGAGTTTAGCAGTTAAATCCTATTTCTCTTGAGTCAACGTAGCGGCCTAAATGACTGTTATGTGTGTATATAAGGATTAATAAAAAAAGAGTCTTTATCCATTAGTTGTTGTTGTAGGATATCGTAAATTTGATTAAAATTAATTTTTTGGTTTGTAATAGTACTGATGTAGGTAAAATGACTTGTAGAGAGTCTGACAAGGAAATTCTGTACATAACTTACGGCGGCTCGTGGTGATGCAAACACGCCATTTTACAATTTCATTTTAACAAGTTTCTAGCTAATTGTATAGATGATAATAGGAGTACTGTATTGTCATTATTTTATATGTCCTATTTTTTAGGATTACGCCCCCGGAGTCTCATTTCCTAGTTGTTATCTGTCAAATGGTGAATATGCGTTAAAGTTTAGAGAGAACACCATTTGATATATATTTTTTTAATTTGAAAAGGTAAAATTTGGAAAAAAATTGATACGAAGCTACGAGACATTTGGATTTTATATAATAACGCAGAGGAAAAATAAAACAAATATATACTTTATTTTTATTTCATCAAACATTATTTTTTACGACTATATAGTCAGCTAATAAATATATTTATTAACTAAGAGAAAAATATTACTGTAATATAAAGAATGAATAATAAACAAACATTTAGCTGATAAATCAACAATCTTAATTTATATTTAGTGCCCTGTATGGCAAAAAATTTCGAGTTATAACCTTGTTTTGACACAAATAATAGATAAATCTAACTTACTTTAATAATAATTGGAAACATAAAATTTTAATTTATTTTTTCATTTTATACAAACTTATCCTTAATCTGACATATATTGTAACATATTAAGATTTTATCCCCGGGTATAGAATGTTTAGGACTGGAAAAGGAGGACTATCCACAAACCAAATAGTTTCTTGAATCGATTTCCACATCATCCTGAAGGTTTTTGTCAGCATAAGGTATGGTATATCTAAATAAAAAAATAAACAATTTTAGCAAAAATAATTAAGTTCGATTTCCTTTAACCATAGGTGCCTCGTTTTATTTAATGTGATAAAAAGTTAATAAAATATCGAGTAAAAAGTGCTTAAGAGGAAACTGATTATTTAAAATACTAACATAATGGTTAGAGTTATTAAAGAGATAAAAAGTAATCAAGGCATGACTTTTTGTTTATGTCTCTTTTAATTCAATATAATTAAAAAGTTCAACATATGTATAAGCAAGGTATATATAAAATATGAAATAAACTATTTAACAGTGTATAGCAAAACCACAAGTTTCATTTATCATGATGAGCTAACGGTTCAGCGAATCGATAATAGCCTAACTAACTCACTGATATGCTTTTCTCTAATTTTTCGCGAAATATGAAAGTGTTTTTTTATTTTGCTATTTTTAAATACATAATTTCTTATTTTTTTACAAATTTTAAACGCTTTTAAATTGTCATAATTATGTTTTCGATATGACATCTTATATCAAAATTAAAAACACTGTAGTGTAAGAAATTAAATATTTGACTTTGTTGCTACTCAAAATTCACCAAAAGTTGTATAAATAATATAAAAATATTAGAAAGATTTCTTACTGCATTGGAAAAGACATAAAATTATAAAGAATGCTATAATAATGGGTTAGACCAGGGGTTAAAAATGTGTAATTTTATAGTGATGTCTTATGTGGACAAAAATATACAAAAATAGAGTGTTTTCAGGAGAAATTACACACAGACTAAGTAATATGGACAATAAATTAAAGGTCCAAGTATATCTTGTATAGATTTTTTATATAAAAATTGGGTATGTGCTGTAAAAAACTTAAATGGTGGATCAAAATTTCGTTTAGATATGAGATTTGATATTAAAATTAAAAGCACTGTGATGTAAAAAATTAAATATTTTGCCTTTGTTGATTACTCAAAAATTCTATAAAAGCTGTATAAATAATATGAAAAATAATGTTAGAGAGGCTTCTTACTGCATTGGAAAAAGACATAAAATTATAAAAATGCTATAATAATGAGCTAGGTCAAGTGTTAAAAATGTGTAATTTGAAAAATTGAAAGTTCAAGTGTTGCCTTGTGTAGATTTTTATCCAAAAATAGGGTGTTTTCAGGAGAGAAATTACTCACAGACTAAGTAATATGGACAATAAATTAAAGATTCAAGTATATCTGGTATAGATTTTTTGTATAAAAATAGGGCATGTTCTGTAGAATACTTTAAATCGTGGATCATAATTTCGTTTAGATATGAGTTTATATATTAAAATTAAAAGCACTGTGATATAAGAAATTAAATATTTTGCCTTTTGTTGAGTTCTCAAAAAGTCACCAAAAGTTGTACAAAATAATATGAAAAATAATGTCAACGAGGTTTCCTACTGCATTGGAAAAGATATAAAATTATAAAAAATGCTATAACAAGGTTAGATTTAGTGTTATAAATGTCTAATTTGGAAAATTACAGGCCGAAGTGGCGTCTTGTGGAGATTTTTATACAAAATAGAGTGTTTTTAGGAGAGAAATTACACATTGACTAAGTGATATGGGCAATAAATTAAAGGTCCAAGTGTATTTTCTGATTTTTTATATAAAAATAGGGTATGTTCTGTAAGATACCTACAAGAATGGTTATTTTGATATGTTAAAATGTATAATTTGAAAATAAAAAGACTCTTGAAGTGTCTCTTACGAATTTTTTGTACAAAATATGGTGTTTTCTGGAGAGAAATTGACCCTAAGTAATATTGACAATAAACTAAAAGTCCAAATGTATCCTATATAGATTTTTTATATAAAAATAGGGTATGTTCTGTAGTATACTTACAAAAAAAGAATTATTTCGTTCTGTTAAGAATGTATAATTTGAAAATTAAAGACCCATGAGATGTCTTTTATGGATTTTTTATACAAAATATGGTATGTCTCGAAAGAAATTATACACTAAGTAATATGGGCAATAAATTAATAGTTCAAGTGTATCTTGTGTAGATTTTATATATAAAAATAGGGTATATTCTGTAGAATACTTACATAAAAGTATATATGTTCTCCAATAAATCCTCATAAAGTTCCAGAAGGCCCACATAGTCCCAAGGAGCATATATTTCATTATACTTTTCAGTTCTATTATGAATCTCTTCTGGGCGTATTATGTTTACCGAAAAAAAATTTTAACACAAAATTTCAGTTAACTATTAAATATATAGTTATCAAAATGAGTTGATGGTTTAAGAAATCGATAATAGTCATAACTTACTCCTGTGAGTAAGTAACATATCTGTATATGTTTTCTCTTTTTTTCTACAATAGAGAGGTGTAAGCCATGTTTCAACGTTAATACATTAGTTACTGCTGTTGCCGAAACTGCTGCCACAATAGAAGTATTCACGTATTTAGATTTTACCTAAAATTGGAAAAGTTACAATATTTTTCTCCAAATTAACAAAAAAAAAATACCATTAAAATTGTTACTTAAAAAAAGGTTTATTTCGTTCTGTTAAAAATGTATAATTTGAAAATTAAAGACACATGAGATGTCTTTTATGGATTTTTTATACAAAATATGGCATGTCTTGAAAGAAATTATACACTAAGTAATACGGGTAATAAATTAAAGGTCCAAGTGTATCTTGTGTAGATTTTTTATATAAAAATAGGGTATATTCTATAGAATACTTACATAAAAAGGATATATGTTCAACAACAAATCCTCATAAAGTTCCAGAAGGGCCACATAGTCTCAAGTAGCATATATTTCATTATACTTTTCAGTTCTATTATGTATCCCTTCTGGGCGTATTACGTTTGCCTACAAAAAAATTTTAACACAAAATTTCAGTTAACTATTAAATATATAGTTATCACAATGAGTTGATGATTTAATAAATCTATAATAGTCATAACTCACTCACAGATATGTTCTTCTCTTTTTTCCATAAGAGAGAAGTGTAAGCCATGTTTTCACGTTAATACATTAATTACTGTTGTTGCCGAAACTGCTGCCACAATAGAAGTATTCAGGTATTTAGATTTTACCTAAAATTGGAAAAGTTGCAATATTTTTCTTCAAATTAACAAAAAAAAAAAAATACCACTAAAATTGTTACTTTTTATTAAATTAAAAATAAAACTTCTTGTTTTAAAATTGTTACTTTTTATTAAATTAAAAATGAAACTTCTTGTTTTAAAATTGATACTTGCATCAAAGAAAAATTTATATCATATTAATAAGTTTTCCACTATACAGTACCTATAAGCAACTTAAAAACTGACCTTCATTGGTCTGCTGTGGGCATTGTTGTGATAAATGCAAATATGTTTGACTAAATTCAAGCTTATTCTAAAAAGTTCGAGTTAGTAAAAAATTAAATAACAATAAGGTGTATAATTTTTAAATAACAAATAAAAAGCTAATTTATATACATTAAGGTAAAATTTACGCAGTTGATAATTAGTTGTCCTATTGCTTTTTATGGTTTATTGGTAAATAGGCTGTCATTCTTGACATCTTCGTTGCACCACCACCACAAATAAACGAAACAAACGTCTGCATATTTGAATTTTCTCTCTCAAAATTGAGATATTCAGATGTTTTTATTCTTGTCTATCTGCTTCTATATGCTGTTTGTTTCACATCAGGAGTATTCGTTATATGCCAAATTCTTTCTTGAATGTATTTCTGACCCATTTCCGATATAAAGTACGGCATATCTAAAAAATTAACTTTTTCAAAATTTTTTATTAAGAGGAGAAAGTAAAGATAGAAGAAGAACACCCTTTCGAAAAATTAAGAAAATTAATATTTCTGTTTTAAATATTTCCCAGTCCCCTTTTTTACTAAGTAGTTCTGCTTTTTTATACCTTTACATAGATTAAAAGATGTACTTATATGTCTCAAATACTATTCACTCATCGAAAAATTTTCTAAGCTGACCTTTTTAAGATAAAAATGTAACCAAAGATACCTATTAAATTTTTCTTAAGTATTTTATCAGAAAAACACTAAAATGTACCTAACATAAAAAAATCAATGACATAATTTGAAAAAATATTTAATTTTCGACAAAAAAAAATAATCCCCAAAAAACTTATCTGTCTCAATTTTAAGCATTATTTCGAATGAAAATTAGTTAAAATGCTCTCTAAACATGAATAAATCATCCACCATTCGATGAAACTATAAAAAAGAAAAAATAAATCCACCATTTTTAGATACCGTTGTCGTGCAAGCTATATTTTGTACCAATCAGATATTTACTACAAAAATTACTATTTAACTACGTAAATTGAAAAAATACTGCTTTTTTCTAACAGAAAATAATTAAAAATGCACACTAAACATATAGTAATCAATTAATATTCGATCAAATTGTAAAATAAAAGAAAATAAATCTCAGAGCTCTGTTATTTACCGGCATCCATTGAGCGTGCCGGCCATGTAAGCCATTGCAAATTTTCTGGGTTCCTCACTGTCAAATTTGATTAATTTACAAAAACGATATCTTAATACCTTACTAACGCAGCAATCAAGCTATATTAAAAATGCAATAACGCTAACGGTTTTATTTCCTATTACCGATCTTTAAGATATCATCCTGTTAGATTTTATGAATAAAAATAAAACGGTTTTTTATAAGACCATTCACCCTGGAATTATATCAAAATTTATCTTAAAACTTACCTTTTTCAATTTTCTTAAGGGTTTAGTCGAACAAAAACTAATTAAAAATGCACTTAACATATACAATTCAATTAAAAATTCACTTTATACGCTTAAAATTTGTAATAAAAAGAATATTATCGGTTATTATGGTAGTGGTACGAATATTGACATAAAACTGACATACTTGTTAGAAGCAGCTTTAGCGGTGGATCGAGAAAAAGATTGGGTCTGTTACCAGCCTTCACATTGAAAGTTTCATCACCCTTTTCAGTACCATACTTTCACACCTTTTTTAAATTCGAATTATGTCTGCTTCTATTTTTATCAACAAAATAACATTGTGGAAATCGTAAGTAGATTATAATTTATTTTATATTACTAAGTTAAAGGTGAAACACAATAAACAAACATGTAAAATGTGTGTCTTTGGGTAAAATAGGTATAAATTACAGTTTTAGAGAGGACAACTAGTAATAATATTTATTTAAATTATAAAATCAGATGTTGCTGTCATGAAATATAACGAAAATTTTCGTTGCTCGAGCTGTATTACTTTTTAATAAAAATAATGTAATTAATACCGATTTGTTTTTATATAACAGTTCCAAAAATCGAATTGTCGATTGGGTAGTAATTCATCCCTTCCACGCTTTAAACTTGGTCACGGCCTTGAAAAATATACGAGTATATGCTAATGTCTTTGAAAGCTGGCGTGATAATTCACCCCCACTCTTTAAACTTAATCCAGGCCTTGAAAATATGCACGCTTCCTCGATGCCTTGAAAACTTACGCTCGACCTAACATATGTGATGAATATATATGACGTCATTTTACCCTGAAGTATACCATTATAAACGCCCATGCGCCGAGGAATGATTTTTATATTCACGTTGATATCAGTGGCATTAATTTTAAAATATTTTTTGTAGCGCATATTTTAAAAGTGTTTGTTGTTACAGGTAATTTTAATTTAATACATTTTTCTACAGTCAATATTTCAAAATTTTTTTAATAATTTGACTTTTTGTTTCTTACCAGTTGAGTTATTTTAATAAAATTCTATGTACTTTTCAAAAATAATCTTTTATGAAGGAATTATTTCCGAAAAACACTCCCAGAATTTCCTTCGCTGTATTTAAAGGAGAAAAATACCTTTTTTAATATTTCGGTTTTCAAATATCATGGATTTCTTTTACAACAGTATTTTGTTCTTAGAGATCCTTTTTAAACTCTAATTCTTTAACTTTCTGCGTATAAGCTAAGTTCAGAATCTTGTACTTCTCCTGCAGAAACCAAGAAATAAGTTATATAATGTCAAAATAAATGCGGAGTATCTAAATTCAATGATTATTTCGCCTTTAGTGCTCTAATTTCCTTGTTTTCCTGGAGAAGTAATAACAAAGGTATCGAAAATGCAAGATATTATTTAAAATAAACCCAATAATCTTTGAGATATTTTCGTATTTCCCTAAAAAATGGATTTCGGGAAGTAAATTAATGCAAACATTTGTGACTTTCTGTCTATAAGCTAAGTTCAGAATCTTGTACTTCTCCGAAAAAAACAAGGAATATAGGTTCAATAAAATCGAAATAAGAACGAAAGATCTAAATTCAATGACTATTTCGCATTTGGTGCTGTAATTTTTTTGTTGTTTCTAGTTAAGCTATAAAAGTATCTAAAAATGCCGGATTTTTAAAATATTTTAAAAAACTAATATTCTTAGAGATATTTACGTATTTCCCTAAAAAGTGGACATCGGGAAGTAAATTAAGAAAACCGCCCCAGTTTCGATTTTCTGTCTATAAGCTAAGTTCAAAATCTTGTACTTCTCTTGTAAAAAAAAAAACAAAAATTATATGTTAAATAATGTTGAAATATGAACGAAATGTCTATATTCTATGATTTTTCGCCTCTTGGTGCTATAATTTTTAATATATCTCGGCAGCACAACTACGAAAATCTCTGAAGGATTTAATTTTCAATTATATTTAGAATATAGAATTTTACTTTAGAGTGAATAAAATCTAAATATGAACGGAATATCTAAATTTAGTTACTATTTCGTCTTTGGGGTTATAATTTCTTTGCTTTCCTAGAGAAGTTACAACAAAAGTATTGAAAAAAGGCGGAATTTTTTAATATTATACAAAATAAAACTAATAATCAAAGAAATATTTTTGTATTTCCCTAAAAAACGGCATTCGGAAAGTAAATTAATATAAACGCCCCATTTTTGACTTTCTGTCGATAACCTAAGTTCAGAATCTTATACTTTTATAAAAAAATAAAAAATATAGGTTAAAGAAAGTTGAAATATGACGAAACATCTAAATTCTATGATTTTTCACCCTTGGTGCTATAATTTCTAATATATTTCGGCAGCAGAACAACGAAAATCTCTGAAGGTTTTAATTTTCAATTATATTACGAATATAGAATAGCATTTTAGAGTGGAAAAATAAAAATATTAACGAAATATCTAAATTTAGTAATTATTTCGTCTTTTGATGTTCGTCTTTCGTATCAAATATGCAGAATTTTTAAAATATTATGCAAAATAAGACTAATAAAAGAGATATTTTCGTAATTCCAAAAAAAAAATGAAATTCAGGAAGTAAATTGATACAAACGGCTCATTTTTGACTATCTATAAGTTAAGGTCAGAATCTTATACTTCACCTGCGAAAAGATAGAAATATAGGTTAAATAAGGTCAAAATGAGACAGAAATATCTAAATGCCATAATTACTATGCCTTTAGTGCTATAATTTCCTTGTTTTCCTAGAGAAGTTATAAAAAAGGTATCGAAAATGCAGGATATTATTTAAAATAAATCCAATAATATTTGAGATATTTTCGTATTTCCCTAAAAATGAAATTCGGGAAGTAAATTAATACAAAAATCCCAATTTTGAGTTTATGCCCATAACCTAAGTTCAGAATCTTGTACTTCTACAAAATCCAAGAAATATAAGGTTAAATAAGGTCGAAATAAGAACGAAATGTGTTCAATCAATGAATGACGACCTTATTTAACCCATATTTCTTGGATTTTGTAGAAGTACAAGATTCTGAACTTAGGTTATGGGCATAAACTCAAAATTGGGATTTTTGTATTAATTTACTTCCCGAATTTCATTTTTAGGGAAATACGAAAATATCTCAAATATTATTGGATTTATTTTAAATAATATCCTGCATTTTCGATACCTTTTTTATAACTTCTCTAGGAAAACAAGGAAATTATAGCACTAAAGGCATAGTAATTATGGCATTTAGATATTTCTGTCTCATTTTGACCTTATTTAACCTATATTTCTATCTTTTCGCAGGTGAAGTATAAGATTCTGACCTTAACTTATAGATAGTCAAAAATGAGCCGTTTGTATCAATTTACTTCCTGAATTTCATTTTTTTTTTGGAATTACGAAAATATCTCTTTTATTAGTCTTATTTTGCATAATATTTTAAAAATTCTGCATATTTGATACGAAAGACGAACATCAAAAGACGAAATAATTACTAAATTTAGATATTTCGTTAATATTTTTATTTTTCCACTCTAAAATGCTATTCTATATTCGTAATATAATTGAAAATTAAAACCTTCAGAGATTTTCGTTGTTCTGCTGCCGAAATATATTAGAAATTATAGCACCAAGGGTGAAAAATCATAGAATTTAGATGTTTCGTCATATTTCAACTTTCTTTAACCTATATTTTTTATTTTTTTATAAAAGTATAAGATTCTGAACTTAGGTTATCGACAGAAAGTCAAAAATGGGGCGTTTATATTAATTTACTTTCCGAATGCCGTTTTTTAGGGAAATACAAAAATATTTCTTTGATTATTAGTTTTATTTTGTATAATATTAAAAAATTCCGCCTTTTTTCAATACTTTTGTTGTAACTTCTCTAGGAAAGCAAAGAAATTATAACCCCAAAGACGAAATAGTAACTAAATTTAGATATTCCGTTCATATTTAGATTTTATTCACTCTAAAGTAAAATTCTATATTCTAAATATAATTGAAAATTAAATCCTTCAGAGATTTTCGTAGTTGTGCTGCCGAGATATATTAAAAATTATAGCACCAAGAGGCGAAAAATCATAGAATATAGACATTTCGTTCATATTTCAACATTATTTAACATATAATTTTTGTTTTTTTTTTTACAAGAGAAGTACAAGATTTTGAACTTAGCTTATAGACAGAAAATCGAAACTGGGGCGGTTTTCTTAATTTACTTCCCGATGTCCACTTTTTAGGGAAATACGTAAATATCTCTAAGAATATTAGTTTTTTAAAATATTTTAAAAATCCGGCATTTTTAGATACTTTTATAGCTTAACTAGAAACAACAAAAAAATTACAGCACCAAATGCGAAATAGTCATTGAATTTAGATCTTTCGTTCTTATTTCGATTTTATTGAACCTATATTCCTTGTTTTTTTCGGAGAAGTACAAGATTCTGAACTTAGCTTATAGACAGAAAGTCACAAATGTTTGCATTAATTTACTTCCCGAAATCCATTTTTTAGGGAAATACGAAAATATCTCAAAGATTATTGGGTTTATTTTAAATAATATCTTGCATTTTCGATACCTTTGTTATTACTTCTCCAGGAAAACAAGGAAATTAGAGCACTAAAGGCGAAATAATCATTGAATTTAGATACTCCGCATTTATTTTGACATTATATAACTTATTTCTTGGTTTCTGCAGGAGAAGTACAAGATTCTGAACTTAGCTTATACGCAGAAAGTTAAAGAATTAGAGTTTAAAAAGGATCTCTAAGAACAAAATACTGTTGTAAAAGAAATCCATGATATTTGAAAACCGAAATATTAAAAAAGGTATTTTTCTCCTTTAAATACAGCGAAGGAAATTCTGGGAGTGTTTTTCGGAAATAATTCCTTCATAAAAGATTATTTTTGAAAAGTACATAGAATTTTATTAAAATAACTCAACTGGTAAGAAACAAAAAGTCAAATTATTAAAAAAATTTTGAAATATTGACTGTAGAAAAATGTATTAAATTAAAATTACCTGTAACAACAAACACTTTTAAAATATGCGCTACAAAAAATATTTTAAAATTAATGCCACTGATATCAACGTGAATATAAAAATCATTCCTCGGCGCATGGGCGTTTATAATGGTATACTTCAGGGTAAAATGACGTCATATATATTCATCACATATGTTAGGTCGAGCGTAAGTTTTCAAGGCATCGAGGAAGCGTGCATATTTTCAAGGCCTGGATTAAGTTTAAAGAGTGGGGGTGAATTATCACGCCAGCTTTCAAAGACATTAGCATATACTCGTATATTTTTCAAGGCCGTGACCAAGTTTAAAGCGTGGAAGGGATGAATTACTACCCAATCGACAATTCGATTTTTGGAACTGTTATATAAAAACAAATCGGTATTAATTACATTATTTTTATTAAAAAGTAATACAGCTCGAGCAACGAAAATTTTCGTTATATTTCATGACAGCAACATCTGATTTTATAATTTAAATAAATATTATTACTAGTTGTCCTCTCTAAAACTGTAATTTATACCTATTTTACCCAAAGACACACATTTTACATGTTTGTTTATTGTGTTTCACCTTTAACTTAGTAATATAAAATAAATTATAATCTACTTACGATTTCCACAATGTTATTTTGTTGATAAAAATAGAAGCAGACATAATTCGAATTTAAAAAAGGTGTGAAAGTATGGTACTGAAAAGGGTGATGAAACTTTCAATGTGAAGGCTGGTAACAGACCCAATCTTTTTCTCGATCCACCGCTAAAGCTGCTTCTAACAAGTATGTCAGTTTTATGTCAATATTCGTACCACTACCATAATAACCGATAATATTCTTTTTATTACAAATTTTAAGCGTATAAAGTGAATTTTTAATTGAATTGTATATGTTAAGTGCATTTTTAATTAGTTTTTGTTCGACTAAACCCTTAAGAAAATTGAAAAAGGTAAGTTTTAAGATAAATTTTGATATAATTCCAGGGTGAATGGTCTTATAAAAAACCGTTTTATTTTTATTCATAAAATCTAACAGGATGATATCTTAAAGATCGGTAATAGGAAATAAAACCGTTAGCGTTATTGCATTTTTAATATAGCTTGATTGCTGCGTTAGTAAGGTATTAAGATATCGTTTTTGTAAATTAATCAAATTTGACAGTGAGGAACCCAGAAAATTTGCAATGGCTTACATGGCCGGCACGCTCAATGGATGCCGGTAAATAACAGAGCTCTGAGATTTATTTTCTTTTATTTTACAATTTGATCGAATATTAATTGATTACTATATGTTTAGTGTGCATTTTTAATTATTTTCTGTTAGAAAAAAGCAGTATTTTTTCAATTTACGTAGTTAAATAGTAATTTTTGTAGTAAATATCTGATTGGTACAAAATATAGCTTGCACGACAACGGTATCTAAAAATGGTGGATTTATTTTTTCTTTTTTATAGTTTCATCGAATGGTGGATGATTTATTCATGTTTAGAGAGCATTTTAACTAATTTTCATTCGAAATAATGCTTAAAATTGAGACAGATAAGTTTTTTGGGGATTATTTTTTTTTGTCGAAAATTAAATATTTTTTCAAATTATGTCATTGATTTTTTTATGTTAGGTACATTTTAGTGTTTTTCTGATAAAATACTTAAGAAAAATTTAATAGGTATCTTTGGTTACATTTTTATCTTAAAAAGGTCAGCTTAGAAAATTTTTCGATGAGTGAATAGTATTTGAGACATATAAGTACATCTTTTAATCTATGTAAAGGTATAAAAAAGCAGAACTACTTAGTAAAAAAGGGGACTGGGAAATATTTAAAACAGAAATATTAATTTTCTTAATTTTTCGAAAGGGTGTTCTTCTTCTATCTTTACTTTCTCCTCTTAATAAAAAATTTTGAAAAAGTTAATTTTTTAGATATGCCGTACTTTATATCGGAAATGGGTCAGAAATACATTCAAGAAAGAATTTGGCATATAACGAATACTCCTGATGTGAAACAAACAGCATATAGAAGCAGATAGACAAGAATAAAAACATCTGAATATCTCAATTTTGAGAGAGAAAATTCAAATATGCAGACGTTTGTTTCGTTTATTTGTGGTGGTGGTGCAACGAAGATGTCAAGAATGACAGCCTATTTACCAATAAACCATAAAAAGCAATAGGACAACTAATTATCAACTGCGTAAATTTTACCTTAATGTATATAAATTAGCTTTTTATTTGTTATTTAAAAATTATACACCTTATTGTTATTTAATTTTTTACTAACTCGAACTTTTTAGAATAAGCTTGAATTTAGTCAAACATATTTGCATTTATCACAACAATGCCCACAGCAGACCAATGAAGGTCAGTTTTTAAGTTGCTTATAGGTACTGTATAGTGGAAAACTTATTAATATGATATAAATTTTTCTTTGATGCAAGTATCAATTTTAAAACAAGAAGTTTCATTTTTAATTTAATAAAAAGTAACAATTTTAAAACAAGAAGTTTTATTTTTAATTTAATAAAAAGTAACAATTTTAGTGGTATTTTTTTTTTTTTGTTAATTTGAAGAAAAATATTGCAACTTTTCCAATTTTAGGTAAAATCTAAATACCTGAATACTTCTATTGTGGCAGCAGTTTCGGCAACAACAGTAATTAATGTATTAACGTGAAAACATGGCTTACACTTCTCTCTTATGGAAAAAAGAGAAGAACATATCTGTGAGTGAGTTATGACTATTATAGATTTATTAAATCATCAACTCATTGTGATAACTATATATTTAATAGTTAACTGAAATTTTGTGTTAAAATTTTTTTGTAGGCAAACGTAATACGCCCAGAAGGGATACATAATAGAACTGAAAAGTATAATGAAATATATGCTACTTGAGACTATGTGGCCCTTCTGGAACTTTATGAGGATTTGTTGTTGAACATATATCCTTTTTATGTAAGTATTCTATAGAATATACCCTATTTTTATATAAAAAATCTACACAAGATACACTTGGACCTTTAATTTATTACCCGTATTACTTAGTGTATAATTTCTTTCAAGACATGCCATATTTTGTATAAAAAATCCATAAAAGACATCTCATGTGTCTTTAATTTTCAAATTATACATTTTTAACAGAACGAAATAAACCTTTTTTTAAGTAACAATTTTAATGGTATTTTTTTTTTGTTAATTTGGAGAAAAATATTGTAACTTTTCCAATTTTAGGTAAAATCTAAATACGTGAATACTTCTATTGTGGCAGCAGTTTCGGCAACAGCAGTAACTAATGTATTAACGTTGAAACATGGCTTACACCTCTCTATTGTAGAAAAAAAGAGAAAACATATACAGATATGTTACTTACTCACAGGAGTAAGTTATGACTATTATCGATTTCTTAAACCATCAACTCATTTTGATAACTATATATTTAATAGTTAACTGAAATTTTGTGTTAAAATTTTTTTTCGGTAAACATAATACGCCCAGAAGAGATTCATAATAGAACTGAAAAGTATAATGAAATATATGCTCCTTGGGACTATGTGGGCCTTCTGGAACTTTATGAGGATTTATTGGAGAACATATGTACTTTTATGTAAGTATTCTACAGAATATACCCTATTTTTATATATAAAATCTACACAAGATACACTTGGACTATTAATTTATTGCCCATATTACTTAGTGTATAATTTCTTTCGAGACATACCATATTTTGTATAAAAAATCCATAAAAGACATCTCATGGGTCTTTAATTTTCAAATTATACATTCTTAACAGAACGAAATAATTCTTTTTTTGTAAGTATACTACAGAACATACCCTATTTTTATATAAAAAATCTATATAGGATACATTTGGACTTTTAGTTTATTGTCAATATTACTTAGGGTCAATTTCTCTCCAGAAAACACCATATTTTGTACAAAAAATTCGTAAGAGACACTTCAAGAGTCTTTTTATTTTCAAATTATACATTTTAACATATCAAAATAACCATTCTTGTAGGTATCTTACAGAACATACCCTATTTTTATATAAAAAATCAGAAAATACACTTGGACCTTTAATTTATTGCCCATATCACTTAGTCAATGTGTAATTTCTCTCCTAAAAACACTCTATTTTGTATAAAAATCTCCACAAGACGCCACTTCGGCCTGTAATTTTCCAAATTAGACATTTATAACACTAAATCTAACCTTGTTATAGCATTTTTTATAATTTTATATCTTTTCCAATGCAGTAGGAAACCTCGTTGACATTATTTTTCATATTATTTTGTACAACTTTTGGTGACTTTTTGAGAACTCAACAAAAGGCAAAATATTTAATTTCTTATATCACAGTGCTTTTAATTTTAATATATAAACTCATATCTAAACGAAATTATGATCCACGATTTAAAGTATTCTACAGAACATGCCCTATTTTTATACAAAAAATCTATACCAGATATACTTGAATCTTTAATTTATTGTCCATATTACTTAGTCTGTGAGTAATTTCTCTCCTGAAAACACCCTATTTTTGGATAAAAATCTACACAAGGCAACACTTGAACTTTCAATTTTTCAAATTACACATTTTTAACACTTGACCTAGCTCATTATTATAGCATTTTTATAATTTTATGTCTTTTTCCAATGCAGTAAGAAGCCTCTCTAACATTATTTTTCATATTATTTATACAGCTTTTATAGAATTTTTGAGTAATCAACAAAGGCAAAATATTTAATTTTTTACATCACAGTGCTTTTAATTTTAATATCAAATCTCATATCTAAACGAAATTTTGATCCACCATTTAAGTTTTTTACAGCACATACCCAATTTTTATATAAAAAATCTATACAAGATATACTTGGACCTTTAATTTATTGTCCATATTACTTAGTCTGTGTGTAATTTCTCCTGAAAACACTCTATTTTTGTATATTTTTGTCCACATAAGACATCACTTGAGCCTTTAATTTACAAAATTACACATTTTTAACCCCTGGTCTAACCCATTATTATAGCATTCTTTATAATTTTATGTCTTTTCCAATGCAGTAAGAAATCTTTCTAATATTTTTATATTATTTATACAACTTTTGGTGAATTTTGAGTAGCAACAAAGTCAAATATTTAATTTCTTACACTACAGTGTTTTTAATTTTGATATAAGATGTCATATCGAAAACATAATTATGACAATTTAAAAGCGTTTAAAATTTGTAAAAAAATAAGAAATTATGTATTTAAAAATAGCAAAATAAAAAAACACTTTCATATTTCGCGAAAAATTAGAGAAAAGCATATCAGTGAGTTAGTTAGGCTATTATCGATTCGCTGAACCGTTAGCTCATCATGATAAATGAAACTTGTGGTTTTGCTATACACTGTTAAATAGTTTATTTCATATTTTATATATACCTTGCTTATACATATGTTGAACTTTTTAATTATATTGAATTAAAAGAGACATAAACAAAAAGTCATGCCTTGATTACTTTTTATCTCTTTAATAACTCTAACCATTATGTTAGTATTTTAAATAATCAGTTTCCTCTTAAGCACTTTTTACTCGATATTTTATTAACTTTTTATCACATTAAATAAAACGAGGCACCTATGGTTAAAGGAAATCGAACTTAATTATTTTTGCTAAAATTGTTTATTTTTTTATTTAGATATACCATACCTTATGCTGACAAAAACCTTCAGGATGATGTGGAAATCGATTCAAGAAACTATTTGGTTTGTGGATAGTCCTCCTTTTCCAGTCCTAAACATTCTATACCCGGGGATAAAATCTTAATATGTTACAATATATGTCAGATTAAGGATAAGTTTGTATAAAATGAAAAAATAAATTAAAATTTTATGTTTCCAATTATTATTAAAGTAAGTTAGATTTATCTATTATTTGTGTCAAAACAAGGTTATAACTCGAAATTTTTTGCCATACAGGGCACTAAATATAAATTAAGATTGTTGATTTATCAGCTAAATGTTTGTTTATTATTCATTCTTTATATTACAGTAATATTTTTCTCTTAGTTAATAAATATATTTATTAGCTGACTATATAGTCGTAAAAAATAATGTTTGATGAAATAAAAATAAAGTATATATTTGTTTTATTTTTCCTCTGCGTTATTATATAAAATCCAAATGTCTCGTAGCTTCGTATCAATTTTTTTCCAAATTTTACCTTTTCAAATTAAAAAAATATATATCAAATGGTGTTCTCTCTAAACTTTAACGCATATTCACCATTTGACAGATAACAACTAGGAAATGAGACTCCGGGGGCGTAATCCTAAAAAATAGGACATATAAAATAATGACAATACAGTACTCCTATTATCATCTATACAATTAGCTAGAAACTTGTTAAAATGAAATTGTAAAATGGCGTGTTTGCATCACCACGAGCCGCCGTAAGTTATGTACAGAATTTCCTTGTCAGACTCTCTACAAGTCATTTTACCTACATCAGTACTATTACAAACCAAAAAATTAATTTTAATCAAATTTACGATATCCTACAACAACAACTAATGGATAAAGACTCTTTTTTTATTAATCCTTATATACACACATAACAGTCATTTAGGCCGCTACGTTGACTCAAGAGAAATAGGATTTAACTGCTAAACTCTTCACGTAGTGGTCGTAGTCTGACGGATAAGGTATCTGTGTACTGATCGGAAGATTGGGGGTTCGAATCCCAACAACGTATATGATTTTTTTTTCATTTATTAAATGGTTAAAAATTATTCTTTGACTGAAGATAGGATTTAACTGCTAAACTTTGCGACATGGCTTCGATAGCCCTGTGCCTATAGAGTTTGTCTTCCAACCCGAAGGTAGCTGGTTCGATCCTCGCTAGAATGAAAAAAAGTGTGACGTCATCCCAACAAAATTAAAGTGCAGCCAACAAGAAGATTGATAATTTGAATTGACAGGCAACCAGAAGAAAATGACAAGTAGTGACAGGTGACAGTTGATGTATATGCGAAAGCCAACGCCCAAATGGGGTACCCGGGTGAAGTACTAGAAAATGGGAACACCTGAACTAACCTGAAAAATGAGGATCCCGGACGGAACATTAGCGGAGCCCTATGGGGTACTCGGGGTGGAGCACTAGAAAATGGGGCCCCCGGAAGGAGCTCTAAAAATGGGGATCCCGGACGGAACTTTAACGGAGCCCTATGGGGTACTCGGGTGGAGCACTAGAAACTGCGGCCCACGGAAGGGGTTCTAAAAAAGGGGTCCCACAAAAATGGGGCGCAGCCCTAAAATGGGGCCCTCGTCGTGGGGTTCACGGGGGCGCAGCCCGGTCTATAGCGACGGTATGACTACTGCTGATGACTTAATTCTGATTGTTAAAAGTCGTGAAAAATGACAAGACTAAATGATTGACCTAAACACAGCCAGTAATGAAGTAGGTCTAAAAATGAATCTGGCAAAGACAGCAGTAATGGGCAACGATCTGATTATATATATATATATATATATATATATATATATATATATATATATATATATATATATATATATATATACTTCCGGAAATCACCAGAGTAAAACTTACGTGGTTAGTATTTAAATGAAACTCTACAATCTTCAAGTACATAATGACACTATTCTTTAAGTGAAGGGTATTTGATCAATACATATTACCAGACATGACAAACGGGTGTGAAACTTGAATATTAAAAAAAGAAATAATGAATAAACTCCAAGTCACTCCAAGAGACATAGAAAGATGCATGCTAGGAATAACTAACAGGGTTCTTAAAATCATAGATTGGATACGACAGAAAACCCAGGTAGTCCAAAGAACAAAGTCCCTAAAATGGCAATGAGTAGGACACATAGCAATAGACGTAGATGGATCACTTACTTTGCGGTAGCTTCATCGATCTGAATAAATGTTTTTATGTTATATTGAGAAAGTTGCTACGGTGGCTTCATATATAGTAATTTAGGCTGAAATTGATTTAGATATGGATGATAACATAATTACTATGGTTTTTATAGGTGTAGATTACGAATATAATACTAATTTCATAAAATTCAATATGGAGATATCCCAGCCTATTGACTTCGCATTTTTTCCATAGTTTTCCACAAATTACGTAAGTGCATCCTTGTCACTTCCCTATAATAACCACGACGCCCGTAGACATTCACTCGACTCTGAATGTTGAGAAAGAGAGCAGTTAGGAGACTGTTTTTAACCTTCTTTTTTATTAAAAAAAAAAGATTTTCGTGAATCAGTTGGCTTATTATCTTCTCACAAATATCACAATTGTTAAACACAACAAAACTCATAACAACCCAATTAGTTATTAAAAAACATTAACCTTGTCAATATAACTGCAAAGAAAAAGTAAATACAATTAAATAACTAATTTATAAATTATAATTAATATTTGTGGTAAAAGTTAATGATACCATATTCAAAATTGCCGCTAAAATAAAATTTTACGTTATTGACCGATCCCATCGACAACAAAAAAAGTGTTTCAAGGATTTTCTTATATAATGCTTTTATTTTCTGTTTTATTGTTTCAAAGCCATAAATGTACTGATTTTGCACGTAAGTTTTTGAATTTAGAATCATTTTTATTAAACACCTTACATGGTAAAGTTAAAATAATAATTAACACAACTGTTCTGTATTGTAGCCCTGAAGAAGGAAATAATAAACTTTTGTTTTAGCTAGTTTTTTCAAAATTGAAGGTTTAAACATTTTTTTATTGCTGATTTAGTGTGATTTACAACAAATTTCCATAATTTTTATCGGTAACTGAGAATGAAGTCGGAGCCAAGTTAGTACTAAAGGAAACAAATAACTACCAACACTAAATATCAACTAATAGTACAGAAGGTATATAAAATCAGTTAAAGAATAATTACGGAAATTATTATATTATGTATCGTAGATTTAATTAGGCTTATGAAGTTTCTTTGTTGAGAGATTTTTTTTGACTATTAATTTTGCCATCTGCGTCAAAAATAACAATTATATATTTATTGCATTTTTTGGCGTTCTAGTGATTTTATATTGGATTATAAATATATGTTACTTTTTATTAGTTGTAAATTTAGACATTATTTAATTTATTCTATTTAAAAATTTTTCTCAAAGATTTCTACCAGTGTATTTTAATTCAATGTTTAACTTAACAGGACCACCAGATTGATTAAAGCCTTTTTTTTGGTTTATAGAAGTCAGCTATACAGTTAGTTTAAAAATATGCAATACTTTTGAAATGTAAAAATTATGAATATATTATATAACCAATATAAACAATATAAACATTAACAGCATACAGTGAACTGATCCGGGGCTTTGGTGAAGTGAAGTGAACTATAACATTGGAACGTCCTAATTACAGCTTAATATCTTTAATTTTTGCTCCATGAAAGAAATGATATATAAAGAGTCAGCTATTTCGTGGCTTACTCCTGCACTTTTCTTTTATAATTTATCATAACTGCGGTATAAGAGTATGCTGTCTGTAGTAACTGAAATTAAAAAAAAGAATATATATATATATATATATATATATATATATATATATATATATATATATATATAGAGTAGTTAGAAAGGAAAATTCTAAAGTCTTGGGATAACGGTCCTAGGGCTGAATAGAACACTGTTTTTTATAAACGCCGAGCTTTCGGAAGTTTATTATTTCCTTTTTCAGGGCTACAATACAGAACAGTTGTGTTAATTATTATTTTAACTTTACCATGTAAGTTGTTTAATAAAAATGATTGTAAATTCAAAAACTTACATACAAAATGAGTGCATTTAGGGCTTTGAGACAATAAAACGGAAAATTCATGCAGGTATTATTGATTTTTTCAAAAATTTTTACTTTTTATTATTAAAATGTTTTTTTTCAACACTACTATATAATATTCTCTTGTGGGTCATATTCGTTGTACTCATTGTAGGTTTATCTGATAAGAAATCCTTGAAAAACTTTTTTGAGGTCGATGGGAGCGGTCAATAACGTTAATTTTTATTTTAGCGGCAATTTTGAATATGAATTCATTATGTTTTACAAGAAATATTAATTTTAATTTATAAGTTAGTTATTTAGTTGTATTTACTTTTTCTTTGTAGTTATATTGACAAGATTTATGGTTTTGAATGACTAATTGGATTCTTGTGAGTTTTGTTGTATTTAAAAATTGTGATATTTGTGAGATTCACGAAAATCTATTTTTTTTTAGAAAAAAGAAGGTTAAAAATAGTCTTCTAACTTCTCCCTTTCTCAACATTCAGAATCGAATGAATGTCTACGTGCGCTGTGGGTATTATAGGAAACTAACAAATATGCACTTACATAATTTGTGGAAAACTATGGAGAAATTGTGAAGTCAAGAGGCTGGGACACCTCCTGTCTCGAATTTTTATTGTTTAAAGTGGATAAGAGATGAGAGTAGATTACACTAAGATTGTCTATATCTTTTTTCTTGTTAATACAGTTATCATCCAAATAGATTTCTAACATTTCAAGAAAATGTATTTTCCTGATGTTTTGTTCTTTGTTAATCACTTCAACACTGACAAAATCAAATATATGTTCCTCATCAATTACATGCTCCGACAAGGTGTATGTCCTCTTTTGCAATCTACAATCACTCTTGTATCTGGTGGTTCTATCTTTCAAAATAGTTGATGTTTGACCGATATGTTTGTTACAGTCTATACATTTTAAACGGTATATTAGACCTGATTTTTTGGGGTTACTATCGGTGTCTTTCAGTCTGGAAAATGTTTGACCAACCGTTAATATGTGTTTGCCACATATTTTTATATTGTTGTGTATAGAAAGAATTTTATTCAATTTTTGTGTAATTTGGTTGATGTAAGGTAATGAGAAATAATATGTGGGTTGGTTTTTTCTAAAAAAGCTGAAATTTTTGGGGGAGATGTTATTGGCGTGTTGATTGGTGTTATTTTCTATGTGAGAATGTACTGAAATTTCGGCTTTCTTAAAAGGAAACCAAGCCACATATTATTTCTCATCTTACCTTACATCAACCAAATTACACAAAAATTGAATAAAATTCTTTCTATATACAACAATATAAAAATATATGGCAAATACATATTAACCTTTTCCAGACTGAAAGACACGGATAGTAACCCCAACAAATCAGGCGGAATATACCGTTTAAAATGTATAAACTGTAACAAACATTATGTCGGTCAAACATCGACTGTTTTGAAAGATAGAATCACCAGACACAAGAGTGAATATAGATTGCAAAAAGGACGTGCACCTTGGCGGAGCATGTAATCGATGCATGTTTAATTTTGTCAGTGTTTCAGTGATTAAGAAAGAACAAAACAACAGTTAAAGACATTTTCTTAAGATGGTAGAAATTTGTTTGGATGATGATTGTATTAACAAAAAAAAAGATATAGAAAATCTTAGTGTAATCTACGCTCATCTCTTACCCACTTTAAACAATAAAAATACAAGACAGGAGATATCCCAGCCTATTGACTTCACATTTTTTCCATAGTTTTCCACAAATTACGTAAGTGCATCCTTGTCACTTTCCTATAATAACCACGACGCCCGTAGACATTCACTCGACTCTGAATGTTGCGAAAGAGAGCAGTTAGGAGACTGTTTTTAACCTTCTTTTTTCTAAAAAAAAAAAGATTTTCGTTGGCTTATTATCTTCTCACAAATATCACAATTTTTAAACACAACAAAACTCATACCAACCCAATTAGTTATTAACAAACATTAACCTTGTCAATATAACTACAAAAAAAAAGTAAATACAATTAAATAACTAATTTATAAATTATAATTAATATTTGTGGTAAAAGTTAATGATACCATATTCAAAATTGCCGCTAAAATAAAATTTTACGTTATTGACCGATCCCATCGGCTACAAAAAAAGTGTTTCAAGGATTTTCTTATATAATGCTTGCATTTATTTTCTGTTTTATTGTTTCAACGCCATAAATGTACTAATTTTGCACGTAAGTTTTTGAATTCAGAATCATTTTTATTAAACACCTTACATGGTAAAGTTAAAATAATAATTAACACAACTGTTCTGTATTGTAGCCCTGAAGAAGGAAATAATAAACTTCTGAAAGCTCGGCGTTTGTAAAAAACAGTCTCATTAAGCCCGAGAACCACTAAACCAAGACTTTAGAATTTTCCTTTATATATATATATATATATATATATATATATATATATATATATATATATATATATATAAAGAATTTGAGAAATATAATAACAGGTCAAGCCTATTTTGTAAGAAAACTGACCCGTTCGTCTTATTTTGTTAAATAGATGATTCAAGAGTAATCTAGCATACCGTAGAACAAGATTATATTGCACTTAATCGCCAACTTCATACGAGTGCTCTAGGTGCAAGTTTTCTTGTTCTAATTTATTTCAATGAATCCTATTATGTTTTCTACCGTATAGTGTTAAAAATAATAAATTTAATGATTTTGTACTAGAAATGGTGAATAATTTATATCTACTTTGAATTTAAAGCAATTCATTTAGATATCAGTTCGTTGTGCACTAAATTTGATGAAATGATATCTTAAATTCCACTAAGGTAACTAAAAAGATGTTTCAACTTCTATACATTAAAATTAATTCACATAAAGAAGAATACCAAAGAAATTTGCATTATTCTTCAATTTACATTACATGAGATTCCGGGAGATGACGCAACTTGTATTGAACTTTTTGTTTACTACGATATAAGTTGCATAAAGGATTCAATAATCTTATGGTGAGGTGTAGATATCTGCCCCATATTGACGGGAACCAATGAGTTCGAAACCGATTTAGATGGCACACATTATCTATGGGAAAAATGTCCACTTTTCCTGGTAGTTTTTGATTTTTTTTGTTGGTGTATTAAATATGTGAGAACATATCTCAAATGTAATGAACAGGATTGCCAGACCTTGGAAAATTTCCCTAAATCTAGGGAATTTCGCGATATATAGGGAAAAAGGGAATTATGTCTATTTCAGGGAATTTTTGAATTTGAAGATACAACTTTTCTAATTATTATATAAAAACTAACAAATAATGTTTCTTTTTACCCGTTGATACAAAACAGCTTAGAAATGTTGAACCCAGTTGTATATGTTTTAAGAAATTTCAGTGTTTTCCCATGCTCCCTGGCTTTTAATCGGTTAACTACCGGGGAAATCCCAACCGCTTTATGTACTATGCAATTTTGGAAAAAAAAATACGCAACGTTGTCGGACCCATTATGTGGTATTTTGCATACTAAAAGTTTGTAAAGACAATTCTTTTAATCTCTGTATTAGGCCAGAAATGGTTCAGATATTTAAATCAGAAATTTTGTATTGAGAGAACAAAAATCCATCATACATATAAAAACGTGCTATGTTTATTTTTTTATAATAAGTTGGGGACATGCTTTTAAATTTTTTAAAGTTTAGATTTATTATTTGTAAATAAATAAACTTAAAAATTAAATCAAAAATTTATATAGCTATAATTCACTTACGGGCGTAAAAGCCACCAATCACTTTTCGGCGACGTAAAATGTTGGGCGTCAATTCGTTAGTTTCAAATATCGCGCCGAATACGTGAAATATGGTAGGGGTAAAGAAGAGAGAAAAAACGTAATAGATAGGAATTCTATCGTAAAATAGGGCGTGTTGTAAACTAGCGACTTGCCTAGGGAAATCTAGGGAATTTTTTGTCAAAAATCTAGGGAAATAAAAAAAAATCATCTGACCACCCTAGTAATGAACACTTGCTATATATTTAATGTACATAGTCACCTTAAAAAATAATGATCAATTTTTAAATTTAATGTATAATTACATTAAATTTAATGGAATATATTAATTTAGGTTAATGTAAATAATTAAATTTAATACATTACATTTAATGTACTTAATAAACATTTGCGAAGTTAGCTTGCAGAATACTTATATTAAATTTAATGCAGTTTTTCGCAGTATGGTACGAAGGTTGAACCTGAGCTCCACCCCTGATCTCTTTCCATCGTTATGTATAAAATGTTTATTGAATATAGATGTTAAACGTCGGTAAAATATGTATGTAAAATTTTATGTTCAACACGTTCTACGCACGATAAAGTGCTCGCATAAATTGATAAGTGCAATATGTTAGTATCAAATAAGCGAACCAAGAAAAGTATAATAAAATATTTTAAGAAAAAAATTACGATATCACCTTAAATTTAGAAAGACTTTGGAATTACTTTGGGTAACTGCATTATTTCTTACACTAAAGTAAAATGTGAGTGCAATAAAGTTAACTGTGGTAAAATTTCAGTTGAAGATGGACGAACATGTAAGTAGACTACCGGTAAATGTAAACTCAATAGAGCATTGATAAATTACATGATTTGGTTTTATAACCCAAAAGATTGACGATGATAAACTTAGTTAAACGCACTTGTATTATGTGTATGACATTTTGACAAAACATGAAAGAGTTATTCGAAAACTGGGTATTTTTCTTCGATGTTAACAATGTTTCAAAAGCAGACTTCATGTATTCGTGAAAAATTATTAGAATAACATAGTCTAAAGAAATATTAAAACAAAAAAGGATGAAATAATTCCAACTAATTTAAAAATTGTAACAAAGAGCAAAAAATAAAATATAAACTATTTTATATCAACAAAAGGGCTAAGTAAATCTATTAATTTACTTAGCACTTTTTGAAGGCAGGCCAAGTTCAATTTTTATAGCAAATAACTTACGTAAAAAGAAACGAAAGGCAGATCTAGAGCTATTTCAAATATACAATAATCATACAGAAATAAAGTAGGTTAAAAATACAAGATAATTTAAAAATAACTCCACCTACTCTTGCGCTCTGTAAAAGAACCAATCTATTATTAATAAATTGATTGCAAAACAAAATTGTTTGTAAATTATTTTTTTTACTTTTTAGTGCCTTTTTTGAAGTTGTTTAAATTATTAGTCAATAACTTCCTAATTTTATACCTTCAAAACTGTTTCTAGAGTCATGGGTCCAAATGGGCCATTATGTATGGTTAAGGGATTTTGTGTTTTTTGAATTATAATAGGAATAATTTTTCTGATTTTTTCATCTGCATCGTACCATTTAGTCTCGTAAAGTGCGTCTCCAATAGCAAGGCTCTGAAATAATTTTAAAATATTTATGAACTGTAAGAAATCTGTGGGCCTGAGATGATATGCTTTTTAAATGTCATTCTTTTAGTTAGCTCTAAAAGTAGTTTTATGTAAATACTTCATATATTCTTTAATATTAAAAATAATAATTCTTGTGGAGAAAATTAATTATTTTTAAGAAAAAAGTATAGAGTAAGAGTCCAGAGCACCCAGACGTACATCATTTTAGTAAAGCTAAGATTTTTTCTATAAATTTGTAATATGTAATAAAACATATGTACGTACTTGTTAAGTTGAAAGCGGAATCCTTTTACAGGTAACATTAATAAAGTTACATAAAAATCTTACTCTTTTACATTATAGCTATATAGTTGGTTTTTATAAATGTTTTACATAATATTATTAAAAATCAACATTCATTATTGTTGGCTCTAACTTCCACCAGACGTTTTAAAGCTGGCAAAGAAATTGGGGCATCTTCGTTATACTAGTAAGTTTGAATTGTATATATAAATATTTGCAATATTAAATTTTGTTTTTAAAACAAATCTAACGAGAATTTAATATTGTTTTCCGAAGATCGCGTATGTTATATCGATGCTCAAACAAACACTATCATCAGAAGTTCTGATACTGATGTTGCAAAAATGCTGGGTAGAATACATCATTTGAATGATGATAATTCACACGTTTGGATACTCACCGGCACCGGAAACAAGCAAAGATATGTTGATGTAACCAAGATCTATTAGCACTTGAGAATGTCTTTGTGTCGAAGCGTTTTTTAAATTTAGTGACAATGATTTATTTGGTGATGAAATGTATTTGGTATACTACAAAAATTCATTTGTGATGTATATATTGTTGTGGGAATGGTTGATGTAGATGATGCCGGGCTTCAGCTTCTCATCGATAAATATACAGTTTCCTAGGTAAATAACGAATTCAATCGGAAAAATGTGAGAAATTTTGATGCAAGTAATCTACAACCTTGCAAATTGAATTAGAAATTCCGTCGATCAAATTGTATTGCGAAGTATCTAGAATAAAGCTTATATGAAACATCTAAACATCTTTATTCTAAGAATAAGAGAACCAGTATAATTTTAATTGGTTCAATTGCAATCAATTACCAGTCAGTGCATCACTTCAAACTGCTTCAGGTGTTTCAATTCCACTTAAAATTATGTTTAATATATTTCTAGCTATTCACCTAATTAATTAAGTTGTTTTTACAGAATTTCAATATTCAATTAGAATATTGATTTGATGACAAAGCACAAAAGTTTGACGATGACAACAACGAATACTAATAGTCCATAATATGATAGTTAATAAATAATAAATAATATTTTTTTACTAATAATTTTTTATATCTCCATTCTTCATGTATCGTTGATATAATATTAATTTTCATAAATATATACAGTAAAAAAACTTTCGCCTTTGCAAAAAATTACGTGTTAAAGTTTAAATTTAAAATTTTTCTCGTTTTCGTGTATAAATTAAACACAATAAAATACAAATCTGTAAGAACTCATAGTTTAGTCTCCTACAATTTTAACACAACTTGGTGTTAGTTTTAATATAAATCTAGGTTACTTATTTTTAAACATAACTTATGTTTCGCTAGAATTTTTATTGTGTACTTTTATTACATTTTCAATTAAAACAGAAGTTTAATAAAATATTCAATTTGTTAAAAACTTCATATGAAGGTTCAACATGAGATGCGTGAAGTCTGATACACTCACGAGCACGACGAAATGAGGATTGCTGTACCTGCCACATTAACTCAGCATTGTTCCTTATTTGATCAGAATGAAACATGTTTCTCTGTAGGAGTTCCTCCCTACTATCGACCGGAGCGGAATGCACCACAGTTTCGAGGTGTTTCCGCAGGTAAATAACCAACGGCGTTAGGTGGGGAGATCGAGGATGCTAGGCAATAAGTCCCCATCCACCTATCCAAAGGTTTGGATAGATGTTATTCATGTACTCCTACACTGCAATGTTAAAATCAGGTGGTGTCCCATCGTGTTGGTAGTACATGTTTCGGCGGGTTTCAAGTGGTAAGGGCTCTACAAAATCGTGAAAAGCGTATTGGAGAAACTCCAAATGAACTTTTCCAGTCAATCGTGCCGGCAATACGAATGGTCCAATCATAAAATTTCCAGTGAATCCTGCCCACACATTAATTGATTGGAACTGATGTTGATAATGTGAAACAATAGTTGCATGAGGATTTTCATCAGCCCATACATGTGAGTTGTGTAAATTTATGATACCATTTTTGGTAAACCCTACTTCATCCGTGAAGGGAATAGTGCTAAGGAAATTTACATTGCTGACCCAATACCAGTTTGCAAAATGCATTTGACTGGGAAAATCATCAGGAATCAGTTCAGGCACTTTCTTCAAATAATATGCGCGCTGATTTTCGAGTGTTCATTGAAGGAGTGTTATCTACAGCATTTAAAATATTTTTCTCTGATTGCGGCGTACGTACTATCCTTTCCTGACCAGCATCAGTCCAAACTTTCATAAAATTTGGAATAAAATCAATAATATTACCTTATTAAATGGAATCGCCTATCATTCTCCCCTAGACCTTGGTCAACTCTTTAAAATCTGATCTGGAAGAGTACGATTAGGATATCTGTCGTGATATTACCTCTTGGCTTCCAAAGCATTGCAAGATGCAAGTCCATACATCAGATGTAAATCTGCATACTCAATAAAGGTGAATTCAATATTTCGAATTATTTCGCAATTAATTTCACCACGAAATCCAAAATTTAGTAAATTAATATCCAAGTAAAGAATAAATGGATCAGCGATGTGAAAGCTGACAAGTTCTAAGATGCAGGAGATTTATTTCTTTCGTATTTAGCAACGTTTGCAACAACAATAATTTGTTTTTGGTGCCAATAAAATAAAACGTACATTTTTTGCGAATCTAGGTCGAACTGCAATTCACGGAATTAGACGTTTTTAACTAAAGAAGTAAACTCTAATTTAAGATCGATTTTTTCTTATCATAAGGTAGAAGATTGAACATTTGATAGGAGATAGGAAAGATGTATCTTCTTTTTTTGTACAAATACATGATGTAAATAAAATGATATTTCTTCGAAAATGGTTGGGATTAGCGACATCAATGGAGAGTACTTAATTTTTAGAAAATAGTTAGAGGTGTGTAAAAAATGTTTTCTAAAGTTCTTATCATACAGAGAGTAAAAAGATGGGGTCATAAGTGTCCCCGCTAGTTCGTGATCAAAACACCCATCCGATGGTAGGCTCTCGAGTACCACCATCGGGATTAATGTGGTCGAGGGCCCGCTTATGCACCAGGCAGCTCGTTAGAGTGGAGAAACGGTAAGCCAGGGTCAATTGCGTGTATTAGTGCTGACTGCTGGCTGCCAATTGTTACCTGAAATATTAAAAATGGGAACTAGGTAATAAAAAAAAGGGTTTCTAAAACATCCTGTCTCCTATATTCTATATTTTCTACAAAGATATGGCCTAAAACTAACTTAAACCTCAGTTGTACAACAGAATAAAAAATTAAATAGTCTGGAGAGCAAGAGCACTGTTCACGGTAGCTCGTACTTGTCGGTAGCGCTAGACAGTAACCCGACGGTATCATTTACGACGCTATTCACGTTACCTCGTTCTACACGTTTGCGACGTTATTCACGACAGATCGTACCTAAATATGCTACGCTGTTCATGACGTCTCATACTTAACTTTTCGATGCTTCGTGCCTAAAATCTGCGACGTTGTTCACTGCGCTTCGTACTAGGAAATTCAACCGGCGACATTACACACGATATGTCTAACAGTAACCTGACATCTAACGATGTTACGCGGTGTCTTTGCACGCGGCGACAGCAATAAACATCGAGGTTTCAGTTTTTAAGCGCACTTATTAGCGGACATCAGAGGGCACCCTACGGTAAAACACATTCTTGGTCATTATGGACACAAAACAATATCGATGGTATGGAATGCGTGTTTGTATAGGTGACGGTAGGAAGAAAAGAAAGGAATCTACGCTGCTCATACTGATAACGAACCTCGTCAGCGTCGGTAGGATAAAACAACATTGCTCGTACTTAAAATGGTCATCCTAGCGGTAGGAAATTAGGAAAGGAACCGACACTATAAGGGTCGTCGTCAGTGTCGGTAGGATGATACAATATTGCCCGTACTTACAAAGGTCCTCGACAATGCTGGCCATTAGTGGGGTAGGGTATAAGAAAGGCAGTGGATGGTGAAACACCCTATACACACTACCCTAGCCTTACCTACGTTGCTAAACAAGGAAGGCGCGGTCCGGGGGGTGACCCAGGCCGTCCGTTGGGACTGTGAATCCTGGTGAAGAACGTGCAATTCTCAGCAAATTAATGGTCAGCTCGAGCTTAAATAGCCTACCCGATCTCCCACTATGCCCTCATGTGGCAGCGTGGGGTAATCGCGAATTCAATACTGCGGCATCCGACGCGCGATACTATAGACGGACGCTATGAAAACCATCGGAAAATAGCATTTCCTGGCTTGGCGCGGCAAATCTAATTACATGCCGGCAATATGGAGACTTAAGCATTATTTTCCCGCAATAATCAGATTTTTTGGATGTATAATAAATAAAATAACGGCGAACTTACTCATACCAAAAAATTCAGTAACTTCGTTACAGATGTAAAATGAAGAAAAAAAATATTTTTTTTGGTACAACTAATTAACTGACTGTCACAGTCTTATGCTGCATCACTGTGGAGTCACTAAAACAATTAAATTTATGACAAGAATGCTTTGCTCTACATAACTTTGTTTCGACTTTAACAAGCATGTTTTAAATCAACTTCCTTTCTTTTTAAGGGCAGTTCTTATATTCCTATTTTTTTTTCCAGGAGAAGCTAGTTATTTTATAGGAACTAGTATAATAGACTCATAGTCAAACTCATAATCTAGGAATCCCAAGCTACCTGATAGCCGCAAGTTTCCTTGGGGATAGAACTTTCAAGGTGTCATTGGACGATTTCATGTCAAATGTCAAGCCCATAAGAGCCGGAGTGTCACAGTGTTCTCCTCTGTCCCCCACTCTTTTCAATTTATACACGGCTGGCATTCCTAAAGATAACTACAGTAAGATCTTTTTATTCGCCGATGACACTGAGTTTGCGACATCCTCAGGGTCATTTCGGCTCATATTCGTGAGGATACTAAAGCCCATTGACAAATTAGAGTGTGAGTGTAACAGGCAGCTTAGCTAAATTTGATGAAAAACACCATAAATTTCCTATGTTCAGTGGAGCTGGTTGGTGGAGCTTCTCGGAAATGCACAGCTTATTGACAAGCACTATATAAAGTTGTAATAACACATACATATATACACTTTGCAGACAGACACACCTACACTCATACATTAACACCAAGCTTAACTTCAAGCTGCCATGAGATCCATGCTAAGGATGTGGCCTACTACGTATCAAGTAAGAAGCCTCAGAGAAACCTGGCAACATCTCAGAGTATTCAGCCTTGCACCCATACAGAGGGCGCCGTGGATGTCGACTGCTTATTTGCCACATACGCGTGGAAACAAAATGGATCGAACTACCGATCCAGAAAATGAGAGAAACTCTAGGGTCTCCTCGGAGGAGGAATCGGACAGACATCTCTCTGTTTCTACTACTTCCCTTTTCGTTAGGGTTAAAGGGAACCGTAAAAGTACCTTAGCCTTTGCTGACCTTTCCGGTTCCAGTCATGCAAGAGGAACTGGAACAGGACTTCCTATTGAATGTAAAAGAAGTACTGCGAAAGCATAGAAAGTATATCCCAGCATCTCGCCTCTGCAAAAATCCCATTTAAAGATCCTCGTCCGCAGATGGGAGCCTTGGCTATTCTAGAAGGCGATCAAACTACGACAGAAGGGGAGAACTTGAGTAGCTATTAAGCATACACTTTCAGGTTCAAATAAAATGAGGGCGAATCTAAAGAAGAACCAAGACTCCCTTCAGCACATCTTGAATACAAGTTAATTGAAACGATAGTAACATATGAAAAGTTTAAATGGTCGATGAAAATCTTTGTCCCCTTTAAGTTACCTGCTAGGGATGGTATATTTCCAGCTTTATTACAAAATTCTTCCGATACTATAATAAGCAACCTGGTGCATTTATTTCGCTCATGTTTGTGCTTAGGATACATGGCGATGACAAGAAGGGAAACCAAAGTAGTCTTTATTCCCAAGATAGGAAGGACAGACTACAAAAACCCTTAGTTTTTCCGCCCTATCAATCTTACCAGTTTCTTATTAAAGACACTTGAAAGGTTGGTGTGTCGCCACATCAGGAATAGAATAGCGTTACAGTGTCCTTTACATCCTTTGCGATTTTTCTATAAGGCGAGAAAATCCATAGACACTGCGTTACACCGACTCATCATATGAGTTGAAAAGGCACTGTCGAATGGTCAATCTGCCTTGGATACCGTTATCGATATTGAGGGGGTGTTTGAAAATACACCTTACGATTCGCTTTACAACGCTAGACAACGACTAGGCTCTGAACCAAGAGTAGTCGTATAGGTCAGAGCAATGTTGACATAGAGACAATATATGCTGAACTTAACAATGTAACTGTGAAGTCACTGTCTAAGGGGGCTATCCACTAGAAGGAGTTTTATTGCCTTTGTTGTGGAACTTTGTGGTGGACAGCTTACTGAGGGAACTAAATGAGACTGGTTTGTATATACAGGTCGACGCCGAAGACCTGGTCATTTTGTGCCCTAGTCGCGATATCAGGGACCTGGGGAGATCAATAATTTGGGCCTTCCGGATCGTGGAGCAATGGTGATGCAGGGTTAGTTATAAACCCGTACTTTTTCCAAAGAAAGCGAACAACGGAGAGATTTCTGACAATTACATTGACAGGAAGGACCCTTCCACTTAAGGGAATGCTTAATAATTCAGGACTCACGACTGAGCTGGAATGATCATTTGAGGCTCGCACCAAGAATGGACTTTCTGGACTTGTAAACGAGTCTTCAGGTGCACATGGGAACTGACACCTAGAGTGCTATTTTGGATACACACTATGTTGATCCACCCTATGATCATGTACGGCACTATTGTATTGTGACCTAGTTCAAGAATGGGACTAACGATGCGATGAAGACTATCTCTACTAGGGCTCAAGCGATTCTAGTGAGTCTATTTCTTCTCCACTTATACATAGAGAACGGGGCACTGAAGGTTGCTTAATGTCTCATTTGCTTAGAGCATCTTGGAAATGGAACTGGCGGCTACTCACGTGTCTGAGACAGCATGCTAGAGATATACCCAGCACTCCTCATGCAAACGGACTACACTGCTATGCTTTTAAAATCCATTCACTCCCTTGAAATACTTTTCCCAAGTAGAGAAAATTGGGGACGGGGAGCAAAATCTTCTCGACAATATGAAACACTTGTAGTCAGAGGATTCGACTAAAGCACGGAAGTTAGGGAGTTCTACTCGCTCGGATAATGTTCAATGATCTTTACAGCGGAAATGTAAGCTATTCTGCATGTAACATCTACACTCTTTTTACTACAGAGACGAATGCGAATGGCAGCTCAATATGTCGGAGGCTAGGTCCGTATCTCTTTTAGTGATAGTTGTGTGTTGCTTTGATTACCGAATAGACGCCTCCTATTTTACATTGTTTGAGTACTGATCCAGGGTATATAAACAGGAAAACACACAGGTTCCAGGAATGATGTTAATTTCTTGTATTTCTGGTGCATAGCTCCATAATAAAAAACAAAATAACTTTTCCATTTTATTCTGCTGAAGTAAAATTTGTTATCCTTTCTTGGTAACAATACTTGAAATCAGTTATTTTAATTCTCAAAATATATGTATTAAATTGGCATTAAAATCATTCTAGAACCTTTTTTTGGTGCCCTAATTATGAAAAGTAGTCTTTAAAAATAATTACCAAGACGGTGTTACAATTTATGAATGATCATGTTCGATATTATTTGAATATAAAAAAAAAATCTTCGAGGTTCAGGTCTCTGTTCTTAAATTAAAATTTTCTCTCACCTTTGTATCTTTCTCTATATATAACCATTCTTACAACCTTCCCCTGACCTGATGTTAATAAGTATTAAATTGATGATGATGATGACTATTCATAGAAAGTAGAGCCTCATAAAGCCAATGATATTAAAAGAAGGTGATGCAGGCATCCAATTTGTAGTTAATTCCAACTCATGGTAAAACAAAGCCCAAGGATAAAGGTCCAAAAAAATCGACGTCAAAAATAAGGGTCAGGAAAAAGGAAAAAAGAAAAAAAAAAGAGAATCTCTGAAACAAAATTTGTAAAGACATGTGAACAAAGTCTTACTCTTTGATTGGTGAACTTATTTAAAAGGAATTTCACATGACAGTCTACCCTTTCAGAACGATTGGTGAATCTGTCAGCTGCTTTCGATGGTTCAATCGTAAAAAACGCCAACCTCACACTCAACCTGAAGCATTTTCACTTCAAAACAACCTAAAGTTACTAATCATGATAATAAACAAACCAAAAGAAATGTTACAAATTCCATACTGCATACCCAACCATAAATTGTCAGATTCTGCATGCCATGTTCAAATCAAAACAATCAGATATACATCGACACATAATGCTAACTGAAGTATTACTGAATATAACCTTATATATTTTGACACTTATTTAGAATGTAAATAAACGCGAATCTATTAAAAATTAAATATTTCGTTTAGTAATTATATTCAAATTTAAACCAAATAATGTCTCTCAAACTCATATGGGTCCAGAGTCACTCGTATGTACACTGGTATTAGGAACCGAATTGTCTCGCAAAGATGATACAATCACCATTTGGACTCTAACCAATTCTACTTGCCCCAATTGCGGTTGGTAAAAGGGAATTAAAATGGTTATTGGAACGGAAATTAATTGAATCATAGAGAGAAGCTGCTGAAATGACGTGTGTCAATGAACATATAACTGAACCTAGCACACGGATTACTAGGAAGCTTCTCTTTTTAGGAAGGAAAGAGCTGCTAATTGTGGCGGGACTGTTAACATGACATTGTCAACTGAGGGAGCATCTTCATAAGATTGATGTTGTAAATGACCCGATATGCAGATTATATCTGGAGGAGGATGAAACTGTTGACCATGTCTTCAGAGAGTTTCCAGCTCTCAACGCACTGATTCAAAGACATTTCGGATTTACTATTTTGTCACCGGAAATCGTTAAGCAATTTCGATCAACTAGGCTGCTTGCATTCGTAAAGGCGATTGGCGTCGAATAACCTGCAGCTATGCAGTAATGTAATCGGACCAAGGAAGCTCATTCATTCATTTATTCAAGGTCCTAAATTTGAAAAATTCAATACGGTATACTCAATATTTCCACAACATTAGATTTATCTTGCTCATTTTTTCTGAAGAAATTAAGTTAGCAGTTGAAATATGAAGAAATGGCTACAGTGGAAGCGCGCGTATTATCAAATTTTTTTTTCGCACCTTCAAAAATAATATACTCGGCAATGATCTAAAAGAAACTTTATCAAAAGCTCCCTGGTGATCACGGATTTTGTGCTGCAGAGATTTATTGCTTCGATATCGCTACTAACCTGTCTGCTATACATTTTTGCTGATTTGGGCAGGCATATAAGTGTCTATGAATAATTCATACCCAAGACTTATATATTTTTATAGTCTGAACCAATCCAACAATATTAATTTATTTTGGATATATTTTTTATAAGCAGTTTTATTTTTGAATTTTTATTTTTTATGATGGACACAATTCGTAAATAAGGTCCCACAGAACACGTTTGAGATTAATGAAAATACTATTTTAAAATGAGCATATGTTACAGAAGCTTATATCTAAAGAAGTAACAATTGCAATATAATGAAACAAAGTGTATCATGAATAAAAAATAAAACACTTTACTTTCAAGAAATCAGTATGACAACCTAATGAGTTTTTTTTTTGTTTTGTATCCGATTTTAAGCAAAATTGATGTTTCAAAATTTATTTATTTTTAGTGTAATACGAACCTGGTCTTTAATATCATTGGCTAACCATCCTACAATGGAAATTTGCGTAACAATAACTATTAGGTTTAATATAGGAAGTAGAAAATCGTATAAGCTGTATGCCTAAAATATTGAAAAAAATAAATATAAATATTTACTTGAACATTTAAAAGTGAAGGTAGAATATCAGATTACTATATCTAACAATTCTTAAATTTTCTAATTACCTATTTTTACTATTCTATAGTTCTTAATAGGTGAAAATACAATGCGGGACTTACGTAATAAGTTCAAATGAAAAGCTTTGCGTGTCATAAATTACGTAACTTGAGGTATGTACTTATATGAATTCTTAACGAGCTATTTGTTACTAAGAAAAAAAATAGAAAAGTATGACTTCATGAAATCAAAGAGAATCGTTTGGCAGCTCGAGGATTTCATATAAGTCCCCGTGTTAGCTTATAGCTGTGTATTATTGCCAGTGCAACATGCAATGTAACAGTGATTTTTACGAAAAGTTTATAGACGTCGTAGACTATGACAGTGTGTTTAATTTTATTTAAACAATTTAATTAGTTCGTAGTTTTGAAGGCTGATATTTTAAAATGTTTTATAATTTATTTTACTTACTGACATTAGTCCTAAAATCACTGGGGCAAAATTTATTGAATTAAAAAAAAAGTCAGTCAATATAATGTACTGTATTGAGTTGTTTAACTCATTTACAAACCTAAAATAAAACAATGCGTGATGGAAAGATATTTAAGTTATTTTGTTATGGTTTTTGCAAAATAAGTTATTACGACACGGTATAGAAGAAAGACCTCTGGCAGTGTTAGCTGTTTTCAACTTGAAAAGATTTTACTGTAACTAAAACATTTCATACTGCTATACATTGACATCCTGTCAGATGCACAGAAGCTAAGAAAATACAATATATTAATCTATGGATCCAAATTTAGTTTGTCACCCTTAAAATAGACCTTATTTAGTGTGATACACTTATGCTAACGATTAATCCGATTATCAAAATACTTCTTATAGGCAGTTTTCGGTTTGACCTTCAGCTGCATCTATAAATTTTGTTATATAGCTTCAATAAAATAAAAATTTGAAATATTTATTTGAATTTGGAAAACAAGACGGCACGCGGAACCATTCTGGAGAAAATGTCACTTGGCCCATGACAATCGTTAATTTTTTAATTAAAAAATCCTATATAGGTATTCACATAGGGGGGGGGGCACGTTATCATGGTATAAAATCGAAAAAATATTCTTAGATAAATCCAATCTTTTTTTTCTGATAAACAGTTTCTATTAATGCTTCATAACATCAAAATATAAATAAGTGAACACAAAAATAGTTCAAAGTATCATAAACTAACTAAAAAAAGCGAATATTCCACCATTAAAAGAGAGTTGCCTGTCATCGTTTGGGCAGTAAATTTGGAATATCCATATAACTGATCATAGGCCTTACAACTGGATATTTTTCTATTAATAATCTTAGTAGCGGATTGATATGGCGGCGTCTCAAACTTGACGAGTAGGATTACGAAATCGAAGACAAAGCGAGAAAAATAAACAAAAAAACTAATGCCCTATTTAGATTACACATTAAATCACTTTCAAGAATTTACAGACTTTCAATCAAAAATTTCAGTTCATGCCGCGAATGAAGTACAAACAACAAATAGAGAGTGAAATTTACGTGAGCGATAGGATACTACAAGTAACAATGAGCATTAACAAGGAGAAGATCAATTTTATAAGTGTATGCGCACCAGATATTAGCAAGGAAAGAGAGGAAAGAGAGAGATTTTATGAATAATTACAAGTAGTAGTGGATAAAATAAGAGCACAAGATAGAATCGTTCTTATGGGGGACCTAAATGCAAGAATAAAAAACGGACCACTGAACGGCGTAATGCAGAGATTGAACGAAGAGACTATGAACGAAAATGAAGAACTACTGAAAATATTTTGTACAAATAACAACATGACAATTAATAACACTTTCTTCAAACATGACATGAAGCTCAAATACACATGGCAGAATACAAGAGGGCAACAGTCGGTATTAGACTATATTATCACTAACAAAGAAGTCGCCCCTCAAACAATACTAGACGTAAGAACTTTAAATGGCGCCAACTCTGGAAGCGATCATAAGATGGTATTTTGCAAAATGAGACTAAAAATGCCTAAGGCCTCCAAACCTAACACCGCAAATAATTAGCAAATTTAACGTCGAATCACAGGAAGACAAAAGTATACAATACCTATACGAAGACCGGTTAAACCAAGAAATAGGGCAAAAGCTTGTTAATATCAAAGACAACATAGACCAACAATAGAAAATAATAAAAAATAACATATTAGATGCCGCCATGGAAGCAGTGGGAAAGAGACAGGTAAATGTCAATACAATCAATAGAACACCTTGGTTTACGCTGGAAGTAAAGAAACTAGCTAAACAAAAGAAAAATGCATACATTCAATATATACGAAATAAAGCGGCTGAAAACTGGAACAACTACCGGAAAGAACGAAACGAGGCCAACGCAAGAATAACAGAATTAAAAGAAAACCATTGGGAAAGGTTCACAAAAGGAATGGAGAAGTAGAAGAAACAAGCTTGAAGTCAAAGATGCCGTGAGAACTAATTAAATCACATTAGAGTAGTGGGAAACATACTTTAAAAATCTATATAAGGAAGAGGAGAACATGGAACAGATACAAAATGAATATGAGGAGGACGATAGCATAGAACTAACAAATGACAAGATAGAAAACACCTTAAAGTCCCTCGAGAATAGAAAAAGCCCTGGACCAGACGAGATCACTAATGAGATGCTTAAATACGGAGGGAAAAAGCTATGGCATTAAATATTAACCCTATTCAAGAATATCATAGAAGAACAAAAAATACCGAATGAATGGAAGAATAGTATAACAATACCCATTTTTAAAGGATAGAAAACGCACCCAGAAAACTATCGAGAAATAACACTGCTTGATAGCATTCTCAAAGCATTCACAAAAACTATATTGGAAGTCAAAATCATAAGTATACGAGAAGAACAATAAGGTTTCAGAAAGAACAGGTCCACTATTGACGCAATATTCATTGTCAAATAAATGATTGAAAAATCCCTAGAATTCAATAAACCTGCGTACATATGCTTCGTCGATATGACCAAAGCTTTTGACAGAGTACGCTTAAAGGACGTCTTAGAAATAATGAGAACAATAGGTCTAAACCAAAGGCTAATTAACCTAATATACGATATTAACATCCAGTGTAGGACAAAAATCAAAGTAGGACATATAACAATGGAAGACACATATGTAAACACAAAAATTAGACAGGGCGATTCGCTCAGCCCCTTCATATTTAATCTAATAATGGATAAAATAATAGAAAATCTCCACAGAACAGCTAGATATAAAATGGGAAACACATTCTTCCATACCGTCTGCTATGCGAATGATGCTGTTCTTATTGCAGACTCTGAAGATAATCTCCAAAGACTACTGCACTCTTTTAACACTAAAGCGAAAGAATTAAATATGCTCATCAACATCGAGAATACCAAATGCTTAGTAACACGTAAAGAACCAATACGGTGCAAGTTGGAAATCGACTCCAAAATTGTCGAACAGGTAAATCACTTCTTATATCTGGGAGCAGAAATAACGAGTCATGG